>JAXQQM020066611.1:0-649761 GCA_034641835.2 Pinus albicaulis | reverse complement strand
TTGTAGGGGTTTACAAGTGAAGCGATAGGATACATACCTAATTTCTCATGTTTAAACTTGTTATCCAGTTTCCTCCAACCTTGAATTGTTTTGAAGGGTCCTCATTATTCTTTGCAAATTTCTCAACAAATCTATTATCATAGATGTCTTGTTGGTCGGGTAGCTTGTACATGAATTTCAAATCTTCAGCTTTGAAAGAACCTAAGATCTCATTCTTAATGGTTCTTAATTGTTTGTCCTTAATTTTTGAATTCTCAAGCACCCACTTTATCATGTCGGTATATTGTAAAAGGGTGGCCCTTTCTGCTATTCTATGAAGAAAGGAGCATGCAATATCTTTAAACTGTAAATCTGAGGGTCTTGCATCATCAACAGTTTCCTTGACATCCACTACTTCAGGTTCTTCGTCTTCGAGGATAGTATAGATAGCTTGCCACTTTGTAGCACCTCTATATGCAGTGCAGACAGTATCCAAGACTATGGGCGACATTTTTGTGTATTCCAATTCTGCAACAGTCTCTTTGTCGTGCTTTTGCATTACTTTGTGGATGGACATATCTTGAAGGAAAATCCCTATTAAAAACAGAGTAATGATTAAATGATGAAAGATATATTTGGAATGACCAATTCGAAAAGAAAAGATCCGAGAAGCAGTTGTTCCATTAATTATCCATAACCAAACAATAACTATTTGCATTGGGATGATAAAACATTCTTAATTGTTTCTAACACTATTTATTTTCATATTAGAACCTTTATTTAAACCCATAAAATCCATGGCATTGTGCCTTTTGAACCCGTATTTATGAAGTGCATTACTTTTTGTTTATGCGATATGCGATTTCACGATATCACGAAATCGCAAAATTGCAGTGTCAGAATTTTGGTAAGACTTGCTTAAAATTTTAAACGTATATCCGTGATGTGCGATTTATGATGTCGCTTGCAAAACTCAAATTGCAGATCGCAAAATCAAGATTTTTACTATTTTCTTGTTTAACTTTTAATGAGAAAAGTTTATGCGGAATGCGATTTGCGATAGGGTAATCACAAGCATGTTTTATTATTATTTTTTGTTTTTTTGTTTTGTTTTTATTTAACAATGTTTTTTGGAGTTTGATTTTTTATATAAAATGAAAAAATACATTTCTAAGAAGGGTCCCTATTTTTATTACCAAAAGTTTAGACTATTTTTGAAAATAAAAATTGGGGGAGTTGTTGCATAGCACAAAAATTGGCAATTCACTTGGGAGAACTAGATATCTCTGATTGGTTTATTTTGATATTTCTAAACTTTCAAAACAAGAAAAAGATATAAGAATAAAAATAGTATGATTCATGAATTAAACAATGTTTTTTTAGAATATAATCTATTTACCTATCTCATTTTTTTCTTATCTAACCCCTTCAATGATAATACATAGGTATCTGTATCAGTCAGTAATCGGATTTAAAAAGATAAAGTAGGTATTCTCTAAAAATTGGTTTCATAGGTTTTTACTCATTTATCACAGATAGAGCCACTGTTGCCAACAGGCGTTTATAGCCTCGATAGGGTTATCTTTTAACCAATAATGATTCATGGTCCCATCTGAATTTGATTTCTTATTTCAAAATATAATTTGACATATAATTGAATTTCTTTTTCCTGACACATTTTCAAAATCATTGTCCAGATTTGGTGGCCTGATAGTGACAATGTCATTCACTGATAGTAATTTAGACAGAACAAGTTGGCTTGTAATGAGACCCCTGGTATTTTTATTTTTCATAATCATTTAGCTATTTCCCTATTGTGGTATGCAGTATTGGTAATATCACTCTAGATTATTTTTCTATGATCATGATAAACAAGCTCGTGATGAGACTTATTTTCTTTTGAATTTATATATCGTATATATTTCTCTTTCTTTTTTAAATTAGACTTTGAAGAAGAAATTTTATCATATGGGATGACTCATTAGCTCGTTTAAGAGTTATGGATGATAATTATAGAGTTGGTAGATACCTTTTCGTAGAGAATCCTTGCTAAGTTAAAAGTTTCCTTTTTTGACTGATACATCACATCTATATTTTATGACATCAAGAGTATTTTCGGAAAGTAAATGCCTTTAGTAAACTTCAAATTATTTCAAAAAATAAATTTTATTCAATTCTCATAGTTATAATCATCTTTTTACTTTACTTATTTATAGAAGCAAAAAATCAAAATAATTTATCATAAATTTTGAAAATTTGAATCAGCCAAAAAATGATGTTATTTTCAACTTTTATTTTCCTAAAGAAAAATAAAATTTAAAACTTGATTTTCTAAGAAAAATATTTTTTAAGAATTTGACCATTCACTGGTAAGGAATCTTTCTTACCTAATAAATCTTGTAACAAAAATGTGGATAAGCCTATTTTTTCTATGATTTGAAATGGACCAAGCCATAATCTTTGAAATTTGGTATGCTTACCTTTTTCCTCATGTGCCTTATCCCATTTCAAGATAAGGTCTCCAATCTCAAAAGCTTTTGAACTGGTAGATGCTGTGTCAAATGAGGCTTTCACTATTTGTTGATGATGAGCATGTATAGCTTTGCCTTTTTCTCTCCGTTCTTCCATTTCAAGAATTTGATCTTGTCTAAGTTGAAGGGAAGACGAAGGATTTTCATCAATAAATTGCACTAAAGAAAATGATGGTATTTTTATATTTTTGGGTAGAACTTCTTCTTTCCCATAAGCTAACAAAAATGGAGAAGTACTTATTGAAGCTTTCTGGGTGATTCTATCTGCCCAGAGAGCGAATAATAGTGCTTTGTGCCAATTTTTATGATTTTGTTTTGTATTTTTTTTTATGATTCTGATAATGTTTTTATTTGTAGATTCAACTAATTCATTACCCTGTGGATAATAGTTAGCTGAGTATTTTATTTTAAAAGCTCTTTTCAAAGCGAATTCTATCATAGCATTTCCAGAAAAATAAGATGCATTGTCAAATATCAAAGCTGATGGGAGGCCAAACCTGGTGATTATGAACTGATCAATAAAATTTGCAATAATTTGTGTATTAACCACCTTTAATGGGATAAATTCTACCCATTTTGTGAAATAATTTGTTGCAGTTAGAATATACTTATGTTTTTTAGAAGAGTTTGGAGTTATTTCACCTATGATATCTAACCCCATTGTTCAAATAGTTGTTGGATATTTACTAGTTGTAGTGGAAATGCTACTTTCCTCTCTCTTCCTACTATATTTTGACATACTTTGCATTTTCTCACGTATTCATGTGCATATTTAAATAGAGTTGGCCAACAGTAACCGACATGCAGTATTTTATGAGTTGTGGGGTTTCCTCCAAAATGACCTCCAGCTGGTCCATCATGTAATTCCTGCATTAATTTTTTAGCTTCAGTTTTCTCTAAACATCTTAGAAATACAGAATCATAATTCTTCCTAAATAACACATCATATATAAGTTGATATTGATTTTCTTTAAGCCTTAGAGCACGCTTTGCTGTATAATTGAGATAAAATGGAGCATATCCATTTTTCAAGAAAAATTTTAGATCAGCATATTGTGACTGAGAATCGTTTAGGCTTACCTCGGACAGTTGTATTTCATTTGATTGATCTTCTTTTGTGGGTAAATGAGAGGCTCCAGTTAACATCCTGAAAAGACCTTGACCTTTAGCAATTTTAGCAGGATGTATCTCTACATCATATTCTTGAAGTGCAGTAACCCAATTTGCTCTCTTCTCTCCTACTTCTCGTTGGATTAATAATTTCCTTACTGTTGAGTAAGGTACTATTATTTTCGTATGTGTTTTTAGGAGAAAAGGTCTAAAATGTTTCAAGGCTCTAAACACAAAAAAAGCCTATTTTTCTACAACTAAATAATTTAACTCAGCACCTTGAAGGTTAGAACTAAAAAACAAAATGGGTGCTTCAATGTTTTGATAATTTAGTTGTGTCAAAATTGTTGCATATGTTGTATCAGAAGAAAATGTGTATAATACAAATGGCTTCAGAAAAATTGAGAGTTGTTAAAGAAGGAGTTTCGATGATATCCTTTTTAGTCAACTCAAAATAATTTCTCTCATCTTTTCCCCATTTAAACATCGATTTTTTCTTGATCATTGATTGCAAGGATAAGATGATTTGGGAAAAATCAGGAACAAATCGTTTTACAAAATTAATTTGTCCTAAAGATGATTGCATCATTTTTTTATTGTGTGGTAGAAGAATGTTTTCTATTTCCTAGATCCTATCAGGGTCAACATGGATTCATTTTTTGCAGACAATGAACCCTAATAATTTACCTTCTGATAATGCAAAATAACATTTTTTTGGATTTAAGGAAATGCCGAATTTTCTACATCTTTCAAAAATATGTTTTAGGTGATTAACATGATTTTTTCTATGCTTAGAATAAACAGTAATTTCATTTAATTATATAACAACTGAGTTATTGATTAGTCCTCAGAAAGTTATATCCATGGCACATTGAAATGTAGCACCTGCATTAATCAACCCAAATGGCATTTTTTGGTATGCGTATGTTCCCCACTTTGTTCTGAATGTTGTCTTTAATCTATCATTCGGATGTACCATAATTTGAATGTATCCTGAAAATCCGTCAAGAAAAGACATCAATTCAGATCCTGCAACTGATTGTAATAACTGTTCCATGGTAGGCAAGGGAAAATTATCCTTTTGGAAAGCTTTATTAAAATTTCTAAAGTCTATGAAAATCCTAATGTATCCACTCTTCTTTCTAACTGGGACCATGTTTGACACCCATTTTGAATGTCTAACGGGAAAAATAACTTTGGCTTTGAGCATTTTATTTAATTTGACTTTCTAAGTTTGGATGGATATTTCTAAGTTTTTGCTGAACAGGTTTGTCATCTGAGATCGTAGGTATAGTATGATGAATTACAGAAGTATCATATGTTTTGAGATTTGAATAATCCCATGCAAAGATATTTTTATATGTTTTCAACAACTTAATGAATGACATCCTTTCTTCAGGTTTTGAACCAAGACCTAGGTTGATGTTTTGAGGTTTTTTTGGTGTACCAAGATTAATCAATTCAAAGTTTAGAGTAGAACTCCGGGTTTTCGAATTGGTAATATTTTTAAACCTATCTTTCAAATCATAGAGATATTCCATTTTGAATACAGACTTAGGAATTGGATTAGCATTTTGTTTATCTTCAATCTGTAAATCATGTTCATGTTCATCTATGATTTGACCTTCATAAGATCCGTCTGATGTAAGAAATTCTAATATATGTGCATCATTGTTAAATACTCTCCAATTTGTTACGTTGTCAGGAATGGAAGGCCTAAAAATTAATTCAATTGAAAATATATCTGGGCTAAATTATTCAAATGGTATAAGCTTGGATGCTACATTAACAAATAAATCAACACTTCCATTTTGTAATCTAGGAACTGTGGAGATATTGAATGCAGAAAAATGGGATGTAAGGCTTCGAGCTAAAGCTTGATAGTGTTTCAAATGTCCAGAAATACAATGAATTGTGTTTCTGACTTGTCTAACAACTATCTTAGAATCTCCGTATACTTGCAAATATTTAACATTTAAACTAATAGCTTTATACAGACCTTGTATCAATGCTTCATATTCAACAACATTATTTGTGAATTGAAATTCAAGTCTGCATGCTAGCATTGTTTTCTCTCCTTGAGGATTGATTAAAACACAACATGCTCCTGCACCATCTTCTAATTTTGAACCATCAAAGTATAAAGTCCAAAACAAAGAATGTTTTGAAATTTTATTACTAAGATTAATACATCTAGAAGTGTCTGTTTGAGAAAAGTTTTCAATTTGAGAAATAGTAGTATTTATTGAAAAAGGTGAAATCTGAGTGTTGAATGATCTAAGAAACGATTCAGCTGAATTATTTCCAATAATATTACTAGTGAAAGCTACAGGTTCATTTGTTTCTTGAAGTTCAGTGACTATGTGTTTCATAAATTTCTTACGATCAACTCTGATCTGATTTGGTTTACCATTATATGGAAACCACATGTGTGACCAATCAGTAGAAAAATATCCATGTAACTTCTCAGACCAAACCCTACTTAAAATAAGACCATAAAATTCAGGGATGTCTGCGACCAAAATATCAATTACTTGCAGTACCTTGGGATTGGATGATAATCTAATGGATACTGATAACATTTCTCCAATGACCTCGACTTTTTTTCTATCTAATTGAACAACTATATGTACAACAGAATTTTTAGGAGTGACATTTAGTTTTGTAGATACTATTCCTGGCATGATGTTTGAAGAGGCTCATGAATCAATAAGACAATTATGAACATTTTTTTTGAAAATATCATAAGTCAGAAGTAAAGGAGGAGTGTGAGAAATAGATCTATCACCAATTAAAACAATATCATCAGGATTTACTTTGTTTGAAGTTGACATAGGTTTTCTCATATCTTTAGAAGCTTGGGCTATAACTGGTGGTTGTATAGGATCTACAGGGATTGCCTTGAGTTCTCCGAGTAAAATTTTCTGCTGTTATTTAAGCTTGGTAATTTCATGTAATGAAATGTTGCTTTATTATTTTCCATATCTTCAACTATATTGTATTCCACTGTATCTAAAACTACTAAAGTTTTGGAAGTTGTAAGAGGATCTAGTGAAATAGGATATGTCTGAACAGTTTTAGATTTTTTGACTGCTGTTTTCTCCTTTGTGGGGAGATATTTCTATTTGTGATTTGATATAGTTGAATCAGGAGAAGATTTACTTCTTGTAGACATAGGCATAAATTTTTTTTCTTCTTCTGTAGGGAGAATGAAATCCCATAACCAATTTAGTTCAACTTCTTCCTCAGACTTTGCTTCTTATTCAGATGGTGAGGGATCTTCAATATCTTGATCAGATTCAGCATTTGAAATCACATTTGAAGGCTGAGATGTTGAAGAGGTATTTTTCTTGAATTGGTGATATGATTTCTTAGGCACTGATGATTCAACAACTTGTTTCTTTATATCAATCATGTCATTTGACATAGTCTTTAACACTTTTTTAAGACCTTCAAGATCAAATGGATCTTTCGAGACTTTCTTTTTGGAATCTTGACTAAATGTCACTTTCTTTGATTTCGTGTCTTCTATCTCTGATCGTTTTTCTAATGCTAAGATTATTTTCTCTACAACAAGAGCTTATTTCATGTTTTCTAAAAGGGTGGCTTTTCCAGCTCTATCTACAAAAATAGCTATATTATAAGGTAAAGAAGAAATATACCATTCTATTTGTACATCAACAACAGGAAAATAAGTTGGGATTTTGTTTAATAACTTGTTAAATCTGGAGTTGAAATCTTTGATCCTTTCACCTGAATTTGTTTTTAAATTGGAAAGAGAATTCATTAAAGATGCAACAGTTCTATCATCTCCAAATTTTTCAAGAAAAACTTGTTCAAAAGTTTCCCAATCGATAATAGATCCTGCTGGAAGTGAAAAGTATCAGGATCCTGCAGATCCTTGTAAAGTATAAGGAAACAATATTACTACAATATCTTCATGAGAAACTCCATTAAGATTCATGGCTAACATAAAATTATTGATATGTTCTTTAGCAGGAAGACCATCATCTGGATTATATTTAGGTAACCATTTTTCTAGATGATCTAGAAGGGGAATTGGATTTGCAATCAATACAACACCAAGATTCGTCCAAGGCTGATTAGCCAATATTGGATTTGAAGTTTTTGAAGATACATAAGTAGATCCAAAAGTAGGGGGGATGGATGTAGAACTTACAACTAGAACAATACTACTTGTGATAGTACTAATCATTTGAGTAGAGTAAATGGAAGAATAAGAAGATGTAGATTGAGTAAGAGGATGCGAAGAAGTAACTGAAGGAAAATTTGATGTGACTTCACTCGTATCTGACTTAGATCTAGATATAGAAACTTTTTTTGCGATGTGATTCTATTGGAAACTCAAAAGGAGGAATTCCGATTTTTTCACTTTTGGATCAGGTTAATATACCAGTTTCTTCAAATAGGGAAGTGACACTTTCTTCAGATGCTTCAGGATTAACGAGCTTTTTAGCAAAAATATATATTCCTTCTAATTTTAGAATTAAAGATTGAAATTCAAGAGACTCGGGAGTAAATTCTAAATCAGATGACTGTCGACATATTTCAGGAGATGAGGGGAAAGTTTCTACAATTTCCGATTTCTGAGTTGGTGATTTAGAGTATGATCGGGAAGTTGTAAGATGCTTTTGGGGAGATCAACTCTTATGAGGGCTTCTAGCTTGAATTTTAGATTTATATTCCATTCATAGTCAATCCATTCTTCTAGCGCCAAAAATGTTGAGGCCTCATAAATATGTGGCAACAACAAGGGGGATAACCACCCGGTCCAGACCTTAAAGCAGTTCCTTTTCCGTTTGGGATAGTGGCTCCGACTGGGGATAATGGGACCAGTTTCCCAGATTTGGTTTTATATGATTGTTGGGGTTTCTCTCAAACAATTTTCATAAAGAATAACTAAAAATCTAAAACAAATTTATTCTAAAATGCAAAAATTTGAATTAAATATAATCTAATCTAACCCGGGATAATACTGATTTTATGCGATCTAAAATTATATCTATTCATTCTGTGATGATTTAGATCAATCACATACTTAATATAATTAATACTTTTGTAAGATAATTCTTTTGAAAAAGAGCTAATCAAAACAAGATGTGAAACATTTTGTATATATTCTGATGATCATCTATAAAACAAATCAAATTCTATTCTTATATCGTACAATAATGCAACTGATTCTTCAAATAGAAATAATTGATCTCATATATAATTCATGAAAGCTAGATTTATCACTAATGTTTAAAACAAATTTTAGCATACATGATAATAGTACCAGATGTGTGTTATCCTGTTCATCTGATCAGCAATAATAGGCCACAATCATTTCTTCTATCAATAAGTCATTTCAGAGAATACAAAAGTGCATCAACAGTGATAAAAAAAATGATATATAATTGAAAAGACCGTGTTCCATTATTTTATCAAGACATCCACAAACTTACAATAAAGCATTCTTTGTAAATGTTCTTAATAAAAATTATGGACCCTTCTCTAAATGCATGAGAAGGGTTTAAATACTACATTAAATACTTACAAAAAATAGATTATATAAAATATCTTACGAGGTGGTTTCAAACAACCTTCCTCATTCCTAGTATCTAATTGCTAAAATTGAAATTATTAAAAACAAACTAACTCATGATCATGCCCGATGATAGGTTACTGCCAGCTCTACTTTTCTTCTCACAAATATTGGACATTGGTTGAGCTTGTGGAGGCTTATCGAACTGTGTCTTCATCTGTCTTGTAAATATAGCATCGAGTAAAAGTGGTTGTATTTTTTGTATGGAATCCAGAGAACAATTCAACATCATTATTTGACTATGAGGCTTAACCAGGAGCTACAAGTACGCCTCCCAATCAGTCTTCTTTGGCTGTGCAAGTGTTTCTTCTCATATTTGACTTGTGTTTTTCCAACTTTGCTCTAAATTTCTGAGATCAGGAATCGATTTATGATTTCCTTCTTTAATTAAACAAGAGGTATGCAACATGTGTTTAATCATTTTGACCATATTCTTTGATATACCCGCTGCTCTGGCTATTTCCAATTCTGCTTGTTTTACCTGTGCATCCTAGTTGGTAAAAAGAATATTTTTAAAATTTTCTTTGATCTTTGGGAGACTTGAATTTCTCCCTTCCTTTGAATCCTACCATTCAATATAATCAGAAATTTTGGTATTTATTTCATTAGACTCAATTCTCTGGTCAATGACTATATTAGTCAAATTTTCACTAGTTTCCAAGTGTGGGATTATGTCTAACATTTGTAAGACGAACAAGTTTTGTTGTTTTGAGAGTAAGGCATTTAATTCCAATGCTTCTTTTATGAATTCCTCTGTAGTAGGAATTCCTTCATATTTTGTAAGATATTCTCTCAATTCTTTAATCAATGTGTCCTTGCTGGATAATTCATTTTCGTGACTTATTTTAAGAACTTCCATATCTTGCTAAAATTTGAAGAGTTACTGCTCGACCTTTTAACTTAGACCGTTCCTTTCTTCATCCAGTTGCTACTGTAGCTCCATGATTTTATCATCCTTTTACTGAACAAAAATGGATACTTCAGTTGCCTTATCCATTGTTGCAATAGTATATTCTCCAGAAAATTGTGATAGTCGAGTAAGGTTTTCAATTGGGTTTGATGGAGTGTCTTTCCATACAACTTCCATGACATAGCCTATGGAAATGTGGTACATAATTATGTTCCCATATTTCTTTATGATTCAAATTAATAGGGGTAGGATCCTCGGGAGTCCATTTCCAACCCATAATCGGAAAACTGGTAGAGAAACAGATGGCATCAAAAACATATGCACTCATGTAAAATTGGGGAACAAGTTTGGAGGAAGAAGCTCTTGTCTGGCGATATTCATTAATCGCTTTATCTAGATTTTTGGAAAGAATGGTTGCCCAATTCATGATGTGGGAATTAACACAGGAGTCAATCAGGGGAAGCCAATTTATAGAGAACTTGGTATTATCAGGGAAACCATATAATCTACATAGCATTGCTGCTGCGAAATTGTAGGGGTTTGCAAGTGAAGTGATAGGATACATACCTAATTTCTCATGTTTAAACTTGTTATCTAGTTTCCTCCAACCTTGAATTGTTTTGAAAGGGTCCTTGTTATTCTTTGAAAATTTATCAACAAATCTATTATCATAGATGTCTTGTTGGTTGGGTAGTTTGTACATGAATTTCAAATCTTCAGCTCTAAAAGAACCTAAGATCTCATTCTTAACGGTCCTTAATTGTCTATCCTTAATTGTTGAATTCTCAAGTACCCACTTTATCATGTCGATTTATGGTAAAAGACTGGCCCTTGTTGTTATTTTATGAAGAAAGGAGCATGCACTATCTTTAAACTGTAAATTTTAGGGTCTTGCATCATCAATAGTTTCCTTGACCTCCACTACTTTAGGTTCTTCATCTTCGAGGATAGTATAGATAGCTTGCCACTTTGTAGCACCTCCATATGCAGTGCAAACAGTATCCGAGACTATGGGTGACATTTTTGTGTATTCCAATTCTGCAACAGTCTGTTTGCTGTGCTTTTGCATTACTTTTGCGGGTGGACATATCTTGAAGGAAAATCCCTATTAAAAAAAGAGTAATGATCAAATGATGAAAGATATGTTTGGAATGGCCAATTTGCAAATAAAAGATCCGGGAAGCAGTTGTTCCATTAATTATCCGTAACCAAACAATAACTATTTGCATTCGGATGATAAAACATACTTAATCGTTTCTGACACTATTTATTTTCATATTAAAACCTTTATTTAAACTTGTCAAATCCATCGCATCATGTCTTTTGAACCCGTATTTATGAAGCACATCACTTTTTGTTTATGTGATATGCGATTTCGCAATATTGCGAAATCGAAAAATCGCAATATCGGAATTTTGGTAAGACTTGCTTAAAATTTTAAACATATATCAGCAATGTGTGATTTATTATGTCGCTTGCGAAACTCAAATCATAGATCGCAAAATTGGCATTTTTGTTGTTTTTTTGTTTAACTTTTAATGAGAAAATATTATGCAGAATGTGATTTGCGATAGGGTAATCACAAGTATGTTTTATTAATTTCTTTTTTTGTTTTTTTGTTTTTTTTTTTATTTAACAATGTTTTTTAGAGTTTGATTTTTTATCTAAAATGAAAAAATACATTTCTAAGAAGGGTCCCTATTTTTATTACCAAAATTTTAGACTATTTTGATAATAAAAATGGGGGGATTTGTTGCATAGCACAACATAACCCTTCATATTCTTCTCCAAATCTATAACTTCTGTCATCAAACTTGGGTTATGCAGGGCTTTGGATTTCAACTTGAATTTGTTGTTGGCTCTTGTATGTCTTTTTCTACTTCCAAGAACTTGTCTTTCATCCTTTTATCTTTTCTTGATGCTAATATCATACCCTACATCCTTCAGGAGCTCATAATATGATTTGGTGGGCTTATAATCCTTTTGAACATTATGTTGAATGTTTTCTTCTGAAACTTCCAACAAAACCTATTCTTCTTATTTTTCTTCAGCTACATTTTTTCCTCTCCATGCTCTGGCATATACCTTGGGAAAAGGAGAGAAAAGAAGCACAATATTCATTTATTCGGGCTTGCTGCTACATGAAACTTCATCCTTTTTCCAACTTCTCTTCAACTTTGGTGGGGGAGCCTTTTCCTTTCTGTCCTTAGCCTTCTCATAGATATTCACCTTCTTAGATTTTATTTTAGTCCTTTTACCAACTGATGAAGTAGTTTGTTTCTGAATTTTTCCCTTCTACTTAGCAGGTTGAGAATGTTGCTGTGAGGCTAGAGATTGCTAAGAATGAATTTTTTGTGTAGGTGCATGTTGGCTTTCCCTGTAAAATAGGAAGTGCTCCCAAGTTTTGTTTCTTATTTTGAGTTCTTCAACAACCAAAACCTAGATAATAGCTTGATGGTAGATGCTATATTCTGAAGCTACTACATGGGTATGTATCCTAGCTAAAATCTTATTAAAGATTTTTAGAAGAAATAAAGGTAGGTTGAGGCTCAACATAACTACAATGTGAAACAAAAACCTTATGTGATACAGAAAAACAACAATATACCTCCTCTCATAGGTAAGGTAAATATTAATGTGCTTGAAAGTTTTAGCCCATTCATCCTTGAGATAACTGCTAGGAATCCATTTAGCCCATTTAGGGTCTATGTATTCATCATTGATGAAGCTTTTGAGGTCTCCTTGAGTGATAAATTCTATTTTGAACCATTTTTCTCCTTCCCGTGGGAGGTGGAAAGCATCAGCAATGGATTCTGTTGATACCTGCAGTTTGAAGCCAAAAACATTTGTTTCTTGGTTATCGAATGAGAGGGAAAATTCCTTAGCTACTCCTAGATGAGAGCTTCCTAACCTTGAAAAAAATGGATACCACCTAGCCTGTACAATGAACCTACTCACATTCAGATTGGAATCTATTAAATCAGCTCCTTGAGGTTCAATACACTTAAGTTCTCCTCCTTTCTTAGTCATCTGAGAGATAAATGAAAGTTTTCTGTCAGGGTTTTTTATTTTTAATGAAATACTAAGCTTTTCAATAACTCCCCAATAATAACTAAGCAGGGTACCCCATGGTAAATCATACACAAAAAATTCTATCTGCAGTAGAGAAAGAACAACAATATGCAAAAACAATAGAATAAAAAATTACATGGGAAAATGCTTCACCACAGATCATAACACAAGAATTTAGAAAACATCATAATCATTCATTAATCCAAAAGAGAGTGCTTACAACAGGATGAGTCTATTACAATGGTTTTTTCCCCTTCCAGGCCTCAACCAAATCTTCAAACAAACCCCTATGGACTAATAGCTAGCATAAAATTCCCCTATAAACAAAGCTATATCTAACAGATAGAGCCCTCTCTGAGTCTAGGAAGGCTAGGTCCTGGACTCCAAAGCGGTTTGATGTTTCCCTCCGTGATTCTGTCTTTATCCTTCGGAATTATGGGGTGATAACGAACTAGCTCAAAAATTCTTCTCATAACTATCAAAAATCATTTAAAACATATGCTACCAACACTTCCGGTAAAAACCTGTAACTGCATAAAAGCTGTAATGCTATCAGAATTTCCAGTAACGCTCTATTTCCTTTTAAAAAAATCATAGCAAGATACTTGAAAAATTTTGTGCAAACTTAAACATTCTGAAAATTGAGCTGTTATTTTTTTTTTATAATTAGTAGGTAAAAAGGTATTTCACTAAGACACCCTTTTACCTCTCCTCCATATGAGCTGCAACTTCTGCAAGCTTGTCTAAATCTATTTTTTTGTCAACTACTAATTTTGACCTTGTAGTCCTAGTGGCTATCTCTTTTGCAATGGACTTTTTCTCTTCTAAGTTCTTTTGGACTTTTCTTCTCTTGGAGGTTCTTGTTTTCTGGTTTGAGGGAGATTTACCATTTTCTTTCTTATTGTACCCACTAGATTCTACAATTGAAGGTGTTACAGTTTGTAACCCTTCATATTCTTCTCCAAATCTATAAATTTTTCATCAAACTTGGGTTATGAAAGGATTTGAATTTCAGCCTGAATTTGTTGTTGGCTCTTGTATGTATTTTTCTGCTACCAACAACTTGTCTTGCATCCTTTTGTATTTTCTTGATGCTAATATCATACCCTGCATCCTTCATGAGCTCATAATATGACTTGGTGGGTTGATAATCCTTCAGAACCTTATGCTGAATGTTTTCTTCTGAAACTTCCAACAAAACCTATTGTTTTTATTTTTTTTCAACTGTGGTTTTTCCTCTCCGTGCCCTGGCATATACCTTGGGAAAAGGAGAAATAAGAGGCACAATATTCATTGATTTGGGCTTACTGGTACATGAAACTTAAACCTTTTTCCAAATTCTCTTGAACTTTGGTTGGGGGAGCCTTTTCCTTTTTGTCCTTAGCCTTCTTGTATATATTCACCTTCTTAGATTTTATTTTAGTCCTTTTACCAACTAATGAAGTAGTTGGTTTCTAAAATTTTCCCTTCTACTTAGCAGGCTGAGAATGTTGTTGTGAGGTTGGAGATTGCTAAGCAGTGATTTTTTGTGTAGGTGCAGGTTGGCCTGCCCTGTAAAATAGGAAGTGCTCCCAAGTCTGGTTTCTTATTTTGAGTTCTTCAACAACCAAAACCTTGCTAAGAGCTTGATGGTAGATGCTATATTCTGAAGCTACTGCATGGGTTTTTATTCTAGATGACATCTTATTCAAGATTCTTAGCAAAAATAAAGGTAGGTTGAAGGTCAACATACCTACAATGTCAAACAAAAACCTCATGTGATACAGAAAAACAGCAATATACCTCCTCTCACAAGTAAGGTAAATCTTAATGAGCTTGAAAGTTTTAGCCCATTCATCCTTGAGATAACTGCTAGGAATCCCTTCGACCCATTTAGGGTCTCTGTATTCATCGTTGATGAAGCTTTTGAGGTCTCCTCCAGTGATAACTTCGATTTTGAACCATTTTTATCCTTTGTGTGGGAGAGGGAAGCTTCAACAATGGATTCTATTGATACCTGCAGTCTAAGGCCAAAAGCATTTGCTTCTTGTTTATCGAATGAGAGGGAAAATTCCTTAGCTACTCCTAGATGAGAGCTTCCTAACCTTGAACAAAATGGATACCACCCAGCCTGTACAACAAACCTCCTCACATTCGGATTGGCATCTCTTAAATAAGCTCCTTGAGGTTCAATACACTTAAGTTTTCCTCCTTTCTTAGTCATTTGAGCAATAAATGAAAGTTTTCTGTTAGATCAGAAAGGTGTCAAGATTAGAAAATTTAATATTCCCAATTTACCATCAGTTTATTGGAATATTAGAGTTCTTAATTTTATTACTTAGTTAAGTAAATAAAACGTTGGAGGGGCCAATAAACCCCATAGATGAATAAAATCCACCTATATTGTGTGAATGTGGGTTACTTAGATAGTAGATCAACATTATGGAGTAGTGGAGCAACTTATTAGTGAAGGAAGAGTGGAGATCATAGAGCAATAATGAGGAAGATGATGGAGATAGTGGAGGAATAAAAGTAAGATCATGGAGATATAATAATGAAATGGTGGAGGAAGTAGTGCATTAAATGCACACATGATAGAGGGAGTGGAGATTAATTGTAGAGATCATGGAGGTCATGGAGAGACATCATAGTCTTCATGGAGGTTAGTGGCCACATGTGCAGTGCAATTATGAGGTGGGCCAAGGCTAGGGAAGGCTCACAACCATAAAAGGAAGATGACGACAGTAAATAAAATCAGTCTAGAATTTGATATTGTATTGTCGTTTGACATTTCTTTGCACGCTTCATATGTTTTGCAAAGTTTGCTATGTTTTTTAGTACACGGGTGTTCCCGAGCGAGAATCCCACCCTTACGCACGAGAGACTTCGAGTGCCTACTCAATGAAGATTTTCTTGAGCAGGAAATTCTTCATCCGGCATTGGTGCCACATTCATCCCCTCTCTACAGCACATACAAATTTAGGAATTACGCATTCTTGTCTTAGGGTTTGAGAGGAGGAAGTAGTTTCTAGCATATCAAATAGGAAACCTGTGGAAGGTTCGTCCTTTTTCCTCGTGCAATTTCAGCCTTCCAGGATCATCATTGTGACATCTAGAATCAGGCCATCATTTTCAACCTCCATGTAGTAGTAGTTCCTTCAAGAATTACGCAATCCAGCAGGGTAGATCCAGTGGAGGAAGGAAGTTCCAATTATTTCATATTGGAATCCTTTCAAGGATCATTCCCTCACTTTTGGGAGATTATTTCCATCAGTTGTGAGCAATATTTCATCACCTAGTAGCAGACTACAACTTCAACCTCCTTGACAACGCAGTCCATTCAAGCAGTTGTGCAGTTTGCAGCTGCAACTTGAGCAGAGAAAGTAGGAGCTAGATCTAAAGCTTCTAGCTTGGGAATCTAGAGAAGGAATCATCCCTTAAAGCATTGAGCTGATTGTGTATCATTGCAGCCATTTTATCTTCAGTTCTTCCCATAGATTTTCATACCCAGCAGTTATGTATTGCAAGCCTTAGGAGGTTCATTTTCCAAAGTGTGCCAATCTGGAAATCCTTTCTAGGATATTTTGGGTTTTCATCATAGAGCCTGAATCTGAAATATCGGCATCATATAAGCTCCGAAAAAACCTAATATACATATTATTTTCAGCGAGCTGTTGTAGTCCCGACATTTCCAAAAGGGACAATGCAGTATAGCCTCCAACATATCAGTAGTTACGCAGTGCCTTCAGTGAGAGGACTTGTAATATTCCAAATGGGGAAAAATAGGCTTAGTAGGGAATATATTAAGATATTCCACTATGGAATCATACCAATAGATATAAACTATAGATATATTGGTAGGGCATTTACTGGTTATATCACCTCTAAAGAGAGGGTGAAAACCAGAGGCTTCCTGGCCCGTTCCAGACTCTGTCTATAGAAGATTGGTGAAACACAAAAAGTGTGGGAATGACACAATCATATTAGATTTTTATACCCTTAGGAACCATAGATCTACATATCTAAACAATGGATCCAAAAGAGAAGCAAAAACCAAATAAGGAAGAAGTGGGAAATTCCACTCTTAGGAAAATCTGCAATGGGCTCAAGGAGGACGCTGTATAAGAAACCCAGTGTAAAAATAACGTATACCAGGGCTGGGTTCCCTTATTTTAGGCTGTATGGGACCTCCATGCAGAGTTTAAGAAAAAAAAAATGAGTTTATAGGGCTTAAACAGATCTCCCACAATCAACACTAGCAGAAAATCAGCTAAAGGAGAGAGTTGGGTTAATAGAGAAACCCTCCTTCAGGAATTGCGCAGTTTCTGCTGGAAGTCACTAGAAATCAGACATGAAACTCATATTATAGTATGGCAACAATAAATAATATCTATAATGAATTTCATCTGTAGAAGCATTTAATTTACTTGAAGCAAGAGCAAGAATCCTTCAGAAATTATAGCAGAAACACATGGAAAAGTTGCGGAAAGACTTGACAGTGTTTTATATGAGTAGCTTCAGCTGCTGTAGGTTAAAACTCAGATCTAAAACTAATAAATATCTGAAACATCAGATCCATACCAGATCTAGAAACTACTCAGCCTTTTTAACAAGATCCCCTTGGGGTTTTATCAAAATATTGCACAAGAAGATGTAGATCTAGCTTTTAATACACTGAACTGTAGAAAACTTCAGAGATTTCTGAAGATGGATTTCATTACATTATATATCAGATTTTAATAAGATCAGATCAGTAAGCTTCTTACAAATCCTCAAGATGAGAGGCAAGCTTCAATCACCTGAGATCCAGTACAATGAGAAATCTAGACAACAATGAAACGAGTACATGAAAATAACGCAGTCCTCTAGAGAAACAACAAAGTAGCTTGAATGAAATGTTAAAACAGATAAGAAGTAAAAATATGAAATCAAAATAAGAGTTAGATCCTCTTTCGGGTGGTCACAAGACACCCTCCCTGAGAGAAATCTCCTCTAAACAACTAGATCTTGCAGATCTAGTTTCCCCACTTGCTGCAACTCACAAGTAGCTGAAAAACCCTCAACAGGATCAGCACTGCTATAGAGATGAAGCTTGGCCACAATGCTGGATAGTGGAGAGATGGATCACAATCTCCTCCAAAGAGCTACTCCATGGAAGGAGAGAGGATTCCTAAACAGGAGATCCTCTTCCCTTAGGCTAAACAGCCAAGAGACTAGAGTTGCTGTAGCAACTTCTCAAAATTCTTCAACAACCTTTGCTTGTTGCCTCTCCTTCTATTTATAACATGAGGGCTTGCCAAAACCCTAAACCATCTTCTTCAACTTATCCTCTTTCACACTAGAGATCCTCTTCTAGAAGTACGTTGTGCTTGAAGGATAAGATTCCCTCCAAACTGCGCTGTAGGTGGGGCCAAGATTGACCGATTCAAATGAATTTCCCCTTTTCACACTTAGGGGTGTTTAATATAATAGCCTAGATTTATCCCCTTTCACATTGGGCATGTATTTATTCTCAACATAGGATTTTAATAAACCTCCTTCACATACTTTTATTCATGAATAAAGCAAACTAGAAATAAAATGCAATATTCCCATGAGCTGCAAGAATTGGGAATATTACAGTCTCCCCCGGCAAAATGTTGCTTGCCCTGAAGAAACTCTTATTGTATATGCAAGCCATCTATTCCCTCCAAATGGCATCCACATAAGGAAGGCTTCCTCCATTTGCTGCAGTAGGTTATGTATGTTTGGTTCCAAAGTTGTCTTCCACAAGTGCATGAGATGACTTCCAACTGTAAGGTTAGATGTCCTCTGCTTATCATGAAGTACAAGATGACAAATACATGATTTCCAACGCCATCACAAACACATGAGGGACATAAAGTAAGGTAGCTCCTCCCATAAAGAAAAAGCTTCATCATGTAGAACATTATCCAAACTCCATCATTTCAGCGTTATGCAAAGAATAAGGAAAGGAGTAATATCGGTAAACAAAAGATTTCAAACCATATTCTCCAAAAATCAACCACCAGAGCAAGGCCCTTTGCTTCCATCCTCCATCTCCTCCATGTAATATGGACAATACATGCTTCCCAAAAGATGATGTGCATGCCTTCTTTGCTGCAAGTTATATTTGATACATAGGGCATGAACCAGAAAATTATGAGTCATGGGGTGGTCACCATACTCATTCAAAAGCATCAAAGCAACAAGGGATCTTGCTGCCTTCTTTCCTTCTTATGTGCATTATGAAATTAAACCATGCTAATGGTCATATGATATGTCACATCAGCCCAATACAAAGCACCATCATCAATGCACATCTTGAGATGATCATGCCAAATTTCTCACCATGCAAAACGCATAGACATAGGAGATGTCATGTGGTGGCCATACCTTCTCAAGTGAAACAAAATTTTACATGCCTTCTCTTGCTGCAACATAACATTTAAATCCAAGGCATGATTCAGGAAATAATGGGCTATTGGGTAGCAACCATACTCACCCAAAAGCAGCCATAGCAATAAGGACTTTGCAGCCTTCTTGCCTCATCAACATGTGGATCTTGGAGCATCAACACAATGATGAACATGTAAAATGCCTCATCAACATAGTACAAGCAAGCTCCTCATACCACATGTTGTGGGAGTCATTCCTCCTCCCAAGCCAAATTTCATGCATGAAATATACCTCCAACAGAAATGCATGTGGACATATGAGACATACTTCAAGCATAGGTGAATACATGGACATAAAATTTAACTTTGTGATGTCCAACTGTCCTTATAACAACCACATCATCAATGCTTCCTCTTCATATAATCTACTAATGATGTAGCCAGCATGAGATGAGAGAATGATAATATTTTGGGTAGAGATCATGCCCACCCCAAGGCAACCAACGTTTCCATGCCTCCTTATTCATTTCATGACCATTCTTTAAGGCATAGATTAGAAAAATAGGTGCCTTGAGAGAGTGAACGGAGTCTCCCAAGGGAAACCATCGTAACCAAGCTTGCTGGCCCATATATGTCTGCAAGTGATTATGTGACCCCTTTCTCACCATCCTCATCCACTCACTCAAATATGGAAGTTGAGTGATGTGATACATAATTATGGCATTCTCCACTTGCAGAATACCATCTCCTTCAACCCATTGAAGAACTTTGCATCTCAAGGAATACTGAAATGCACCTTTATTGAGATCTCTTAGTGAGACCTTCCTCTAATGTATTATCTTCCAAAACCAGTGAAGCTTTGGATCTGCAGCAATACCTTCAACAAGCTCAAATAATGATGAAGCCTCTTTGTTATAGCCACTATGTGATAGCGTTGTGATATACCTTTGCTTCAAATCAGCACTTTGATCTAATCCCTTGGCTATTCATGGATATTGAAATAATATGTGTTGAACTATCATGCATACCTTGGATCAACTGATATGTGGGAACCTCTTGACAGAACACAAGAGTTCCTCCGTTCGGATCATTGATGCCTCCAACTGCTGGTAAGAATGATGGCATCCTTTCTTCAAGTATACCAGCACTGGAATCTTTATTCTCCTTCTCATGCATCTCCTGATTCATGCATGGGACCCCATATGTTAAGAACCCAAGACTACCTTGCAAAGATGCAAGTGCCTCTTCTATATATGCAAGCTCCTTAGCAGTAGGTAGTGAAAATGGAGATCTCTTGCCCAAAGTGTCAAGATTGACATTATCCTTTGTTTCCTTGGGAGATGTCTCTTTGTAGCTCTTCTTTTTCCCCTTCTCTTCAAACTCCTTCAGATTTTCTTCAATAATCTTCAATGCTTGAAAAAGAAGCAATGAGATCTCTTCTTCGGTCATTCTCTCTGCTTTGTGATAACAAGATCCCCTTGGGGTTTTATCAAAATATTGCACAAGAAGATGTAGATATAGCTTTTAATACACTGAATTGTAGAAAACTTCAGAGATTTCTGAATATGTCTTTCATTACATTATATATCAGATCTGAATAAGATCAGATCAGTAAGCTACTTACAAATCCTCAAGATGAGAGGCAAGCCTGAATCACCTGAGATCCAGTACAATGAGAAATCTAGACAGCACTGAAACAAGTACATGAAAATAACGCAGTCCTCTAGAGAAACAACACAGTAGCTTGACTGAAATGTTACAGTAGATAAGAAGTACAGATATGAAATCAAAATAAGAGTGAGATCCTCTTCCGGGTGGTCACAAGACACCTTCCCTGAGAGAAATCTCCTCTAAACAACTAGATCTTGCAGATCTAGTTTCCCCACTTGCTGCAACTCACAAGTAGCTGAAAAACCCTCAACAGGATTAGCGCTGCTATAGAGATGAAGCTTGGCCACAATTCCAGATAGTGGAGAGATGCATCACAATCTCCTCCAAAGAGCTACTCCATGGAAGGAGAGAGGATTCCTAAACAGGAGATCTTCTTCCCTTAGGCTAAACAACCAAGAGACTAGAGTTGTTGCAGCAACTTCTCAAAATTATTCAACAACCTTTGCTTGCTGCCTCTCCTTCTATTTATAACATGAGGGCTTGCCAAAACCCTAAACCATCTTCTTCAACTTATGCTCTTCCACACTAGAGATCCTGTTCTAGAAGTACGTTGCGCTTGAAGGATAAGATTCCCTCCAAACTACGTTGTAGATGGGGCCAAGATTGACCGATTCAAATGAATTTCCCCTTTTCACACTTAGGGGTGTTTAATATAATAGCCCAGATTTATCCCCTTTCACATTGGGCATGTATTTATTCTCAACTTAGGAGTTTAATAAACCTCCTTCACATACTTTTATTCATGAATAAAGCAAACTGGAAATAAAATGCAATATTCCCATGAGCTGCAAGAATTGGGAATATTACAGTCTCCCCCAGCAAAATGTTGTCTTCCCTCAAGCAACTCTTATTGTAGATGCAAGCCATCTATTCCCTCCAAATGGCATCCACATAAGGAAGGCTTCCTCCATTTGTTGCAGTAGGTTATGTATGTATGGTTCCAAATTTGTCTTCCACAAGTGCATGAGATGACTTCGAACTGTAAGGTTAGATGTCCTCTCCTTATCATGAAGTACAAGATGACAAATACATGATGTCCAATGCCATCAAAAACACATGAGAGACATAAATTAAGGTAGCTCCTACCATAAAGAAAAAGTTTCATCATGCAAAACATTATCCAAACTCCATCATTTCAGCATTATGCAAAGAAGAAGGAAAGGAGTAATATGGGTAAACAAAAGATGTCAAACCATATTATCCCAAAATCAACCACAAGAGCAAGGCCATTTTTTGCCATCCTCCATCTCCTCCATGTAAGATGGAAAATCCATGCTTCCCAAAAGATGATGTGCATTCCTTCTTTGCTGCAAGTTATCTTTGATACATAGGGCATGAACCAAAAAATTATGAGTCATGGGGTGGTCACCATACTCATTCAAAAGCATCAAAGCAAAAAGGGATCTTGCTGCCTTCTTTCCTTCTTATGTGCATTATGAAAGTAAACCATGCTAATCGTCATATTATATGTCACATCAGCCCAATACAAAGCACCATCATCAATGCACATCTTGAGATGATCATGCCAAATTTCTCACCATGCAAAACACATAGACATAGGAGATGTCATGTGGTGGCCATACCTTCTCAAGTGAAACAAAATTGTACATGCCTTCTCTTGCTGCAACATAACATTGAAATCCGAGGCATAATTCAGAAAATAATGGGCTATTGGGTAGCAACCATACTCACCCAAAAGCAGCCATAACAACAAGGACTTTGCAGCCTTCTTGCCTCATCAACATGTGGATCTTGGAGCATCAACAAAATGATGAACATGTAAAATGCCTCATAAACATAGTACAAGCAAGCTCCTCATACCACATCATGTGGGAGTCATTCCTCCTCCCAAGCCAGAGTTCATGCATGAAATATACCTCCAACAGAAATGCATGTGGACATATGAGACATACGTCAAGCATAGGTGAATACATGGACATAAGATTTAACTTTGTGATGTCCAACTCTCCTTCTAACAACCACATCATCAATGCTTCCTCTTCATATAATCTACTAATGATGTAGCCAGCATGAGATAAGAGAATTAGAATCTTTTGGGTAGAGATCATGCCCACCCCAAGGCAACCAACGTTTTCATGCCTCCTTATTCATTTCATGACCATTCTTTAAGGCATAGATCAGAAAAATAGGTGCCTTGAGAGAGTGAAAGGAGTCTCCCAAGGGAAACCAATGTAACCAAGCTTGCTGGCCCATATATGTCTGCAAGTGATCATGTGACCCCTTTCTCACCATCCTCATCCACTCACTCAAATATGGAAGTTGAGTGATGTGCTACATAATTATGGCATTCTCCACTTGCAGAATACCATCTCCTTCAACCCATTGAAGAACTTTGCATCTCAAGGAATACTGAAATGCACCTTTGTTGAGATCTCTTAGTGAGACCTTCCTCTCATGTATGATCTTCCAAAACCAGTGAAGCTTTGGATTTGCAGCAATACCTTCAACAAGCTCCAAGAATGATGAAGCCTCTTTGTTACAGCCACTATGTGATAGCGCTGTGATATACCTTTGCTTCAAATCAGCACTTTGATCTAATACCTTGGCTATGCATGGATCTTGAAATAATATGTGTTGAAATCTCATGCATACCTTGGATCAACTGATATGTGGGAACCTCTTGACAGAACACAAGATTTCCTCCATCTGGATCAACGATGCCTCCAACTGCTGGTAAGAATGATGGCCTCCTTTCTTCAAGTATACCAGCACTGGAATCTTTCTTCTCCTCCTCATGCATCTCTGGATTCATGCATGGGACCCCATATGTTAAGAACCCAAGACTACCTTGCAAATATGCAAGTGCCTCTTCTCTATATGCAAGCTCCTTAGCAGTAGGTAGTGAAAATGGAGATCTCTTTCCCAAAGTGTCAAGATTGACATTCTCTTTTGTTTCCTTGGGAGATGTCTCTTTGTAGCTCTTCTTTTTCCTCTTCTCTTAAAAATCCTTGAGATTTTCTTCAATACTCTTCAACGCTTGAAAAAGAAGCAATGAGATCTCTTCTTCAATAATTCTCTCTGCTTTTTGATAACAATATCCCCTTGGGGTTTTATCAAAATATTGCACAAGAAGATGTAGATCTAGCTTTTAATACACTGAAATGAAGAAAAATTCAGAGATTTATGAACATGGCTTTCATTACATTATATATAATATTTGAATAAGATCAGATCAGTAAGCTACTTACAAATCCTCAAGATGAGAGGCAAGCCTGAATCACCTGAGATCCAGTACAATGATAAATTTAGACAGCACTTAAATAAGTACATGAAAATAACGCAGTCCTCTAGAGAAACAACACAGTAGCTTGACTAAAATGTTACAGTAGATAAGAAGTACAGATCTGAAATCAAAATAAGAGTGAGATCCTCTTCCGGGTGGTCACAATACACCCTCCCTGAGAGAAATATCCTCTAAACAACTAGATCTTGCAGATCTAGTTTCCCCACTTGCTGCAACTCACAAGTAGCTGAAAAACCCTCAATAGGATCAGCGTTGCTATAGAGATGAAGCTTGGCCACAATGATGGATAGTGGAGAGATGCATCAAAATCTCATCCAAAGATCTACTCCATGGAAGGAGAGAGGATTCCTAAACAGGAGATCCTCTTCCCTTAGGCTAAACAACCAAGAGACTCGAGTTGCTGCAGCAACTTCTCAAAATTCTTCAACAACCTTTTCTTGTTGCCTCTCCTTATATTTATAACATGAGGGCTTGCCAGAACCCTAAACCATCTTCTTCAACTTATCCTCTTTCACACTAGAGATCTTCTTCTAGAAGTACGTTGTGCTTGAAGGATAAGATTCCCTCCAAACTGCATTGTAGGTGGGGCCAATATTGACCGATTCAAATGAATTTCCCCTTTTCACACTTAGGGGTGCTTAATATAATACCCCGGATTTATCCCCTTTCAGATTGGGCATGTATTTATTCTCAACTCAGGAGTTTAATAAACCTCCTTCACATACTTTTATTCATGAATAAAGAAAACTAGAAATAAAATGCAATATTCCCATGAGCTGTAAGAATTGGGAATATTACAGTCTCCCTCGACAAAATGTTGCTTGCCCTCAAGCAAATGTTATTGTAGATGCAAGCCATCTATTCCATCCAAACGGCATACACATAAGGAAGGCTTCCTCCAGTTTCTGCAATAGGTTATGTATGTTTGGTTCCAAATTTGTCTTCCACAATTGCATGAGATGACTTCCAACTGTAAGGTTAGATGTCCTCTCCTTATCATGAAGTACAAGATGAAAAATAAATGATTTCCAACGCCATCACAAACACATGAGAGACATGAAGTAAGGTAGCTCCTCCCACAAAGAAAAAGCTTCATCATGCAGAACATTATCCAAACTCCATCATTCAGCGTTATGCAAAGAAGAAGGAAAGGAGTAATATGGGTAAACAAAATATGTCAAACCATATTATCCCAAAATCAACCACCAGAGCAAGGCCCTTTGCTGCCATCCTCCATCTCCTCCATGTAAGATGGACAATCCATGCTTCCCAAAATATGATGTGCGTGTCTTCTTTGCTGCAAGTTATCTTTGATAGATAGGGCATGAACCAGAAAATTATGAGTCATGGGGTGGTCACCATACTCATTCAAAAGCATCAAAGCAACAATGGATCTTGTTGCCTTCTTTCCTTCTTATGTTCATTATGAAATTAAACCATGCTAATGTTCATATGATATGTCACATCATCCCAATACAAAGCACCATCATCAATGCACATCTTGAGATGATCATGCCAAATTTCTCACCATGAAAAACACATAGACATAGGAGATGTCATGTGGTGGCCATACCTTCTCAAGTGAAACAAAATTGTACATGCCTTCTCTTGCTGCAACATAACATTAAAATCCAAGGCATGATTCGGAAAATAATGGGCTATTGAGTAGCAACCATACTCACCCAAAAGTAGCCATAGCAGCAAGGACTTTGTAGCCTTCTTGCCTCATCAACATGTGGATCTTGGAGCATCAACACAATGATGAACATGTAAAATGCCTCATCAACATAGTACAAGCAAGCTCTTCATACCACATCATGTGGGAGTCATTCCTCCTCCCAAGCCAAAGTTCATGCATGAAATATACCTCCAACAGAAATGCATGTGGACATATGAGACATACTTCAAGCATAGGTGAATACATGGAGATAAGATTTAACTTTGTGATGTCCAACTCTCCTTCTAACAACCACATCATCAATGCTTCCTCTTCATATAATCTACTAATGATGTAGCCAGCATGAGATAAGAGAATGCGAATCTTTTGGGTAGAGATCATGCCCACCCCAAGGCAACCAGCGTTTCCATGCCTCCTTAATCATTTCATGACCATTCTTTAGGGCATATATCAGAAAAATATGCGCCTTGAGAGAGTGAAAGGAGTCTCCCAAGGGAATCCAGCGTAACCAAGCTTGTTGGCCCATATATGTCTGCAAGTGATCATGTGACCTCTTTCTCACCATCCTCATCCACTCACTCAAATATGGAAGTTGAGTGATGTGCTACATAATTATGGCATTCTCCACTTGTATAATATCATCTCCTTCAACCCATTGAAGAACTTTTCATCTCAAGGAATACTAAAATGCACCTTTGTTGAGATCTCTTAGTGAGACCTTCCTCTCATGTATGATCTTCCAAAACCAGTGAAGCTTTGGATCTGCAGCAATACCTTCAACAAGCTCCAAGAATGATGAAGCCTCTTTGTTACAGCCACTATGTGACAGCGTTTTGATATACCTTTGCTTCAAATAAGCACTTTGATCTAATCCCTTGGCTATGCATGGATCTTGAAATAATATGTGTTGAAATCTCATGCATACCTTGGATCAACTGATATGTGGGAACCTCTTGACAGAACACAAGAGTTCCTCCATCCGGATCAATGATGCCTCCAACTTCTGGTAAGAATGATAGCCTCCTTTCTTCAAGTATACCAACATTGGAATCTTTCTTCTCCTCCTCATGCATCTCCTGATTCATGCATGGGACCCCATATATTGTTAAGAACCCAAGACTACCTTGCAAAGATGCAAGTACCTCTTCTCTAGATGCAAGCTCCTTAGCAGCAGGTAGTGAAAATGGAGATCTCTTTCCCAAAGTGTCAAGATTGACATTCTCCTTTGTTTCCTTGGGAGATGTCTCTTTGTAGCTCTTATTTTTCCTCTTCTCTTCAAACTCCTTGATATTTTCTTCAATACTCTTCAATGCCTGAAAAATAAGCAATGACATCTCTTCTTCAGTCATTCTCTCTGCTTTGTGATAACATGAAGTGTATGGTTCTTCCTCTTCATCTTGAAACCCTTTAGGAGTTTATTTTCATCACTATTCTTCATTTCTATACCTCTCACCTTCTTCAAATAAAGTGGGAATAGTGGATCTATTAGGAGATCTAGGATTCTCTGATCTTCTGCTTTGCTGATAGGAAGTGCTATAGCTTCCTTATTCTTCTTGAAATCTCATGCATCTCTTACTGCAACTTTCTTCTTCTCGAAACCCTCTAGGAGTCTCGATGCTTCTTCTTTCTCTCTTCTGATTTACCTCTTGGGAGAGGCCCTTATTAGATCTGAAAAATGATGATAATAATCTCATCTGCTCCATCCAACTGTTCTCTACTTTTGCTCTTTAAATTCAGTGGTAGCTTGATCTCACAGGCTATGCCAAAGATCATGCTTTGATACCACTGTAATATTCCAAATGGTGAAAAATAGGCTTAGTAGGGAATATATTAAGATATTCCACTACGGAATCACAACAATATGGAATCATAACAATATATATAAACCAGAGATAGACTAGTAGGGAATTTACTGGTTATATCACCTCTAAAGAGAGGGTGAAAACCAGAGGCTTCCTAGCCTGTTCCAGACTCTATCTATAGAAGATTGGTGAAACATAGAAAGTGTGGGAATGACACAATCCTCTTAGATTTTGCTACCCTTAGGAACATTAGATCTACAAATCTAAAAAATGGATCCAAAAGAGAAGCAAAAACCAAACAAGGAAGAAGCAGGAAATTCCACTCTTAGGAAAATCTGCAATAGGCTCAAGGAGGATGTTGTATAAGCAAGCCAGTGTAGAAATAATGTAGTAGTTTCAGCTAAAAAACATGAGTTTAGAGGGCTTAAACAGATCTCCCACAATTAACAATAGTTGAAAGTCAGCTAAAGGAGAGAGTTGGGTTAATAGAGAAACCCTCCTTCAGGAATTGCATAGTTTCCGCTAGAACTCACTGGAAATCAGCCGTGAAACTCATATTATAGTATGGCAGCAAGAAATAAGATATATAATTAATTTCCTTTGTAGAAGCATTGAATTTACTTGAAGCAAGAGCAAGAATCCTTCAGAAATTATAGCAGAAACACATGGAAAAGTTGCGAAAAGACTTGACAGCGTTTTATATGAGGATATTCAACTGCTGTAGGTTAAAAATCAGATCTAAAACTGATAAATAGCTGAAACATCATATCCATACCATATCTGGAAACTACCCAGCTTTCTAAAGAAGATCCCCTTGGAGTTTTATCAAAATATTGCACAAGAAGATGTAGATCTAGCTTTTAATACATTGAACTGCAGAAAACTTCGGAGATTTTTGAAGATGGATTTCATTACATTATATATCAGAGATGAATAAGATCAGATAATTAAGCTACTTACAAACCCTCAAGATGAGAGGCAAGCCTCAATCATCTGAGATCCAGTACAATGAGAAATATAGACAGCACTGAAACAAGTACATGAAAATAACGCAGTAGCTTGACTGAAATGTGACAATAGATAAGAAGTACATATATGAAATAAAAATAAGAGTGAGATACTCTTCCGGGTGGTCACAAGACACCCTCCCTAAGATAAATCTCCTCTAAACAGCTAGATCTTGCAGATCTAGTTCCCCCACTTGCTGCAGCTCACAAGTAGTTGCAAAACCCTCAACAAGATCAGCGCTGCTATAGAGATGAAGCTTGGCCATAGTTCTGGATAGTAGAGATATGCATCACAATATCCTCCAAAGAGCTACTCCAAGGAAGGAGGGAGGATTCCTAAACAAGAGATCCTCTTCCCTTAGGCTAAACAACTAAGAGACTAGAGTTGCTGCAGCAGCTTCTCAAAATTCTCAACAACCTTTGCTTGCTGTCTCTCCTTCTATTTATAACATGAGGGCTTTCCAAAACCCTAAACCATATTCTTCAAATTATCCTCTTTCACACTAGAGATCCTCTTCTAGAAGTACGTTGTGCTTGAAGGATAAGCTTCCCTCCAAACTGCGTTGTAGGTGGCACCAAGATTGATCCATTCAAATGAATTTCCCCTTTTCACACTTAGGGGTGTTTAACATAATAGCCTAGATTTATCCCCTTTCACATTGGGCATGTATTTATTCTCAACTTAGGAGTTTAATAAACCTCCTTCACATAATTTTATTCATGAATAAAGAAAACTAGAAATAAAATGCAATATTCCCATGAGCTGCAAGAATTGGGAATATTACAAGACTTGAGGGTCACTCTAGACATCTCTATCGGCTTGAGTGTTGCTATTTTTGAGCATTTTTGTACATTGTATTCCACCTCCTGTTAATAAAATGACTCAGCTATTCTATCTATTTTCGTGGTGTATTTAGTTTATTTGTTCATTGTTGCAGTTTCCAACTATTGTGTTTTGTATTACTGTATTTTCCTGTTTTTGGATATTACAGTGGTATGAGAGCATGATCTTTGGCTCAGCTTGTGGACACTACATCTTATGAAATCATAAGAAGAAGTGGAAAGTAGAGATCTAAAATGACAAAGGGATTAAGTTTTGCCACACTTCTCTTTATATCTATGCAAGATCTCTCCAAGGGGGTCAAAGAAATGAGAAGGGAGAGACAAAAAGAGACCTCAAGAAGGTTTTAGAATGAGGAAGGTCCAAGCACTTCCTATCAACATAATAAACAACCGGAAATGCAAAGAGCTCCACATCACTCTTCTATGTCCACTTTCCTTGTAGAAGAAGATGAATGGCATGGAGATGGAGGATAATTAGAGCATGAGACTCTGAGTGATTATCTTGCAAAGTAAAAATCTCAGTCTAGAGCACTCAAGGAGAATCTAACTCTCTAATAGTTTATCCAAATCACAGAAAATCGAAGATCCCGTAGCAGCAATAGAAGAATAAGGCATATACAAAATAGATTATTCTTGCCTACATTTAATGGGTCATCCACAAGAACAATAAAATCTTGGATGAAGGAGTTAGATGATTTCTTCTTGCTACACCCAATAGTGGAAAGAGAGGCTATTGAGATTGTAGCGCTACACCTTATGGGTGGAGCAAAGGATTGGTGGTTCAGACATATGAAACATGAAAGAGAGACTGTTTATGCAGACTTCACTCAAAGGTTGATAAATAATTGTGATATAATAAAACTAGAGGTAATTCTCATTGAAAAATTTCCCAAAATTGATTAGAAAGCACATGAGGAGCAAAGGGAAGATGCCAGCAATATCACTCTGGAAGAGAAGCAAGTACCACAACCACTAGTTGTAGAAGTACTTGCAGGAGGAGCATTTGAATCTTTGCAAGATGGTCCTGAACCTTTGACATTGGGAGTCCCATGCATGTTTCAGGAGATGCATGAGGAGGAGGAGGTAGATGCCAGCGTTGGTGCAACAATATAGGAGTTATCATCACCATCACCAGTAGTTGGAGAAGCCATTGCCCCAGTTGGAGGAAATATTCTAGCTTCGCAAGATGTTCCCAAGTATCAGCTGATCCAATGTTTGCGAATATTTCTAGTCCCTATTATTTTACCACCTCAACTTGAGATTTGTGGGGTCATGCCATCAGGGCAATTGCATAACCAAGGATTAGAGCACCTTGCTGATTTGGAGCAGAAGACTTTCACTGCACATAGGGCCCTTGACTTGTTCAAGGAGGAGATTCATATCTACCCCAATTTTACATTATTGAGTTGCACACAACACTTTGTGTTGGAGTGTGGAGTTTTGGAGGATGGGATTAGCATAGTCCTATTGCAGGGGAGCTATACAATATCTTTCGAGAGACGGAGATTATTGTCGCATGAACTGTAGTATTCTATTTATGACAAAGAGATATTGACCATTATGCATGCATTGGTCAAATTCCAGAAGTTTTTTTATCGACAATAGATTTTGGGTGAAGACCAACCACCATGGTCTTCGACATCATTCTAAGGAGGATCAAAAACTGCAGGAGAGGAAGAAATGGTGGATCAGTACAATGCAAAAAAGTGAGTTCAACATTATGTATGGAGAGGGCCATGAGATAGAAAATGCACCATCATGGAGATCAACAACACTGTGAGTTAGGAGAAATAATAATTTAGGGACCCAATTATTCTTGGAGCATTCCAACGATCACTTCACTTATGAAGCATTGGATGGGAAGATGGTAGATGATAGACACCTTGTGATGGATAACATCTTCCATTATCAGGATAGATACTTCTTGATGATCATCTCACAACTCAAAGGGAAGCTTCTGCGTACAACATATTCAAAACGTCATAGGTCCTACCAGGACATCAGTGAGAGGTTCTTATGGAGATACCTCAAGGAGGATGCACTTCAACATATCATGGAGTGCAAATATTGTCATCGGATTGGGGAGGATGGTATTCTCCATTGGGTGGATACCAAGTTCAAGCATGATAGGATTCATCACCCACAGTTGGATGGATGGATGGGCATGATGAGAAAGTGATTGGTAAGCTACTTGCAAATCTATGACACAAGGCAACAAGAAGCATGGTTGCACTGGCTTCTCTTGGGTGAGTATGGTTACCACCCGACATTTCATATTTGTATGATCCATGCCTTGCATATTACTAGTGTGATGCAACAACAGGAGGCATGGATACGCTAGCTATTCTTGAGGGATTTTGGCCATCACATGACGTATCCCATGTCAATGTATGTATCATTGTGTGGGACATATCATAATACTCACATGATGTGTCAGTAGGGAGCTTGGTTATGTTGGTATGATGTGACATTTTACATGTCAATCAATATATTGTTGCTCCATGATTTTCATTATGATGACGTGAGGTGGCCGCAAGTGTCCTTGTTTCTTTGGTTACTCTTGGGAGAATATGGGAGGGAATTCTCCCATACTTTACATGATGAAGATGCAGGATGGAAACACGAGGCCTTACTGCGTTGGATTTTGTTAGGAGAGTATGGCCACCATACTTGGTATGATGATGGTGTGATGTGGTAGCAAGAGGCATTGCTGCAGTGGTTGCTATTGAGATAGTATGGTCTGAAATTTCACATGTCAAAAAATATGTCTCTAATTCCTATTTTGCACGGTGTTGAGATGATGCTTCGAGCAAGCAGGGCCAACAAGGCCAATTATGGGAGCATGGAGAGATACATCCTACTCCATGTAGCATGGGGTGGATAGATAGTTCATGAGTTGGGACTTTCCACTTGGGGAAGGAACCACTTCACTTCATATATCTCATGCAGAGAAGAGGCTCTTGGACAACATATGGTTGCCACTTGGGGACACATTGATGGGGGGAGGCATCTAATCACACAGTTGGAGGCCTTTCTGGACATACTAGAGAGGCATTTATGGATCTAGGAATTCATTAAACATAGGAGCATATGACGAGACCTTATATATGAGGATTCCATTTAGAGGGAGATGGATTGTTGTAGCATTCACTTTTGCAATTACTTGAGGACAAGCAACATTTTTGTGGGGAGGACTATAATATTACCAATTTACCATAAGTTAATTGGGATATTATAGTTCTTACTTTTCTTACTTAGTTAAGTAAATAAAAGGGTGGAGGGACCCATAAACCCCATAGATGAATAAAATCTACTTTTGTTGTTTGAATGCGGGTTAGTTAGATAGTAGATCAACATTATGGAGTAGTGGAGTAGATTATTACTGAAGGAAGAGTGGAGATCATAGAGAATTAATGTGGAGATCATGGAGAGAAAACACATTCTTCATGGAGGCTAGTGGCCACATGTGCAGCACAGTTATGAGGTGGGCCAAGGTTAGGGAAGGCTCATAACCATAAAAGTAATATGAGGGAAGCAAAGAAAATCAGTCTAGATTTTGATATCGTATTGTCTTTTGACATCTCTTTTCACGCTTCAGTTGTTTAGCTAAGTCTATTTTGTTGTTTAGCACATGGGTGTTCCTGAGCGGGAATCCCACCCTTACCCACAGGTGACTTTGAGTGCCTACTCTGGGAAGGTTTTCTTGAGAAACCATTCATCATTCGACATTGGTGCCACATTCGGCCCCTCTCTACAACACATACAGCTTCAAGAATTACACATTCCTATCTTAGGGTTTGAGAGGAGGAAGGTAGTTTCTATAATTTCATCTAGGAAAACTGTGGAAGGTTCATCCTTTCACCTCGTGCATTCATTTCAGTCTTCCAAGAGAAACATTTTGAGATTGGGCATTAGGCCATCATTTTATAGCTCCATGAAACAATAGTTCCATTAGGAATTATGTAGTCCAGTAGGGTAGATCCAATGGAGGAAGGAAGTTCCAAGTATTTCAGCTTGGAATTCTGTCAGGGATCATCCCCTCACTTTGGGGAGATTATTTCCATTAGTTGTGAGCTATATTTCATCACCTAGCAGCAGGCTACAACTTCAGCCTCCTTGACAATGCAATTGTGAAATGTGCAGCTACAACTTGAGCAGAGGAAGGAGGAGCTAGATCTCAAGCCTCTAGCTTGGGAATCTAGAGAAGGGATTAGCCCTTCAAGAATTGAAATGATTATGTATCATTGCAGCCACCTTTTCTTTAGTTCTTGCCATAGATCTTCATACCCAACAGATATGTATTGTAAGCCCTAGGAGGGTGATTTTTCCAAAGTGTGCCAAATTGGAAGTCCTTTCTGGGTTATTTTCGGTTTTCATTATAGAGCCTAGATCTGAAATCCCAGAATCATATGAGCTTCAGAACAACCTGATCTACACATTATTTTTAGCCAATAGTTGTAGTCCCGGTATTTCCAGCAGGGACATCGCAATATAGCCTCCAACATATCAGTAGTTACACATTACCTTCAATGAGAGGACTTGATGGTCACTCTAGCCATCTCTGTCAGCTTTAGTGTTTCTATTTTTTAGCACGGTTGTACACTATATTCCACCTCTTGTTAATAAATTGACTCAGCTATTCTATCTATTTTCATGGTGTATTTATTTTATTTTTTCATTGTTTCAGTTTCCAGCTATTATGTTTTGTATTACTGTATTTTCTTGTTTTGGGCTATTATAGAAAATCTTACTTAACATGTGTTGTTGAATGTTCAATGCAAACTGTTTGAAAATGTAGCCTCCTCCTTCAAGCTGCTCACTGCAACTGCTCATTCACCAACAACCAAATTCGAACTGGTTGCTTTCCCTTTCTTTCGATGATTTAAAATGATATGTTGGTTCACTTTTCCATGCATAAGATCTTTTCATAATAGGGAATATCCATAACCATATACCACACCTCGTGATATCCATGATTAAATTTATTTGGATGATTTGTTTCAGATTCTCCACGATAAGTGGCTGGAGCTTAATGAAGTTGGAGTTGGTAGTCACCTCCATCGTATTATTTATGGCAGACCTAAAATTTCGGCAGCACTCATGCACGATTTAACCAAATGGTCACCAAATTAAATCACAAGTCCACGATTTATCTTAACACTAAATACGTACCTTGACATGTGGATATAATGACTCAGGCTGACAGATAGGACAAATAACGCTTGGTTCTTCATAACTGTAGATTGACAACTAACTCCTCCACATATGTCCACAACTTAACTCGACATCACACAAACATCTAACCTTTCCTATCACATGACATGGCTCATGATTAAAAGATTTAAATCTTAGTTGATGATGAGAACACGTGGCTAACAAAAAATTGGATGCATTTTTTTAATTAAAAAACATGGGAGGTTACTGGAACTTTCGGTAGCATTGGGTAAAGGAAAAACAGACAAAAAATAGAATTAAAAAGGACTTTCCGACAAGGCTAAAATAGATGCTACCAGAACTTCCAACAACATTATAAAATTTTTTGAGATTTACAAATTTTTATCCTAAAAAAAATAAAATTAAAACACACTCATGACTAAGCATAGAAATGTGCTAACTCTTTACAAGATGAATGTCACTCTGGTTGTCAATACATAATATTCTCATCTCTTGCTTCTTTCCCAACTCATCCATAAACCTTTTCAACCAAATCATTTCTTTACTAGCCTCTGTAGTAGCAATGTACTCTGCTTCTATTTTCGAAAGTGCATCAATTTTTTTCAATTTTGAAACCAAACTAATAGTTGTTCCACCTATAGTAAACACATACTCTGTGGTGATCCCCCTATTGCCTTTTTCACCTTCCATATCTACATCAGCATATCCTTGTAGAGCAATGTTTGAAACTCCAAAAAAAAATATTGATCTATGGTACCTCTCAAATACCTGAAAATACACTTCACTACCATCCAATGCTCTTTTCCCAGATTGTTCATATACATGCTTACAACTCCAACTTCATGTGAAATATCACGTCTTGTGCATATCATTGCATACATTAATATTACAACAATTGTTGCATATGTAACTTTACACATATAATCCATATCTTCTTGGGTCTTGGGACAAATCTCCTTACTTATTTTGAAATGGCCGTCCAAAGGTAAAATGACTGGTTTTTCATTCTTCATATTAAATATTTCCAACACCTTTTCTATGTACTCACTTCGAGACATTTTTAATTTGCGATTTGTCCTATCTCGAGTTATTATCATACCAAGGATTTGTTTTGCAACACCCAAATCCTTCTTGCAAATGAATTTTCCATTTTTTATTTTGATCACATTTATTTCCTACATGTTAGACCCTGCAACTGGCATGCCATCTATATACAATAACAATATGATATATTTTCCATCATTTTTCTTTTTAAAATAAACACAATTATCAGAGTGACATCTAGTATAACCTTTTTTAGACATAAATCTATCAAATTTTAGATACCACTGCCTTGGAGCATGTTTTAATCCATACAATCTTTTCTTCAACTTGCACACTAATTTCTCCTTCCCTTTAACTTCATACCGTTGCAACTGCTGCATATAAATTTATTCCTCTAAATCTCCATGGAGAAAATTTTTCTTTACATATAACTACTCAAGATGCAAATATTATGCTGCCACTAGACTTAAAATAGCTATTACTAAAGTTTTTTTAACAATAGGAGCAAAACTTTCATCAAATTATATACCTTTATTTTGTGAAAAACCGTTCACCACAAGTCTAGCCTTATACATTTTTTTTACCTCCATCTTCTTCCTTCAACCTACAAACCCATTTGTTTTGCAATTTTATTTTACCTGCAGGAAACTTGATTAAGTCCCAACTACGTTTCTACATCAAGGATTCCATCTCTTCTTCCATGGTTCGCTCCCACTGCTTCCCGATTTCTACCTGCATTGCTTCTTCATATCTTCCTAGTTCACTAGAATCAATTAACAACACATAATATAATGAAGGAAAGTATCGTTCAAGGGGTCTACTTATCCTGGTAGATATTCTAACACCACTTTCAGATGTTTGATGTGCTTGTTGTTGTTATGGCTTTTGATCATTCTAATTTTCTATAAAAATTACTTTTTATGTGATATCATCAAGCACTTCGTATTCTTTGTTTTCATTTTCCTATTTCTTTCCCTGCATTTGTTCCTTATACAAGACCTTTTCATTTAATATGACATATATTCTCCTAATTATTTTGTGATTTTCATAATAATATAAGAGATAAAAATCATTAACACCATATACAATAAATGTACATTTCTTTAATTTTTCTTCAAACTTTGTTCTATTTTATTTACTGATGTGGACAAAGGCTTCATAACCAAAAATATTTAAAAATTAGTAGTTTACCTTTTTACCTATTGATGCCTCCTATGGAATACTGCCACCCAAGGAACTTGAAGGCCCTCTGTTTATTAGATAAACAACAATATCTACAAAATCTGCCCAAAATTTTAAGGGCAATCATGCATGCGATCTTATGCACCTTGCACACTCCATGATTGTCATGTTCATCCTTTCTGACACACCATTTTCCTGTGGTTTTCATGGAATTGTCTTATCTTTACGAATGATATGCTCTGAATAGTAATTATCAAACTCTTTGTTGCAATATTCACCTCCATTTTTTGATATGAAACACTTCAACGTCTTCGCTATCTCATTCTCAATCAAATATTTCCATTTCTTGAAAGTATAAAATACATCATATTTTTTCTGAATATAATAAATCCATTTTTTCCTAGTTGCATCATCAATAAAAATAACATAATAGCAAGAGCCATTGAGAGATGAACCTTCAGTAGGTCCCCATACATATGTATGTACAAGATCTAATTTTTTTCTCTTCTTTTCCTTCCTAATTCTAATAAATTTGTCTCTTCTATTTTCCATAAACATAGTTTTCACATAAATCCAAATCAAAATGCTTCATAGTGAGTAATCTACATCCCCTTCTCAATCAAGTTCCTAAGCCTATGATGTGAGAGTGGTGTATCTACTCTTGTGGATGTTAAATAATTAACATGATTAGAAGTACTAATGCATAAATACAATTTACCAACATTTTCTCCTTTTTCTATTACTAGGGCTCCTTTAGTGACCTTCCAAGTTTTGTCTGCAAAATTAGTTATGCAACCTTCACCTCCAAACTACCCTATTGAGACTAGAATTTTCTTCAAATCTGAAACATGCATTACCTCCTTCAATAACCATTGGTTTCCATTATGATTATTTATAAAAAAAATGTTTATTCCAATGATTTTACAGGGTTTATCATCACCCAAACGAACCTATCCAAAATCTGTTGGGTATGTGTTATATTCTTTCCACAAATAAGCACGAGCTTTTGGGGTCCTTAATTTCCGGTGGGTAGTCCGCACCCATGGTTTTGTGCATGGTTTTGCACATGGTTTTGGGGTACGATGATTTTCGGCCCCTGGTAGTTTTTGTAGTTTTGGGGTACGATGGTTTTCGGCCCCTGGTATTTTTTGTAGATCCGGTCAAGGGAACTACAGTTATGTTCTAATCCAGGGTTAATGGATTGGGGTTTATGTATGCTTTGACATGTCTATATATATGTGTTGTAACACTAAAAGGAATATAATGAAAAATCAAGATGGTTGTCCCAATTTGGGATCCAGGGGAAAATCTCTGTGTTTATCTGTTTTATGTTTTATTCTCTCACTATTGTTTATTTTCTATTATAAGATTCGTGTGTAGATCATTTATGTTCAGGGTTAAATCCTACATTTGGTATCATAGCAGTTTCGGCTTCAAGGGATGCCTTTGCTGCTGAGGTTTTTTTTTTTTTTTTTTTTGCTCGGGCCTGAGGTAGACCCTATTCAGTGGGAGATCTGCGGGATCGATTCTTGCGGTGAAAGAAGATGGTGAGTGGCGGGAAGATAGAGATCGAGAAATTTAATGGTCAGATTTTTGAGTTATGGAAGCTCAAGATGGAGGATTTCTAGTGGATAAAGATCAGTGGATCGCGGTAGATCTAGGTACTAAACCAACGACAATGTCAAATGAAGACTGGAAGAAACTGGATTGGAAGGCTAAGAGCATAATACGGTTGTGTGTCTTAGATTCATTATTGTTGAATGTATCTGGGGAAGCTACGACGAAGACCTTGTGGGACAAGCTAGGGAATTTGTACCAATCTAAGTCTCTGGTGAATAAATTGTTCCTGAGGAAAAAGTTGTATAACCTGAGGATGAAGGATGGAGACTCAGTGATAGAGCATATGAACGTCTTCAATACTATGGTAAGTCAGTTGTCATATGTTGATATTCAAATCTCAGATGAAGATAAGTGCATCATTTTGTTGTGTTCTCTACCAGACTCATGGGATAGTCTGGTTATTGCAATAGGTAGCAATATAACTACCTTGAATTTTGATGACATTGTCTCAGCCTTGTTGTTGGAGGAAATGAGACGGAGAAATATGGAGGGTCAAAATGGAGATGCCTTATCTGTACAAGGAAGGTCCCAAAACAGAAACAGGAATAAGGTTTCAAGTGGGAGATCTAAATCTAGAGGGAGATCTAAATCTCCTGGAAAGTTTGTAAAAGTGTGCTGGAAATGCGAAAAGGAAGGGCACTACAAAAAGGACTGCAAATCTAAAGCTCCTGAGAAAGGAAAGGGATCTGATGTTGCTCCTTCTGCAGAGGAAAAAACCACCTCGGATGAAGGTGGGGATGTGCATTTGGCTTCTTCTTCAATTACACATGTATATCATGAGTCATGGTTGATTGACTCAGGTGCATCCTTTCACTTCACTCCCCATAGGGAGTGGTTCTATGAGTATGAGAAATATTATGGTGATATCTTCCTAGGGGATGATAGGAAGGCCAGAATCGTCGGACGTGGAAAGGTCAAGATGAAGCTACATGGTGGAAGGATTAGAACACTTCCTGGTGTTCTGCATATTCCTGCATTGGCTAGAAATCTGATTTCTGTAAGCAAGATGGATGATGCAGGTGTAAAAACAGTGTTCGAGAAATATGCCTGCAAGATGGTTCAGGGAGCACTGGTATTAATGAGGGGAGTTTGGACTGGAACTCTGTACAAGCTACAAGGTAGCACTATTATTGATGGGTGTAATATTTCTATGGTTCCTAAAAGTGGAGCGGAAAACCTAGCTGTCTCTGGAGAAAAGACCATGCTATGGCATCAAAGGCTTGGACATATTGGAGAGAAGGGCTTTCAGATACTGCATAGAAATGGTATGGTAGAAGGTATGTCTAATTGCTCTATGGATTTCGATTTCTGTGAACATTGTGTATATGGGAAGCAGAATCGGGTGAGTTTTCCTTCTAGTGCTAAGAGGGTAAACAAGATATTAGAACTTGTGCATAGTGATGTGTTTGGACCTGTGTCAGTTCCATCACTGGGAAAGTATGTGTACTATTTTTCATTCATAGATGACTTCTCAAGGAATACATGAATATATTTCTTGTAGAATAAATTTGAAGTCTTTGACAAATTTAAAGAATTTAAGGCTCTGGTGGAAAACCAGACAGAGAAGATGATAAAGGCATTGAGGACAGATAATGGTGGGGAGTTCTACAAGAAGGAATTTGAAGAGTTCTATAAGAAGTGTGGTATAGCATGGCAGAAGAATCTCCATACACACCGCAGAAAAACAGAGTTGCAGAAAGAATGAACAGAACGCTGATGGAAAAGGAAAGAAGCATGCTCAGTGGTACTGGATTAGGACAAGAATTATGGGCAGAGGCAGTGGAGACTGCATGTTACTTAGTTAACAGATCACCTTCATCAGCGTTGGAGGATAAGACTCCACATGAGGTATGGACTGGTAAGAAACCCTCTCTTTCACATCTAAGGTTATTTGGATGTGATTCATATGTACATGTTCCAAAGGAGAAAAGGACCAAGTTGGATAATAAATCTGAAAGGTGCATCTTTATTGGGTATAAGGATGGTTTGAAGGGTTACAAGCTTTGGAACCCAGAAATAAGGAAGGTTGGGTACAACTGAGATGTGGTGTTTAGAGAGGTGAAAGATGTTGTTACACATGAAGTCCTACCAAAGGAACTTGAGAAGATAGAGTTTGAGCTAAAGGAGAATGAATCAAACTCTACAACAGAATAAGACTCAGAACAGGAAGAGCCACAAACTCCAACTGTGAGAAGATCGGCTCGGGAAAGAAGGCAACGAGAAAGGTATATTCCATCTGCTTTCTATTTAGGTTTTTCATTAACTATAATTGATGATGATCCCAGAACTGTCAAGGAGGCAGTGGATTCAGAGGATGGAAAACTCTGGAAGGAGGCCATGATTGATGAAATGGCATCCTTGCACAAAAATGAGGCATGGGATCTGGTGGAGTTGCCGGCTAAAAGGAAGCCCATCGGGAGAAAATGGGTGTTTAAGAAAAATATGAATGTAGAAGGCAAGGTGGAGAAATACAAAGCTCGGTTGGTAGAAAAAGGTTATTCCCAGGTGTTGGGAATTGATTTTGGTGATATTTTTTCTCCTATCACCAAAGTTACTTCTATTATATTACTTTTATCTGTTGCTGCTGCATTTGATTTTGAGATAGAACAGATGGATGTGAAGACAACATTTCTTCATGGGGATCTAGAAGAAGAGATCTACATGAAGCAACCTGAAGGCTTTATGGTGAAGGGTAAGAAAGAACCGGTATGGAGGTTGAAGAAGTATTTGTATGGGTTAAAACAGTCACCAAGGATGTGGTATCAGAAATTTTATACCTATATACGGGGACTTGGCTTCACCAAAAGCAAGGAGGATCACTGTGTTTATTTTAAATTAATTAGTGACTGTGTTATTTATTTGGTCTTGTATGTGGATGATATGTTGTTGATTGGAAATGACAAATAAATTATCCAAGATTTGAATACCCAACTGTTCTCCAAATTCGACATGAAGGATCTGGGTGCTGCAAACTATAATTTGGGCATGGAAATTAAGAGAGATCGGGCAAAGAGGAAGCTCTGGTTAAACTAGAGGAAGTATTTCGAGACTATATTTCAGAGGTTCAATATGCAGGATAGTAAACTGGTGAATGTTCCTATTCCTGTAGGTGTAAAGATGTTTGCTGAACAATGTCCCAAGACACAAGAAGAAGAGGAGTATATGTCCTGTGTTCCATATGCAAGTGCAGTGGGTAGCCTGATGTATGCAATGGTCTGTACTAGACCAGACATTGCACATGCAGTGGGAGTATTGAGCAGGTTTATGTCAAACCCAGGGAAGGAGCATTGGACAGTAGTGAAGCGGGTTTTCAGATATTTATGTGGCACTAGCAATTATGGCTTGTGCTACCAGGGAAGACCAAGATTGGAAAGAATGTTGGACATTCATGGTTTTGTTGATGCAGATTGGGCTGGAGATCTGGACCAAAGAAGATCTACAAGTGGGTATGTGTTTAGCTTATTTGGAGGCGCAGTCAGTTGGATGAGTAAAAGACAGTCTGTAGTGGCTCTTTCAACTACAGAGGCAGAATACATAGCAGCCACTCATGCAAGCAAGGAAGCAATTTGGTTGCAGAGATTGTGTTCAAGTATGGGGTTGGTACAAAAAGCTATAAGGATAGACTGTGATAGCCAAAGTGCAATTTTCTTGGCTAAGAACCCTGCTTACCATTCAAAGACAAAGCACATTGATGTTCAATATCACTTTGTTAGAGATATGGTTGAGGCTAAAAGGGTGTTGCTGGAAAAGGTGGACACTTTGAAGAATGTTGCAGATGCATTGACGAAGTCTGTGAGCACTCAGAAGTTCTCTTGGTGTAGAGAAACAATGGGTGTTGAATAATTGGGCCAATGACTAAGCTCTCTTGTGGCCCCCTGTGGAAAGAAAACAACAAGTGGGAGAATGTTGGGTATGTGTTATATTCTTTCCACGACTAAGCACGCGCGGGGGGGGGGGTGGTAGCCTCCCCTGTCGGGGTCCGGGGAAGTGCCCCAGCGAAAAATTTTGGTCCTTAATTTCTAGTGGGTAGTTCGTGCCCATGGTTTTGGGGTACAATGGTTTTCGGCCCCTGGTATTTTTTGTAGATCCGATCAAGGGAACTACGGTTATGATCTAATACAGGGTTAATGAATTGGGGTTTATGTATGCTTCGGCATGTATATATATGTGTTGTAACACTAAAAGGAATATAATTAAAAATGAAGCTGGTCGTCCTGATTTGGGATCCAGGGGAAAATATCTATGTTTATCTATTTTATGTTTTATGCTCTCGCTATTGTTTATTTTCTGTTATAAGAATCATGTGTAGATAATTTATGTTTAGGGTTAAATCCTACAAAATATTCTTGAACATAGTCATGAAAATGTTTCTTATCAGGTGTGGCATGGAATAAGGCCCCTAAATATACCACCCAGACATTAATAATATTCTCTAATGAAAGAATCAAAGCACCTTGCAACACATCACCTGTCACATTCTCTTCATGATTGTTCTCTTTTTGACCATCTCCTTCTTTTACCTTCCAAGATTTGCAATCTTTCTTCAAGTATTCTTTCTTCCCACATTTCCAGCACACTATCCTTGATCTGGATTTGGATCTTCCTTTTTATTGAATTACTGAAATTTTCTAGGCTCCTTCCTCTTTCCATTTTTCTTTCCCTAGTCTCTGCAGTCAGAGGATTTCCTAATGTCTCACCGAAGCTTTTTCGTCACATTTCCTCACTAAGGATGGCACTAACAACATCATCAAACTTCAAAGTAATACATCCAAATAAAAAGTTACTAATGGAAATAACTAAACCAATCCAAATTTTTGGTAGTGAGTAGATAAATAATAGACCCCTAACTTCATCATCAAAATTTATCCCTACATAACTTAACTGTCTGATAACCATATTAAACTCATTTAAATGATCAACAACATATCCACCTTCTGAAATCTTCATATTAAAAAAACGCTTCATAAAAAATACCTTATTTGAGGTTAAGGTTTTTTCATAAAGTTTTTCCAAGGCCCTCATTATACCTTCCATTGTTGTTTCTTTTGAACGCCATACACAACCATATTGTTCTTAGTGCTTTTATGTCAAGAATCTCCCATTCTTCATTTGACATACTCGTCAACTTCTTTATATTTCTTCCCAATGGTAGGTACAAGTATTTCTAATACAAATAATCTTACATCCTCATCTTCCACATCTGGTAGTTTTGGCCGTTAAATTTCTCGTCCCTAAACCTACCATCTTCTGCCATTTCTCCCACTTGAACCAGGAACCCCTCTTTCCTATGAGTTTATCAGCCAAATAAACCATCATCTATGATACCAGTTGTTAGAAATTAATTAATGAAACAATAAAATACAAAAAATATTGTGGAAAAACAAATAAAGAAATTCATATAACAAAAGAGACACAGATATACATGGTTAAGCTAATTTGGGCTACATCCATTGAGGAAAAACCATTCTTTCCTTTTATATTTTATCCAGCAAAATGAAGAGATACAACCTAAAAAATATCTATTATAATTTCCTCTTCAATCTCACATAACCTCCTCTCTCTTTCTCGCTCTTAATAATAATCCACATCTGCAATATAATTCCCTCGTATAAATTGAGGGGTTTCCTTCTAGGGAAAAAAACCCTAAATTAAAATTTATTTTTATCGTTAGATCATCCTCCTAATGAATGACCCAGATTGACTATGAAATTAAAATATTTTACAAGGAAAATTTTCATCTATTTTTAGCTTCAGGGGCACTACCCCAAAACCCCCGTTAAGGGAGGGCAAGCCACTCCAAACCCTCCATCAAGGATTGGAATCCAAATGCGAATGAAACAATACCTCTAAATTAGGAAGATAATCAGGCTCCACATCCAACTTGGAGAGGGAGGTAGTTCCTCTACCCACTCTAAGACGACGAGACTTCAAGAGCATGCATATATGAAGTTGAGGGAGGCCGAGGATGCGTGGGGTCGTGCGATCGCCCTGCTTAAGGGGATTCTTAAGTAGGTTTTGGCAAGGCTTGGGGAGGACACATTGGAGAGGGTTATTGCTCATGATAGAGCGTGTCATCCTATCCTTTGTTCTCTTGCGATGGCAGTGGAAACTTCTCATCCTATCTTGGCTCGAGCACCAGATGAGGCTAGGGGGCCTGAGGCAGGGGTGCGAGGGGTGATGGCCCTTGGCCCTAGATGTATTTTTAATTTTTGTACCAGGGAAAGCACCCAATATGAGGATGTTCCCCTATTGATGAATTATTTTTCTGGCCCGTAGCAGCATATGCATTTTTTTGTACATATATATATATATTTTAATACATATATGGTTCTTTTTTTGGCTCTCATGATGCGTTTTTATATGTATACTTCTAGACATGTGATGTCTCTCTGCATTTATTTTATGGATATTGTGTTCATGAATTATGTGTCTTAATGATGATATATATGTGATACATTCCAATCTATGATTTGATTAGATATGCAATCGGTTATATGATTTTGATCTCTTGGTACATGTGAAAAAATGATATGATAAAAACCATGAGCTAACCTTTGTGCATCTAAGTATTTATGAAAAAGGCATGGATCACCTAATTTTAAGGTTTTTTCAATTGTGATACAATAAGTTGGGGATCAAGGAACACATGTAGGTGAATAATACCTATATGGGAGACATCGACCAAGATTACTATGAAGACATTGTATTCATATTGATTGTTGGTGGTTGACTCGATACTGATATCCCATTGTGGTGAAAGGGTTTCAAGTTAAGAGATTATATGGCCGAGGCTACTGCAGCAATTTTTTGTGACCATTGAGAAGAACCATCAGGGAACACGTGATGATAGGTTGGTATATGATTCATCTGCAACACATCATGAGATATATATTTTAGTGTACATACATGATGAGGTGGTCATCATAAAAATAAGTCATGGTGCATACATTTACATTCTAGGGTTTCTTTGAGTGTTATGGATAAAATTTCTTGACGTATATCCCATTGTCAGGATCATTGAGGCAAGTCCCATCCAGCTCTTCTAAGATGTATGCCCCCTTGAGGAGACAATGATTAAAAATGTATGGGCCCTTCCATAATGTCTCAAACATCCTTGGTTCTAAGGCTTCTTTGGCAACATCGTAGCAATGGACTAACTCCCGTTTAGTGAATTATTGAGGGGTGTCATTTTGGTTGAAAGAGGCTTTAATCTACTTTTTTGTGATTAATTATGATGGAGTGACTCTCGCCGAATTTTGTTAATGTGTTCTAGATGCACCAACCTTTTCTCTAGAGGTGTGGTGTTAGAGATAAGTTCGATCGCTGAGTGTAAGGTAGGGATCTCACACTCAATGTGGAGAACAAGTTCGACCCCATAGAATAATTTGAAGGGTTTGAATCCAGTAGACGATTTTACCACGGTGTTGTACGCCCATAAGGATAAAAACACCATGTGGTGCTAATTGGTTTTATGGTTTTTCACATGATATGATGCAAAATTGTTTTGAGAACTTTTTTGAAAACTTCTACCTAGCCATTGGACTAAGGGTACTATGGGGAAGAAAATTCATGAGAGAAACCAAGGTGTTTTGCTATGACATGATTGAAGAAAAATTGTGCATCAGTGTTGAAAGTGTTATTATATGTGGACATGGCCTCTGCCCATTTGGTGAAGTAATCGAAGAAAACCAAAATTTACTTATGGTCGTCTCAAGATGGTGGGTTTTAGGTCATGAAGTCTATGCCCCATTTTTAGAAGGGGCCAATGATCATGACTAGGTGTAGGGGAGATGGTGGAGCTTGTTCCTTATGAGAGTATCTTTGGAACCACTCACATCTCTTGAATGCTTGAATACAGTCATGGAATAGGGTGGGACAAAAAAATCGACAAAAAGTATTTTATGAGCAATGGCCATCCCTGAGAGGTTTCCACCACAAGATCCAATATGTCAATCATTCAAGATATGCTCAGCGTTATTGTGAGTAATGAATCAATGAAGTATGGTGTTGATGCCTCGACAATAGAGGACACCCCCCATAAGGAGGTAATGGAGGGATTAATGGCGAATGCACCTTTAGCCGTCACGGGTAAGATGAGGTTTAAAATTTTTAGTTCATAGAAAGAGGAGGATGTCATCATACTAGGGTTCATCCATTTATACAAAGAAATAATGTTTGTCATGGAAATAATCATTAACGGGGGACCCTTGGGTCTCTGTAGGGAGCTCAGTGATGAATGTTGGAAATATTGAGAGGGGGGGTGAATCAGTATTCCTTTCAATTAGAGCATTATTTAATCTTCAATTATTATCATTGTTTTTACAATGATAGCATTAAACAAAAGGAACACAAATGCACACCGTTTTTAAGGTGGAAACCCACTCTGGGACAAAAACCACCTAATTCTTTCCTAATAATTATTTAATATTCAACTCCAATTGAAAATAAATCTCCAACTTCCACTGGATGGATGCTCCAACGCCCAAGATTCTTCGGTAGTCAATTGAACGGATGCCCCAACACCCAATGAGCTACAACTCACCCTAGCACCACCCTACCACCCTCTAGAAGAATAAAATAAGAATGGACTCCTGTACCAGGGAAAATGGTCCACTTTACAATGATATAGAATGATGTAGAAGAATAAGACACACTAGACCATAATGACAACTATGACACAACCACCTAATGATGATCCTAGACCACCTGACATTGTCTCTTCAACTCTTGGCAGATAGACACTAATACAATTTGTACAATAATGTATTGACAATGACTAAGTACAATTATTGTATGCAGTGCTGCCCACTTGAAGACTTCATGTGATGAAATTATTGCTATTGTTATGCACCTTGTTTTTTTCTCTTGTCATGCTACCCTCTGCTTCACCTTGCTTTGCCTTGCTTCCCTAGAAAGTATGGTCCTTTGCAGCCCTTGACAACACATGATCTAGCTTTTTCTTTGCCTTCTGGGAGCTCGATATTGAATCTGGTGTATCTATGTTATTTCAGATCCCCAATATCTAATTTTCGGTCCTTTATTAGTCCTCTGAGTTGTATTTCCAATGCCACAGTTCTGACCCAATTTGGATTCTTCAAGGGAGAGTTATACCCAATATATCACAATGCCCTAATTATGGACTGTTTCAGCAGAGAAAACTTGTACGGCGTGCCACGTGTCACTTTTTTTCTTCATTTGGCTTTGAAATTGATAGAGAGAAAACTAAAGTCTATGCACTATCTAAAATTTTTTACGGGATTCCAATCCTATACTTAGAGAGAGATTTATGATGATTTTACCAAGGTCACTTCTTTGAGATGAATTTCAGGAGCCTGCAAAAACCTTGGCTTTCACAGATCATATCTTCAAAAATATTGTGCACCGTGATCTGATATTTTCACAGCAGATTCCTTAGGATTTCGGCTTCACCTCATAAAAATTTCAGATCCTGAACCTTCGTAGAAACAAATTTAGAGCGAAAATTCCATGATGACCTGTTTTAGATGGAGAAATCCCTTACATAAGGAGGAAATGAGGATCACAATTTATATAAATGCTTAGGTTGAGAGGGGCTTCAACAAGTGAATGTGGAATGGATTTTAGGAGCTTAATATTAATTATGACTTTTCAATGACCCATGCCACAACCTTATGGGGTTTTATCCCTCTAACTGGGGGTATAAAATTCAAACATGAATATCTCTTAAACCGTGAAGAATTACGTGGCGTGCCATATATCAATGGAAATATCTCGACAAGTAGAAACCATCAAAAGCATTCTTGAACCATAATATAGTAATTTTGTGGGTCAAAATTCCCATGCCATATTGGGTTAGCCCCTGGTGCTGCTTGGGATGACATCAATGACAACCGCTGATCAACAATCTCCCCCTTTGGCATTGGTGGAAACACAAGTACTCCCCCTGCGATCATGACACCTCTTCCTACAACATGCTATCCCCCTTTGACATCAATGGAAAAGGGTAACTCTCCCTAAAACACAACCATCCTGCGGACCTGTACACACTTCCACTCCCCCTGACACACAACCATCCTGCAGACCTATAATATAATGAGAAATTGGGAGAATCCCAAGCTTCTGACGAAGATATTAAAATGCTTCATGAGGTAAAGGTTTAGTGAAGATATCAGCAATTTGTTCTTTTGTACAAACATACTCAAGTTTTATATTCTTTTCAACGACTTGTTCTCTAACAAAATGATATTTGATCAGAATGTGTTTTGTTTTTGAATGCATGATAGGATTCTTGGAGCTGCTGATGGCACTAGTGTTGTCACAGAATATGGGAATAGGCTCACTGAATTGTACTTGAAGATCTTGAAAATTTTGTTTCATCTAAAGGACTTGAGTACAACATGATGTTGCTGGAATGTATTCTTCTTCTGCTATAGATAACGAGATTGAGGTTTGCTTTTTGCTCAACCATGATACGAGATAACCTCCTAGATAGAATGCTGCTCCACTAGTACTCTTACGATCATCAATGCTTCCTACCCAATCTGCATCTGGAAAGGCTTGAATGATGAGATTGTTACCTTTGGGATACCACAAGCCATATTCTTCTGTGCCCTTTAGATATTGAAGAATTCTTTTGATGGAAACAATATGTGATTCTTCTGGTGCTGCTTGGAATCTTGCTACTTGTCCAACTGCTTGTATAACATATGGCTGAGAGGCTGTTACATATAGAATACTACCAGTCATAGATATGTACAACCTCTGATCCACATCCTTAGATGAGTTGTCTATGCTCAATTTGCAACCTGTTACCATCAGAGTAAGAACAGGTTTGCAATCTTCCATTTTGAATTTCTTGAGCATTTCCATGATGTACTTGGATTGACATATAAATATTCCTTTCTCTTGCTGAGATATTTGAAGCCCTAAGAAGTATGTCATCTCACCAAGTAAAGACATCTCAAACTCACTTTGCATCTTTGTAGAAAATTTCTTACTTACTCGATCATCATTGCTACCAAATATTATATCATCCACATATAACTCAATGATTGTTAAATTATCTTTATCTATTTGTACATAAAGATTTCTATCAACAATACCTTTCTTGAACCCTTGTTGATGTAGATATCCATCAAGACTAGCATACCATGCTCTGGGAGCCTGCTTAAGACCATATAGAGCCTTCTTTAACCTGCAAACATACTCTTCTTTTTATTATAGTAGAAAACCTTCAGGTTGTTCGATGTAAACTTCTTCTTCTAATTCTCCATTCAAAAATGCTGACTTAACATCCATTTGGTAGACTTTGATTTTTCTTGAATATGCATAGGCAAGAAACATTCAGATGGCTTCCATTCTGAAAATTGGTGGAAATGTTTCTTCAAAATCAATTCCTTCCACTTGTGCATAGCCTTTGCAAACCAATCTTGCTTTGTTTCTGGTAGCCTGCCCATCTTCATTCAATTTGTTCCTAAACACCCATTTAGTCCCAATGACATTTTTATCTTTTGGTCGTGGAACTAACTCCCAGGTGTTATTCTTCTCAATTTGATCCAATTCTTCATTCATAGCTGCTACCCAATGTTCATTCTGGCTGGCTTCCTCAAAACTACTAGGCTCAAAGGTTGCTATAAAAGCAATGTGGCAGCTTGTTGTGATGAACAAAGCTGTCGACCTTCATTTATGTCACCAATGATTTGATTTGATGGATGGTTCTTTTGAATCCATTCTTTTGTTCTCCTTGGAGGATATTCTTGTTGTTGTTCTGGTATATCTTGATGATCATTGTTTACTTCTTCCTTGTTGATAGTTGCTTCTTGTTTTACAATTTTATCTGTGTCTTTTTCAGCCTCTGTCTCAAGTTTCAAAGATTCTAGATCCTCATCGTTATTTTCTAGAACACCATCTTCGTCAAATGTAACATTTATGCTCTCCACTATCTGTTTTCGTTTTAGATTATAACATTTATAGGCGCTTCTTTTGCATGAGTAACCAACAAAGATACCTTCATCAACACGTGATTCAAACTTACCCAAATTTTGATCTTCTCTTTTGATATAACATTTTCTTCCAAAGATTCTTAAATATTTTACATTAGCCAGTTTTCCTTTCCATCATTCATATGGAGTCTTGTTGCAATTATTTCTAAGAAGACTTCGGTTGATAATGAAGACTACCATATCAATTGCTTGAACCCATAATTTTTCATCCAATTTTGAGTCCTTCAACATTGTCCTACCCATTTCCTATACAGTTTTGTTCTTTCTTTCAGAAACTCCATTTTGCTGAGGTGTTCATGCTATTGAAAATTGTCTTTTTATTCCATTTTCATCACAATATTGCTAAAATCATTTGTAAGTGAATTATCCACCATTATCTGATCTTAGACACTTTATTTTCATATCAGTTTCATTTTCAACCAACTCCTTGTAGATCTTAAGGCACTCAAATACTTCAGATTTTTTCTTTAGGAAACTGACGGTTGTCATCCTGGTATAGTCGTATATCATTAACATGAAATATAATTCTCCATTTAAGCCTTCTGTTCTCATAGGACCACATAGATCAGTATGTATCAATTCCAATGGATGTGATGCAAAGTGTTCTTTTGTTTTAAATTGGACTTTTGTCTACTTGCCATGCCGACAGGCCTCACATAGTGTGTTGGAAGGTTTTGAGATTTTCGACATTTCTCGTACTGCTTCCTTTTTGCTTATCCTGACAAGATTGTCAAATATGTGACCCATTCATTTGTGCCATAACCAGCTTTCATCTTCTTTAGCTAGTAGACATGCTTTAGTTGCTTCATCCAAAACATATATGTCGTTGGGAGCTCGACTTGCTGTAGCCACAATTTTACCATACCTGCCTTTCTTGATTTCACATTTTGTGGAGTTGAATAGCATTATGTGTCCTTGATCACACATTTTTCCAAGACTAAGTAGATTGTGATTCATTTTTTCAACCAACATAAAATTCTTGGCTATAACATCTTTGCTTCCGAGAATGACGGTACCTGATGCTATAACATTTGAAGATCCATCATTTCCAAAGGATACAGTTCCATCCTTATTTTCTTTCAGAGATACAAATTTCCTTCTATCTCCAGTCATATGCGTTGAGAAAGCGCTGTCAACATAACACACATCTTTGTTGTTTTGAGCCTTGAGAGCAAGAGCAAAATTATCAGTCTTCTTCTTCTTCCATTTTCGTTCATTCTGTGGCTTCGAATATTCTTCTGGAGGATTTTCAAGTCTGCAGTCTTTGCTTATGTGTCCAAAGTTCTGACATTTGTAACATTCCATATTATTTATTAAATGTTCAAATCTATTGATGTTTCATTGAGCCCTGGGAGGTTCATATTTGAAGGATCTCTTGGAATTGTATTGGTTCCTAGGGTACGTGCGACATTCTAAAGCTTTATGACCAAATTTTCCACATGAATAACAATAGCCATGGAAAATATGTTGGTACCTGGATGGAAATCTTCGTCAAGGAATCTTCTTCCAAGGATGTGATTGCGAATCTTGTCCAATGAAGTCTACATGTATGTCAGATCTCATAGGTTCATTGTATTTTTTTGTAGAAGGTCCTGCTTCTTCTTCTTTGTAACCAAGGCCAGTTCTGTCGTTGTAAGATCGTTGATTTTTGATGAGTTCTTCCAATGCCCTTGAGTTGTTGGCATAGTTTCGGACAATTTTCCCCTCTTCACTTTCCTATGCAGCGAGACTACTTCGGCTTCTAATGCTTCCCTTTCTTGGTTTCTCTCTTCCAACTTCTTTTGAAGTGACCCTTCAATACATTTGTCTTCTTCAACTTCAATTTTGAGACCTTGAACTTTTTCTTCAAGAGTATTGGAACGGATCTTCTCAGCATTGAGCTCTTTTATAAGCTTGATTGCTTCCTCATAAAATTATTCTATGGTCAACCCTTCTTCTTCATTGTTTGATACTTCTTGTTTATTGTGCTTGGCCATAAACAATAATTTCTCATTGGCTTCTTCTTTGTTGTCACTTTCTTCATCGGATGATGAGCTATCTTCTTCAGAGAGAAAGTTCCTTTTGGATCCTTTCTTTTTGCCTTGCTTGTTGAATTTCTTAAAGCCTTTCTTTCCTTTTGAGTTTCCATCACTTTTGTTTGGACATTTTGCTACAAAATGCCCAACCTCACCACAACCGAAACATATCAATGGAAGTTTACCTTTGAATTTTCCCTTACCAGTTTTTAGTTTTCTCGTAAAGTAACCATATTCTTCATCTGAAAGACCTTCTCCATCATCTCCCTTTTCTTCACACTTGCAGGTGCATGTCATTTCAATTGAAGGTTGTTTGTCCTTATTGGTTTTCTTAGATGCAATGAACATAGTTTCTAGATTTGAAGTACCCTCTTCTTCATCAAGTCTCATTTCATATGCTATGAGAACTCCATGTAACTCCTCTTTGTTGAGTTTGTCCAGATTTGCACTGTATTATAAGACCGATACCTTTGGGTTGAATCTCCCTACTAATGTTTTAATAATCTTCCGTATAATAGTATTCTCGTCAAATGGCTCTCCCAATCCTTCTAGAGTATTAGTTATTTCATCAACGTATTAGAAGTATGCAGCAATGTTGCAATCTTCTTTCATTCTGAGTTGCTCAAATTTTTCTCTATAGATTTGAAGCTTTGCTTCTTTGACATTTGAGTCACCTGCATATATATTCTCAAGATTGTCCCATACATTTTTGGCGGTTTTATAACCCAACACCTTATGATAAGCAGATTCAATAATTCCACTGATAATAATATTCTTTTATTTTGCATCATTTACCAAATTCTTCTTACCTTGTTCATCCGCGGTTGATGTAAATCCATTTTGAACAGTGTCCCATAGTTCGCAACCTAGCACTAAGAGATAGACCTCCATTCTTCCTTTTCAGAGTGCATAATTATTTTCATTTAATAGAGGTACACCATTCTTGGTATGCTCCATGACCTCCTTCCAGTTGTTAAACTTCTATTGAAGGAACCAAGCTCTGATACCAATTGTTGGAAATACTGAGAGGGGGGGTGAATATTATTCCTTTCAATTAGAGCATGAGTTAATCTTCAATTATTATTAGTGTTTGTACAATGATAGCATAGTTTTTAAGTGGAAACCCACTCTGAGACAAAAACCACCTAATGCTTTTCTAATAATTCTTTAATATTCAACTCCAATTGAAAATGAAGCTCCAACTTCTTAGAATCTAGAAAAGCATTCTTCTCCAGCTCCCACTGGATGGATGCTCCAATGCCCAATATTCTTCAGTGGTCAATTGAATGGATGCCCCAACACCCAATGAGATACAACTCACCCTAGCACCACCCTACCTCCCTGTAGAAGAATAAAAGAAGAATGGACTCCCGTACCAGAGAAAATGGTCCACTTTACAATGATATAGAACGATGTAGAAGAATAAGACACACTAGACCATAACCCCAACTATGACACAACCACCTAATGATAATCCCAGACCACCTGACACTGTCTCTTCAACTCTTGGCAGATAGACACTAGTACAATTTGTACAATAATGTATTTACAATGACTTAGTACAATGATACCTTTACAATGATTGTATGCAATGCTGCCCACTTGAAGACTTCATGTGATGAACTTATTGCTGATATTATGCACCTTGGTTTCTACTCTTTTCATGCTACCCTCTGCTGCACCTTGCTTTTCTTTGCTTCCCTAGAAATTATGGTCCTTTGCAGCCCTTGGCAACACATGATCTAGCTTTTTCTTTGCCTTCTAGGAGCTCGATATTGAATCTGGTGTATCTCTGTTATTTTAGATCCCCAATATCTAATTTTAGGTTCCATATTATTCATCTGAGTTGTCTTTACAATGCCACAAGTTTGACCCAATTTGGATTCTTCAAGAGCGATTTCTACCCAATATCTCACAATGCCCTAATTATGGACTGTTTCAGCAGAGCGAATTTTTATGGCATGCCACGTGTCATTTTTTTTTCATTTGGATCTGAAATTGATAGAGAGACTTCTATGGTCTATGCACTATCTGTCACTTTTTATATAATTCCAATCCAATACTCAGAGAGAGAGTTATGACGATTTTACCAAGGTCACTTCTTTGAGATGAATTTCAAGAGTCTGCAAAAACCTTGACTTACACAGATCATATATCCGAAAATATTGCGCACCTTGATTTAAAATTTTCACAGCAGCTTCCTTAGAATTTCGGCTTCACCTCATAAAAATTTCAGCTTCTGAACCTTCTTAGGAAAAAAATTTAGAGTGAAAATTCCACGATGACTTGTTTCAGATGGTGAAATCCCTTACATAAGGAGGAAATGAGAATCACAATTTATATAAACACTTAGGTTGAGAGGGGCTTCAACAAGTGAATGTGGGAGGGATTTTAGGAGCTTAAAAAATATTAATTATGACTTTTTAATGACCCATGCGACAACCCTATGGGGTTTTAGCCCACTAACTAGGGTATAAACGTCAAACATGAATATCTCTCAAATCGTGAAGAATTACGTGGTGTGCCATATATCAACAGAAAAATCTCGACAGGTAGAAACCATAAAAATAATTCTTGAACTAGAATATAGTAATTTGGTAGGTCAAAATTCTCATGAAATATTGGGTTAGCCCCTGGTGCTGCTTGGGTTGACATCAATGACAACCACTGATCAACAATGAACTCAACAAGGATAAGCACCTACTTTCTCTTGTGGGAGGTACATTTTAGATTGAATTCCTACAGGATAACTAACCGTCCAACATACTTGTGGTTCTTCATATTATGGTCCCTTTCATAATGTCTCAAAACTCCTCGATTCTAAGGCTTCTTTGGCAACATCGTAGCAATGGACTAACTCCCCTTCAGGAAATTATTGAGGGGTGTCATTTCGGTCGAAAGGGGCTTTAATCCATTTTTTTTTGTGATTAATTATGATGGAGTGACTCTCGCCAACTTTTGTCAATGTGTTTCAGATGCACCAACCTTTTCTCTAAAGGTGTGGTGTTGGAGATAAGTTTGATCACTGAGTGTAAGGTAGGGATCTCACACTCAATGTGGAGAACAATTTCGACTCCATAGAATAATTCGAAAGGTGTGAATCCAGTAGAAAATTTTACCATGGTGTTGTACGCCCATAAGGCTGAAAACACCATGTGGTGCCAATTGGTTTTATGGTTTTTCACATGATATGTTGCAACATTTTTTTGAGAAATATTTTGACAACTTATACCTAGCCATTGGACTAAGGGTGGTATTGGGAAGAAAAGTCATGAGAGAAACCAAGGTGTTGCGATAGCTCTCGAAATATCTCATTCTTGAAATGTTTTCCATGATCGAAGAACAACACCTTGGGAACATGGAATTGTGTTATGACATGGTTAAAGAAAAATCGTGCATCAGTGTTGAAAGTGTTATTATATGTGGGCATGGCCTCTGCCCATTTGGTGAAGTAATCAAAGACAACCAAAATTAACTTATGGTCGCCTCAAGATGGTGGGTTTTAGGTCATGAAGTTTATGCCCCATTTGCAGAAGGGGCCAATGATCATGACTAGGTGTAGGGGAGATGGTGGAGCTCGTTCCTTATGAGAGTATATTTGGAACCACTCACATCTCTTGAATTATTGAATACAGTCATGGAATAGGGTGGGACAAAAACATTTGACAAAAATTATTTTATGAGTGGTGGCCATCCCTAAGAGGTTGCTGCCATAAGATCTACTATGTCAATAATTCAAGACATGCTCAGCTTTTTTGTGATAACGAATTGATGAAGGATGGTGTCGATGCCTTGAAGATAGAGGGTATCCACCATAAGGAGGTAATGGGGGGCTTGATGGCGAATGCGCCTTTATCCATCACGGGTAATATGCGGCTTAAAATTTTTAGTTTGTAGAAAGAGAAGGATGTTTTCGTACTAGGTGTCATCCATTTATACAAAGAAATAATGTTTGTCAGGGAAATAATCATTAACGGGGGACCCTTGGGTCTCTGTAGGGAGATCATTGATGAACTCAACAAGGATAAGCACCTACTTTCTCTTGTGGTAGGTACACTATAGATTGAATTCCTGCAGGATAACTAACTGTCCAACATACTTGTGGTTCATCATAGTATTGGTCATTAAAATTGTATTGTTTTACCTTTTCCTTACCCTAAATTTTCTTACCTTAACCTTAGTTCTACAACCTGAATTAATCCCTTCACATATATTTCTGGTTCCTTTTAATGAATTTTTGGATATTGGTTATGTAAGCTTATAATTGATTAAAAAGGTTAAATAAGTTTATGTTTATTTCATGTAATCCATTATTCACATTACCTTATGGCTTGACTAGTAATGGTCATTAATCGAAGTCAAAGTGGTTGGTACAAGATCCTGACATTCTTGTACTCACTATGGTTCCCGCACCAAATTTGGACAACCTGCTGATTTGATCATTATTAGCTATGAGTGCATTGTAGTTGTCAAAGGGAAATGGCGTACAAATCCTCTTGAAGACTTCTCTCATTTCCTGTATAGGGTTCGAGGCATTACGAGGATTCCAAAGATGGAGGTTAGCCACCAACTATTGTGTTTGTTTTTTAGCTATTCGACACAACCGAGAGCTGGTGAAACATGTATAAGTTAGGATTTTATAATAGGATAAGTCAGTGCTATTGTGGAAGACTTTCGCACATGTATTTTTTAAGATTTGTATCGCCATAACCCTCTGGGGGCTGGATCCATGATTTTGTAATGTATACTTGCAGATAATTTCTGTTTTATTAATAATAGGAAGTTAGTGCCAATTTTTATATATATTTCCTATCATTTCTTGTAATGGTAACTCTGATTATATAAGTCTAGCATTTTCATAAAAATGGAAACAAGCTCGTTGGCTAGGACACAAACAACCTAGCTCGTCCTCCAAAGTTTCTAGTTGTGTGTATTAGGTACATGAATGAATGCTGTGAAATTTGATTTTCAATGGTGATTGTGTAGGATTGGTAATGCTCTTGTGTGTTTAATTCTTCTTCGCTGAGTGATCACAAATCTGAGGGTTTGCATGTGTTGAGTGTGTTTCCATTTATATTGAAGAATTTTTATTTATTTCTTTAAGCACCGCAATATGTATTTTATCTGAGAAAATTCCTCTTAAATCATTTTCAGGTTATTGATTAGGGTCGCAAGGCTTGAGTTTTGTTTAACGATTTATTTATTTACAACAAGAATACTCTAATTAAGATATATATTCAACGTAGCTATGTGAAGGCGATTAGCACACTTGTGTTAACTATCACATTTGTGATGTGTTCCTTGATTTTTTAATTGGTTGTTTACTGAAGAATATAGAGTACAAGAATCCTATCCGAATTCAAGACTGCAAACAAAATTTATTTATTTAATGTTGAATTTGTTTATGCACAGGATATAATTAACAAAGTGATAAAAGTTTAGAGAGGATGTGAGTAAAGAATATTTGGTGAAATTTTATTTAAATGCAAGAGTTTACTGTTTGCACTAAGATTGATGGTTTCCCATTTACTTTCACAATTTATAGTTTTGAGTTGCAATTCACATTCGATTTGGGATTTCTTTTATTATTTCCTGAGTTGAAGTTTTCCTTTTTTCACTTTTTTATTTATTGTTTGATAACACATATTTTTTATTTATAGATTAAGAGATAAATGATTGATTGAGTAGACTCATTATGGTAGAAGAACTCAGCCATCCTAGTACAGGAATAGAGTGGTTCAAGTATAGGAGCAGACTCATTCTAAGTGCAAGAATATGATCATTCCAGTATAGGAGTAAGGGTCCCTATGGTATGGGATATAGAACTTATACAACAAGGACATAAATTTAATCTGTTTTATTAGCACTAGACTAAAGTACAAGAAAAAATTTTCTTGAGTTTTATGGTTAAGTTATTGAGTGGCATGCTTTATTTCTTTCAACAAAGTCTTTGGTTATTGTTTCTGAGTGAATCCATTTTCTAGAGTGGAGTGGTGTCATTATGTTTGCAAGTTCAAGTAATGATTGAAAAGGCTTTCTCGTAATTTGTTCTTTCAAATTTCACATTATTTAATTGCAGGAATAGAAGTAGGGTTTGGAGGGTAAATCTAGAATCCTTGGCATTTCTAGTGCTATGCCTAAAATCTTACATAGCCCTGGTTTGACAATTAAGTGTTGAGGAATTGAAATACAATTCTGGCACCCAACATTTTGGCATCGTTGTCGGGGAGGGGTTTTTAAAAAAATCTGTGAAAGCTTTGGTTTTTGTTTCTTGTAGTAAGGTTAAGTTTGCTTTATTTTTTCAAGTGCAATGTTCTTCTATTTCTTGAAAGATTTTATTTGGAGTTGGCTTGGGTGTTGTAGACATATTTTTTCCAGTTGCAACATTTGATTTAGTTTATCACAACACGTTTTTTCAGTCCTATTTATTATTTCTAGTTGATTTATTTTAAAATGTATGACTAGGAGAGGTAGGGGACCAAATCCCAATAAGGGAAAAGGAAACATTGATAAATTGGAAATATTTTCTCACTTTGGGCCTTCCATTGTAGACATAAAGTCCAAACAGACACAAACCCACCACGCAGGTACTATCCATTTGGACTTTGGAGACAATAGTGCAGGAATTTCACAACCAACGGGAGGGAAGAAGGATGCTACTTGGGTTAGAAAGTAAAACTTGAACCAGATTCAAAATTCACATTATGTGGGGAGTGGCATGTTTAGAGGGAATAAAATGACTTATCAAGAAGACCATGCTGAGGGGACTGGTGAGAAATATCCAGTGGGGGAGAAGACTAATTTTTCATTTCCGATTATGGATCCACATGCAACAATTCAAATGAAGAATATTGCACAATATGTTCTCCCATATTTCCATTGTAAATTGCACGAGGATCCAGATTCCTTTTCATTTGAATTTGATATATTGTGTAGAAGTTATGACTATTCTTCAGTGTCCGAGAAGCTAAAAATATTCCCTCCAAATCTCAAGAACTCAGATTTACGTTCCTTCATGGGTCTAGGAGGGAATAATATAGCTCATTGGGAACAAATGAAGAGGGTTTTTTAAAAAAAATATCAAGAATATTGCAAGTCTAGAGAAATGTTGGATGAAATTTTCACTATTACACAAAAAGAGGATGAGACCCTGGAAGATTATTTGGAAAGGTTTTTATATATCCTTCAAAGGTCGAAACATAAATTTGATCTAAGCACTATTATAACCTGATCATTTCTCCGAGGGTTTACAGATGATTCTAGAAATAATCTAAATGTGTTAGGATAAGGAGATATTGGTCAAAATACTTTTGATCAAAATTGTGACTTATGCAGGAAGTTCTCACAAAATCAATCTAGATTTGGTAAAGGAATCATGAGAGATTCTAAAAATAGCAGATTTGGATTTGCATATGCTATGATTATTTATTTGGAAAATAAAATGGACAATATGAGGATTGAAATTGTGAATATTTTTAGTAAACAAATATTTTCCTTAAAATTTCAGCAAAAATTAGTAGAAGAGAAAGAAACATTATCCATTTATTGTCCAAAGTACAGAAAAAAACATCTTTTACGTGAATGTCCCACAGATGTTAAGGGTGCTAATAATTGTGTAATATGTATAGGGAAGCATCCTACCAGATAATTCCCTTCTATACCGGGATTAAAATAAACATTTGAAGGAGAGCATTCAAAACCTCAGCCATAACCTGCTTTAGGAGCACAAAAATCATGGACATAGGTAGGTACAAGTATGATTCTTGAACCTCAACCATATTTTTCTGGTTATAATGTACCACACTATTCCTATTACCCTCAATCTTGGTAGAATGGGAACCATTTCTAGTATGGGAAATCCCCCCCTCCTTGGCAACAAGGATGGAGGGGACCACCATACTCGCATTATTCTTATCCCATGCCTACACAATCATATCATACATAATATGCATCGTATCCCATGACAAAATCTATAGTTCCAACAACCTTGCCTCAGCAGACTTATTCTATGCCACCATTTCCATTGCCACCAACTTTTCGACCACTTTAATTTCCTACATAGCCAATGACTAACCCAAATAATAAAGAGGTAAATTGATTCATTATATTGGAATGCTTCCTTTCCCCATGTAACATACCACACCAGTTTTGGTTAATGACCTCTAGCTGAGATTGAGAAGGGTAATAAATTTAGAAAAACAGAAGCAAAACAACCTATAGTGATCATTGAGGAGGAAACCCCTCTCTCAAACAATGATGTCACCATTCAACTTGTTCCCACACACTTAGAGACGTTACCTTCTTCTTCAAACCAACCTCCCTTTCCACAAAGGCTAGTTATGGAGAAACTTGACCCTACCCCTGAGTATGATCTGGCTTCTGAGCTAAGGAATATTTTTATAAATTTCCCTTTTTTGCAGGCTATTAAAGAGATCCCCATATGTAGCAATATTGTTAAGTAAATCTACCGTAAAAAGGTAGGGAGGAAGAGAGTTGAACCTTGCACTATCTAGTTTGTTGGAAGAGAAACTGAGTTGATGATATGATGTGTTCAAATGGAAAAATATACTGATCCAGGAAACCTAGTTGTCTCTGTTCAAATAGGTGATGTCCTTGTCAAAAATGTATTAATATATCTTGGAGCAGCCATCAATGTTATGACTAGGAAAACCATGGAACAACTTCGATTGACTCAAATTCGTCCTAGCCCTAGTGTGCTTGAACTACTGATAGATGTAAAATTAAGCCAGATGTTGTGTTAGATGATGTAGTTGTCTCGATCGATTCATGGGAGTACCCCACTGATTTATTATGCTACAACCAAAGAATCCTATTGGGGTAAACCTTTGATATTTGGATGATTGTGTCTTGACACAACATATGCTTATATAGGATGTCGCTTAGGTGATATGTATATTTCCCATGGGGATGCTAGGAAAAAGGTCACTTTGTACCCACCTGCTAGATCTATTCATTAGCTTCGAGATACCTTATGGTTGGATTATGATAGTAGTGATGAAGAGACTCAGTCTCTTTATTTGATCCATCAATATACAGAGTCGGGCGAGGGTGAGATCCGATATTTCCTAAACAACCTAGATAGTATGTATAATTTTGAGTCACTTCACCAGATTTTTAGTCTAGGTTTCTAGGAAAATTGTGATCCCCAATCCTTATATTCGCCACTACAGAGTCTACTATCCACCAAAATTATTCTTGAGTCTGATAACACTCTTTTTGATATTATTCCAGGAAAATATCTACACATTAGCTCAGACCTCGACCCATCCCAACAAGAGAGGCTTGTGAGCTTGTTACGACACCATCTTCATGCCTTTGCATGGAGTTATGAAGACATAAAGGGCATCACTCCTGAAACATATACTCATCATATATATATTCATGAAGGTTCCCAACATGTCCGAAAACCACAAAGGCTAATGAATCTTGCACTAAGAGAAATCATTAAATAATAATTACAAAAACTCTTAGATGTCATCTTTATCTATTCTATATCCGACAGTAAGTGGGTCTCTCCATTGGTGATACTCCAAAATAAGGATAGGAGATGGCGAATTTGCATCGATTATAGAGAATTAAACAAAGATGTAATATTCCCAATTAGCCATGAGCTAGTTGGAATATTAATTTTTTATTTTGCTTCTTAATTTTCTGAATAAGAGGGTATGAAGACCCATAACTCTCCTTATAGGAATAAAATCACTCCTAATGTGAATGGATATCACTTTAGTGGCTTGATAAAGCACCCTTATGTGTGAAAATGGGTTGAAGCATGTAGACTGGGTCAACTTTGACCAAATCAACAATGTTGTCATGGAGAAGTGGCATTCATTGTGGGACAACGTAGTTTTGGAGGGAGACTCCATGAATGGAAGTAGTGGATTTAATGAGTGGGACCAAGGGTGAGGAAGCTCACCACTTATATAAGGAAGGGGATGGAAGCCATAGAATATATGTTGTAGATTATTATTTTGATATGGTCTGTTAAGACTTGTTTGCTCTCTTCAACTGTTTAGCTAAGACTGCAGTGCTGTTTAGCACAGGGTGTTCCCGATAGGGAATCCCACCTTCATCCTCAGGGGACTTCAAGCTCCTACTCAGGAGAAGTGATTTCACTTCATTTCCACATTCTGGTATTAGGTCAAAGCTTCAGTCTTATGGTACAACAAAGTTCCTGTTGAGGTTGTGTTGTATTGTAGGGCAGAAGTTGTGGAGAGTTGATTTGGGTGATTTCTGAGCTAGATTTCATTGGAGGAAGGTTTCCTTCCATCAGGAGGCTAGTAAGGAAGGCCCTTGAGCTTTATTGTAGCATTTGGCATCAGGCCACACTATCATTTTCTCCTACAAGTGTAGTTTTTGTCTTGGACTACGTTATTTTAGGGAGGAGTTGCAGGGGTGGTTTTAGTACACCATTTAGGGAGGAGGTTTTATAGTGAAGGGATCAACCTTTCATCTAGAGAGTCTATTTGAGGAGGCTATATTTCTTGCTACATCAGATCAGCCACATCTTTCCATTTATATTTTTGCAGTGAATCTTCAGCCCTAGGGCTTTGGTTCATTTCTTGTATATTGGTGTATTTTTGAAAACCCTATTGGGTTTCTTGTTGGAGGTTGTATAGAGCCTTGATATTCATGTACATTATATTTTTAGGCATATATTAGCCATTTCGTATTTTTTTATTCATATTTGGTAGCAGTTCTCCTATGACTGCACTGTAGCAGTCTTCCGACATTTTGTGTAGTAGCAGCACTTCATTCTTGAGGGATTTATCTATTAGAGGCTTATTGTTCATGTTGTATGGTTTATGCCTTATAATTTTGTATTTATTTGTTTCTGTTATGATGAAAAAAGAAGCTCCATATTGGTCTCTCACATTTATGCATTGATCTTCACTGATATTTCCATGTTTATGCACTATATTCTTGCTTTTCCCATTTGGGAATATTACAGTGGTATCAGAGCATAATCTTGTCTCAGCGTGCACATCTTAAGCCAATATGTCACCAAAAGAATAATATCCTCTCACAGAGAGAGAGAGGAGGTATCTCAGAAGAAATCGGAAGTATGACTATACAGATGATAAAGAAGACAAGGTTAAAACCCCTTTATTAGGAGATGAGGAGAAGGAGTTCCCTAAGATTCTTCTTTGAAATATGAAATAAATTGCAAGAGAAATAAAGGATATGAGTATGGATAGACACAAATAATCGCCTAAATGGTTTCTAAATGGTGAAGGCTCTGGAATTTCTCATCACTCGAGTGATCATATAGTGAATCAGTAGGTTTACCAACACTCTACAATGCCTACATTCTTAGCAGTGGGAAATGGAGGGTTTCAAGAAAAAGAAAATCTTGAAGAATATTTCATAAAGTATGAGTCTCAATCTCAGAGATTCAAGGATCATTTTATTTTTCAAGAATTTTTTTCATATCAAGGACAATAGGAGACCCCGTCATCACAATAGAGGTGTAGGCTTCATACAAAATCATGATCTACACCGAACTATGGGCAGATTTTTCTTACCCAACTTTGATGGTTCATCAAAATGAACTACCAAATCATGGGTAGAGAAGCTAGACATCTACTTCTAGGTGAACCAAGTACCATATATGGAGGCCATCAAAATAGCAATGTTGCACCTTGAGGGTGAGGCACATTATTGGTGGTTTCATGGTATTTCTACATTGGGTCATGCCAGTGTGATTACATATTCTGAGTTCACAAGGAGGTTGGTGGAGAGGTTTGATCGAAGAGATCCAGACACACCTTTCATGGGGCTAGCTAAGCTCAAATAATAAGGTAATACAGAAACATATGTTTATAAATTTCTAAAACTTTCTATTATGGTTCCTGATTTATTTGCAGAAAGGAGGTTCTATATGTTTATTGATGGGCTAGTAGAACCTCTACATGGGTTGGTTAAATCTACCAAACCCACTACCCTTCAAGTGTTGGGTGTGGAGCCTGATTATCTTGTTTATTTTGTATCACAGCGTTGGACCCTTGTACCTTAATGGGGCGGCAACGCCGCCCATAATTAAACGCTACCTGGGGGGTCCAGGGGGGGTGGTTGCGACTTTATAGAGACCCCCCCCCCCCTGGCGGGGGATTTCAGGGGCAGCGCCCTCGAAGCTAAGAACAGATGTAAAATTGCCTTTTAAAAGTATAGTAATTTCTAGTCAATCTGGGCCATTCATTAGGAAAATGATCTAACGGTAGAAGTTATGTTTAGTTTAGGGTTTTTTCCCTAGAAGGAAACCCCTCGCTTTTATGAGGGTATTATATTACGACTATGTATTTCATGTGTATTCTTAGAGTGAGAAACAGATAGGGAGACTATGAGAGAGAACAGAGGATATTACAGCGGATCTACTGTAGGTTGTGTCTCTTCATTTTTCTAGATAATAGAAAGGAAGGACTGGCTATTCGGGGTTGACATATCCCAAACTGGGTAAACCACGTATATTTGTGTCTCTCTAGTTTTATGTGTTTTGTGTGCTTGTGTTTTCCGCATATTTTATGTGTTGCATTTATTTGTAATATATAATTTCCTAACATCAAGATGCCATTGAAAGGGCTAGAGATCTACAAGATGCCTTGCCAAAAGCAAAGGAAAAATTTCAGCAAAATCCCACTTTTCCATCAAAGGGAAAAGATGAGAAGGCTCCTCTTTCAAAGGAGATTCAAAACAAAGTACCTCTTAGCAATGATGTCCAAAATATTTGAGGAGAAGGAATCTTTGCTTCACATGCCAAGAATCATGGGCACCTAGACATAGATGTGCAGCAAGAAAGACACACTATATAGAGGTCTTTTCAGATGATGAAAAGGAAGAAGAAGAAGAACCAAAAGGAGGTCATAGCATTGGGATAGCAGGAGATGATCCATCACCATCAGGGGATGAGAATGAATAAATTGCTCCAATTGGAGGGACTCTTGCACCATTGAGAGTAGTACCCAAATATAAAAAAAAAAATTCACACCGAAAATAGAGTTAGATTTGCGCAGTGGAAGCAAGGACATAAAAATAACATCTATTATGTAGTTGACCTTGGCCCATGAGACATTATTTTTTAGTGGTATTCCACCTGGAAGGCCACCTAATCAGGAGTTGGTGAGAAATGTACCACCTCATGTTGCACCACTCATGGATCCAGGAGGAGTAGGAGCATTGGGAGGTTATGGTAAAATGCATAGAGTCTTGGGTAGACTCAAGGAGGAGGGAGAAATTCCCCCACTATCATCATTACCCACTCTCACACCACATCTTTCACTGAGAGAGGATGCTACAGGGATGAAGGTTGGCATTATCATGATGAAAGGAGAACGTTTCCTAACTTTGGTGGCTTAGAAGATGTTCTCACTTGGGGAGAAATATTCCACACATGGTAGAGGATGGTGGCCACTCATGCATGCTTTGGAAAAACTCAGGAAGTTTTGGATAGGTGATAGCTTCCCATGGAAGACTAACCTCCAAAAGCTTCAACCTTTACTTGAGCATGAGAAGCTACAAGAGGAGAAACATAGAGGGGATAGCAACATCCTGGTATGTGAATTCGGAATGGTAGATGTCAAAGTGGAGGGCATCCACATGACAAATGCTTTATATGATATATCATTAGTGCTGTCACTTCGGAGGATAGATCCATATTGGAAATCCCAGTTGTTGGTGGATTATTCCAAGGATATTTTTACTTGCATGATACTTGATGACCAACTACTAGAGGAGGGTTATTCTGCAAGAGATGAGGTCATCTACTATCATGGTAGGATCTTCTTATCTAGATAATCCAAGCTCAATGACAAGTTACTACAAGCATCACATGAAGATATTCTGTTCAGCCACACTTATTCCATGAGAGCATACCATACCATCATGGATAGATACACTTGGGAAGGCTTTGAAGAGGAGATATATCGGCATTTGAGGAGATGCATGGATCATGTGGAGATGGAGGAGATACATAACACTTTGATGGATTTATCACAACCACCTCTTTCCTCTTTGGGAATGAGAGGGGATCTATCGATGGACCCTTCTATTTGTGTGAAAAAATCATATGGTAAGTATCATGTTTGTATGCATAATGATTTATATAATGAATATGTGCATTTCTTAACCATACATGTGCAGACCATTTCTCCAAGTGGGAGAATTATTCCTTATAAACTTCATGGTAAACTTTGAGCCATAAATAGTGTTGAGCATGGCCACTCCCTAGAAGGATATAGGGAGATGACATATCATTTTTAGTGTGCACCAAAGGCACCAAACATTACTCACCTTCTCAAAAAAATTGAGAAGACCATGGCAGAAAGTAAGTGGTGGGAAAACCACTTACCATATCATTATCTGAAGTGGTCAGGAGATATACTGCATTGGTTCCACATGTGGGACTATGATCCACCTCCATTATTTCATATGGAATTTTATGTGTCCTTGGTTTTGATCCCATACATTGATGATGTTCTTATTCCTATTATGGGAATGAATGGAGGAAGGATGGGAGGATTGAGCATGCCCTTTGGGAGAGAGATTCTCCTTGTTTCTTATGCTTCATGTTTCAGGGACAACATTGGGCAAACCATGATTGCTTCATTGGGTCTTTTTCTTCCTTGTGGGATGAGTCATTTGCATCTCATAAGAACTTGGGAGGAGCATTTCATGGAGGGATTGATTGGGAGACACTTGGTATATGATGAGAGCTTATCACATGGAGGTGTCACCAAGGAAGGAGGAGAAGAGTTGCAGCACTCACCTTTATAGTTGCAAGAGTTGCAGCACTCACCTTTATAGTTGCTTGAGGACAAGCAACATTTGGGAGGGGAGGACTGTAATATTCCCAATTAACCATGAGCTAGTTGGAATATTAATTTTTGCTTTTACTTCTTAATTTTCTAAATAAGAGGGTATGGAGACCCATAAATCTCCTTAGTAGGAATAAAATCGCTACTAATGTGAATGGAGATCACTTTATTGGCTTGATAAAGCACCCTTATGTGTGAAAATGGGCTAGAGCATGTAGACTAGGTCAACTTTGACCAAATCAACAACGTTGTCATGGAGGAGTGGCATTCATTGTGGGACAACACAGTTTTGGAGGGAGACTCCATGCATGGAAGAAGTGGATTTAATGAGCGGAGCCAAGGGTGAGGAGGCTCACCACTTATATAAGGAAGGGTATGGAAGCCATAGAAGATATGTTGTATATTTTTATTTTGATATGGTTTGTTAAGACCTTTTTGCTCTCTTCAGCTGCTTAGCTAAGACTGCAGTGTTGCTTAGCATAGGTTGTTCCCGAGTGGGAATCCCACCTTCATCCTCGGGGGACTTCAAGTGCCTACTTAGGAGAAGTGATTGCAATTCATTTCCATATTCTGGCATTAAGCCAAAGCTTCAGTCTTATGGTACATCATAGTTCCTATTGAGGTTGTGTTGTGTTGTAGGGCAGAAATTATGGAGAGTTGATTTGGGTGATTTCTGAGCTAGATTTCATTGGAGGAAGGTTTCATTCCATTGGGAGGCTATTAAGGAAGGCCCTTGAGCCTTATTACTTAATTTTTCATTAGGCCACACTATAATTTTCCCCTACAACGCAGTTTTTGTCTTGGACTACGTTATTTTAGGAGGAGTTGCAGGGGTGGTTTCAGTACACCATTTGGGGAGGAGGTTTTCTATTGAAGGGATCAACCTTTCATCTAGAGAGTCTATTAGAGGAGGCTATATTTATTTCTACATCTTATCAGCAACATATTTCCAGTTCTATTGTTGCAGTGAATCTTCAACCCTAGGGCTTTGGTTCATTTCTTGTATATTGGTGTATTTCTAAAAACCATCTTGGGTTTCTTGTTGGAGGTTGTATAGAGCCTTGATATTCATGTACATTATCTTTTGAGTCGTATATCAGCCATTTCATATTTATGTATTCATATACTGTAACAGTGCTCCTATGATTTCATTGTAGCAGTCTTTTAGCATTTTATGTAGTAGCAGCACCTCATTCTTGAGGAATTTATCTATTGGAGGCTTATTGATTCATGTTGTATGGTTTGTGCCCCATAATTTTGTACTTATTTTCTACTTTTATGATGAATAAAGAAGCTCCATATTGGTCTCTCACATTTATGCATTGATCTTCACTGCTATTTCCATGTTTATGCACTATATTCTTGCTTTTCCCATTTGGGAATATTACAAAAGCCACTCTCAAGGACTACTTTCCTCTTCCCTTCATTGATCAGGTGCTAGATACCCTTGCTGGTAAAAATTAATTTTCATTTTTAGATGGCTTAAGTGGTTATAACCAAATAAAAATCTCACCTATGATCATAAAAATACCACCTTTACTTGTACATGGGGGAGATTTTCTTATCAAGTACTCCCTTTTAGACTTTGTAATACTCCAGCTACCTTTTAGAGGGAAGTCTTGGACATTTTTGCTGACCTTGAGTGTGTAGAAGTTTATGTGGATGATTTTTTGTTATTTGGTGATTATTTTCAATAATCCCTCCAAAATTTAAAGAAATTACTCAATCAGTGTCAACAAGCTCGCCTCACTTTGAGTGATAAAAAATGTAGATTGATGTGCAAAGCAGGGTTGGTTCTTGGCCATATTATTTATGATAAGGGTATCTACCAAAATAGAATTTATCATACATATTCTTGCACAAAAAACACAAAGGGAAGTGATGAGATTCCTTGAACATGCGGGTTATTACCGGATATTCATTGAAAAAATTTCTAGGATAGTTACCCCTCTTTTTCGATTATTAGCAAAGGAGAGAAATTTCTCTTGGACCAAGGCTTGCCAAAGGGATTTTGAGAATTTTAAGGAAAAATTATTACATACACTAGTATTGAGGGGGCCTAATTGGTCCCTTCCATTTCATATTTCCTCATATTCCCCATACACTGTTATTGTTGCAGCCTCTGTAAAAATTTGTCATCTGCTGAATTGAATTACACAGTAACTGAGAAATATTTTCTGGCAATAGTTTTTTCTATTAACAAATTCAGACACTACATTACAGGTTATGAAGTATTTATACATACATATCATTCTTCTATAAATTATTTAATGAGCAAACCTTTGACTAGCGGTATGATAACTAGGTGGTTTATTTTACTATAGGAATTCAATGTTACTATAATCGATAGGATAAGAAAATAAAATGTAGTAGCTGATTATATTTCTAGATTAAGTAATCCTTGTAATTAATTCCTGTAGATTATCAATTTCTTGATGAACATATTTTTGTTGCTTCAACAAATTATCCTTGGTTTGTTGATATAGCTAATTATCTTGTCACACAAAAAACACCACCTCACTTATCCTCTCGAGAGAGGCATAAAATCATTCAAAAAAGTGCTTCATATTCCTGGATTCAGGGAAACATATTCTACATAGTACCCGACCTTATTATCCATAGATGTGTGAGAGAAGAGGAAGTGTTTGATATTTTGAAGGCTTCCCATGATGAAACTTGTGGGGGCCATTTTTCCGGAAAAATAACAACATATAAAATTCTCCGCGTTGGATAAGTTTGGCCTTCCCTATTTAGAGATGCCAAACAATATGTTAAGCATTGTGATAGTTGTCAGAGAATGGGCTAACCTGGTCAAGCCAATAAAATGCCTTTATGTCCTCAAGTCATGTTAGAACCCTTTGAAAAATGGGCCATTGATTTTGTAGGACCTATAGCTCCAACATCTTTAAACAAAAGACATATATTTGTTTGCACATATTTTTTAGCAAAATGGGTTGAAACTACAGTTTTTCCTTCTGCTATTGAAAGAGTTGTTGTTGATTTTTTATTTAATGATTTTTTTACATGATTTGGTGTTCTAATGGAAATTTTTATTGACAATGAACCTCAGTTTGTTTCTAACCTGTTAAAAGGAATTATAGATCAATACAAGATTTGGCATAGGAAATCAACACCATACCACTTGAAAAAAATGGACAAGAACCATCCACCAATAAAGTGATCGAGTCCATTATTACCAAAACACTTAATCTTCATAAGAAATATTGGGAAAATAAATTACCAGGAGCATTGTGGCCCTACAGAACTACCTGGAGGAATAGAATGGGTCATATAACTTATGAGCTGGTGTATGAGAAGCAATTTTGATTACCAATTGAATTCTATATTAAAACCTTTATAACTTCAGTCCAGCTGGGTTTAGATCTCCTGGAAGCACAAAAACAACGTATTTTTCAATTAAATGAATGTGATGAAATCATGAGAGATGTTGTTCAACAAACTATATTGGTGCATCAACAACGTAATAAATGGCATGAAAAGTTAAAAAGAAAGTAATTCCAGACAAGTAACTCGATACTCCTTTATGATTCAAAGTTTAATATTTTTAAAGGGAAATTTTGTACATGCTAGATAGGGCCATATGAGGAAGTTAAAGTATTTGAGAATTGAGTGGCAAAAGTTAAGAATATTTATGGAAGGGAAGTTGTATTCTTGGTGAATGGGCATAGACTGAAGATATACTTTTAGTCCACCATTAAGGAGGATTTCATAGAACAAGTTTACCAACAATCATATTTGAAGATGGTACGTGGGAAATGAAATAAAATAAAATAATAATAATAATAATAATAAAACGCATCACTGTGCAAATAAGCTTGTTGGGAAAATTATGTAAGGTTCTTCTTGAAAACCAACTTACGGGAAGGTAGATTAGTTTTCAAAATAAAATGGGATGTTACTTGATCATGATAGATGACTAATTTGTCACTAAGAAGAAGTAGGTTTCCAAGGGATTTCTAGTGGTAGCAAAATAAAAATGGAAGAAACTAAGCCCTTAGCAAGTTCAGGGAAAATATTATGGAAAATTTTATTCAAGTAACACAAGATTCCCAATGCAGCAAATTAATCTAGGATACACATTATTTGGCAGAGACATTTACTGTCTAAGGTAAATACTTTGTCTTTCTTCTTATCCCTTTTTCTTAATTTTCCCACTATTTCTTCTCTTATTTCCCAGATTGAATTTCCCTCCTATTCTTCATAGAACCTGTCCCAATTTCTATTCTTCCCTCTTTCCCCTAAAAGTTGTTTCCCTTATTCCATTTTTCCTATATCCCCCTAATTATTTTACCTTATTCTAAGTGTCCCTTATGATTTTCCTTCCCCTTCTTTACAAATACCCATGTCCCACTTCTTTTTTTTCCCTCATGTATTTTATAGGATATGATAAATTATTGAAAACTTTATCTAATCATATCTAGAAACATGATGAAAACTAAATATGGTGATAAAGAACTCCTTAACTCTGAAATTATTTTTTATGTAATGCAACCCAACTTTAACAAAGATAATTTGATTGGTAATTTCAAAGAAATATTTGTTTTATCAAAAGTACAAAATCCTCACATGCAGTACAAGAGTGGCAGTGCATGAACCACAACATTTCAACGCAGGAATCCCAGTATTCCAATACAAGAAGCCTTGTTCTATACAATAATCTTGATGCAGTGTGGGAATTTTTTATAATGTTCAAAGAATCACTATAATTAGTTGTAGATTGACTTCAATTTTCATTAGAAATTTGATGGTTGTATGTGAAAAAATGGCCTATGTATTTATATTTGGGTAGATGAAATTATTCTTCTAGCCTGAAGGTAATGATTAATTAAAGTGTAGGAATTAATATAAGCCTAGGTAACCTTATTATAATAAACGTTACCATGTCCAATAAATTGTGACGAGGGTTGGATGCATGTGCAGCTCATTTCACTCCTTGCTATTTAAATCTAATCCTTTTGTATCCTTTAAATGATTTTACCTCCACGATGTGCGATTTTTCCATCCATTTCTTGAAATCATAGCCATTACAACCACCACTCCCAATCATCATTACACAACTACCTCGAATATTATGTTGAAACCACCACCCTCCTCAGTCGGATTTATGTATTGTCATAATGGAAATTGCTCTAATTGGTGATGAGAACTTGTTGGGATGTTGTAAGACCATGAATTGTGGAGATGAATGCATGAAATTCAAATTATCATTTAATGCAGAGATCATGGGGCATCAAGAACATTCATTTCTACACTTCCCGAACACCAGATAATATTTGATATGAGGAGTTCCTTTGGAATTTTTCAATTGAAAGTTTTGAACAGGGTAGGGGACTGTAAGTGGTGATAGTTTTGAATTTCATGGTGTCAGTTTGAATCGAGCCCTGGTATGTAAAGGAATTAGAGGGAACGATGGAACACAAAGGTAACTTACCCATGTTACAGGAAACTGATTTTCTCACTTTTCTATATAAATGCGATGGCTACCATTATTCCATTTCTCAAGGTTTTTCACAAATATTTGATGGGAAAAATACCATTGTGGGTTCTCTGTAAGTCTGAGTAATGAAGTGCTCTATTTCATAGGATTTTGAGCTACCAAACACATGGTAAAATTGGTTTAATAAAAGGTGAGATAGAGAAGCATGCATGGTGCAAATTTTTGATAGAGGATGATTGTGTTGTGGATTGGAGGGTAGGGGTACATAGAAATGCAATGATTGAGAAGCGGAAACACATGTTGAATATTCTTCAGAAATTTCTAACCTATGAATGGAGGTATTGTTTAACCTACTTGTACCACATTTGATTTCTGATGCATTTTGAATCAGGAAAGTTAATCAATTTTCCTTACTTTCTGTTGAAAATTTTAGATAAAATTTCCAAGATCGTATATAAAAGCTGAAAAGATCAAACATGCTTTAAACTTTGTCATTATGGCTTGATTGAAATTATGGTGAAGAAATAGTTAGAGACTAGCAAAACTACATGGAAAGAGTTTTTAAAGTCATTCCAAAGTAAGGGCACTGCAAAAAAAGGTCTCACGACAAGAGTCAACAAGAGAAGGGTTGTAAGGGGCTGCTAAATCTAAGGATACATAGCATCGAAAGGAGAAGCACTCGCCCTCGGGAGGTGACAAGGATGAGAAATCCAAGGCCACTAAACCCCAACTTATGAAGAAAAAGATGAAAAATAATGACAAGGGTAAATTCTCTAAAGCCAGTAAACCCCAACCTATGAAGCAGAAGATGAAAAAGAGTGATGAGGGTGAAGACTCCAAGACTAGTAAACCCTAGTCCAAGAAAAAAAATGGGAAAAGAATAAATAAGATAAATTTGAAGCGCAGGACCATCTCAGAGCTTTACACGAGGTTTGTTGAAGGGCCACCATGATTATTCAATAAAAAATTCACCAATTCCAGCTATTGCAGTCAAGGTAATTGAAGACTCTGAGTCTTCTCAGAAGGGTAGTTCCTCTCTTGAAAACCCTCCATTGGATACTTTTGTAGGAAGCATGTCAGTACAAGATAACCTCTAGATGCTAGCAGCTGTAGTGAATTAGGTGCTTTAAGTTTTAGCCTGGGATATAAAGAGGATGAAGACGATGTTCCTCTAGCATCTTTGATGAAGAAAGTAAAAAATCAGAAAGTGACTCATGCATAGGAGGTTTAACAAGAAGTGATGAGATAGCAAACAAAAGAAAAACATGAGGTCAATATTCCTCCAGGTCCGGATGAACAAATTCAAGAGCAGGAGAAATAAGAAAAGAACGATTATGTTCCTCATACATCATTGTAAAAGGAAATAAAAGTGTGAGAAGAAGACATAGGAAAGGAAATAGTTAAGGATTCTGTCCTTGGTAAGAGGATGAGTCAAGTCTAGAAATTGAAGCAACAGGTTTATGAATTTGTGGTCCTAAACAGGTGCATAGAAGACCAGAACATTGAGTTGAAGAACAAGAATGGAGAGTTGACAATGACACTGTCTCAGTTTAAAATACAAGTAAGGAAATGGAATTTACATGTGGCTCATCTGAGAGTTCATTTTAAGAAGTTGGTCAAGCGCATAAGGAAGGCTCGAGTGAAGAAAGTGAAAGATGAAGGTGCAAGGATCAACATTCAAATTCAGACGTGAGAAGGATGATTTCCATTTTTTTTTTGCAGAGGTTAGTGGTTGTGTGAGGACACATAACAATATGAGGTTGTTGGAATTATGGTCATTGAAATTGTCTTGTTTTACCTTATCCTTACCCTTAACCTCTATTCTACAACCTGAATTAACCCTTTCACATATGTTTCTGGTTCATTTTAATGAATTTTTGGATATTGGTTATGTAATATTATCATTGATTAAAAAGGTTAAATAGGTTTATGTTTCTTTCATGTAACTCATTATTCACATTACCTTATGGTTTGACAAGCAATGGTCATTAATAGAAGTCAAAGTGTTAAAATAAATATTCCGGGAAATCACATGAGAAATTTTTTGGACTATGCATTTAGAACTACTGACTGTAGTTCATCATCAGGATAATGAAGATTGGTTGTTCCGACTATCCATATAAATATCATGTAGAGAAAAGCAACGGTAAAAACCTATAGAAAAAGTGGTTGGTACAGGATCCCGACATTCCTATACTCACTGCGGTTCCTACACCAGATTTGACCAACTGACCGATTTTATGAATATTAGCTCTGAGTGAATTGTATATGTCAAAAGGAAATTGTGTGCACCTATCATTGAAGACTTGTCTCATTTCCTGTATAGGGTTCTGGGCATTATGGGGATTCCAAAAATGGAGGTTGGCCACCAACTAATACATTTTTTTTTAGCTATTCGATACGACCGAGAGTCAGTAAAACATGTATAAGTTAGGGTGTTGTAATAGGATAGGTTAGCGATACTCTGGAAGACTTTGGCACACTTGTATTTTTGAATATTTATATCACCATAACCCTCTGGGGGATAGATCCATCATTTTTTAATGTATACTTGCAGATACTTTATGTTTTATTAATAATGAGTTAATGCCAATTTTTCTATATTGTTCCTATTATTTCTTGTAATGGTAACTCTGCTCATATAAGTCTAGAATTTTATTAAAAATGGAAACAATTTGGTTGGCTAGGACCCAACCAACCTAGCTCGTTCTCCCAAGTTTCTAGCTGTGTGTATTAGGTACATGAATAAATGGTGTGAAAGTTTCTTTTCATTGGTGATTGCACAAGATTGGTAATGTTATTGTGTGTTTACTTCTTCTTTGTCGAGTGATCTCAAATACGAGGGTTTGCATGTGTTGAATGTGTTTCCATTTATATTGAAGAATTGTTATTTATTTCTTTAAGAACCGTAATATGTATTTTATCTAAGAATCTTCCTCTTGAATCATTTTCAGATTATTAATTAGGGTCGCAAGGCTTGAACACTTACAATTTTGTTTAAGAATTTATTTCTTTACAAAAAGCATACTCTGATCAAGATATTGTAGTTGTGTAAAGATGATTAGCCTACCAGTGTAAACTATCACATTTATGTTGCATTCATTTCTTTTTTAATTGGTCATTTTATTAAGAATATAGAGTACAGGAATAGTTGATCACTGTTATCTGATTTCAGGACTGCAAACTAAATTTCTTCATTTAATGTTGAATTCGTTTATGCACAGGATATAATTAATAAAGTGATAAAAGTTCAGAGAGGATTTGAGTAAAGAATATTTGATGAAATTTTGTTTAAATGAAAGAGTTTACTATTTGTACTAAGATTGATGGTTTCCCATTTACTTTCAAAATTTACAATTTGGAGTTGCAATTCACATTCTATTAGGGATTTCTTTCATTATCACCTCAGTTGAAGTTTTCCTTTTTTCAATTTTTGATTTCTAGTTTAATAACAAAATATTTCAATTTATATATTAAGGGATAAAGGATTGATTGAGTAGAATCATTCTGGTATAGGAATTGAGCCATTCTTGTACAAGAACGGAGTGGTTCCAGTACAGAAATAGACACTTTCTAAGTGCAAGTATAGGATCATTCCAGTGCAGGAATAAGGGTCCCCATGGTACAGGAAACAAAATTGATATAATAAGGAAATAAATTTTCCTTTTTTTTCTTAGCACTAGAACTAAAGTACATGAACAAATTTTCTTGAGTTTCACGATTAAGTTATTAAGTGGTATGCTTTATTTATTTTAGCAAAGTCTTTGGTTATTGTTTATGAGTTAATGTAGTTTCCGGAGTGGAGTGGTGTGATTATGTTTGCAAGCACAAGTAAGGATTGAAAAGGTTTTCTTGTAATTTGTTCTTTCAGATTTTGCATGATTTAATTATAGAAATATAAGTAACATTTACAGTGCTAAATATAGAATATTTGGGATTTCCTATGCTACGCCTCAAATATTACGTAGCCCTGCTTTCACAATTAAGTTTTGAGGAATTGAATTACAATTTCGACACCCAACACATACAACGAGTGAGAAAATATCTCATGGGTTTGATATTTTCTATTACTGTTATGGTTTGTAAGATGATATAATGTTAAAGCTTTTGTAATGGAGTGTACTAAGGCTAAGCCTGTCTTTTCAGCTAGCTCATACTTCAAGGCAAACATAGAGAGGTTCTTTAATATGTAAATATTACATGTTCTCTATTATCATGTCCTTCTTGGACTAATACCTTGGTGATGGCTACGTTATATGCTGATAGAGAAAGGGTATAGTCCTTATTGTGGTAAAGGGGGTAATCAATGGAGCTTGAGATAATGCATCTTTTAGGGCTTCAAATTATTGTTGTGCCTATTCATCCCAATGGAAGGGAATGTACTCATGAAGAAGGCACAAGAAGCCATGCATAAAAAAGGTGTATTCAGGAACAAAGTGGCGTAAGAATTTGGCCTTACTTTGTAAGATTTGCAATTGCTTAAATTTTTTTGGGGGTGGTATTTCCTTGATGGCATGGACTTTGAAAGGGTCAATTATAATACCTTGCTTGGAAACAATGAATCCCAGTAGGCTTCCTGCGTTGACCCAGAAGACACAGTTGAGATTGTAAAAGTGTAGGTTATATTGTCGACATATCTAAAACACTAGGTGGATATCCTCCAAATGAATTGTGTGCTTTTTGGATCATATGGTGAGGTCGTCCAAATAGGCAAGGATGAGATGAGACAGATCATGAAAGATATAATTCATGGCCTGCTAGAAGGTGGTGCCAGTGTTTTTAAGGCCAAATGGCATGACTCAATATGTGAATGTGTCCCATGGGGTTGTGAAGGTGGTTTTAAACTGATCCATATGGAAAATATGAATCTTATTATACCCAAAGAACCCATCCATGAATGATAGTGCTTCATGACTGGCACAAGAATCGATAAATTGGTCGATGTCGACTGTAGGGTAGTTCTCCTTGGGACATGCTTTATCCAGATCTCAAAATTCAGTACAAATATGAATAGTTACCTATTTTTTCATGATGGGTACAAGGTTGGAAACTCAAGAAGTGTAAGATATAGGATAAATGAAACCAACTTTTTGGATCTTGTTGATTTCCTGCATGATTTCTTCTAATTTAGAATGATGGAGCTTACGTTTATTTTTCCTAGTAGGGTTGGTGTTAGGCCAAGTGTTAATATGGTGCTCCATGATGGAGGGATTGATGCTTGGAATTTCAGAGTAAGCCAATTCAAATATATCCCTATATGCTTGGAACAAGGTTGTGTATGAGGCCACCTCCTCTAGGGAGCATGCTTCCCCCAACGTGATCTCTTCGACTATGCCAGATTTGTTTGAAATATCGACCTTAATGGTAGGTGATATATTTGTCATTTTCCCCTTCTCGAATGCATCTGGTGCCAGGATAATATTTTTAAACCAATATAATTGTCTTGGTGGCAAGAAATCCTTTGATTCTATTGTGTAAGTATCATGGTTTGGTGCATCAATAAGCAAAAATGAATTTTTAGGTAGAAATAATGAATGGTGATGCATGGCATCACATGGACATTCAAGCTTCATCATGGCTTCTAGAATATCTTCTTCTAAGTGAAAAATATTATCTAATGTTTAACTAGGTTGTGCGAGGCCATGAGGGTGGATTTTGGGATTAGTTGTGCTGGTAGAAAAGAAATAATATGATTTGGTGGTTGATGTCATAAAACATAGCGAAATTGAAAATGTGTAGGTTGGATGGGTTTGCATCGTCAGTGATGGTACCACATTTGTGGTGGGTTTAGAAGTCCCAACCCCAAAAAATGATGAGCATACATTATGAATCAAGGTTCCTACGTAAGAGGAAATGAATCATATGTGATGTTTCATTTCATCAACATTAGGTAGTGGTGGAATCTCTGTAATGGTGGATTGCTAATGAGTGGGAGGAAGTTACCGCTACCATGTTGGCATCGTAGGAGCCAAAGCATCTTCCTCTATGTGAGGTTTGTGTTTAGGGATATGGTAAAATTGTGGGTTTCAAATCCTAAGTTGTTTAAATGTTTGAAACATAAGACATGTATCCGAACTATGATATTTGTTGGTGCAAATATGAAGAACTATTTCTAACATGATAAATGGTGTGGGTGTCAACATCACCCATAGTGCGAGATGATGACACATGGTTGGTGTCATGATATGGGGCATTTCTTGGTGATGGCCACATCTAGATATTAGTATCGACATTTTGTGTTTCCCCAATTTCATTTTTTCTCAATGATGCTCTTACTACTCAAAAACGTGAAAGCTATTGGAAATTCCATGTATGATGTGCTTGGGAGAAAATTTAACAATGATTGCGTGAGAGTTTATCTTGATTTGTATGAGTAGGTCGAGGAATATGGACCAAAAAGAAAAATAATTCTCTAATCTTGCCCAATTCTCAACATTTATTGACTAGATGGTCAAGTTTGTCACATAGGGAGCATGTGTGGGGAGGTTTTGACAATATTGCCTAAGGTCCTTTTTCCATCTTTCTAGATCCTAGCTAAGGGTAGGAGGTAACATGGTGATGGGTGCTTTGATAAATCACAGAGAGTGATTTTTATTCGAAAATGAATAAGATGGTCCTGGATCTATCATCCATCACTAGTGTGTGTTATCCAAGGATCGAGTATTTGTTTGGACAAATGTTGTCTTCTCAACAATGAATTGGCGCATAAAATCCAATGTTTCACGTAATTAGGGTAGGGTTAGGAAAAACTGAGTATGATGGCTTCATGTAAAAATGTGACAACTATTACATTTTCTCCTGGGTTTGTTACTAGGGAAAACTTGGAGGGTTGGGTATCATTTCCTAAGTTCCCATAACTCAGGACACTAGTTAACTAGATGTCCTGGTTCATCTCATAAATCACATGAAAAGGTAGGTTGAGGTGTCACTAATTTTCATTACCTCCTTGTATGGTGGGAGGTTGCGTGAACATGGGTGTAAGGGGAATATGAGCATGAAGATCCTCACTTAAAAAAACAAAATATGGTTTTGGATCCATCATCTACCACTGGCGTGGTGGGAAGTGGTGGAGCCGCGATATTTTCTTGAGCGAGTGCATTTGATACATCTAGATATCAAGGGTTTTTAGGGTAATGATTAGTGTAATGCTCATACTCCATGCATATATCACATGCATTGTTAGTGCACAATGCCTTATCACGTGTTGGTGTGGCCTTCTCACTAGCAGGTGGAGGTGGGGTCACTCGCGTTTTGGGGCATGGAGAAGAGATTTTAACTCCTCTAACTCAGGGAACATATTGGTAGGGTGCTTGACTACTTCACACAAAGAACATGGTGGAGGTACCCTGGGTGAGGAGGAGTTTGAGGCTTCCACCCTCTTGCCTTTTTTCTTATCACTCTTGCTGGCACTAACTGGTGTTGAAACAAGAATTTCTTGTTTTTGGGTGGTTTCCTGAGGAGGGGCTACATGAATGATGTCTGTCGAGCTAATACCTAAATTTCCTTACATGGCATGAGGGGCTAGATACCATACCGGTATCACAAGAGACATTTTTGGTAGTCGTCATGTTTCCATGATCTCGTGCTAGACAAAACTAGGTGGAGAGTATAATAAGGGTGTTTGGGTGTTAATATATGGTAGGAACATAGATTTAGTAGTTGCAAAACTAACAGTGTCTGAAACTAGTTCTTGACTCTAGGGGTGTTTGATGAAATCATCATGCACACTAGAGCTCCTATGACTACAGGAATGTCCTCAAGAAAAGGTGTGTCTCTATGGTATGTACCGAGGAGCATTGATGGTTTAAATTGTCCAAGTCCAAATTCAGTGAAGGTTGTGATCAACTATGGGGAAAATCCTACGAAAGGTAACTGTTGGATTGAGGGGTCCTGACCCAGGTTCAGAGTTAAGTTTAATCAATAAAACCCTATTACAACTTACCCTTTCAGAAGTGACCTACTTGTGCAAGTCAAAGTCTCACTCGAAGTAGTATGGGGGGGTGTTGGAACTAGGTTTCCACACCCTGAGAGGGAATTAAATGATGTGGGTGTATTTCGATCTGAAACAACTGTGATATGACCTTCACAACATAACCCTTAACCAAAAACCCTAACTAGGAAGATCTAGGTCAATTTTCACATGTTATACTATGTGCGCACCGATACAGATCCTGTAATCGTTTCAATACATAATATTTACATTTAACAGTAATAGATCCATTCATTTAAAATTCATCTAAGGTAGAAAACAATTGCGCAATCGATCCCAACACAGATAACATATTAAATAGAAATAACATGTAGAAACAGATCACAAGGAAAAATGAAAATGCATTTTATACTCATATTTCATTCAAAACATTCCTTCATTCATTCACAATTTAGATCTTCCTTATAACACTTTCGTTCTACCCGCACACACACCCAGTAGGGTCTGCACATAGCAGGACTAAGGTCTTCGTGCACATAGCCAGAAGGAGCCTTCTAAACCTAGAAAAGTTCACTTCTTAGCTCAGAACATCAAAACATAGTTCAAACTTCTTATCCCTACTTCTCATCCACTCGATCTAGACTCCTATTTATATCTTTAGCCTGCGCTCATCTAAGGTCCGCAAACTGTGGTTTGCGGCCCTTAGTTCTACCCTTTGGCCCATTACAACTCATGAGGGGCTTTAACCCACCCCAAAGCCCCTTGACATGTGATTTTATTAGCGCGCATGAATTAACTTACAAAAACATACAAAAAATACTATATTTTTACCCAAAATTTGGTCCTAAGGGAGCCTGCTCCAACAAGCCCCCAAGACAATTTTGTGACTTGTCCTGAGTCATAGTGGTGTTAGGTTCTTCATATTGGTCTACAATTCTTAAATGAGAGTAAAAAAGGGCGCTAGGATGCCCATGCTCTAATCAACTACACTATGCACTGTGTCCACTGGCATCTGTGATGTCAACCCTTCTGCGGTTAAGTTGGTGCTTTGGTAAGTTTGGTTCAGATTTTTTATTGTTTCATCCAGGTCCTATGATAGTTTCATCACCTTGTCATCCCATGAATTCATGTGTTATGTCATGATCTGCTTCTTCCTCTGTAGCTCCTATACTTCATCGCGCAATATTTGACTAGTCTGCAAGCAAGAAATGCGCTGAGCAAGGACAAAAGTGGGCAAGGCTGTTGGACATTGGGTTCAATGCTCCCCATGTGTTTCACGACATGGACTAACCACCTCTTGTGGATCCTAACTCTAGGAATTGTAGTAGAGACTAATTCCTGTGTGTTTTGGTCTAACAGCAATCATGATTCCAACAAGTGGTATTAGAGCAACAGGTCTCCAGTTTGAAACTCACCCGGATTGCATTCGGGGGGAGATTGTTAGACATTGGGTTCAATGCTCCCAGTGTGTTTCATGACATGGACTAACCACCTCTCATGTATCCTAACTCTAGCGATTGTAGTAGAGACTAATGCCTACAGGTTTTGGTCTAACGGAAATCGTAATTCCAACAAAGGCCTCCTAGAGGTCGTCGAATGTCTGCTCCTTAGTGCGCAATTATTGAGAAATATTTTTGACTAGTGGGTCTCTTTTCACAGATGTTGATAGTCCCATTATTGTTTCTAGCAACTCGGAGCCCTTGCTAATGGTGGCAATGATAATTTCTGATGCTTCATTCACCAAGGCTGCCCGTTGCGCACACACCTCCGGGGGATTCTCCGGCTGCAACTTAGCTTGAAATGCTACAATCTGTTGTTCAAACTCTGCTTTCACCATCTGCACCTCTGACCTGGAAGCATTCAGTCCTACAACCAAGCTTTCAACTTTTACCTGTGGTGAGGTGGATGTAGGAATGGCCACTTCTAGAAGATCACCGCACAACTTGTCAATCAAATGCTCCAACTTTTCTTGCTGAGCTATAGTCGCCTGCTACGCTATCTGTGCTAGGACTGATTCTTCGGTCTTAGCTGCAAGCTTTTGCTTAGCGTCGTTCAATTACTATTGCACGCACGCCTCCCTGCATTGTAGCTCATTGGTGATGATGCTCTAAATGGCATGCAGTTTACCACTCAACAACATGGATAAATTGATCTCAACCTTTGGGTAGGTCTGTGCCTGCGCATGCAATTTTGGCTGCTCCAAAGTAACTGCAGCACCCAAGAAGGGGCATATCCTACTGTCTGATCTGGAAATGATCATTTCTGTAGGCTAGCTCACTTGATTCACGCTCACTTGTATATTTTCGATATTCAGCTTTAGTACCTGCAATCCAGATTGTAAGGCTTAAACCACTGCCTTGTACTGCTCTTCCATGGAGGTCCATCTATCTTCAGAGGGAGAGGTGACTACATCTGTGGTTTTGTCTAGGTCATCTTTAGTCATCGCGACCTCTTCTGTGCCTCCAACCTTAGAGCCTTTTCTCTTCTTTAGTGGCCCATTGGGGGTCTCTACGCCTCGCTTTATACTGCATGGATATTCTGCATTAGTTCCATCCACCCCATCAAGACATCTAAGGTCTAAATCGGCTTCTTTGGAAAGATCTTACTCTATGTATTTTTCTTCTTCTCAATCTGTATCCTTCTCATGATATTTTTCTACACCCCTCTCTGCATATTTTTATTTGCACTACTCTGCTTCATTTTCCTTGTATCCTGGTACTGTTTCTTTTCCTGAAGTGGATACTGTAACAGGCTAGGTGGAGCCGAGCCCAAATTTCCATGTTGCTGGCCAAGTTGCAATGACCTGATCTATCTCTTCTTCAGTCACCACGAAGGGAAAGTTATACCAGGCAGGATCGTTGTGCACCCTGATCTGCATGTGGTGCATGGTAACCTAAAAGTATGTGATGTTGTTATACTTATCATATATTGCGGGGGATAAATTGGGCCGCAAATGGATTGCTATTGCCAACATGCCCTCAAATAGCACCTAAAGATTTTTTTCTCCTTTACTCGCTTGGGATCAATGGAATCCCATAGGTTGGCATAGCGCGCCCCTTCGCATATGCCAGGCTCTAATTCTGGGAGGATTTATCCCTCTGGAGTCTCCCACGTTATGAGCGCAATCAATAACAATAGCCATGAGTAGAAAATTTATTTTCCTTGCCCTTGTGCCTCGCGCACATTTTCTAGGAATTCTTGGAAGAGGTATTGGGACCAGTTGTAGCTAACCCCCTTCTCGCATTGGCCTGCCAATGCAATCACATGTGTAGGGAATGTTTTTTGGTGACAATTGTGCATCAATTTCCATCCCAGGACTAAGGTTCCTAGGCACACACTCGAGTCTTCTATTGTTTGCACCAGGAATCCCCTAGTGTCACGTCTGACATGGTAATCTTGTTTCACCTTCGCAGCAACCTTGAGCGCATTGCTCTTCCCAAATAAATCCATGGGATGGGGCCCCTTCTTGGGCAGGTCGATGATCTAGTGGATCAGCACAGCATCAATTGAAATGCATCCTTGGATCCATAGGCATCCTTCATGCACTAATGCTAGCAGCTAGCGCATGCAAATAGTGGTGATAGGGTACCTCCTAAAGTGTGGAATCCTCAAAAAATTTAGGATCCCGGTGTTGCTTAGCCCATGCACCCATGGCATAGGCTCAACCTTCACCACATAATCATAGAGCACACGATCCAGGTAATAGTTTGGCACTAGCTCGAGGAATGTCTCCTCATTTTCCAAATCATGATCATTGAATTTGACATGGGGGATCTTGCCAAACATATCTTCTAGAAGGGGAATGTCTTGTGGGACCAGAGCCATCTAAAGGTAGTCCCTCACCGTGTTTTCATTATTAGGCATGTGCATAGAGGATCTCCATGGCTTGACATACAATGGATGCCATGAGGTTGGCTCAACGAACATGGCTTCCTCAGTTGCACTCATTGGTCTCTTCATAGGATCGTCCATAGGCAACCTATCCTTTCTAGCTTGGCGTGGGGAAGTCACATTCCTAGGAGAGCTTTGTGGCTTGTAGGAGGACCACTTCGTCACATTTCCCTTCCCCTTAGCCGACATAGACAAGAATTCCTCAACTTCAGGTACCACTTCATGGACATTGTCTGACCTTGGCTCTGTCGACGCTTTGAGCGGTGTGGCTAGCTCTTCAGAAGGCATGCTCTCGGGGTTGGTGGCCATCATTCTTGGGTGAAAGATAAATTCCGGATTACTCACATCGGATGCGGGGGTATCTTGGAAATACATACAGTTCTCACATACAAGATGATTGTGTAATTCATGGATAAGCTCAGGGCACAATATACTCTGAAAGAAAAGAAACCAAATGTGACCCGCGCCCTCCATTTTTTAGGCGATCCAAGGTGAAAATGGTCGGATATTCATTAAATGCAATTTACATCCATAAAAATGGTCAAAATCCCATAATATCGCCTCATTAAAATTAGAAAACCCACTCCATCCAATGGTAAAATTTCTTTTTCACCCAGTTTCGCTATTCCAACGGCTAGTTTCTCCTTCTACGCTCCTGTTGCACCTGTCTGGGCATTCCCTCTCCACCACACGCATACAAATGGATTATTATTCTCCGGTCATATACTCATTTGGTCAGCATCAGATTGTCCTTATACAGCTTCAGTCATATTCCATTGAAATACCCAGGAAGCTTCTCACCGCGGAACATGGAAAAGTGCATCGCACCTCCATCAGTGATGTCCTTCATAATGTATGGCCCAAACCAATGTTTCCTGAACTTCCCTGTGTGGCGCACAAACTGACTGTCATATAAAAATACCAAGTATTCCTCCTTGAACACCTCATTAGGGGAATTTTGAGGTCTAAAATGGGCCTCCTAAGGAAATTATAAAATAATAGTGTAAATAATAAAATAAGATTTAATTACATCATCAAATTTTAAAGGGAAAAAAGAAAAAACTTCTTTTTTCAACTCGTATTTTCAACTTACCTCCCAAATATTTTACTCAAATTTCAAGCAGGAGTACTCATTGGATGAAAAATTTGATTCCTCATCCAAGGAGTACCCATGTTGCATACTTTCAATGGATCCTACTACACAAAAAATAGGAAAGACATGAAAAACATGATTGTAATCATGTTTTTCATGTATTTCTAATTTTTTGTGTAGCATGATCCATCGAAAGTATGCCACATGGGTACACCTTGGATGACAAATTAATTTTTGCATCCAACGAGTACTCTCACTCAAAATTTGAGTAAAAACATGTGGAGATAAGTTGAAAATACGAGTTGAAAAAGTAGTTTTATTATTTTACTATTTTTTAATCTTTGTATCCTTTTACTTAAAAAATGGTGAATCATCCCCCATGGTTGACATCATCATCTTGAATCTTATTGGTTCTTATAAAGTTTATTTTGGTTGTACATTTTTCTTAGGAGGCCCATTTTAGACCTCAAAATTCCCCTAATGTCTGTCTGATGTGCCTATCATTCCGGGCCTTTTTGCACGCCTTCTAGACTTGCTGATGGAAGTTAGCAATGAACCGATCCTCTTCTAAGGGAAAAAACTAAACAAGAAATTCCTCCATGATGTCAGGCTCAACCATATTAGTGAATGTTGTGATGCACAGGCTTGGGATGATATATTCCATTCGAATAATCACTTCTTTACCATAGAACATCCTAAAAGGTGTTTTCCCAGTCAAATTTTTTCATGTGGTCCTATAATCCCATAACACAGAAGGGATGTGCATGTCCCAATCATTCTGGTTGGCATTACAGATCTTTGTGATCACATTATCCAAAATTTTGTTGAAAGCTTCTACCACACCATTTTCCTGAGCGTGATAAGGGGTACTCTTCTGGTGATGGATTTGAAATTCCTCTATCAGAGCTTCAATGGTTTCATTAACAAGGTGCGTGCCCCTATCACTCATCAATATCTTTGGACATCCAAACCTAGTCAAAATATATTCAAAAATGAAGTGCGTAGCAGTATCTGCGGTACAATCCTTGAGTGCCTTAGCTTCTGCCCATCTGGTCACATAATCTGTGGCAGTGATGATATAGCGTGATACGGTCTTCTTCCCTAGAGGATTGATAGGTCCAACAAAATCTATAGCCCATTTATGCAAGGCATGTAGGGCCATTTATGGTTGGAGGGGAATATCATCTCTATGTGAGGGCTTCCCCATTCTTTGACATGCATCACAGGCTCGGCAATATGCATGTGCATCATTGTGTTGTGTGGGCCATCATAACCCAGCACGCAACACCTTTTGCGCAATAGCCTTCCCTGCATAATGACCTCCTGTCACCCCTCCATGAGCCTCAGCCAAGATATCCTGTCTCTCATGTTCCAACACATACCTCCTTAATACTTCATCTGCTCCTAGCTTGTACAATTGACCAACGATCAGGGTAAAATCAGCTATGTGTGCAACCAACTCCTTATTTCTCTGCACCAAATATTAAGCAAGCACACTTCACATGGTCAGAAAGTGAATAATATCAACAAAGTGCTCATCAACCACCTTGATAGAAAAGAGCTTCACATCGGGCAATTCTTCCTCCAGACTAGTTGGTTCTTCACCATTTTCGATGCATGATAGATGATCAAGTCCAGCATTCAATCTCCCAGTTTAACAATGATCTCAAAGTCATATTCTTGAAATAAAAACAATGATATACAAACACCCCCCCCCCCCCCCAACACGGGCTTATTAACCAGGTATTTCAAAGAAGAATGGTCAGTGAAAATTTTGAAGTGTCGTCCCAGTTGATAGGGCCTGTATTTTTGGAGAGAATAGACCATGACCAATCCTTCCATTTCTATGGTTGAGTAGTTGCGCTCTGCACTTGAGAGCTTCCTACTGGAAAAAGCAACAGGGTGATGAATGTATCCTTCTCCTGGTTGTTCTAAAACAGCTCCAAGTACTATATCAGATGCATCTACATGTACATGGAAGACCTTGGACTAATCTAGGAATATAGGCACAGTAACCATATTCTCCTTTAGCAACTCAAATATTTTCTAACATTCTTCATCCCAGAAGAATGACACATCCTTCTTCAATAATTTCTCCATTGGTGCAGTGATCAGGGCATAGCCCTAAATGAATTTCCAGTAATATCTAATGTGTCCTAGGATTAAGCGCAATTGTTTCTCAGTAGTGGGAACTTCTAGATTGATGATAAATTCTATCTTGGCTGGATCTGCGATCAATCCTTGCTGACACACGATATGGCCCAACAAAATTCCAAAAGGCATGCAAAATAGACATTTCTTCAGGTTAAGAGAAATACGGTGCTTCCTACAAGTGTCAAGCATCATGCGCAGGTTTGACACATGCTTCTTTACCAACCCAAACATTGTCTAGTCATAAAAATACACCTCCAATAACTTGTGCATAAATTATTTGAATGCATCTACTACTACACGTAAGAAGATCACAGGTTCATTCTTTAATCTGAAAGGCATGACATTGTATTGGAAAGACCCCCATTCTATTGCAAAGGTGGTCTTGTTGTGGTCTTCAGGTGCAATTCTGATCTGATGATATCCTGAAAATCCATTAGAAAAGGAATAAGCTTCTTGTCCTCCCACAATATCCAATATTTCATCTCAAAATGGAGTAGGGTCAGGGTCATGCACAAGTGCATCATTTAGCTTGCATAGATCTACACAAATCTTAATCCCTCCCTTGGTCTTCTTTTCATGGACAACCATTGGGCTCACCCAATCAGACTGTTCCGCAGGTTCAATGATTCCTGCAACAACCATATTTTGTAATTCCTCTTTCAATTTTTGCTTATACTTGTGATTTAATCAGTATGGTCGCTGCTTGATAGGGTGCACATCTAGTTTTAAAGTGACCTTCATCACTCCCAAGTCTCCAAAAATTCCTTTGAGGTTAGAGAACTTCGTGGGGAATAGGTCTTGATACTATGTCAATAGGTCCACTATTTTTCCCACCGTGTCATCATCTTAATAATATTTGATCTTAGGCAATTTGGGTTTTTCCTCTGTCCCAATATTGACTTCTTTTAACTTCAGAGGTTTAGTTATATCTACCATTCCTAATGAGGGGCCTGCAACTGCATGCTCCCCTTCAGACTCAGGGATGTTGAAATTTCTTGGATCATCTTCATTATCCTCTATAGACAAGTTCCTGCAATTTACAATATCTTGCGTCTGTGTGTCCCATGCCGGCACATCACATTCTCTTCGAGGCTAGGATTCATCGAAGACAAGAGCTTCTATATCCTGCAGAGATTCATCCAATCCCTGTGATCCCCCAACTAAGCCAAAGGTTCATAGGAAATTATTAATCAATGTAATCTAATGGTGAGTCCCTCGGTGCAGCTCTGTTTCCAGATACCATGCTATAGGTACTGGTCCCAACAAATGGATAAAAATATGAACCCATTCATTCTAGTTCTTCTCGTTCCACACCTCCATCCACATGGCCAAGTGCTTGCGCAGGTCTCTAGGACCATAGAAAATTTTAGTTGGTGGGGTAGAGGGTGGCTCAAAGCTCAAATTCATCATTTTTTTCCATTCCTCCCAGTCCTTAAAAACTACCTTGTGTGTATCCCACCACCACCCTAGGGTTTCACGCATAGCCAGATCAAATGCCTAGAACCTTCGTTCCTCCAAGACAACCTTTTCCAATTCTTCTAGAAATACAACGACACTACCAAAGCCATCAAAATAGGGTAGTTCTATTACCTTTGAGGAGATGAAACGGAAATTTTTAGTGATCTTGAGGTAGCGTAGCGTAGAAACATCATGCAAAACACTGTTACCGATGAAATAGGTAACCGCACTGTTACCTACTTTTTTTTGGTAGCATAAAAAGCACCCGATTTTGAAAAGTGGTGATGCATAATCACCCCCTTTTTTTGTGCACATTTTTGACACTCTAATATTTTTATTTATGAAGTATGAATATTTGTTTTAAAATCTTAGTGATTTTCATGCTAATTTTGAAACGTATTGATGCAGCCTCAAGTTTTTTTTTAGAGCGGTGATTTTCATGCTAATTTTGAAATGTATTGATGCAGCATCAACCTTTTTTTTTTAGAGTGGTGATTTTCATGTTGGTAATAAAACACAAAACTTAGATATATATATATATATAATAAAAAAAACCAATAAAAATGTAAAAAAAAAACAAAATTAACTCATAAAATAAAAAAATTTAAACAAAAATAAATAAATAAAAAACAAAAAAAAAACAAAAATATTCAAAAATTATATCAAAAGAAATGACAAAATTTGAAAAAAAGACACATAATTTAAAGAAAAAAACAAAAATTAACAAAAAAAAAAAAAAAAACATAAAAACATTTTTTTCTAAGTTATTTAAAAAAAACCATATAATTAAAAAAAAAAATTAAATACAAAATTTAAAAATAATTAAAATTACAAAATTAAAATTTAGATAAAAAAATAAAATACAAAAAAGAAAAAAATAAATTTAAAAATTTAAATTAAAAAAATAATAATAATAAGAAAAAAAACCCAAATTTTAAAATAAACCAAAAAATAAAAAATAAAAAATAAAAATTGAAAAATAAAATTAAAATAAAAAAACTATCGATTAAAAAATGAAAAAAATGAAAAAAACCACGTGCAAATACTTAAAAAACAAATATCCATAAATTTACTTTTTTTTTTTTAAATGAAACAATTTATAAATTTTAAAAATGAAAAACTAAATAAACTAAAAGATTAAAAAAAAATTGAATTAAATTAAAATTTAATAAATTTAATAAATAAATTTCAAATTTTAAAAAATAAATAATCTAAAATATTAAATTTAAAAACAAAATTAAAAAAAAAAAACAAAACAAAAAAAATTAAAACAAATTAAATTTAAAATAAAAAATTTGAATTAAAAATTAAAAAAAAAATAAAATAATATATATATATATATATAATTTAAAAAAAAAAAAATCTTACGAATTAAAAATTAAAAAAAAATTAAAAAAGAAAACTAAAAAAACAAATATATATATATATATATATATATATATATATATATATATATATATATATATATATATATATATATATATATATATATATATTAAAAATTAAAAAATTAAAAAAGAATTTTTTGATCATGGTGGTGCCGCCAATCGGCCTCCCGCTCAGGTGGCGGTAGAGCCTGGCCGCTAGGCGGGCGGGGAGGCTACATGCAGCCCCCCGCCCACCCAGCGGCCGGCCTCCACCGCCACCTGGGCAGGAGGCCGATTCTAGGAATCGTCCTCCCACCGCAAGAGGTTGATTCCCTGCGGGAATGCAATTCTTGGAATCGCCCTCCCGCCGCGAGAGGCCGATGCCCGGAATCGCATGCAACCTCCCCGCTCGCCTAGCGGTCGGCCTTTGCCGCCACCTGGGCAGGAGGCTGATTCCGTGAATCGCCCTCTTGCCGTGGGAGGTTGATTCCGGGAATCGCCCTCCCGCCGCGAGAGGTTGATTCCCGGCGGGAGGCCGATTCTGGGAATCGCCCTCCCGCCGCGAGAGGCCGATTCCCGGAATTGCCCTTCCGCCGCGAGAGGTCGATTCCTAGAATCGGCCTCCGCCGCCACCTAGGCGGGAGGCCGATTGGTGGCGCCACTACGATCAAAAAAATCTCTTTTTTTTTAATTCTTTTATTTTAATTTTTTATTTTTTTTTAAATTCAAAAAATTTAAAATTATTGTTTTTAATTTAATTTTTATATTTGAATTTTTTTTTTTTTTTTTAGTTTTTTGTTTTTTGTTTTTTTTTTTAATTTTATTCATTTTTCTTGTTTTTATTTTTTTTTTTCTAAATTTTGTTAATAATTTTTATTAAATTTTGTATTTTTTTTTTAATTCAATTGTTTTTTTTTTCATATTTTTTTTATTATTATTAAATTTTATGTTTAGTTTTTTTCATTTAATTTTTTAAAATTTAATAAATTTTGTATTTTTTTAATCTATTTGAATTTAATATATCTTTTTTTAATTTTTGTTTTTATTTTTTTATTATTTTTTTAATTACATAAAATTTTTATATTTTTTTTTATTTCAATTAAAATTGTGTATTTAAAATTAGATTTTTTTTTTTTTAATTAAACTTAATATTTTCAAATTAATTTGTTTTTTATTTAACATATTTTTATTAATTTATTTTTTTCATTTTTTCATTTTTAATTGATTTTTAAAGTTTTTTAACTTTTTATTTTAACAATGTTTTTTTTCTTTATATTTAAAATTTATTTTTTATTTCAAAATTTATTTGTTTATTTATTTATTTATTAAAATTTAATATCTTTATATATATATTTTTAATTAAATAATATATATATATATATATATATATATATATATATATATATATATATATATATATATATATATATATATTTAAATTTAAGTTTATATATATATATATATATATATATATAATTTAAATTTAATTTATTTTTTAAAATTTATTTGTCTTTTTAATATATATTTTTTTAAATTTAATATTTTTATTGTATTTTATTTTTCATTTTTTATTTTTAATTAATTTTTCATTTTTTTACTTTTAATTTAAATAATGTTTTTTTTTTTTTATTTTTTTTTTATTTTAAAGTTTTAAATTTATTAAAATTTAATATATTTCTTTAAATTTAATTTTTTATTTTAAAATTATATTTAATTTTTTTTTAATTTAATAAACATTTTCTTTTTCTTTTTTAAATTTAATTTCTATATTTTATTTTTTAGAATTTTTTTTTTAATTTAATATTTTTATATTGCTTTTATTTTTATTTTTTTATTTCTATATATTTTGAAATTTTAATCTTTAATTTTTTTAATTTTTTTTTTCCTTAAATTTTAGGTTTTTTTTAATTCTTGAATTAAAATTTTTATTTCGTTTTTATTTTTATTTTTTTATTCCTATATATTTTTAAATTTTAAGCTTTAAAATGTTTTTATTTTTTAAATTTATTTTTTTCTTAAATTTTAGGTTTTTTTTAATGTTTAAATTTTAAAAATTAAAAAATGTTATTTCTATTTTTTTAAATGTCAAAAATATGACACAATTTTTTTTTTTTGTTATTCCAGCATCAACTCGTTTTGTTTTGAGAGTGTTTTTTCAATCCTTTTTTCAAGAAACAATTTTGTTTTTAGCATAATTTTATAAAATGTTGAAATTTTACCTTAAAAAAAAACCAGGTGCGTTATGGAATACACTTTTTTTGTTTTTGGGGTGTTTTTTCATTTTTTTTGAGTCTTTTTGGGCTAGAGTTCCCATTTTGAGGTCAGGTTACCTATTTTATCGGTAACAATGTTGCAACCGATTCTGCCAGTTCTCCATATCCCCATCCAAATTTGAAAAACACGAACTATCCTTCTCCTAGTGCAACATCCCATTAGTCATAGGATTGATCTAGTCCTCGTCCTGCTTAGTCAACTTGTAGATATGGTCAAAATCATCTCCTTTGTGCACTAGCTCTATAAATCTTTCTCCTTTTTTCTAGATCCAGAGGTACTATTACCCTTGTACCATCATTTTCAAAGATCATGCTTCGACGCTTCAAGTTGATGATGCCTCCCATATCGATGGCCCAGTCTAGTCCCAGTAGCACAAGGTAAGGGTCTGCATCATCCTCATTTTTTATCACTTCAAAATTAGCATGTACCTTTACCCCAACAATGTTTGCCGGAACTTGTGGAAGCCTTCCAAGTGGAATGATCTTCTACTGATTAGCTATGTGTAGCTAATGGTGGACCATTCCAACTTTGGTTCTCCCATCTTTTGCCAGGTCTGTTTAGGTAGCACATTTGCATCAAACCCTAACTCCACAATGACCTGATCCATCTCATATTCTCCAATTTGCACGATCATGCACATATCCCAACCACTTCTCTTCTTATTCTTATAGATATTATTCACAACCTTGGTTTTAGTTTGAGGCACTTCTTTGTCTGCGCAACTATCTATTAGAGCCTGAAGTTTGTCTACTACTTTTTTGTTGCATAGTAACTTGATACAGGATTGTAGGAAGGTTCTTAATTCATCATCATCCTTTTCTCCCCTAATTGGCTTGGATTTGGACGCACATGTAGCAACAAAATCCTTACTTGCCTCAATAAAAGTCTATTTTTCCTTTTGCATGTTGACTCCTTCCTTATTTTCTGAAGCCTTTTGGATCAATGGCTCTGCATCGACCTTATTTCCCTCATATCCTACTGTATTAGTGCCACTACGTGTGATTATGTTTATACTCGGATCATCATCGCATGACTCAGCTTTAACCATTTGTATATTCTGCGTAGGTGTTTTTTGTTGCTTTTATTTCATTTTAGCAATCAAAACAGCGAAATATTTGATAATATGACCAAATTGTCTGCAATACTTGCAAGAATGTCGTGCGGGGTTTAGACAGTCGCGCGCATAATGCCCAGAGTCTCCACAGTTATAGCAGATTAATTTCCCTCTTCCCCGACTTGTGCCTCCACCTCTCCCCCCTCCCCTTCCTCCTGTCAGCGATCCTCCTCGACCGGAGGGAGATGCAGGTGAAGATGGGTTGGCGTGCACTCCGTGGAGGCTAGCACTGTCTATCATTAGGTCGAAAGTGTGGCAATGGTGCTTGTCGTGACCAACTGACGAGAAAAACCTACACCACTATTGTTTCAGCTCTGGCACATAGCTCCCTAGTCGAGGACAATGATCTGTATTTTGCTTCCCAACTACCCTACAATCAGTGAAACATAGCCGGAGAGAACCACTTGGTCCTGCGACATCCCTAGGTCGTAATGGGTTTGGTCCTCCCACTTGCATGTAACTAGAGAATAAAGTCCATTGATATTTTGTGTGGCCCGAACCCTTCGTGCCAACTTCATTTCCCCTATCTCTGCACATGTTTTGAATCTTCAAGTGCATTTTTTCCAACTTACTTTGGATTTGCAGAGTTCCAAATTGGTCATCCCCTCTGGGCGCAACTTCTAGTTTAATAGAAACTTCCAGAGCTTCAGCCTGAGAGTCAATCTTTTGTTGATTCATAGGGGCGCGCAAATGTGGCAAGAGCATGGAAATGAACCATTCCTTATGCTTCTTATCCTCATCAATAAATCCTCCCTCGTTTATGGTGCACTTCAGTCGTTGATCAGCCTCCCAAAATACTCATTTGGCTCTTGTTTGATATATTTTAATTCTTTCACGCACCGTGAGTAGGATTTCGACTTCCTGAATATTTATTTCAAAGCGTCCTTAATCTGCACAATAGTGGGATCAACGTGATGAGTCATATATGCCATAAACCAATTTAACGCATGACCTTGAAACACCATATCCAGTTTGGCTCTCTTAACAGCATCAATATTCACATTCTTCATAGTCCATGTTTCATCCACAACAAACCAAAACCTCTCCATGTCCTCGTCCCCCACACCCTTGAAGGTGGGTAGCTTCAGGTGTGCAGCCATATCATCCCTTAGTGGTGTAGGAGGTGGAGGAGGAGATGAGTAACCCTTGCACGAGTTCAACTGTGGAGTTGGTGGGGGGCTACCTTCGATGTGCGTAGCCTCGCCACTCTCTGTATCACTATCATATGAACTTCTCAAAGGGTTGTATACAAATCTTTCCCCTCTCTAGTTAACCCGGTAATATTTTTTGTTGTGCGCGGTACTTTCCAGCTTGCTTAGGGTCATTCACTTAGTGTGACTGCACAAAACACCCTTTTCACACAATAGCATCTTAATTAGAAAAGGTAGTGAGTGTATGAACTTCCCTCTTAGTCCCTTGAAGAACCTCCTGTCAGCCTTAGAGTATGACACAAATTGACATAATGAAAACTCTATTACACATCCCCCCAAGATGTTGTCAGCCTAATGATCTATAGTATGGGTGATAGAGTTTTCAGTCTTCTCTAACTGTTGGATCAACTCAAGTGTCCACTGAGTGAACTTATTGTCCTTCCAGTAGGTTTGGAACTCAACCAACCTTGATAACCACTCCTGCAAGTTTTCTGCAAAGGTCACAAAGAAAATCTCATGAACCTCTGTAAAAATATACTTTTGTTTCCAAACTTCAGTAGACAACCTCTTACTTATGTTGTTCTTAATGGTAAATTCCTGAATTTTCTTCTCAAACCAATCTCATAATTTAGGTTTTGGAGGCCGCCACATCTCCCAATTCAGGGAAAATTTTAAGGATGGAAGTTTATCTTAAAATTTAGAAACCTTGGCGAATCTTACTAGTCCCCAATATGTAAATTGTAAAAATTTTGATCATATTTTTGTAAAAATATTTATGTTTCTAATTATTTTATGTTATTATATATAATATTTTGGCAATTTTTAGGGTAGAATAATTTATTCTATAAAATTTGGGCGAATCAATTTTCAAAAAAATGGAAACTGGCGAATCTTTCTTTTTGGAAAAAGCATGGAAAATTAGCCCACCTACGAATATTAGCCCCTAAAAGTTTCCCTGACCCAATTTCTATCTCAAAATAATCCTGGTCCTGACAACATAACCATCTTTTTGCTTGAGGGTTCCTGACCCAGTTTCGTAGTTAAGTTTAACCAAAAAAACCCTCTTACTGCTGGCCCTTTTGGAAGTGACCTACTTGCGCAAGTCAAAGTCTCACCCAAAAGCAGTGTGAGGGGGGGTGCTGGAACCAGGTTTTCACACCATGACAGGGAATTAAATGATGTGGGTGTCCTCAGATCCGAAACAACTGTGATCTGACCTTTGCAAAAGAACCCTTAATCAGAAACCCTAACTAGACAGATTTAGGTCAATTTTCATAGGTTATCCCATGCCCGCACTGATATAGATCCCGCGATCCTTTCAATAGATAAAATTTACATTTAACAATAATAGATTCGTAGAAATTCTTTCGGTAGTAATCACATGCAAAAGAACGAGGTCGACGCATTTCGAACCAACCAGTGTGGTTCATCATCAGGACTATGTGAGAGATCAGATCCAGTCAATAAGTATAAATAGATGTAGAAATGACTCAACTAGCCGTTAGGATAACGGCTAGTTTGACTTTGAAAAAGTAAATATTCCATTATTTATTTAATTTTATTAATTTTATTTATTATTATTATTATTATTATTTTAATTTATTTATTTATAAAAACTTTAATATATTAATATAATGGTAAGTAATTTAACAAATCTTGGTGTAATATATTAATATAATGGTAAGTAATTTACACCAATATCCCCATCATTGAGGCTGTTGACGTTATTAATCGCATTACTGATCCTGACACAGCCCATTTAGTAAAACTTTGTTTAACCTCCACTTTCTTTAGTTTTGAAGGTGAGTTCTATGAGCAAACATGTGGTGTTGCCATGGGTTCTCCCCTTTCCCCGATTGTTGCGAATCTGTTTATGGAGGACTTTGAATCTAGGGCTCTTTCCTCAGCTCTTTTCCAACCGAAGTTATGGAAAAGATTTGTTGATGATACTTGTGTTGTCTGGCCTCATGGCAAAGATAAGTTAGATCATTTTTTCCTTCATCTTAATAGTCAGTCTAGTTCCATAAAATTCACCATGGAACATGAGGTGGATGGTAGCCTTCCTTTCCTTGATGTTCTTATCTCTAGAAATGATGATGGTTCTTTCTCCCATCAAGTTTTTTGAAAGAAAACTCATACTGAGCAGTATCTTCATGCTAGCTCCCACCATTTCCCTGCTCAAAAATTAGGCGTCCTTAGCACCCTAGCCACAAGGGCGTTGAGAATCTCTGATGAGTCTCACCTTGAGGGAGAAAAGACCTATCTGTTGAATGTCTTTTATAATAATGGTTATAGTATGTCACAGGGCCTCAAGGCTTTCCTCAAAGCAGAGAAAGGTCCTGTTAATAAAAATAAAAAAGAACCTAGTGAATGGTATGGCAGTGTCAGCCTTCCGTTCATCCAGGGTACCACTGATAAGATTGCTAAAATCCTTAAAAAGAATAAGGTTTCCTCTTATTTCAAGCCCCTTAATACAATTCGTAGTTCTCTTAAATCGGTTAAAGATCCGATTGACCCCAGGGATGGAAAAGGTGTCTACATCATTCCCTGTTCCTGTGGGACTCCTTACATTGGTGAGACAGGTCGGTCCATTAATCAAAGGATCTGTGAGCATGCGGCTGATATCAAGCATAGAAGATCTCGCTCATCCGCCTTAGCTGAGCATGCAGAAAAGACTAACAATCATGTTTGCATAGAAGATGCTAAGGTCATTGCTAGAATCGACCATTTCCATCATCGTAAGTTGAGAGAGGCTATTGAAATTGAAAAAAGGCCCGTTAATCTCAATAGAGATGACGGTTGGAATATCAGCAGATGTTGGATTCCTGCCTTATATTCTTGATTTTTATTATTATTTTTATTTTGATTTATTTATTTAGTTATTTTTTACTTTATTTATTTGATTAAATAATAATAATAATAATAATAATAAATAATTAAATAATTAAATAATAATAAATAATAATAAATAATTAAATAAATAAATAAATAAAAATAAATAATAATAATAATAAATTAATTAATTAATTAAATAAATAAAAATAGAAATAATAATAATATTAATTATTTAATGAATAAAATCTTTTTATTTACTTTCATTATTTATTAATTTATAGTTTTGTTTTTATTTATTTGTTTTATGTTATTTTTATTTATTTATTTAATTATTTTATTTATTTATATATTCTGACTCTTTGTTTGACCATTTGATGATGGTGTGTTATAATAGGAATTAATTATATTTATTAATTAATAATAATAATTAATTATTATATAATTTAATCGAAATTTACAAAAATTTACACCAAGATTTGTTAAATTACTTACCATTATATTAATATATTAAAGTTTTTATAAATAAATAAATTAAAATAATAATAATAATAATAAATTAATAAAATTAATAAAATTAAATAAATAATGGAATATTTACTTTTTCAAAGTCAAACTAGCCGTTATCCTAACGGCTAGTTGAGTCATTTCTACATCTATTTATACTTATTGACTGGATCTGATCTCTCACATAGTCCTGATGATGAACCACACTGGTTGGTTCGAAACGCGTCGACCTCGTTCTTTTGCATGTGATTACTACCGAAAGAATTTCTACAAATTTATATTATGGATCACAGAAGCTTAGATTCCAAAAATAATAGATTCATTCATTTAACATTCATCTAAGGTAGAAAACAATTTGGAAATCAATCCCAACATAGATAACATAGTAAATAGAAATAACATGCATAAACATATCATAAGTCAAAAGGTAGATGCATTTGATACTCATATTTCATTCAAAACATTCGTTTACTCATTCATAGTTCAGATCTTCCTTACAAAGATTTCATTCTACCTATGCACACAACCAGCAGGGTCCGCACACAGCAAGACTAAGGTCTCCGCGCACATAGCCAGTAGGAGCCTTCTAAACCTAGACAAGTTTTATTCTTAGCTCAAAACATCAAAACATACTTCAGACTCCTTATCCCTACTTCTCATCGACTCGATCTAGACTCCTATTTATATCTTTAGCCTGTGCTCATCTAAGGTCTGTAAACTCTAGTTTGCGGCCCCTAGTTCTACCCTTTGGCCCAGTACAACTCACAAGGGGCTTTGACACGCCCTAAAGCCCCTTTCCCTGTGATTCGATTACCGCACATGACTTAACTTACAAAACCTTACAAAATATACTATATTTTTACCCAAAATTTGGTCCTAAGGGACCCCACTCCAACAATAACACGCTATCAGGGGTGGTGGATATCTTTTTCTCATATTATGTGAGTTGGTCAACTGTAAAAGTTTTCCCTCAAGAAGGAACATCATTGTCTTGAAGATGAAATATGCCACTTAGTCATTGCATACATGTAACTTCAACCAAGAAGGATATTGTAATCCAACTATGTGTTAAGGACTTCTATGTCAATGAGGATATTTTTACCGGTAAGTTGCATCGACACGTCTTGGAATAGACCTATGGGGGAAGAGGGGAGCCCATCATATGATCTAAGAGTGATGTCAAATGGTTTGAGTTCAGGAGATCCAAGTTTTTTCCAACCTGTTTTGGACATAATACATGTAGATGATCCTTCATCAATTATGCAATAGTGGATGTTGATATTCCATCTTGTGACTTAAATCTGGAAGGAAAATATTAATGGAAGATGCCAGGAAACACTATCCAAGTCAAAATCCATTAAATGAGAATAAGAAGGGTCAATTGTGCCTAATTCAGAAAGTAAGACTTTCCGTTGGGTTGGGCATGTTTGCAAGACTTCCAATGTTGACATAGATAATGTGGATTGGGCTAAGCCATTGACTATGTTGTAGTTGTGAGAAATCTTTGAGTTATGTCTTGTTTTTCATAAAGGCTCTTTGACCAATTTTGGTATGGGTTCTATAGGATGTCAAGGGATTGTCAAATTTGTTACAAGTGTTACAGTTGTAGAGGTGGATGGTTTTGTTTGTAGTGGACTTTTGTAATATTGGTTCCATGTATGTAGGAGAATGTCTTCCCCTGACATGTAAATGTCATGACTTGAAGCATTTTAGGGAATTTCTCTAGGATGATTTTGATATTATCACTGAGAGGGTTCCTACTAAGTATTTACCACTCCTTGATGGGGGAAGGGATTCTACATTACTACAGTTTTTTGGTTTTCCTCCCCTGCCCCCTAGTACCTTTCATCCTTTTCAACTCTAGGAGTTGAGGGAAGTAATGGGTGTAATGAATGTATTCCCTATAGATGGCACAAGCATTACTAGTCCACAAACTGGGGTTATTGTTTATCCTTTGTGGGTTATTATTCGCCAATCCCTGGTTTGGATTTCGGTTGGGGTTTCCCCCATCCAATTCACTTGGAGGTTGTTGCTGATTTTTTCCCCCTGTCCAGGCTCCACCTTTGGCTTGTTAGTTCATTTTTTCTTAGTAAAATTGGGTCGGTTATTTTTTTGTTCCTACAATGGCTACTATTAAGGGAGAGAAGGTTGCAAAAAATTAACCCCTGCATTAGCTTGTGATGATAGGTTATTTTGTTGAGATTTTGGAAAAGGGTAAGTATAGACTCCCTTGTCTTTGGATCTTATATGCATTATGGGAAGTGGAAACCACTTATGCATTCCTTAGGGGGTAAAAATTTTCTTGTGTGGGAGGATATGGGCCACCCTACATAGGAGAGTATTGGCCACCCTGTGTGGGAGGGTATTGGTGGACCACTATAGTAGGATTATGCATAGGTGTAGGTTGAGAGGGATACTATCTTGTGTTTTGTGGTGGTGGTGTTGCAAGCATGGAACCAAATGGTTCGTTACTATATGTATTTCCAGAGTATTGGAAGGTGTATCCTGATTTATTTTGGGCTATGGTCCCGATCAATCTGTCGGAAACACTAGACGCGCCTAGTAACTCTGGTTTAAATTTTTTCAAGCGAGGTGCATCTAGAAGAACATGGTAGAGGTATCCAAATTTCATTTATATGAGCTCTAATTATTGAGCTTTGGTGATAGCCTCTTCCTCATTTTTTGGAGATGAATTCTCCATGTCTTTTGAGATTTATGATGTGAGAGATATTAAAAATAAGATGAGGAGGATTTTTTCTTCTAGATGAGCTTTGAAAAAGCTTCAATGTTTCCTCCATTCATGGATGTGGTCTGGTATGTTGGTAGAAGATGATTTTTTGAAATGGATTAGGAGTTCCAATCCTGAGCCTTAGTGAAACGAGAGTTGGAAGAATGTGAGGAATGATGTGGCTAGAGAACCAAAGTTCCTATGTGACCCAGAGGGTTGCCCTATGTACCCTTTTGTTGAAGCCCCTACGAGGGTGCGTTGAAATAGTCGTAGGATAATAATGTCTTCCGTGATATTTTGTATGAAAACCAAAGGTGAATGGTCATGACATGGTTTCTTGGATATCCTCCTTGTTTCCATTTTGAATTTTGGTGCATCCAAAGCTAATTTGGAGCATGGGTGGTGATTTTGGGTCATGTGCAATAGGTTCATTGGCTAACTGAATTAAATTAGGGAGATTTAAGGAAGATAAAAATGAGACGGAAATTATTTTCCATAGAAAAATTATTTTGAACAACTATATGTAAAGGGGATCCCTGATGAGGATGGTTACCCTGGTGGGAACCGCATGGACTCCTAGGAGAAGTGTTGTGTGGGCTTCCCTGAGGGGTAACATGAGGGGTCCCCTGAGGAGTAGCATGTGGAGTCACTTGAGGGGTAGTGAAAGGAGTTATTTGACCAGGATTAGTCCCAATAAAAGTTGCACCGAGAAAGGATGATCCTATAATGGTGGTTGTCTAGTGTCTTCTACGCTTAAACAATGAGAGATATGGAACACCTCTTGTGAATGGGGGGAAGTTTTTAAAATTTCTAGAGTGGAAAGGATCTGTGGGGTCCCTTATGGTGTCGAGTTGAGTGTGTGTCACTTCGTGTGAAGGGGGATGGAGATAAGTGTCAAAGAAAGTAAATTACATACATAAAACAAAGTGAAAAATAAAATGATTACTTTCCCTTTAACTTATGCTATGTGATCAATCAAACAAAAAATGTTTTTTGTTTTCTTTTGTGTGTGATAAAAGATCATATGAATACCTATTCGTAATTACTACTCTCAAAGTAACTAGGCCTTGTGGAGATATCTTCTTATGGATACTAGGGTGACGTCCCAAGAGAATATGAGACACTTTCCAGCAGTCGAAGAATCAACCAAGGTAATGGATGAGGCTTTATTGTTTCCCACACCTCCACCTATTGGGAAAGGATTCCATAATTTTGGCTACTAAGATACCTTCATCCTACATGAGAAGTCAATTCTTTATCTTCTTGGTACTCAATTACCAAGACCGAGCACTAGACGGGTCGGGTAGCCCCGAATAGTACCACATGCACTGGAACTAAGCCGAACCCCCTCTGAATCAGGTCTCTGACATGCTTAGGTAGTCTTTTCAGTGGGATGATAAAGGATTTTAAGCACCCTAAAAGTAAAATTCTATGTTTCAAAGATGTAACATGATCATGGCAGCTTATGGGATGCCTACATTCAATGGTCCTAACCTAAAATATGAATTATTTTCTGGTCCCTGTGGGGAAATTTAGTTGGTTCAAGTTATGGTTGCTTTTAGGAGTATTGCTTCACTTATGGTGTGGGAATGTAAGAAAAAATAAACTAAGTACAAAAATCTCCAGAAAATGGATGCCCTTTTGTACAAAGCTTATAGACGCTTAGTGTGAGATGTGTAATGTGTGCGCAAGTGGAAAAATGAACATACAAAATGTGAAAATATGTGGATATTCGATGATCTATTACAATACCCTCTAACTACACTAAGTTTTGATTGTTCCATGCATGAAAAAAAAATGATGTGTGGATAATGGTCCACTTATTATTTTCCTATTATACTATGTGTGCAAAAGGGAGATGGAAAACTCAAGTTCTTTAAGAAATCTTTCATATGCAATCCCAAGTTTGTATAAAATATGTAAGGGAAGCACGAATTACATACTTTATGTAATAACACTTGGTCCTAGTCCCAAAAACTAATGAAATTAAAATTCTTTGGCTAGTAAAAATATTTGTGGATAATAGGCCACTTACTACTTTACTAATTAATATATGTGATAAATGTAAATAAAAAACAAATATTATGTAATTTATCTACTAATAATTATTAGTAAAGAAATTAGGCAATCTAAAGTAACTAGAAACTAATTTGCAGAGGTGAAGGCAATTCACTAAAGGATGTCAATCACATAGGAAAGAAAAATGACAATGTTTTTTATGCTCTCTATAAACTGTGTGGGTTTTCCTGTGCACAGACACAAATTCACGTCTGTATTGACAAAGGCCGCACAACCAATGAAAAAAATTGAACAGTTGGTCTATCCAACTGAAACTAGTTCTAGAAGGTCCTGCCAAAATTCCAGAGAGGTGATGAATGCACCAAGAATTGATAATGTAAAGAGAAGGTCCTGCAAAGACAACTATTATATTAAGGAAAAGAAACTAGTGGAGTCGCCGAATCTGTATTGGTGTTTTTGTTGCTATGAGGGGCCAAAATACACCTTCTTAGCAGTTAGTAGTTCCCTGCAAATAAAATACAGATAATTGGTTCTTATTAGTGGAAAAACATGAGTAAACAAAGCATTGTAAATGGTTATAAAATTTCATACATATATAGAAACTAAAAACTAGAAGATAAACAAATAAAAAATTCTTAATGAATCAAACAAGTCAACAAAGTAATGGAAATGGGCTCCATCTATTAACTGTTGAATGTAAAGCAGATACAATTGATGAATACTAAAAAATGGGAAGAAATGGCTCTAAAACATCCTAAACAAGGAGGTTCATTTCCTCAATCTCTTTGCAATTTTATCCTCTCTCTCAAAGAAGTATGAAGTCTCTCTCAATGATGAAATCCTCTTCCACTATAATGTTGGATTTCTGAGCAGCAATTTTTCTAGCATAACAATGCTCTAATTATTCTTGTTTTTGGTTCTCCAATGACCTGTTTATATTTAATTTTGAATTCTTCTTCCCTCTCTTGCTATATTAATGAGAAAATGACTTATGAGTAGGACAAGAGGATCCCTTGGGGGATGCATATCTCTAGGTTGACTATAAATCGACCATCCTTGACTGGTGCATGTAAGGGAATCCCATATTCCAAGTGTGTGAAGTGGTCCTAGACTGTTGAGCTATAATTTCATTTGACTATGCAGATATCGAAGGAAAATTCATGTGGTTGCTAATTTTTGCCTTTGGATCGGTCACATGAGTAAAATTTATAATTGAAACCTTTGGAGAAGTTTTGATTTTTTTACTCATTGTGTTTTCAGTTGGAAAATATTCACCTGTATGTTCTACCAAATGACTTTGGGAATCATTTGGATTGTGCAAATGTGTGTATGATTTTTCTATGTTAAAAAATAGCTATCTTAAATCTTCTATGAATTATTTTGAGATAGAAGTAGTCAAATATAAACCACAAGTAGCATGGAAGTTACCAACCATTTATCCATCTAGTGTTTATGCATATTTAAATTATTTTCATCTAAAAGCTATTAGAAAAGTCATAGTTAAATAATTTTTGTGACAAGTACAACATACTTGTGAAGTCACCCAAACCATACCTCATATAGATATGAAACGGATTAGAAAAGAAGCCTAGAGGCATGGAATAAATTATTTACGTATTGGATGCATGAGGGTTGGAATGTCTACATTAGTTCACAAAGGTATCAATGGATATGTTTTATGCATTATAAGAGACCTCACGCATCATATGTTTACATAGTAATTAAATATAGGCATATAGGCTCCATTGTCTAATGGTATTGTTTGGTTTGACTGTTGTCCAAACTTCTCAGTCTATCCCTTTGACAAACATCTCAAGGACATTATTAAATTACAAATCAAAACTACTAGTTTTGATATGAAAGAAAAGACACCTAATATTTCCTTCTAGACCTGAGGTTGTTTTAGACATACTAATACCATGTATCCTGCATTATTACACACCACAAGCCAAGATTCAAAGTCCAGTACGTTGGTCCTAATAGATCCTTAAAATCAAAAAATGGAACACCAAGTCATAAAATGGGAAGACCATTGTTTCACTAAAACATGGATTGTTGATGTTCCGAAAATTCCAAAGAAACAATCTATTACTTATGCACCCATTACTAAATCCTCTTTTTATGCCATTATTTCCTTTCCTCATACTATAAAACCCTCTTTTTCTCACAGTCAACTAGTTCTATTAGCCAAATATCTTAACTATTCTTCCTACTTTGTTGTTTATCCTGATTGTACCATTCCAGTTTCTTTGCATAATTTTGCAACCCAACATGGTGAGAATGTTATTTCTTTTGAACACCAAAATCAGAATCCAAGGATGAATCTTCATCCTTCTAGTTCCATAGCATAAGAACCATGTCCACACCCTAGATGTGTAGATACACTTTCCTCGTGATGACCATATCTTGATGATATGTTCTTTTGAGAAATAATATCCTAGACTTACAGAAACGTTGAAAAATTTAAGGAAACTTGGTACTCAAAGGTATGGTATACTCTATAAATATCTAGGAGATGATGTGGTTCCATAGTGCATATTTGAAAATTTTCTTCCCCCATGAATGAAAAAACCTACAATTCCATAAATGATTTTTTTTTTTTCATTAATGAGAGGTTATTACAAATGGAAAGTTAATTCTGAATGAATGAAAAAAATGATAAATTGGGATCTGTATATTCATCCACAAATGAAAGAGTTTAATGCCTCGGTGTCTAATGAACAAAAAATATTTTTGGCATAAAATTGAAGAAATTGCATTTCAGGACAAAACTGTCGAATCTCCTTTTATGAATGGAGACTAAAAAAAATGAATGATTCTATAAAAATGATGGATAGTGGGGAAGAAAAACAAGAAATTGAAGTTTTCTCCCCAAGACACAAATGGAAGAGTATATATGGGAGAGAAATTGAATCCAAATATAGCTTTCCCCCTTTTAAAGGAATAATTTTGGAAGAAGAAAATAAGAAGTCAAAAACAATTCCTCTGGTACTAAATGAAGAAACCCCTTTAAGTGGTGTAGAGCGTAGAATACATAATACTAATGAACAGCTGAATTGGAACAATACTAACTTAAGGGGTATGGTAGTAAATAATTTTGATACAAATGATTATGCCTACAAAAGGCATACTAATAGTCTTTAGGTGCCAATAAATTCCATTGCATCTTCCATCAATGAAATGAGTATTTTAGTATCATATATAAAAGACGGAGTAAATGAAACAAGAAATATTGTTTTTGATGCAAAATAAAAATCAGAAGAAAACTACAAAGAGTTGGATAAAAATTTGGAGACTACTTTTGAAATGATCGAATTAGGAGGAATTTTAATGAAAATAGATGAGAAAAATGAAAATATAAAAAAATATTGTTTGAAAAGAAGACACAAAAGATTCATATTTCTCATCTTATTTCTCCTAATACCCCTCACATTACAACTGTAACACCTCAAAAATCCACAAAAATATTTCCAGCCATGTTTCCCAAAGAACAACCTGAATCTTCTTCAAAAGAATAACACTCCCTTACCCAAGTCATACCAATCAGAGAAAAAGCACCTGATCTACAAGGCAAGGAAAAATATCCTGAATCCCAAACCTTTGCTGATGATTGGTATCCATAATGGACTATTGATGATATGTTTGGTGCACATGTCAGGAAATTCATGGATATAATGTTTATATCTTATAATATCATGTGCATGAAAGGAAAAAGTGAAGTAGAAGAATGCAAAAAAATTATTCAATGCCTCATTAGGTCCCTTTTCAAATGGTGGGAAACAAAATATTTTCCTGCCATGGTACAAAAAATGGAACCAGAAATGATGTAAGATGAAAGTGGAAATATAGTTTATCATGAAGATAGTCACCCTGTGAGTAATATGATAGGTTACCTTACTACTTTAACTCTAGATAATTGGTGTGGAACTGAAAATGAAATATCTGAAAAAACATGCTCTAATACTCATGAACATGGAATGCAAGAAAATGTATCATTATGATGAATTTCATAAATAGTGGAATCAAATAATTTATGAGGTTAAATATAGTAAGAATATTTTATGGAAATTTAGTTTATTTTTCTGCTATTCTTAGCAAGTTTGTTGAATATTTGAAAAAATAAGAAGTATTCAAGCAACCTTATGAGTTATACACACAGGATAAAATTTATTCTTGTATTACTAGTACATTTGTAGGCCTATGAACTAATATGCAAATTATTAAATCAATACAGAATATGTCAAGACTCCTTACAACAATTCCATATGTGAGAAATATGGGTCAAACTTGGATGATTCTATAAGAAGAAATAAAAAGGCTAAGAACATCTTAAATAAATTTCAAATATTAAAACCTGAAAAGAGATCTTATCCCAAGAGGTATAATTCTACAGGAAAAAATATACAAAATAAGAGAAAAAACCCATTATTATTCACCAGAGGATATTGAGCTCAAAACTCACAAATTTTAGGTTTTCCAAAGAGAAATATGTTGGCTCTATGGACAAACAAGCCACCTTTCTAATAGATTCCCACAAGGATAAGCCTCAAAGAAAACCATAGGACAATTGTCAGCAAAAAAATTAGAACAAATCAAAAAGTAGAACAAAGATCAGTAAGTACAAAGAAATGAAACAGGTGTGGCTCCAATGAACATGACACAAACCATTTTCCTCACTCTCCTTTTTTTAAGAGAGAATAAGTCCACTTCTTACAAGAAGGATGTTTTTCTTCTAGTTCAAAAACCTATGACTTTGATTATAAAAATAATGAATTATCTAATTTAGAGGAATAAACACTAATGATTGTAGACTCTTGCAACTGCGAGGATCCTGAAATTCACAGTTGTAGTACTGAAGATGATAGTGATTCAGGTAGTGAAGATGATGAAGAAGAATATGGTGTGAAAGGAAAACTAAAAGTATGCATGTCCAAGGTTAGAGAGGATGGGATACATAGATGCTAGCACAAATCAAGGCACTACTAGAAGGAGACATGAAGACATCCTTGATAGAAAAATTTCTCAAGACGAAGACAAGAGCTCATAGAATGCCAAAGTCATTAGGCAAGAAGTCCTTATTCATTGATGCTTATTTTGAGGAAAATACTAAATAATTCATGAGAAATCATGATAATGAAAGATTACAGCCTTTGAATGTGAATGATTTAGGAAAAGAAAATAATATTTTGAAAGACAAAATAAGTGAACTCAAACATAGAATGAAATATTTAGAAACCCAGAAGGAGGAAGAAGATGGCAAGAAGGACGATCAATGGGAAAGGAAAGAGCTTAGGAATTTAAAATATCAAATTTCTATTATGCAATGTCCTCCTTTAGAATATGCATTGGATATGGGAGAAAATAATAATATTAATATGTTTCATACATCATATATTTAAGGAATAAATACGATGAGAATTTTGGACATTCAACATCAGAAATTTTGTATTCATATTACATTAAGAATCAGAGGCCAAAATTTTGAGTTAAAGGATCTTATTGATTTAGGATCAGATCCGAATCTCTTCACTGAAGAAATTATTCTTTCAATATACTTGCACAAGACCAATCACTCTATAAGTGGTCTTGGAAATAAATCCAAGGTTACGCAATATACGGTTCCAAAAGGAACTCTATGTTTTGGAAAGAAATGCCCGAATTTAAAATTTTTAACTATGGAGATTCCCATATACTGCATACTAGGAACACCTTTTTTGGTAGTTGTTGAACTACATCGGTCAATAAGAAATAGGGATGAAAAATCTAGATACTTCATCACAATTCCATAATTAGAACAAAAGAACATAAGAGAAAAGAAAATTTCCCTTCCTTTTATATCAACTCCTCAGTTGTCTACCATGGAACAATTTATCGAAACAGTAGCACAAAAGCAAAGGAAGATAAAAGAGTTGCAAAACATGAGAAGTAATATGAAGATTGAGGAGAGTCTCAATACAAAAAAGGCCAAGAAAGAAATCTCTAACTTGAAAAAAAAGTTTGAAGAAGAAGTTTTCTTAGAAAATCCTATAACATTTTGGAAAAAGAATTTTTTTTTTGGAATTATCGTATAAAGATTCATACATATGAAAGGCTTGTAAGAGTAGAGAAATCCTAATGAATGATAAATACTAGAAGCTATGTGAAGAGGAAATTAGAGTAATATTGAAAAAGGGTCTTATCAGAGAATCCCAGAGTCCATGGAATTGTTATGGATTTTATGTAAATAAGAATTCTGAGAAAATTATAGGAGTTCCAAGATTTTTCATAAGTTATAAGCCCCTAAATGAAGTATTAGTTGATGATACTTACCCATTACTACACTTATCTAATCTTGTCAAAACAATTTTCAGGGCAAAGATATTTTCAAAAAATTATTTGAAATTTGTATTTTGAGGCAGGTTTCTGTGAAATAAGAAGATAAAATAAAAATAACATTTAGTGTCCGAATAGGTCATTATGAGCAGAATGTCATGCCATTTGGACTTAAGAATGCACCAACAAAATTCTAGATTGTGTTGTATAAATTTTTAAAAACTTATTTTTATTGTTTGATTGCGTATATAGATGATGTTCTGATTTTTTCCCATTCCATAGAAGGGCACATAAAGCATCTAATTTTTTTTTTACATGTAATCAAGGATGTTGGCCTCATAATTTCCAAGAAAAACATGGAAATATTTCAAACATCCATTAAATTTATTGGTCATACTTTCTTAAATGGTTAGATTGTGTTACAACAGCATGTTGTTGATTTTGGAGACAAGTTTCCAGATAATATCATTGATAGAACTAAATTGCATATATTTTCAAGAAACCTATGTGAGTCATTTCTATAAAAATTGTGCCGCAGATAAAAAAATCCTAAATGAAAGATTGAGAAAATATCCAGTGCCATGAATTGAAAAGCATACAGAGGTTGTAAGAAAAATCAAAGCCAAGGTAAAAACACTTCCTATACTTCATGCTATAGATGATGATTTACCAAAAATTATAGAAGCATATGCAAGCAATATTGGATGGGGATTTGTACATAAGCATGTAAGAAACACCAATGCAGGTACAGTTGAAGAAGTTATCCAATTTACATCGTTCACATGGATGGAATAAGAAATAAACTATGCATCCATTCATAGATAAACTAAATCTGCATTAAATGCATTAGAGAAATTTGAAATATTTACGATCAACAAGAAATTATTGTTAAGAATCGATGAAGCCATGAAGAAGGTTCTAACAAAGGAGGTGAAGAAACCTAGTGAGGCAAAATTTTCAAGATGGAAGGAATTATTTTCAAACTTTGATTTTTATATTGAATACATTAAAGGAACAAAAATTTTGTTTCTTAATTTTCTAAGTAGATAACATCTATAAAAACCCTGGTAAGACACAAGCGAGTGGGAAAAATTCAAATCAAGCAAGAAAGAAAAATTGAAAACAAGTAAGTAGGAAAATATAGGTGATCGTGTTTCAGGTGATGATATTTAGGCGAGCGTGGGTGAAATATTTTAGGCAAGCATGACCAATGTCTAATAATTTTCACAGAATGTGCCAATGGACAAAAAAAAGTTAGACAAATTCCTGACAACATAGTTTGTCAAAGGTACAAGATGGAGTGGAAGTCCACATAGCAACTTTGCAGTACAAATATATTAGATCCAAATCTTTAGCCCAATAATGAAATAGCCCATCTGGTACCTAAAATCACAAAAGGCCCACATCTACAGTTGAGATATCAATGATGATATATGATAGATTCGTTCAAAAAGTAGTCTAAGATGAAAATCATCTACGGACTATATTTTGAGATATTTTTCTTATCTGGAAGTTGATTAATAATAGAAGTGGCCTAGTACACCAATAATTCAGCCTTGAAAGACCTAGGACTCATAATGAGTGGCCAAGACAAAACTCCACTCTCATATTTCCAAGGCCTAATTATGACTATAATCAATACAAAAACTTATGGTGGGACTTACTATGTAAAGATAATCCGGGAAAAAATTATACCACATTGGTAAAATTTGGAGCAGTAAATAATTTAGTTTCCTAGCAATGTCCTGACTGGTTGTTAGATTGGTGGAAGAAATTTGGCCTAGAAAGAAGTGCATTGGAACCTTATATAATTGAGGAAGAATATGAATCACTTGAATTCCCAATATCATAAATAAGATATTTACAAGGAAGTGAGGCCATGGATGAAAGGTATACGATGGACACGTTCCTCTATAATAATCATCAATTTCTCATAAAGATGAAGTTTTTTGTATAAAATATGCAAGGAAATCCCATCGTTGTCTGAAAAATATTTTCAAAATCTTGGGATACCTTGTACTATGGCCATATATTTTTAGATCATAACATGAATTTTGATAAGAGAGGGGGTTGTCCTCTCAAATAAATATTGATATTTCAAGTCTGTACATATCTATAATTTACACTATTTTGAGTCTGTATATGATTACTTTATGCATGATTCCTCGAGGACTCAGAGGAATTCTCTTATTAAAGGTGAGAATTGACACACATCCTAGGAAATCTATGGAAAAGTTGTCTGAAAATTCAGTGTATGTTTATCGGAACATCTTACTTTAAGGACAATTCATTTTTACTTAGTCAAAAGGTCATGATCTAAGGAGATGCCTCTTGCATCCTCTTAATATCTATAAATAAGAGAAGATAGGTTCAGTCTACTCATTCATAGTTGTAGCTAGATTCATCTTTTATTTGGTTATTTCTTTGCAACTATACTTAGTGTGATTATGTATGCATCTTAACCAAACTCAAAGAGAGTCTAGAGTAAATCTGAAAAGCTTGTGCATCTACATGCAGATGCATATGTGAACATAAAGTGGTGAGAAGTTTAGGGATTCTGAGTCTAAGCATCTGTATTTCTGAATCTTTGTAAATCCATTCTGCAATAATAAATAGAAATTTCAGTTTTTGTATGATTATGTGCTAAAAAATATTGCATATGTGTAAAATTTCTTTCTTGAAGTTCATCGGAAATTCATCCAAGGTTCACTTAGAGTTTTGTGAGAATTCCTTGATTGATTTTCACATGAAGGTAGGAGTAGCTATGTTGAGTGATGTGTTTGAGGAATTAAGGAAATTTTCTAAAGGTTTGTGTAGGAGTTTACATACAATTTCATGTGGAGAAAGAAGAAAGATCAATCAAGCTTCGGTCTTCAACTGAGTACACATATATTACTAAAAATAATTATGGAGTAGAATTTTAGTTCGATGTATTTTAAAAATCTAGAAGATCTTGAAGAGTCTTCAAGCTCTGGTCTTGAAAATTTGTTTGATAATTGTCATAAAACTTCTGCGAATGATACTAAGATAGAAGTAGTTGAATATATGCCACAAGTTACATGAAAGTTACCAGCCATTTCTCCATCTAGTGTTTATTAATATTTTATTTTTTTTCATTTGAAAGATATTAGTAGATTCATAGTTAAATAATTTGTGTCACAAGTACAAAAAAATTGTGAATTCACCCAAACCATACCTATTGTAGATCCAAAATAGATTAAAAAATAATCCCATAATCATGGAACAAATTATCTACATATTGGATGCATAAAGGTTGTAATTTCTGCATTAGTTCACATAGGTATCAATGCCTATGTTTTATGCACTATAAGAGACATCACACATCATAAGTTTACGTATTGATTAATTGGAGGAATAATGGCTCCACTATTTAATGGTCATGTTTGGTTGACCGTTATCCAAACTTCCCAGTCTATGCCTTTGACAAACATCTTTGGGACATTTTTAAATTGAAAATTAAAACTACTAGTTTTGATATGAAATCCAGCAGATATAATATTTCCATCTAGACCCAAGGTTGTTTTAGACATACCAATGCCATGTATCATGTATTCTTACACACACCAAGCCAAGATTCATAGTCCAGTACTCTATTCCTAAGAGATCCTTCAAATCAAAATATGGAACGCCAATCCATAAAATGGGAAGATATCTCTTTCCCATAAACATGGATTGTTGATGTTCCCAAAGTTCTAAATAAACAATATATTAATTATGAACGCATTAAATAATCCTCTTCTTATGCCATTATTTCATTTCCTTGTACTGTAAAACCCTCTTGTTCTCATAATCAACTAGCTCTATTACCCAAATCTCTTAACTATTCTTCCTACTTTGTTGTTTTTCCTGATTTTTCTATTCCAGTTTCTTTGTATAATTTTTCAGCTCAACGTCGTGAAAATGTTATTTATTTTTAACACCAAAATCACAATCCAAGGATGAATCTTCCTTCTCCTATTTCTACTGCACAAGAACCATGCCTACACCCAAGATGTGCAGATATAAGTTCTTCTCATGATTACCATATCTCAATGATACGCTCTTTTGAGAAAGAAGATCCTAGACTTACAAAAATGTTCAAAACGTTAAGGGAAAAAGGTACTGCAATGTATGGTCTAGGATAGAAATGTCTAGGAGATAATGTGATTCCACAGTGCATATTTGAAAATTTTCTCCCTCAAGGAATGCAGAAACCTGCAATTTCACAAATTAATTTATTTTTCATTAATGAGAGGTTGTTACAAATGGAAGGTTAACTATGAATAGATGAAAAGAATGATAAATTAGGATCTTTATACTCATCCATAGATTAAATAGTTTAATGCCTCAGTGTCTAATGAACAAAAAAAAATGGCAGAAAATTGGAGTAAACCAACCATTTTAGAAACTATTAATTTCACTTAAAAAACAAATTATAAACCCAAGCCTATGAAGTGTGAAAAATCTCTCATAGAGATCACACTTCAAGGATAACTAAAATAAAATCATTATTTACTTATCTTCTTGAAGCCCTAAACATTATATTGGTGTTGTATTATTTCCACGATTAGTTGCACGTGTGGTGGGGGTGAAAGCCCCCCCTTTACGTTGCATCAGGCGCAATGGGGGTGGGGAAACAAACCCCTACGCGGGATCCGAGGTAGTGACTCGGGAAAATATTTTTCCTTATTTGTCGGTGGGTGGTCCTATCTATGGTCCTGTGCATGGGTTTGCACATGGTTTTTGGGGCATGATCATTTTCGGCCCCTGGTATTTTGTAGATCCTGTTAGCTCTCCATAATTTGTAATATTGGAAAGAACAAACAACTGAAGAAAAACATCAAACCACCTTGGAGTCTAGGACCTAGCCTTCCTAGACTCAGAGAGGGCTCTCTCTATTTTATGAATTAACTTGATAATTATAAGTGATGATATTAGGCTAGTTATAGTGATGGGGGTTCTTTGTTTGATTGATTGGGTGGTTGGATAGACAGAGCTGTAAAACTTAATCCATTGGGCTATGGAGTCATAAAAGGAAGAATTGTGCATCAACTTTTCAAGGGCATTCACAGGGAAAGCTAACTATGCAGACTGGATCTTACTAGCAATGTGAATATGAGATGGGAGAAGGAGATTAAGGTTCAACTTAAATGCAGAGCATACCATCTTTGAATTTTTCATTCATGTCTCAGAGGAAAACACTATGATAACAAACACAGTCAGGATTAAGGTGCTCTTTTAGCAAATCTTAATCTAAATTTTTTGTTTTGAAATCAGATAAATTGATGCACAGCATGAAAATACAGAGGAAAAAATTAATATAGAGGAAAAACATCACCAAAAACATAGCTCAAGAATCCTGTGAATGGTATCTTATTATTGATGCCCAGCTCAAAAAGAACGGATTTCCAATATTTCTTACAATGCAAAATTAAGCAGGGTCAAATTTTCCAACCCTTGATACTACTAAAGCATGCAATATTTATCTTAAGACTAAGTTGGTTGCCCTATCTTACTTGGAAAGCTTTCATTGATTACAAATTAGCAGAAAATGGATAAGTGTGGCCATGCAAGGCCTGAATAGAAAACTTTCACAACAACACCGCCTATAGAATTAATGTTGGGCAGCTCTATTGGGGTTCCCATGTTTTGGCCAGATTGGCAAGACCAAAAGATGAGACAACATCAAACCAATTTCAGACCTCAGGATCTAGCCCTCCTGGGTCCAGAGAGGGATCTCTCTATGATATGTCAAAGGTATATGTCTTTGAAGCTCAGTGTTAAGATGTTAGGCTAGTTATAAGGCTCGGAGTTTTCTTGTTTTATTGTTTGTTTGGTTGCTGGTTATCAGGATAGAAGGGTTAAATGTAAGACAAGGATGAGCAAAGAGGATTAAGGCAAAGGTGAAGTATTCCAGGGAGCATTCAAAACCATTGGGCAATGGATTCAGGAAAGGATTTGCTTGCTAATCAATACGCAGGATTTCAATTGGGCTAGTCATCTAAAACATTGGATCTTAAAGATGATAGTGTGGTATGGAATGGTAAGGGAGGAGGAAATAATACAGATTAGAACACAAAGCTGAAGACCTGAGATCAGAGAGAGACTTTGAACTCTCAATGCTTCAGCCTCCGGCTTGAGGGATCTTAGAAAGGCCAGCTGGTCATATAAGGATCCTAGTGGACAGGGCTAACTCTAATCCCCAGTGTTCCCAAATCTTCCAGCTAAATCCTAACAAGAACATCTAAGAACCGATTCATTCAATTCATACATTAGAGAGTAGGCAATAACATCCACTACACTGGTTAAATTAACTGAAATCAATTCTTATATAACAAATTTAGTAGAAAACATCAAAGGCAAGGAGAGCAGAAACATAGGGTACCTAACAACGGTAAATCCTATGCCAATTTTCTGATGCAAGCCAGTAGAAACGAAATGAAAAAAATTAAAACACAGAGATTGGAAAACATCACCGCTGATTTAGATCAGGATCCAAAGAAATGTGCTTGTCATATTAAATAGCAATACCAGTCAAGTACAACATTGACAATTACTGAAAACTCAATCTGAAAACATCTTCCTCAGCCTATCTTACAACTTTACACAGAAACTATGTCTCAAAGAAACAACTTGCAATTCTCTGATAACTGATGAACAACCTTTACAATGAGTTTCTTCATGAATTTATAGCTCCAGTGGAGCGGAGAAGGTAGGTGAAACACTAAATGAAGAATTAAACTCAGAAAAGAAAGAGGACTGAAGCCCATTATGTTTAAACCCTGTGTATTTAACTCTGGCACTCTTTCGATACAAGAGTGGTCTTCTCCAGGCTTCCGTTTACTTCCGGTATGTCTTTGGTGTACTTTGGTTGCAGTACTCCGTAGTACTTCTGGTGAATTAAACAAAAATGTAGAATCGTGATGCTAAGATCTGCCATACTGTGCAACAAATGCTTCTGATAGCATAGGACTACTGTAGGGGGGAAGAAAACTTCACTTGGACACAATGTAGACTGAAACAATAATGTGTACTGTGTCCTTACTCAGGAAGAAATATTCTGCTGATTTGAAACCGTGATAGCATTTTTTTCTGCACACTGGACCTTCCATGCAATCCATGGTGTCTTTGAAGTGGTACCTTTGCCTTCTAAAATCCCTGGAAAGACACAAAAATCTTCTATTTCTTGCCTCGAGCTCTCTGCTGCTCCTGTACTTTCTTTGTCGGTGAAAACTGCGCTTTTAATGGCTCTGGGGGAGTTTTACAGAACTCAAAACCTGTTCTTTTAATGCAGGTCCTATCATGGCTCCTTCCCAGGCCCTTTCTTCATAATTCCAACTCCTGCAAATGGTCTTTTCCTGTGTTCTCCGTCACTGTGACAGGGACTGTGAATTATGGTGGTTTATGGCCACTCTAAACCCTAGAAAACACGAAAACCTGTCGAGAAAAAAAAACACGCATGGAGGTGGTGGATGCAGTGGAGATGACGAAAATGGACGTGGACGATGAATGCAGTGAATACTGTGGAGGAAAACCATGAAACAACAGGAAATTCACGAGAAGGCATTGTGACAGACAGTTTAATCATAAAAAAATTAAACTTTGACCTACGAATCGAATTTAAATACAGGGATGGGCGAGAAAAACAATGAGACACATGGGATGATGACATGGTGGCACAGGGTCAATGGTGAGCGTGCGAATGAATCTGGACCGTCTGGTCTCAGGAGGAGATCGACGACTGGGGATGCAGCGGAGGGTGATGGACAATGTGCCAGGGGTATGGATGCCTGTGGTTAAACTCCATGCAAATTCGTGGAGTGACAACCATTAGATGGGTGGTCGCAGATCGAACGGATGATATGTATATCGCTCTGTGTCTTGTGCCGAACGATAACGCGTGATGAGCGGGCGGTTTTGAAATAGTGCTGTTGCCACGCGTCATTTGATGAGTGGAATCGCTGTGAACTGGGGAAAATCGTCCGCCCTTCAAAAGTGGTGCAATGAGAACCGGCGGTTTTTGAGTAGTGCGCGGGCAAGGACCACCTAGGCAGATGCATTTTGGACCGTCAGATCAATGGCTAAACAGACGGCTGATATTCCATCGGGCGGTGAATGGGTTGGGCCACGGGCACTGTGGAGATGCGAAGACCGTCCGATCTATACATATCGACAGTTTACAACTGCTCCCTGTAACCAAATGCGCTAAGTGCTTTATACTTTGGTGCCTGGTCTTGGCACCGGTTCATGTGGAGGGAAAAAGGTGCAGGGGCGCTGAAAGGGGCTAGGACCCAACTATGGAAAAAATGGTTTTTGGGCCATTTTTAGTGCATTTTCAGGTCAACAAAGGGTAACGATAGGGGAAATAAGGGGAAATAAAACTACACCATGGGTGTGTGAATGGTTTAGGGGGGATTTTGGGGAGGTTTAGAAGGATTAGGGGAGGGAATTTGGGGTAAAGGGGGAACTTTGAAAAAGGGAAAAAAGGGATGAAATGGACAATTCTGCAGGGGTAGCAGGGGAAAATGAAGGCCTTTAGGAGCACAATTTTTTGCAATCAGAGAGGCTTCATAATGGGAATTAGTAGAGGGGATTTCATCACAGGGCAAAGACACAAGAGACTTCAAGGATGATGTGTCTTCAGGGGAGACGAATTCATTGAAGGCTCAAAAACAATTTAGCCCCTTACTTGCTTGTCAAAAAATTTATAGGGGGCTAATAGTGGCTCCACATGGGGATGGCTTCTTCTTGAAGGAGTCAAGAATTCAGAAAATGATCTTTGGTGTAGGCTAGATGCCTGATGCTTGAGCCACCTTTCTTCTTTGATTTTCAGCTGCCACAATTGTGAAGACATCAATTTAGCAAGAAAACTTTCCCAATCATTCTACCTACCCATTCTACAATCCTAGAATTTTTCTTCTAGGGTGCATTTGAGCTAGCAGACCCTTTACATCTTTTTATTTTTTACAAACAAGAAAATAAACCTATTCTATTTCTACCCTTATTACTCCATGAGACCAGATTAAACTATTGGTCTCACATGTTTCTCTACCTACTCTAATATCTGTTGGGATTAAACTGTCTAGCAGATTTCTTCTCTATATTCTACAACAAAAATTTAAAAACAGTCAAACTAGGATTAGAAAGTCTAGTTTGTTGTGGATCCAAGGCATAAAGACAGTTGCACATAGATAGAACTTTGTAGAAAATTAGAAACAAAATTTTGAAGGCTTGAAATCTAAAGTTTTGAAGCATCCTTCTCCTCTTTGTGACTCAAGTTTTGAGCTTGTTAGAGTCACTTTATTTCCTTCATCTTAGCTCTGATGTTGGGATTTTTAGAGCTGATTCTTCTTTCTTCTTTGCTGGTCCAGGTTTTGGGCATGTTTAAGCCAGCTATCTTTACTTTCTTTGGCTCAGGTTTTGATCATATTAGAGCCAATATTTGCACTTCAGAGGTTCATGTTTTGAGCATGTCTGAACCTCTCCCTTTCTCTGTTTTCCTCTTCTTCTTCTTTTTTTTTTTTTTTTTTTTTGAAAACAAACACTACAATGGTATGTACAGTGGAAATGTAAACTGGAAATCGGAAATCAGTAGAAATAGTGTTTGAGCATCCTTCCATTGACAGGACCCCCAAACAGCTCTGTACCATCTAACTCTTGTAGAAAAAAGGCATTTGGACCCACAGTGGCCTGGATGATGTAGGGACCTTGCCACAAACTGTCAAACTTGCTGTGCTTTCCTTTGTCCTCTCTCCTTGAGTCCCATTTCAGAAATTTATCTCCAATTCTGAAATTAGAGGCCTTAGTTCTTTTGTCAAATAACTTCTTTATATTTTCTTGTACCTTGATAGCTTTGTTATAGACCTCTTCCCTTGTTTGTTGGAGATGAATTGTCTAGTTTATTCTCCTCACCATGTTGTCTTCCTCTGTTTGTATCTCTTGAACAAGCTTAATCACTGGTATTCTAAGGCTGGTGGGAAAAACTGCTTATGTTCCATAGACAAGCTGATATGGTGACATGCCAATGGATTTCTTTGTTGTAAGCCTGTCAGCCCACAGAGCATGCACTAACTTGTTATGCCATGACTTTTTGTTCTCTTCCAGCCGCTTTTTGATGATGGTCACCAGGCTTTTGTTTGATGATTCAACTAATCCATTACCTTGTGGGTAATATGCAGTTGAATGACTGAGTGCTATTTGATACCTGTGATAGAAATCAACCATTTTCTTGGATTCGAAAGCAACAGCATTATCAGTGATTATTTTCCTTGGGTAGCCAAACCGAGAGAGGATATGACCATCTAGGAAACTAATGATGACTGAATCTATGGCATTCCTAGTAGGTATGGCCTCTATCCACTTAGCGAAGTAGTCTGTGGCTGTTAGGATCCATTTGTGTTGTGCAGAAGAAGCAGGGTGAATTTCTCCTATGAAATCTAGGCCCCATTGCAGAAAGGGACCTTCAACAGTGATGGGTTGTAGAGGTAAGGGAGGAGTTTTCTTTTTCCTTCAAAAATTTGGCATTTGTGGCAGGAAATTATCATCTTATGGACATCATTGAAGAGTGTAGGCCAAGAGTAGCCAGCTCTGAGTATTTTTTTTGTAGTTGCTTTCCAGTTTAGGTGGCCTCCACACTCTCCTGTATGGAATTCTTGTTTAATCCTCTCTACATCATTTTCAGGCAAACATTTAAGCAATAGGCCATTTGGATTCTTCTAGTATAAGTAGTTATTCATTATGCAAAAGCTCTTGGCTTTTAGCTTTAAGAATCTGGCCTTGGTCTTTGATAGTTCAGGAGGGGCATTGAGGTGTGTAAGCACATACAGAATGTCAGAATACCAAGGAGAGCTTTGAAACTTCTCCTCAACAGTGGGATCAGACCATCCCTGCTGCTCATCCAAGGTATTTACCATGTTAATATCAAGGGCTTGTAGATTTGATTCAGCCATTAGTCGTGCTAAGCCCTGACCTTTAATCAGTCTGGTGGGCTTTATCTCAAGGTCATATTCTAAGACCACAACAATCCATTTTCCCCTCTTCCCATCTGGGTCTTGGGACAATATGTCTTTAACCACTATATTTGGTACATAGGCTATGGTGTGGGAATGCAGTATGTACACCCTAAAGTCCTTCAAGGCCTTAATCAGAGCATATGCTTGTTTCTCCATAATGTTGTATTTCAAGGGTGCATATTTGAGTGCTTTGCTAAAGAGAGAAATGGGTTGTTCCATTCCCTCTGGATTCTTCTGCAGTAGAACTGCAGCTATTGTATGCTTGGAGGCAAATGAAAAATCAGGAAATATTTTGAGAAATTTGGGCTGATTAAGACAGGAGCCTGGGTGAGTGCAATTTTAACTGATTCAAAAGATTTCTTGGCCTCAACAGTCCACTTAACTCCTACACCTTTCTTCAGCATGTTAGTCATATTTCTAAGATGTTCAGCTAAGTTGGGAATAAACCTCCTAAGGAAGTTGTTTTTCCCAATAAAGGACTGTAACTCCTTGATGTTTCTCGAGTGTCTGATTTGTAGTATTCCCTCAACTCTTTGTGGGTCTATCCTAATCCCCTTTTCAGATATGATGTGGCCAAGAAGCTTACCTTCTTGCAGCCCAAATATAGTCTTTTTAGGATTCAATGATAAACCAAACCTTCTACACTTTTCAAACAATTTTCTCAGGTGCTATAGGTGTTCTTCCTCAATCTTGGAATAGACTGTTATGTCATTCAAATAGATGACAATGAAGTGTCCTATTTCAGCTGAAAAATCTATGTCCATTTCTCTTTGGAAGGTTGCGCCAACATTCATCAATCCAAAGGGCATCTTAAAATACATAAAAGTGCCCCATGGAGTGGTAAAGCCTATTTTGAGTTGGTCTTCTGGGATTAATAAGACTTGGTTATAACCTAAAAAACCATTGAGTAGGGAGATCCTTTTAGAGCCTACTACTTTCTGAAGAATATGTTCTGTTTTAGGCAAGGGGTAATTGTCTTTGAGTGAGGCTCTATTAAGGTTTCTGAAATCAATACACAGCTTGATCTCTCCAATTTTATTTCTCACAGCCACTAGGTTTGATACCCAATCAGAGAACCTTACAGGCACAATTATACCTGCCTCATACATCTTCTTAATCTCTTTTTCCACAGTAGGCAATTGTTTTGGGTTTATTCTGCGAAGTTTTTGTCTGAAGGGTTTCTGATTTTCTTTCAAGGGTATTTTATGTTGTATGATGTTTGTGTCATAGGCCCTTAAGTCCTCATAACTCCAAGCAAACACATAAATGAATTCCTTGAATAGGTCAATGTATTTCTTTTTCATGTTTGCAAGCAGGGACTTAGCCAATTTGATCATTTTGGGCTTATCTTTAGTGCCTATGTTGCATTCCTTGACATCAGAGTCTGCATGTTCAATTGTGGGCTTTTTTGCTACATCATCGAAGTCAAAAAGGTCTTCTAAAGGTGCTAGACCTTGAGGTATGTTCTTATCTTTGGTCTGCAGCACCTCTACTTCCTCACTATCTGCGTTTTCACATTTTTCTTCTGGATTTCCAATATGTTTGTTTAAAGTGTTTATTTATATGTTACAGGGTGTCTCCTCCTCATCTGAGGATTCTTCGCTTAGGCAGTGACTGTCAGATTTAGAGTCTGGATCAGAAAATTCAAACTCATTTCTACCTACCAGGAAATCTTTAATCTGCTTATCTCCCTAAAAAACCTGCCAATATTTTTCATTTTCTGGCACTGCATGTCTGAATTTATTTTGAATGATGATCTATTGGTCGCTTGGAGTCTTAGGGTATGAACTAGCTAAGCAAGCTAATCCGTTTGCAATGACATTTTGACTCCTAGGAACAAACATTAATTCGCATTCAACAAATGTTTTCAATAAATCCATAGTGTCATTCATGTAGGCTCTCAGTCTAGGATGTTTCGCTGCGTATTCACCATTCACCTGTTTTATAATCAGCTCAGAGTCCCCACGCACAGTTATCCTATGGGCTCCTATTTTTTTCAACAGAGTTAAACCTAGGATAAGAGCCTCATATTCTGAAATATTGTTTATACATTTGAAGTGCAGGTTGCAGGCATGGCTCTCTGCATAATTACTCTCTGGGTTATGTATCCACACTCCTGCTCCAGCAGTTCTCTTGGTGCATGACCCATTGAAATCCATCTCCCATAAGGGTTCATTTTTCGTTTCATCAACACTTCCTCCCCTACAACTGGGTTTGCCATTATGTTGCATTATAGGAGCTACACTAGCCTGTGAGTTGTTTTTTTTTCCGTCATGGGTGTGGAAATCAGAGTGGTGACTAGTTGGATAATTGTATTTTTTTTCTGGTCTACACAGAGTTTTCGTTTCAGTGCACTGTTCAATGTTTTCTACATCTTCTTCCTTCAAGTATAGAGTAGCCATTATGTTAAGGTCCATCGGCTTTGTTTCATCATGTGTACTTCTGCTTGTATCTATGTTTTCAGATCTCGTTTCTCCCAAAGATTCATCATTGCAGAAGATAAAGGAGTCCAGGTCTGTGTGTACCGATTAGAGAGGAGAATTTTCAGGCTTTTCAGGGCTACTAACCAAGAATTTCATTTGTGCCTCCCTGTATAGTCTTCTAAGTTGGCCAAAGATTGGGATTGTGGCATAATCCCCATCCATCTGCATTGTTTCTTGCAGTTTGGCTCCCCATGATCTTGAAAATAACATGCCATACTTGGGTGGCACATCTGCCACAACAACATCCATGACCATACACTTGGCTGGAATCTGGGTAAGGCTCACACATAAATCTTTGATTAGGCCAACACACTTTATCCTACTAGAATCAAATTAATATACGTCTTTATAGGGACGGGTTATCTCTAGGCCTAGTCTTTCCATCACTACTTTAGGCATCAGGTTGTGTGATGCCCTAGAGTCATGAATTGCATTGTGGAGAATCTTATCATGGATATTAAGACTGATATAAAAAGGGGGCACTACCCCTTCCTAAAACTTCCCTTCTATCTTTGGACCAAACAGAAGGGCAGGTTGATCGTCACTCAGATTTACAGTGTCACTGTTTTCACCTAAATTTAATGCTTTCAAAATTTGGCCTTTATATACATCCTGAGTCGCCAGCTTAGAGAGCGGGACAAAGATTTTAATTTTTTCAATCTCACTCTCCAAATTGAAAGTGGACTGAATCTTTGGAATGTTCAACTCTGTTTTATTATTCACCACCTTAGTGGTTGAATTAGTGTGCTGATTCTCACTATGTAAAATGTTAGAAACTGTTTTATCAGGAGTACTAACTCCGGTGTTAGTACTGCTTGTCAGTTTACCTTGTTTATCAGTGTTTTGGTTGTCCTTTTCTTTGTTCTTTCCAGAACTCTCAGCTACTGATTTGTTACTCTCAGCAGTTGCTTTAGAAGATCTCTCAGGTCTTTTCTTGATGGTAACCTTAGAAGCTTTTGGTTTGGCAATATCTAAGCTCTTTTTGCTTCTAAGTTCATATTGTTCTCTAACTTTCATCATGGCATTTTCAAATCCTAATCTGTAATCCTCAGATTCTAACCATTCCTCATCCCAATATGAGGGTGAGGGCTGATCTTCTTCTGTGTAACAGTTGTGGATTGAATTTCCTGTTTCAAACATGTTTATTGTGTTCCCCTCAGACTCTTCTATGATCCCCTCATCCTCATCAAGAAATTTCTCTTGGAATGGGGGAATCACTTGCTGATCTGATTCTCTTTGTCTGTTGGGAGGGGTGTTGTTTCTTCTAAAGTTCTGGTTCTAGTTATGATTTTGATTTATGTTTTGGTTACTAACTGTGACAACCATTTTTTCCATCATTTGTTGTATCTTTTCCACATTTTTGGATAAATGGTCATAATTGGGATCAGATGTGGAAGCTACATTGTCATCTATATATGTTACCCTTTTCTCAGCTCTCAATCTTGCTTTTTTCTCGATAAAATTTGCCTCTACACTCACTGCTCCCTTTTGCATGTCTTCCAATGTATTGTACTCCCTTTCCCTAAGCTGGTAGGCCATATCAGCGTCCAAGCCTTCAGGGTATTTCACTAGGAACATACCTAGGGGGGTTTCATGTGTGGTGGAAGAGAATTATAAACACTGTTAAACCTTGTAGAGTAGTCTTGGACACTCTCTCCTATATTTATTTTCAGGTTCTTGTATTCTACTAGGATTTGGAGAGGGTTAGCCTTAACTTCCCATTTGTTTATGAAAGTCTGATATAAATCAGGAAGGTCTTGGATACTATTTGGAGGTAGGCTTTTGAACCATTTCTTGACATCACCTCCTAAGCTTTGGGCAAAGATTCTCATTTTGACTGTTTCATCATCTATTTCCATAAAGTCAAAGGAACCTTCCATCCTATCTACATGGTGTTGAGCTGTGATGGACTCTTTTGCAGTGAAGTGTGGAATCTTTGATTGATAATCATTTGGTAAGGGTACTAGAGGCTGAGGTAAAACCAGAGGTGCATACCAGGCTACCATGATGATGTTTTGATGAGGTAAAGGGTTGGTTTGAGCAGCTGGTGTATGGATGACAGGGATGCTAGGACCAACAGAAGTCTGTTGAGTAGATTTAGGATGACTGAGCCCCAAGTTTTGAATGAAGTGAATATTAGGGGGAGTAGATGGAGGGGTATATCTATCCCAAAGGTGTTTACCACTTTGAGTTGGTGAACCAGGAAGTTCAAGGTCTGGCTGGTCTAGGACACTGAATGACCTAGTTCTCGGTAAGGTGTTTTGAGTTCCTAGGTCAAAAAATGTGTCTGATAGAGCTGTAAAGTCTTCTAGTGTAGAGTTAGCTCTATGGATGTGGCTGGAAATAGTTGGTCTTTTAGGTGTAGGAGATTCCTTGAGGATTCTCTCAGGGTTGTCAACTATTTCAGGTGGGTTTGGGTTGGGATAAGCTCTTGTGTGAATGGTTCTTGAAGCCAGAATGTTGTTTCAAACCAAGCAGCTTAACCCTACTTGTTACTTCTATTTTGGTTGATGTTTTTATGGAGGTTGGTCTCCCAGTGGAGTCTTATGTGAAACCAAAATAATCAGCAGGCCTACTGATCACCACTGGAGTCTTTGATCTTTGGGGAGCTATGGAGTCGCCAGGTGGAAGGTTTAGGATACTTCTGGTGGGTAAACTGTCCACCACAGTGCTTATGAGATGTCCCTTTTCAAGGATATCTTTACAACACATCAAAATCTAACCAGAGATTGATTGGGAGGGCATTTACCAGATAAGAGTGTGAGATCTGGAGGCTACCTAGCCCTTTCCAGACTCTGTCTAAGAGTGTGGGAGAACAAAAAAAATGGTATAGAGGTTGATCTATGAATACGAGTGTTTAACTGCCAACCTAACCATATATTGTAGGTTTTCTGAGGCCCTTTGTAATGTAGTAAGATGGAAAATACTCAGAAATTCCAGAGCGGAGTAGCCATTATGTTGGGGTTCCCATGTTTTGGCCAGATTGGAAAGACCAAAAGATGAGACAACATCAAACCACTTTCAGACCTTAGGATATAGCCCTCCTAGGTCTAGAGAGGGATCTCTCTATGATATGTCAAAGGTATATGTCTTTGAAGCTCAGTGTTAAGATTTTAGGCTAGTTATAAGGCTCGGAGTTTGTTTGTTTGATTGTTTGTTTGGTTGTTGGTTATCAGGACAGAAGGGTTCAATGTAAGACAAGGATGAGAAAAGAGGATTAAGGCAGAGGTGAAGTATTCCAGGGAGCATTCAAAATCATTTGGCAATGGAGTCAGGAAAGGATTTTCTTGCTAATCAATATGCAAGCTTTCAATTGGGTTAGTCATCTAAAAAATTGGATCTTAAAGATGATGGTGTGGTATGGAATGGTAAGGGAGGAGGAAACAATACAGATTAGAACAAAAAGCTGAAGACCTGAGATCAGAGAGAGACTTTGAACTCTCAATGCTTCAGCCTCCAGCTTGAGGGATCTTAGAAAGGCCAGCTAGTCGTACAAGGATCCTAGTGGACAGGGCTAACTCTAATCCCCAGTGTTCCCAAATATTCCAGCTAAATCCTAACAAGAACATCTAAGAACTGATTCATTCAATTCATACATCAGAGAGCAGGCAATAACATCCACTACACTGTTTAAATTAATTGAAATCAATTCTTAGATAACACATTTAGTAGAAAACATCAAAGACAAGGAGAGCATAAACATAGGGTACCTAACAAGGGTAAATCCTATGCCAATTTTCTGATGCAAGCCAGTAGAAACAAAATGAAATGAATTAAAAAAAAGAGATTGGAAAACATCACCACTTCTTTAGATCAAGATCCAAATAAATGTGCTTGTCATATTAAATAGCAATACCAGTCAAGTACAACATTGCCAATTGCTGAAAACTCAGTCTGAAAACATCTTCCTCGGCCTATCTTACAGCTTTACACAGAGACTATGTCTCAAAGAAACAGCTTGCAATTCTCTGATAACTGATCAACAACCTTTACAATGAGTTTCTTCATGAATTTATAGCTCCAGTGGAGCGGAGAAGGTAGGTGAAACACTAAATGAAGCATTAAACTCAGAAAAGAAAGAGGACCGAAGTCCATTCTGTTTAAACCCTGTGTATTTAACTCTGGCACTCTTTCGATATAAGAGTGGTCTTCTCCGGGCTGCCATTTACTTCTGGTATGTCTCTGGTGTAATTTGGCTGTAGTACTCCATAGTACTTCTGGTGAATTAAACAAAAACGTAGAATCGTGACGCTAAGATCTGCCATAATGTGCAACAAATGCTTCTGATAGCATAGGACTACTGTAGGACTGAAACAATAATGTGTACTGTGTCCTTTCTCAGGAAGAAACATTCTGCTGATTTGAAATCGTGATAGCATTGTTTTCTGCACGTTGGACCTTCCATGCAATCCATGGTGTCTTTGAACTGGTACCTTTGCCTTCTAAAATCCCTGGAAAGACACAAAAATATTATATTTCTTGCCTCGAGCTCTCTGCTGCTCCTGTACTTTCTCTATCGGTGAAAACTGTGCTTTTAATGGCTCTGGGGGAGTTTTACAGAACTCAAAACCTATTCTTTTAATGTAGGTCCTGTCATGGCTCCTTCCCAGGCCCTTTCTTCATAATTCCAGCTCCTGCAAATGGTCTTTTCCTGTGTTCTCTGTCACTGTGATAGGGACTGTGAATTATGGTGGTTTATGGCCACTCAAAACCCTGCAAAACATGAAAACTTGTCGAGAAAAAAAAACACGCATGGAGGTGGTGGATGCAGCGGAGACGACGAAAATGGACGTGGATGATGAATGAAGCAAATACTGTGGAGGAAAACCATGAAACAACAGGAAATGTACAGGAAGGCATCGTGATAGATAGTTTAATCGTAAAGGCATTAAACTTTGACCTACGAATGGAATATAAATACAGGGACGGGCGAGAAAAACAATGAGACACATGGGATGATGACGTGGCGGCACGGAGTCAACGGCGGGCGTGCGAATGAATCTGGACTGTCCGGTCTCAGGAGGAGATCGACGGCTGGGGACATGGAGGAGGGCGATGGAAAGTGGGCCAGGGGTACGGATTCCTGTGGTTAAACTTCACGCAACTTCATGGAGCGACAATCGTTAGATGGGCGGTCGCAGATCGGACAGCTGATATGTATATCGCTCCGTGTCTTGTGCCGAACGATAACGCGCGATGAGTGGGCGGTTTTGAAATAGTGCCGCTGCCACGCGTCATTTGATGAGTGGAATCGCTGTGAAATGGGGAAAACCACCCGCCCTTCAAAAGTGGTGCGATGAGAACCAGCGGTTTCTGAGTAGTGCATGGGCGGGGAAAACCTGGGCAGATGCATTTTGGACCGTTGGATCAACGGCTAAACAGACGGCTGATATTCCATCAAGCAGTGAACAGTTTGGGCCACGGGCGCTGTGGAGATGCGACGACCATCCGATCTATACAGATCGACGGTTTACAACTGCTCCCTGTAACTAAATGCGCTAAGTGCTTTATACTTTGGCACTTGGTCTTGGTAGCGGGTCATGTAGAGGGAAAAACGTGCAGGGGCTTGGCTGAAAGGGGCTAGGACCCAACTATGGAAAAAATGGTTTTTGGGCCATTTTTAATGCATTTTCAGGTCAACAAAGGGTAACGATAGGGGAAATAAGGGGAAATAAAACTACACCAGGGGTGTGTGAATGGTTTAGGGGGGATTTTGGGGAGGTTTAGAAGGATTAGGGGAGGGAATTTGGGGTAAAAGGGGAACTTTGAAAAAGGTAAAAAAGGGATGAAATGGACAATTTTGCAGGGGTACCAAGGGAAAATGAAGGCCTTTAGGAGCACAATTTTTTGCAATCAGAGAGGCTTCATAATGGGAATCAGTAGAGGGTATTTCATCACAAGGCAAAGGCACAGGAGACTTCAAGGATGATGTGTCTTCAGGGGATACGCATTCATTGAAGGCTCATAAACAATTTAGCCCCTTACTTTCTTGTCAAAAAATTTATAGGGGGCTAACAAGCTCTTCATGGATCCAAATGCTTCAATGGATCTTCTGAAGATTAAACAATAATCTTGGAGGTAGTTGTGATTGTCATGAAGAGGTAACGAGTGGTGGCTATGAAATCTGGCCTTGCTCTTCATAAAACCGGTGTTGAGTAATTAAATCTGGTGTAGTGCTGGCTACATTTCATTGATTAGTGACTGTGTTGATGTGCTTTGTTGCCTTTTCGGTTTCTGCTGTTATATCTATACACGAATTCCCGACTCGATCTTTTCTACCTGTCGCTTAGCCTTGCCCTGATTTTTTCCCCTTGTCGGGTTCTTCCCAATTCTTTCTATCATGTTTAGCCTATTTCTTCATAAAGGGCACACAAAAGACATTCACCCAGACATGGAATGATGGTTTTTGGTGGATGGGGATGGATGATGGAGGACATGGCATGGAGGGATGGCCCCACTTTAATCGCAATCATGGGAAATCAAGAATGCAGAAGGTAAAATAATGATATGGCAGTGAAAAGGTAAAGTAGAAAGATATAGTGAAAAAAGGCAGAAAAGGTAAGGTATGACAGTTTCGATAATGTGGTAAAGTATGACGGGTCCCACTTCATCGCATCGATGGAAAAATAAGATTTGGCATAAGTCTTAAGAGGTAAGGTTTAAAAATTTGCGGGTTGCGAAGTGTGGGCAAGAGGTAAGGTTTATGTTGTATAACACAGCTGCGAGTGGGTGGGTAGAGCTATGGCAATATAATTTCAAACTTTTAATATAAGTGGGTTTTATAAAGTAATAATTCCAAAAATTTCCTGGGGTTTAAATGGGATTCAGAGCATTGGATTTCAGAGTTTGGGAAAATGAAAGGTAAGAAGGGGGTGGATGGAATGAATAAGGGCAACAACATTTCCCTCTTTCAACTGAAGTAAAAGGTAGATAGATTTATTTGATGCTTTTGACAGTTAGGATCTCCCTTTCTTCCTCTAAAAATAAATGATAGCCATGGAATATTATTTTCAGTATGAAAAATATAAGCAATAATCAGTCACCTGGTGATACTGTGAAATACAGGAGTCTAACAGTGGCTCGAGCTGGGGATGGCAGCTCCTTCAGGAGGTGTCAAGAACATCATAGACTAGTGGCCTGATCCATTGGGCTGATCCCAAAACTTGTAACTTAATCTGCTACAAAATATCTATGGCTGGAAACCTTCAAGATGAGGTCAATACTCTCTGCAAGATGAATTCTGGGGCATACTTGATTTGAAAACTGGAAAATAGTCTAAAACTAAAACTATAAAAATGCTCAAATTACTGATCTTATTTTCACACCTACCTACCCTAATCTAACTTAGAGGTGATATATACACTAAGTGAACTCCGTTCTCCAGTACAACGAATCAAGTAAATGACTACATCATTGATTCTTGTTCACTTTTTTGAGTAGGCTAAAAAAACAAAAGGGCCACTCCCATTTTACTTGCCTTTGAGAAGCAGTGCTCAAAATTTTCCTTAAACTCTACAACAAGCCATCTCTGGCATAGCATACTTCTTCTTTAGATGATTCTAAGAAACCAACAAAAGGATCTTGGAACAATAACTGGCCCTAAGGGTTTAAATAACAAAATTCATCTAGGGCTGCTCCTCGTTCCACTTTTTCATGCTTAGGATCCTTCTGAAAGAGAATATCTGCATATTCTTCATGGTAATTTTCCATCACGTCCTCATTATATACCACTATGTTGTCCTTAGAAAAACCTAATATGTCTTGACTGAGTTGGCTGAATTCTGTTTGAAGGCCCTCATTTGAATAGGAGCACTTTCCGGAAATAGGCCTTCTTGAGAAGGTAGAACAACACCAGTATCAATTTTTTCTTCTGTTTCTTCATGAGGAAATGCTTCAGTACACAAATTAGAAATAGAACAAATAGACATAATCTCTTCATTACATAAAAATTTAGAGGCTGGTTGCATGCTTAGAATCTGATTTATTTCTTCTTTAGTTAATGGTGGAGGGAGTCTTTGTTTTCTTTGGATTGAACAAAAATTGTTTTCTTTCTCTTGTGAAGATTGATCACGAGGCTAAATTTCTTCTTTAGACTCACACAAAAGAGCAGATGAATTGTCATTTTTCCTCACAGAGAGATCTTGTGGATCTTCTTTCATTTCCTGATTGCTTTCATTTTCAACTAACTTCTCTTGGTTATCATGACAGTTAACTTGAGAATGAAATTCATGAATTTCTTCTAAGAGATCCTCATGATGCCAATTTCCTAAATCCTCATAAATATTTACAAGTTATTGTATGAGATCCTCAGATTGATCATAAAAATATTCAGCTAATGATAAAGATGGATAATATTCTTTATAATGCTCACAAAACACCTTGTGGAAATATTTTAAAGAAAACAAACTACCAGGGTTCAAACCTTCATACCATTCCCTCGCTTTCCCTTCTAATGTTTCCATGAACATCTTCATGAGGAAATACTCATGCCATTCGACCTTCAACTTCCATGTATGTATATGAAATTTAATGAGATGTAACGAAGCATCATCAACATTCTCATCTTAAAAAATAGGAAGGTTTCTTTGCCAATTTAGCTGAGGCATTTTATGTGGGAATCCAGGAATGTGATCTTTGTTCATTGGAGCATACCTGCGTTGTATTCTTGGATCCATCTTCTCAATCAGTCAGAGAGTGGGGTCACTGTATATTCACAACCAATCTGGATTCTCCTACCAGTGGAGTCTTTAGGTCAATCAAAAACTGTGGAGTTGCTAGGTGGATGATTTAAACTTTCTTGTGTTCAGCTGTCAACTTTCTTGTGTTCGGTTGCTGTCCACTGTCAAAAACCAGATACCAATATTGGAACATACTTGAATCATACAATATTTTGACTGGGGTTTCTGAGTTTTGATGAAATATTAAGCTTTTTCAATAACTCATTCTCCAGTATGATCACCATTATGTTAGCTCTCCATAATTTGGAAGATTGGCAAGAAAAAATGACTAAGGACAAACATCAAACCACTTCTAAGTCCAGAACCTAGCCTTCCTAGACTCAAAGAGGGCTCTCTTTGTTTTATGATTTAACTTGATAATTATAAGTGTTGATATTAGGCTAGTTATAGTGATGGGGGTTGTTTGTTTGATTGATTGGGAGGTTGGACAGACAAAGCTATAAAACTTAATCCATTGGGCTATGGAGTCATAACAGGCAGAATTGTGCATCAAATTTTCAAGGGCATTCACAAGGAAAGATTACTATGAAGACTGGATCTTACTAACAGTGTGAATATGATATGGAAGAAGGAGATTAAGATTCAACTTAAATGTAGAGAAGATTGTCTCTGAATTCTACATTCAGGTCTCAGAGTAAAACATTAAGATAAAAAACACATACAAAATTAAGGTGCTCTTTTAGCAAATCTTAATCTAATTTTTTGTTTTGAAATCAGATAAATTGAGGCACATCATGAAAAGATAGAGGAAAACATTAATACAGAGGAAAAAAATCACCATCAACATAGCTCAAGAATCCTATGAACGGTCTCTTATTATTAATGCCCAGCTAAAATAGTTACAGAGTTCCAATACTTATTACAATGCAAGCTTCAGCAGGGTCGAATTTTCCAACCCTTGATATTGCTAAGGCATGCAGTATTTATCATAAGGCTAAGTTGGTTTCCCTATCTTACTTGGAAACCTTTCATTGATTACAATTAGTAGAAAATGGACAAGTGTGGCCATGCAAGGCTTGAACATAAATCTCTGACAAAAACACCGCCTATAGAATTAATGTTGGGCAACTCTTCATGGATCCAAATGCTTCGATGGCTCTTTAGAAGATCTAATAATAAGCTCGGAGGTAGCTATGATGGGCATGAAGAAGTAACCAATGGTGGCTATGACATCTGGCCTTGCTCTTCAGAAAACCGACGTTGGGTAATTAAGTCTGGTGCGACACTGGCTACTTTTCATTGATTATTGACTGTGTTGATGTGCTTTGCTGCCTTTTCAGTTTCTATTGTTATATCTCTGTAGGAATGCCCGACTCGATATTTTTTTCCTATCATTCAGCGTAGCCCTGCCTTTTGCCCCTTTTCGGGTCCTGCCCGAGACTTGTTTCTGTGTTTAGCCTATATATTCATAAATGACACACAAAACTCATTTTCCCAGACATGGAGGGATGGTGGTTGGTGGACAGGAACGGATGATGGAGGACGTGGTGTGGAGGGATGGCCCCACTTTAATCGTAATCAAGGGAAATCAGGAAGGCATAATGTAAAACAATGATGTGGTGGTGAAAAGGTAAAGTAGAAAGATATAGTGGAAAAGGCAGAAAAGGTAAGGTATGACGATTTTGATAATGTAGTAAGTTATGATGGGTCCCACTTCATTGCATCGGTGGAAAAATAATATTTTGCATAAGTCTTAAGAGGTAAGGTTAAAAAATTTGCAAGTTACGGAGTGCAGGCAAGAGGTAAGGTTTATGTTGTATAACATAGCTGTTAGAGGGTGGGCGGAGCTATGAGAATAGAATTTCGGACTTTTAATATAAGTGGGTTTTATAAAGCAATAAGTCCAAAAATTTCCTCGGGTTTAAATGGGATTCAAAGCATTGGAGTTTACAGTTTTGGAAAATGAAAGGTAAGAAGAGGGTGGATGTAATGAATGAGGGCAACAACACTTCTCTCTTTCAACTGAACTAAAAGGAAGATAGATTCATTTGATGCTCTTGACAGTCAGGATCTCCCTTTCTTCCTTTGAAAATAAATGATAGCCACGGAATATTATTTTTGGTATGAAAATATAAGCAATAATCAATCACCTGGTGATACTGTGAAATATAGGAGTCTAACAGATCCATTCAAGGGAAGTATGGCTATTTTCTAATCCAGGGTTAATGGATTGGGGTTTATGAATGCTTAGACATGTATATATATGTGTTGTAACACTAAAATGAATATAATGAAAAATAAAGTTGGTAGTCCCGATTTGGGATCCAAGGGAAAATATCTGTGTATATTTGTTTTATGTTTTATGCTCCCACTATTGTTTATTTTCTGTCTTTAAGAAATCATTTGCACATAATTTATGTATAGAGTTAAAACCTACATTTGGTATCAGAGTTGTTTTGGATTCAAGGCGATGCCTTTGTTGCTGAGGGATTTTTTGCTCGGGCCTATGGTAGACCATGTTCAGTGGGAGATATGCGGGATCGATTCCTGTGGTGAAAGAATTTGGTGAGTAGTGGAAAGATAGATATTTACAAATTTAATGGTAAAATTTTTGAGTTGTGGAAGCTCAATATGGAGGATCTTCTTGTGGATAAAGATCTGTGGATCGTGGTAGATCCAAGTACTAAACCAACATCAATATCAGTTGAAGATTGTGCGAAATTGGATCAAAAGGAAAAGAGCACAATACAGTTGTGTATCTCATATTCGGTATTGTTGAATGTATCTGGGGAAGCTACGGTGAAGAATTTGTGGGTCAAGTTAAGGAATTTGTACCAATATAAGTCTATAGTGAATAAATTGTTCCTGTGGAAAAAGTTGTATAACCTGAGGATGAAGGATGGAGCCTCAGTGACAGAGCATCTGAACGCCTTCAATACTATGGTAACTTAGTTTTCATCTGTTGATATTAAAATATCATATGAAGATAAGTGCACCAGTTTTTTGTGTTCTCTACCAAATTCGTGGGATAGTCTAGTTATTTCAAATGGTAGCAATACAACTACCTTGAATTTTGATGAAATTGTCTCAGCCTTGTTTTTGGAGGAAATGAGACAGAGAAATATGGACGACCAGAATGTAGATGAATTATTTGTACGAGAAAGGTCCTAGAATAGAAACAAAAATAATTTTTTGAGTCGTAGATCTAAATATAGAGGAATATTTAAATGTCGAGGAAAGCATGTAAAGGTGTGCTGGAAAGGCATAAAGGAAGAACACTACAAAAAGGACTGCAGATCTAAAGCTCTTGAGAAAGGAAAGGGATTTGATGATTCTCCTTCAGCAGAGGAAAAAACCACCTTAGATGATGGTGGGGATGTGTATTTAGTTTCTTCTTCAAATACACATGTAGATCATGAAGCATGGTCTATTGGCTCAGGTGCATCCTTTCAATTCAATCCCCATATGGAGTGGTTCTGCGAGTATGAGAAGTATGATGGTGGTGATGTCTTCTTAGGAAATGATAGGAAGGCTAGAACTATCGGACGTGGAAAATTCAAGCTAAAGCTGCAAGGTGGGAGGATTAGAAATCTCTCTAGTTTTCTACATATTCCTGCATTAGCTATAAATCTAATTTTTGTAAGAAAACTCGATGATGCAGGTCTAAAATCAGTGTTTGAGAAAGATACCTACAAGATGATTCATGGAGCACTGGTATTAATGCAGGGAGTTTAGATTGGAACTCTGTAAAAGCTTCAAGGTAGCACTATTATTGATGGGTGCAATAGTTTTGTGGTTCCTGAAAGTGGAGCAGAATGTCTACCGATCTCTGGAGAAAATACCATGCTATGGCATCAAAGGCTTGGACATATTGGAGAGAAGGGCCTTTGGATATTGAATGGTAATGGTATGGTAGAAGGTATTTCTAATTTCTCTTTGGATTTCAATTTATATGAACATTGTGTATATGGGAAGCATAATCGGGTGAGTTTTCCTTCTCATGCTAAAAGGGCGAACAAGATATTAGAGCTTGTGCACGGTGATGTGTTTGGACCCATGTCAGTTCCATCACTAGGAAAGTCTGAGTACTATGTTTCATTCATAGATGACTTCTCAAGGAATACATTGTAGAAATTATACAACATGCATGTATATATTGGACTCAACTGATCTAACAATGTACTAAAGTTAAGTATTGAATCGCTTGTACAAATATTTTGCGGCATTAAAAACACAATCGCTAATCACATGAAGTAAAGAAGAATCAAATCACACACAACATAGATAAATTCTCAGGCAAATATTGTTGCTAAAAACCCTACTATCTTCTATTGTATATTCAACATGGATCATGAAACAATTACCTACAAAAATATTCTCACAAAATCCCTCCAATATTCATCTAATTGTCTCACGTTGTCATACACAAAAATGACCAATACCTAGCCAATTTCTTGCCTCCAGACAGCCAACATTGCTTGTGTAATCCCTAATGGATGCAATCCCTAAAAGATAGGATTTATGGAATTCCTTGACTACAAAATTATCATGGGAACTCCAATGGGTGTTTGGTTGCATGTGTGCAACCCAATGATCCTACAACTGATAGTCAACTTCCCTTCCACCTAGATCTCAACTAGGTCTCCACTGGATCTGACATGCATGCAGCTAATAATAGTAAATTCTCAGTTGCATGTGAGATCACTGATTTTGAATTAATTAATATTTAATTCACTTGATCTCTCACTAGTGTATCTTCATTTATAGCTATCACAACTGAGTTTAACTCACTTAATGGAGTTAAACTAATTACAACCTGCATTAATAATGCACCACTACACTTTGAAATCTGTTACAACTAGAATTATTCTGCATGCCTCACTAACTACCTCTAACTCGAAATCCACTATCCAACTGAGTTTATCACTCTCAGTTGACTATTAAAAGTTAATATATTTTTGGCTTCTGTGATCCATCAATAAATTATGAAGAAATATTTCGGTAATAATCTCATTATCATGAACAAAGTCGATGCGTTTCGAACCAACCTAGTCCTAATGATGAACCACACTGGTTGGTTCGAAACGCGTCGACTTTTTTTCATGATAATGTGATTATTAAAAGTTATTTTGAGATTTATATTACAGTTTATTGTCCATTCTAATTAAGGGATAACTAAAAATAGACATGCACCAAACATAGCACTGTGGGCCCCATCTTAGTGTAGGTGCTTAATGCACTAGGAATGGGTGCTGAAATTTTATTTTTGAATCTCAACACTCCCTCTCAACAAGAAAGGAATTATCCTTCACCCCAATCCTGTCCCTATGGTATTCGAATTTGCTCTTGGTTTCGTCAGAATATCTGCGTCCTGATATTACATGGGAATGTACTGAAGCAACATTATTCTTCTCTACACACAATCTCTAAGATGATGGTACTAGATATCTATATGGACCTATCATGAAACACATGATTAATTAAGAGTTTAATTCAACTCTAATTATCACAATGAATCACTATCGGAACCATCTGAGAACCAAACAAACCAACCAAGATCTTTCTCATCCAGATAGCCTCACATGCAGCTTGACTTGCTACTATGTATTCCACTTCCGCTGAAATGAGTGCCACAGATTGTTGCTACCTATTATACCAAGAAAATGTTGTCGACCTGATGTTAGAGATCCCGCCTGATGTGCCCATTATATTTGATGGACTACCATCACAATCTCCATCTGTGAAGCCTTGAAGCTTCACTCCTTCTATCCATCTATATCATAAACCATACTCTGATGTGCCCCTAAGGTATCTCAGGACATGATTCCCCACCTTCCAAAAGAGCTTGGTAGGCTTAACCATAGCTTGACTCAGCTGGTTAACTACGTAGCAAATGTATGGTCTCGTGTTCACCAAATACATTAGTGAACCCACTAATTGTCTGTAGACAGTAGCATCCACTACCTCTCTAGAAGTAGCATCCTCTTTCCTCCAATTTCCTAGAAGAGGATTATCCATGGGTTTCCAGCTCTCCATGTTAAACTTACCCAGTATCTCCTTTGCATACTTGCCTTGAGACACAAAAATTTCACTATCCCGCTGCCATATTTCCAATCCAAGGAAATAATGAAGGATTCCTATGTCCTTCATTTAAAACTCCCTTGCAAGATCCTCCTTGCATGAGTGTATCAGCTGCTCATCACCAGAAAAATTATAAATAGCTTACCCTCAACCACAATTTGGTACAGGTTTGCATCTGCTTCACTTTTGGTGAATCCCATTCCATTGAAATAGCTTTCTATCAGAGTGTACCAAGCATGGGGTGCTTGCTTTAGCCCATACAATGCTCTTTTGAGTCAGCACACATGCGACCCACTGTTAAAGATTTTGAAACCTTCAAGATGCTATATGTACACCTCTTCCTCAATGATCCCATTGAGAAACACAGTTTTCACATCCATCTTATGAATGTACCGACCCATCTGCGCTAAGAGTGTAAGGATGGATCTTGTGGAAGAGTACCTTGCAATAGGTGAAAAAGTCTCATCATAATCTATCCCCTCGATCTATGAGAATCCCCGGGCCACAAATCTAGCCTTTAATCTCTCCACACTCCCATCGGTAGCTTGCTTTACCTTTTAGATCCATCTCGATCCAACCCCTGATTATTGGACAGGTCTTGGGACAATATCCCATGCACTATTATTGAAAATGGAGTCATACTCCTCCACCATTGCATCAGCCCTAGTTGGTTGTTGCACTGCTTCCTGAAAGGAATATGGTTCATTCACAATAAATTTTCTCATAAGAGCCATGTATCCATTAAATTTTTCAGGAGACTATCTTTGTCTACGTTGTGAAGTAGGGGCTCCTACATTCTTCGCAGCATCAAGTCTCAATCTATCAGCTTCCATGGTGCGCCTTTTGCCATTTCTAGTGGATCGCTCGACATGAGTGTTTTCCTCCACTCCATGATCCTCTGCATGTGGTTGGTCCACACCTTGAGGCTCATCCTTGGGAACCAACAATTCCTCCTCTGCATGCAATTCCATCTCCCTCTCAAGGGACAACTGCATGGCTTTCTCCTCACCAAATTTTATATCTTGTCAGACAAAAGTCATTCTACTATTTGGAAAATACACATGATAATTATGGGGTGTTTCAGTGTACCCTACAAAATCCAAAGCTCAACTGTCGGTTCCAGCTTCTTCTTGGCATCCTTGGTCACATGCACATAAAAAGATGAGCCAAATATCTTAAATTGTAAAACATCAGTTTTCTTACTAGTGAAAGCCTCTTTAGGTGTACTCATGCCAAGTATCCTATGAGTAAAACAGTTTTGCACATGTACCATTGTGTTGCATGCTTCTTCCCGTAGATTCATCGATAGGCCTTGGTCATGCAACATCGCTTGTGATACACATACAATAGTTTTGTTCTTTCTCTTTGCAACCCCATTCTTCTGTGGGTTATTAGGTGCTATGGGCTCTCTTAGAAATCCTTCTTTGCTATGGAAGTTATTGAATTCTTTAGAGATGTATTCTCCACCATTATCACTCCAAAGAGCCTTCACTTGCTTCCATGACTCTTTCTCCACCATTTCCTTAAACTCAAGAAACTTAGAGAATGTCTAATATTTCTTCTACATGAAGAAGATCCAACAATTATGATAAAATTCATCAACCAATATTACATAGTACTTATGTTTTGTTGTCGAAGAAACAGAGAATGGTCCACACACGTCTATATGAACTCTCTCAAGGATCCCTGAATATTGGTTCTCCTTCTCATGAAAGGTGGCCTTTACAAACTTCCCCATGGATCAACCCTTGCATGTATCTAACTGAGCAAGTGTTCCCATTGGAAGTCCAATAGAAATCTGCTGCATGACTTTCAAGGCTCCATGATGAAGATGGGCCAATCTCCTGTGCCATAATTTTCCCTCATCCTGGCTCACCACTTTGTCTGCCTTGCCCATCGTTTCTGCACATCCATCTACCTCCATCTTGTAGATATTCTTAACTAGAATCCTTATCCTCTTGGCTTGTCCTATTGTTTTATGTCGCAGGAAAGATTTTCCTTCTCTAAAAACAACATCATAGCCTCTACCCTCCAAAATTGTGACTGAGACTAATTTTTTCTTCAAACTTGGTACATGCATTACATATTTTACTTGAAATGGTTTACTTGAATGTATCTGAAAGGTAATAGTACCAATCTCGGTAGCACTGTACCATCCATCATACCCCATTTCGATATGCATCTAGAGATCCTTCTCCTCCAAGTCACTGAAAAGTTCCTTGTCTCCCGTCATGTGAAAGGAAGCTCCACTATCCAAATACCACACAGATCCCATTGCACTTGAAACCATGCATTCGATCAATGAGAATTCAAGCTCAAATTGTGAGGCGAGGGCCACACTAGCTGCAGATCTAGTAGCCTTCTTGTTCTTCTTATTTTGTGGATAATTAGTAGCAAAATTCCCATGCTCGTGACAGTGAAAAAACTTCGCCTTGGACATGTCCTGCTTCTTTCCATTCTGGACTATGATTTGGAATGGAATTTCTTCCCCTTCCCCTTATTTACCTTGACAGCCAAATCACAATCCTCTTCATCCTCATTCTTAGATGAAGATCCATCTCTAGTGCTCCTTCTGAACTCCTCCTGCACCAAATCCGACCACAGTCGTTCCCAATTTGGAAATTTTTCCCGTCCATTGACAGAGGCTTCATAACTGTGCCAACTATTAGGAAGTCCTAGGAGATCCAAGCTCACCAAATCATCATCAGTGAGTTTTATTCCAACACTCCCTAGTTCATCCCGACATTGGAGAAACATTGTCAGATATTTTGGAATGGTGTCACCCTTTTCCATCCTGTTCTTCCTAAGTTTATCTTTGAGTGCCAATTTCCTATGGTTGTTGCTGCTCCAGAATAGATCTTTCAAAGCCTTCTGTTGAGGAGGTAAATCCCCTCTGCGGACAGAGGCGATCCCTACTAGCCCAGCAGGGGTCTAGAAACAATCAAACAATGTTATGACGCAAGCTCCTAGTTACGAATGGAAAGACTAGGAATAGAAGCCTACCTGGATTCCAACGCTATGATCTGAAGAAGAAGCGTCCCCGTTCCTCAGCCTCGGAAGATCACAATCCCTCCACGATCTCCGTGGATGAACACCTGCACATAGGAGAAACGAACAGATACAAGCATAAAATCTGGCACACGTAAGTAAACATCAGTCAGAAAGGATGTTACTCGCATTAACATGATGGAAAACGGAGTGGAACCATAATCATAATCATCTATTAAATAATGAACGAAGAAAGATTACAACCAAGTTCTGACGTCGCGGTCTCCTTCGGACGGGTCTGTTGCCCACGTCTCTAAAAGCTCGCCAAGGAAAGGGAAAACCTCTCCGTGAGTCTCTCGACAATGGTCTCCTTACTTGAGTCGGCCTTAAGGAAAGATGATTCTTTACAAGACAAAGGCTCTTGGGAATATGGAGATTCAAAGCTTAGGGACTTCAAGACTAGCTTGCCATGGGATTGAGCAGGCTTTTATAGATGGGGAAGGAGGGAGTTGGGATCCCTATTATTATGGGATTGGCCCTATCAACAAGGAAGGTTCCATGGGAGGTGGAAAAACCACTTCCCTTCCATAGAACTCCCGTAGCCAAACCTCCCAACTCAAGATAGGCAATGGTTTCTGAGTTTGTTGAAACTCAACTTCCGCCATATTTATTTAAAAAAACACTCCTTAAATTGGCTGGCGCAACTACTGCTCTGGGATAGAGTGCCAGTTGGCGCGGCCTCTTTGCAGGATTTTCCCCATTGGCACGAGTGTTGAACTGTCTGCCCGCGCCAATGCAAAAAGGGATGTTTTTCATGATTTTTGCAAGGAGATGTCTTTAGGGAAAATGAAGCTCATGCTTAGAGGAATGCATTGATGATGTTTTCAAGGCATGACAATGTTCATAGGTCACAAAATGGGTACTCCATTGTGCGGGACGGGGAATGGTAGGGACGGTGACAAATTACTTTGTAACAGATGCCCCCTAAAGTATGAGGCCCGAGCGAGAGGGGTGAAATGCTTTACGAGAACATGTTCAACTGAGGGCCCGCCGTCAGAAAACCTGCGCAGAAAGATACAACTGATATCTCAAGTACATGATGTATAAGTGGTATGGACGCAGCCATCCGAAACAGAGTATGCTATAATCCGAATCCAGGGTATGGGCGCAGCCATCCAACTAAGATCAAATAAATAGACTCAGGTATGGTCGCAGCCATCCAATCAGTGAGTCATGCACATAATGATAATAATCCACAATCGCAGCCTGGATTACAACAGACACAATCCAGGGTCTTGCGCTCTATCTCGACCCAAACAAAGTACAAGTTCAAGCATGCGAATATGTGAGCTGAAGTCGAACATGCAAGAACATCGTCTGATTACCAGCCAATGATGAAAGCTGTTAACAGACGCGAGAGAAACCACCAATAATGACAATGGTCCTCAAGGTACCACAGGTACAATCTACGGCATGCGAATAAATGAGTTGACGTCGAACACCCGCAGAATCACTCGATCGGAGGCCAATGATGTAAACCTCTCGTCGAATGCGACGAACCTGCCATTGAGGCATGCAGGCTCCAAGGTACCATAAGGAGTCTCTAGACCAACTTCTCGGATAATGAGTTGATGTCGACGGGAAGTGACCTCGATCGAAGGTGGGCCAAAATGATTCCCACATCATCGACACGAGACAGAGGAACATGATGTTTTGTTGTGAATCAGGATCGTATGAGAAACAGAGGAAGGTTGATATTTGCAGAGGCCAACTTCTCTTGAACACATGAACGGCACGACAATGGACTTGGCAGTATTTGACATCAACGAATCAGAGGTCATGGTGACGAGGCAGTGAACAGATGAGAGGTCAAAAGAGATTACCCAAACCCATGGAGGCAAAGTGAAGCAACGAGATGAGATGTCCCCAACCCGACACGAATGCAGACAAGTGCCATGTTCAAGAGCGACATACTGCCGACGACAACGACGATGGTTCCATTTTTTTCCCCACCATTTCTGGCGAGTACCCCAATTATTTTTGATAACAAGCTTGAAGGGGATAGCATATGCTTGTGATATAAGTCCGCCCTTCGGGCGAATCCATCCTGGTGCATTTAACGAGTCCCAGGAAGGAGAAACTCGGAGAACGTCATTTCGACTATATCCGATGTCATCAGGGTTTAACGAGTCTGACAAAGGAAGAACTCGGCGTCTTTTCATGTTTAGAGAGTTTGAAAAGACAGCTGAAAAGAAAACTCCACAAGTCCCTTTTCGTAAACAGTTCCCCAAATCCGAAAAGGTAGAAAACAATATCCGGAAAAACCTCCTAGTCGCGATAGGCTAGGGTATTCCTTTTTCGTAATCAATCCATCCCGGCCCGAAAAAGGGTTAAACTTATACCGGGTGAATGTCGATTCGTGTCCATTTTAACGAGATCGAAACGACAAGGGCCTCAGCGATCTTTTCATATTTAGAGAGTCAGAAAAGAGCTGAAAGATGACTCCAGAGTGACTTTTTCGTGTATTTACCGAGTCCGAAAAAGTATAAAATACAACTCGTTTCCATCGTTTAAGTCGCAAAAACCTGCTGCTGCACATACCAAGCAAGCGTAAAATCCATTTTCGACATAACATATCCAAATATTTGATAAAAATAACTTTTAAAACTCATTTAACGTCGAAAAAGTTATAAATATGTCAAATTGGTAAAAATAAAATTACTTTTTACTATTTACCTTGGTGGAAAGCAACAGTGGTTCTTTTGGAGCAGAAACTTCTGACGGTGATTGCGAAAAATCCAGTCGCCCATTCAGCTTCTCGTCTGTCACAGGTAAGAGGTGTTCTTTTGCTCTTCATTTTCATTCATTTTTTAATAGCTTTCCCTTAAAAATCAGTTCTGTGTGGTCATTTTTAGAATTTTAGGGCTGCGCCTATTGGCGCGAGTATCGGGCACGGACTCGCGCCAATGAGCTCTTTTTATAAAGGGCTCGCGCCAGCGGCCGAACCTCAAAATTCGCCCAAAATTTCGACATTTAGACCAAATTGCATGGAATTTGAGACTCATCAAAGATCTAACTAAGGGTTTTTGACCATGTGAATGCAGATAATCACTCAAAATGGCAATCGAATGGAAGGAACGAGAGCACGGAGAAGAGGATGAACAGCCCATGCAAAGCCAAGCTTGCATGAATGCACTTAGAAACTGTGGATTGAAAAAGTTCTTCCTCACGCCATGTTTACGAGCTCAGCCCGAGCTCCTCCAGTATTTAATCAGTATCTGGGACGAACAGGAACAGGTGTTCAGGTTACGAGACCAGGTGTTAGAACTGGAGGTCACCGATGTTTATTTCATCACTGGATTTTCCCGCAGAGGTCCAATCCCTGTACTGACTGGAAGCAGACCATCTGGGGAAAAGATGGAAGAAGTAATGGCACGGGTGTGCCGAGGGGCACAAAAAGGATCAGGAAGCAAGAAGGTGGATATCCACACCATCCCTGATCTAGCACTGAGAGTAGTTCTCCATACCATTACGCGGGCTGCTGGGTCACAGGCTCCGCACGAGGCCACGAAGACCCAACTCCTGCTGGCCTCAGAATGCATGGGTCCCTTACTGTTCAACTGGGCAGAAGCAGTAACTATCAACATGAAAAGGCAGCTCACAAAGTGAAAACAGGGGAAACTGAAACAGTTCGGTTATGGTTCCATCTTGGTATCGTTCATTCTGGAACATTTACCAATCTTCCAGGGCCAAGGGGCCGCAGTGGGGAGTCCGATACCACGAGAGCCAAGAATGGCTCGCTGGGCAGCATTGATGCCCAGATCTGGAGGTGGCCAACAGATGTCCTGGAAGCCAGAGTTTTTTAGGTGGTTACGGCGCCAGCTGATTGTCGTGGAAGACTGGCCCTATTCAGGAACTGACTTTACCGGGGACCCAGATCTCCCACTACCAGAAGGAGATGACTGGGACGAGGAGTTGGGTAAGACCTCATATTTTTGATTTTATGTTTATATGTTTTTTTTTTGTTAATACACATTCGTCTTAACACAATTATGCATGCAGATGTAGGACCTCAGAGACCAGCCGGGATGTCTCCAATCTCCCGGAGGACACAACTCGCCCCTGAGATTCAGGGAGAAGGCATCAGAGGAGATGAACTGATCCAGAACCTCGAGGGGATTGCCCACGGGATCCCAGACTATGCCCGGCTAGCAGACGTACCAATGGCATACCAGCGCCACACGGTGGGAGTCCCGAATCGGATCCACCGAATTCTGAGGCGCCTAGTGCGTGCAGTCACGTGCTATCATGAGCACCATGCGGATTAGTCCTTAGGATTTATACCACACTTATTTTTTGAGAGACATAGCGTCTCCGGATGTACTAAGACGATTATGTATATTTTTGAGTTTTATGTGACACACTCTATGTAAACATTTCAATATCTATATATATACATATCTATTTCTGGATGAGTCTTTCTTTACATGTGATGATGATTTATGAATTGCGCAAATGTCTGTCTAATACCAAATTTGCTACTGCATCTGTTAATGTATTCAAATGTCTGGGTATATGATGATATGTAATGTAGTCAAAATTCCTTTCCAGTAATTGAATACGCAAATACAGACGTAAGATGGACGGGTTCCTTACCGAATAGTGTCCGTTCAGCTGTAACACTACAAGTTGTGAATCTAGGTACACGAGCAATTCACGGATACCAAGGTTTACTGCCTCGGTTAATAATTCCAACACGGCACTATATTCCGCGATGTTTTTCGTGGTACGTCCTAGACACACACCTTGCAGGTCAATCAACTCACCAGCAGGATCGTAGATTACCCAGGCTGCGGAAGACAGATTCCTGGTACTGCGGGAGGCACCATCTGCGAAACCAACAAATGGATGAATAGACATCTGCACAACCAGGAAGACCCGATCAGCAGAAAGATGTTTACAAAGCACACCACACTATGCACACAAATGACAATCACACATCTATGTACACACACCACACCAAGAAATCACTTCAGGCATAGTACTTTTTAAGGTACAGCCCATTTCTGGGCTGCGCCAGCGGAACTCCTTCGTAGTCTATAAGCTCGTAGGCCCCATTTTTCAAAACGTGCTTTACTATATAGGGCCCGAGCCACATAGGCTGGAGCTTACCGGCTCCAAGCTTATCATGTGCCTGATCGTACAAGAGGACGAGGTCTCCTTCAATGAAAGAACGGGGAGAAACAGATTGATCAAAATGAGTTTTGACCCTCTTCTTTTGTGCTTCGATGATCAAAGCAGCTAGACGACGGGTTTCATCCAACCGTTCGAGATACATAAGACGTTCTTCCTCAGGAGAAGTATCCGGTAAGAGCTCCACAGCTAATTTAAGCGAAGGAATTTCACATTCAACCGGCAGAGTAGCTTCCAGACCGTACACCAATTGGAATGGTGTGAACCCGGTTGCACTCTTAGCAGATGTTCGGTATGCCCAGAGAGCTGAGAACAGCTGGAGATGCCAATTGGATTTATGAATCCCAACTGTTCGCTGAAGCATGGTGACCAAAACCTTGTTCACCGCTTCAACCTGACCATTCGCTTGAGGGTAGTATGGTGTTGAGCTGTCGTGACGCAAGCCCAACGTTGAAGTCAGCTCCGCCATCATGTAATCGCGGAAATGAGTACCGTGATCAGTGACGATGGCTTGAGGAACCCCGAACCGTGCAATAACGTGGTTGAATATAAATGAAGCAGCCGTTTTCCCGTCAGCAGCTAGTGTAGGCATCGCCTCGGCCCACTTAGTGAAGTAGTCGACGTCGACAATGATATACGCATGCCCCCCGGCCGAGTGAGGGTTACACGTCATAAAATCCACGCCCCATTTCACAAAAGGGCCGACGGTAATAACGGGATGCAATGGCAACGGCGGCGCGCGCATCTTGCGCTGAAAAATCTGGCATGGATGACATTTACGGACTGCAGTGATACAATCCTTGAATATGGAAGGCCAGAAATAACTTGCCCGCAGAATCTTCTGGGCAGTAGCATACCCGGACATATGTCCGCCACAGGCGCCACTGTGGCAGTCATTTAAGACTTTCTCAGCCTCTTCTAAGGTAAGGCATCGTCGGAGCACCGAATCTACTCCAATACGATATAAGGTATCTCCTACTATACGATAGGGTTGGGACTGGTGCCGAATCCGACGGCGGGCAGTTTTATCCAACTCAGACCGAAAAGTCGCGGTCTGAAGATACACTATGATGTCACCGTACCAAGGATCACGAGTACTGATAAGAAAAAGTGTTTCGTCCGGTATATGGTCTTCAGAGTGTGAGGGAACAGAGTCTGTAGGGAGAGAACATATCAAATCCGTGAAGACCAGTGATTTAGTTGACTTGGCAGTGGTGAATTCCAAGTCAAACTCCTGCAGGATCACAATCCATTTGGAGTACTTGCCCCCTAGTAATTGTCTAGAAAGAATATATGTCATAGGGTTGCAGTCTGAAACCACTGTTATCGTGCGCAAAAGGATGTAATGGCGAAAGCGTTGTACGGCGTGTACGGCTGCTAAGGCCAACTTCTCAACATGTGCATAACGCGTTTCCGGGTTGAGAAGGTTCCGAGAGAGGTAATAAACAACATGTTCATCACCGTTCTCGTCATCCTACACCAAGACCATGGCGATGGTGCTAACTGCGGCGGCTAGATACAAAGTAAAGTCGCGGTGGTAGTCCGGAGGACGAAGCAACGGAGCATTGACTAGCAATGTCTTCAGTTTCTCAAAGGATTCTTGAGCAATTTCGTCCCAATAAAAGGGAACATTCTGCTTTAACAAACGAGTGAATCCTTTGGCCACCTCGGCATAATTCGGGATAAAGCGCCGAAGAAAATTCGCTTTCCCTTGCAGACTCTGTAACTGATACAGGGAGGAGGGTGATGGGAGATTTACGATGGCCTCGACCTTTAGAGGGTCAAGGCGAATTCCGTCTTTCGAGACTATAAAGCCTAAAAGACGGCCAGAGTCAACGCAGAAGACGCACTTATGAGGATTGAGCCTGATATTGTAGCGTCTGCAACGAAGAAATATCTGGCGAAGATGCTCAGGATGGTCCTCTCGCTTACCCGAATGGGCTGGAAAGTCGTCCAGATAAGGCTGGACAATATGGCGAATGTCATGAAAAGCGTAGGACATCGCACGCTGAAATGTAGCGCCAGCATTTTTTAAGCCGAACGGGAGTTTTTTGTATGCGAAAGTGCCCCACGGACAGATGAATGTGGTCTTATGTTGATCCTCAGGTGCAATATTGATTTGTTTATAGCCTGAGAAACCGTCCATTAAGGAATATATCTCACTCCCGGCACATTCGTCGATGATCTGATCGATAAACGAAGTGGGATAATTATCCTTAGGACAGGCGCGATTAATATCGCGATAATCCACACAGACTCGGATTGTACCCTGCTTTTTATCGACAGGGACAATATTGGACACCCATTCTGTAAGGGGGATAGGATAAATAAAACCCGCGTTCAGAAGTTTTTCAACTTTTGCCTTGATAGTGGCGGCTTTCCGAGGATGCATGGGACGTAAACATTGGCGCACGGGTTTCACACCTGGATAGGTTGGAATCTCGTGCACGACAATACTAGGATCAATTCCCGGCATTTCCTCGTAAGACCATGTGAAAACATCTCTGAATTCTTTGAAAAGCTCAGTATAGACTTGAATCTCCTCGGGAGAACAAGTCACACCCATATGAATGTTCTCAACAATCCCCGGTTTAACGGAGATGTTGATTGGAACAGTTTGAGTAATGTTACTCAGATTACCCTCCGAAAAGACCTCGTGCATTAAGATCGGTGTTTGAAGAGGAGCGGAAGGAACCTGAGTAGCATAACGCTCCAGACAATCAGTCATTGCCCCCAAGCTGGGCATAAACGAGGAGCGATGATGTCCATCACCCCAGGGCAGCTCCTCAAGAGACATGGTTTCAATGATAGCCTCATCCGAAGGAAAAGTCTCTCTGAGAGGATCAGGTGAATTAGCCTGACCAAGCCAGGGGAATTGCGAGTAGACGTCGAGAGCCATGCTCATGGGAGCATGCTGAGGAGGTGGAGGGTCCGATGCGGCAACAATCTCACAGTAGCTGATCTCTACTAGCGTTAAAGGCATGGATTCTCCAAACTCATATACCTGCTCAGGTGTAGGAATAAGCCAGGGGTCATTAGTCCTGGACAACATGTTGACTTGAGCGGTATTCGGTGGCGGTGCGGGGAATATACCCATGAGGACTGGGTCTTTTAAAAGACCAGGTCCTATGCTATCTGGGGGATTCGGAATTTGATCCACGTATGGCACGTTGTTCTCAGAGCTAGAGGTGAAAAATGACAACTGATCTACCGTGACAATTTTGCCCTCGTGAGGGAACTTAATGAATCGAAAGACGGTAGACGGCACGCAGAGCATGTCATGGGTCCAGCTGCGGCCAAGAAGTATATTGTAGTTGAGTTTAGCGTCAACCACTTTCACTTCCACGTTGACAGTTTTTCCCTGTAATGTGATCGAAAGACTCTCGAGAACTCCCAGGGGTTTAGATTCCCGACCATCAAATGCCTCAAGGGCATTGGGAGATGACAACAAAGCTGGAGAGTCGATGGCTTTCCAGCAAGTGGAGGACATAACGCAGGTGGATGCACCCTCATCTACGACGGCCCTATGAACATTCAGACCGTTAATCCCGACTTGAATGACCAAAGCGATTTGATGTGGAAGCCGGGGAGTAAAATTCTCCAGATCGAAGGTGAGAAGGCTCGAGTCGACGGGATCGATACCACCGATTGCAGACAGTAAAGCCTTCCGTTGTGAAGGACAACTTTGAAGAACCTCAAGTGCAGACATGGCACATGGCGCCTGTGCCAGATCCTCAACGATACTGTAATGTTGAGCGGCACGAGCATTCGGATTATAAGAGGATCTTCGAAGAACACCCTTGGGAGGTGGTTTCACAACGGGTTCGGGAGTCAGCTTCTCGATTTCCAATGGACCGGAGGCAGGTGGGGGAGGCGGCCCATCCGCAACTGCCTTCCCGGGCGCCTGCCGCGGTTCATTGTAATCCTTCGACCGCGTAGCGATAGTGATAGGTGCATTAGTCTTCATCATGAAAACCTGAGACCCAAACGGTGCAGATGGTGACGCCTGTTCGACCATCTGGGTCTGCTGAGATGGAAATGGATCTTTTAAAATAGTCGGAGTCCCTTTAGAGCCTTTAAGAAGTTGACTAACCTCGGACCGTCGTGGAAAATCCTTAGTGTAATGGTCACCTTCACAGATGAGGCAAGGGAATTTCGGCTTACGTTGGGAGCCATCCTCAGTTCGAGATTTAGATTCCGGTTTTGGGGCATCAGATTTTGATTTGCCTTTGCCCTTCTTCTTCCCCTTGGAGGATTTGTCTGCAGGATTGGCCTGAACAGCATTTACCTCCGTGGATTTACCAGAATCGGATGAGGCGGGATTAGCAGAGGTATTGTTGGAAGAATTAGCCTTCTGCTTCCCATTCGAAGACTTCTTCGAATTTTGAGAGACGGAACCAATGACACCATCCACCGTAGGGGTAGGCAGAGCCTTAGTGGTTCCGGGCCGTGGAGCATCAGTCAAGATGTCATAAAGTGTGCCAGACTGCGAATAGACAAGATCCAGGTATTGGGCATGTGCGATAGCTTTTTTCTCCGTCACACACGCTCCCATCGCGATATCCTGAGCGATTTTATTCACAAAGGAGGTGGTGAACCAGTGAGTCAAAATCTGATCAGGTATGTGAAACTTGATCAGTCGACGACGGCGCCGCCACTCATGAATGTGATCTGAGATGTGAGTGGCCTTGTCCTGCTTCAGAGAAGTTAGGAGGTGCGTCCCGGCCTCATACCGGACCGGTAACTGGAAGTGCGTGAGGAAAGCCATAGCTAACGAATTGAAATCCTGAAAAATACCACGGGATAGCTCTATGTACCACTTAGCAGCAGCTCCTGTTAAAGTACGCTGGAAAATACGCAAACGAATAGAATCGTCGACCCAAGAGTTAGACGAACACCAGAGGTGATACGTCATCACATGCGCCTGGGGGTCTTTGCTGGCTTTACCCTCAAACTTGGGACAATCACCTGGTATCTTGGTGGGAACCGGAGGCCAATATGGATTATGTGAAATCGGATCATTGGTCAACTTTGAAACATCCGGCAGTTCCAAGGTAGCCAGGAACGGCAATGGAGGGTTAACTGCCATGCCAGTCCCAGGATGAGGTCCGGTACCCATGCTCCATGATGGTTGTGAATATCCCTGCCCCCACGGGTTCTGTCCCGAAGGATTTTGACCGTAGGGGGCATAGTTCGTATAACCAGACTGATTTGGATTCTGGTAACCATAGTGCGGGGCTTGATAACCAGGGTTCGGGCCCTGATTAGGTGTCTGCCCTGTATAAGTAGCGTTTGGATTTGGCTGCTGAGCGTAGGTAGAACCGGGTGGAGGAGGATGATACTGAGAGCCTCCAGAGTGGTTATAGTTCGGTTGAGACTGACCATGAGGATAATAACCACCCTGAGGATGAGTAGGCTGCTGATAAGTGGAACCCTGCGGAGCTTAGTAGGTAGGGCGCAGCTGTTGATTTGGCTGCGGCATTGAATGAACAGGCTGTTGAGCAGAGTGAACGAAATGAGAGGGCTGCCCTGAATGAACAGGTTGACCCGGGTGACCAGGCGGTGTTGGTTGCGCAGGCTGACCTGGTTGTAAGTGAGCCCCAGGTTGTGCCGAATGGGTCGGCTGGCCTGGAGGCGGAACACGGGGCTATACCGGATGAGCCGGTTGCCCTGGTGGAGGAACAAGACCAGGTGCTTGCTGGAAACCAGTTTGACCTGAAGCAGAACCATAGGGTGGTCCTGGCTGATATGCAACGTTAGAAACAACAGGATACTGCGGTTGCATCGGTAAAGAAGGCTGGATTTGCCCCCCAGGACCATAGGCCGGTCCCGGTTGATACCCCGGCTGAGGCTGAGCAGGTTGACCGACAGGGCTATAATATGGTCCTTGCGGATTGTACAATGGCCCTTGCTGGCCCGCAGAGTAGCCTTGGATGGGCTGTCCCTGTGGGTCATACAGATAGCCAGGTTGGCCTGCAGGTTGGCCTTGGAGGGGCTGTCCCTGCGGGTTATAAGCCTGGTTGTACGGTAAACCTTGAGCATACAGATAAGCCTCAGGAGAAAGAAGGCGCAAAACCTCCCCGTGCTCGTCAAACTGACCTGGGAAAGCATACACGGGAGTGCCGTCCTGTGCATAGTGCGAAAAGAAAGATCGGTAAGGATCTTGGGGAATCTGTCCAGCTCCGGCGTTCGGCTGTTGCAAAAACAACCGATACTCCTCCGGAGAGATATTCTCCGGTATAGCAGTAGCTAGATAAACATCTTCAGGAGTTGGCCCAACCCTGGTAGCCGAGACAATAGAAGAAGAGGCAGCCACAAAAACAGTGGGCCGAACGGGAACAGAAGTGACAGGCATCGAAGGGGACACCCCGGGTGTAGTGACAGCTGGCCTCGAAGCAGGAGATGATATTCCCATAGAGGCAGCAGCTGAAATGATCTGACCCAGAGATCTGTATCCCTGCGGTAAAGAAGGACTGGCTGACGACATGGTAGCCAGCTCAGAGTCGCCTCCCTCAAACAATCTACGAGGGATGCGCTGATAGTCATCAGACCCCGGAATTTCCTCACCAGAATCACTCATGGTTGATCCTGCCGTTAAATCACGCAAAAGACGGAGAGGACTAGGAGGAAAAAAAGTAGCAACAAACGGTGAACCCGATGTAAGAGAAAGGAAATCAGCTCCTAATCTCAATTCAGACACAGGGTCCGAAAAGGGCCAATTGAACTCAACTGGTCCTCCAAAGGGTTGCTCGGCGAGAACCGGTCCCCCGTCAGGAAACTCAGAAACAACAGGCTGCTGTGGTTCAACAGAAGGCTGAGAAGCTTCCGAAGAATCGTCCGTGTAAGGACTACCAGTAGACGAAACCGAAGGTTCCGCCACCGTGGCAAAAGACTAGAAGAAAAGAGCAAACACACACACGGGCTGAAAACGAGTTAAGACACATGATCAAACGGTCAACAAGCAATGTCTAAACAGGTGTGTAATCGTGGGCGATTAATTTTACCACATTGGAAAGTAAGAAATTCTACCGTTTCATATTTTAAGAGTCGAGAAATGATAAAAAGATGACTCTATCTCTTTCAGAGTTGATACAAGCGTGAAAGGACAAGCGCTCGACGGTCTTTTCAAGTTTAGGGAGTCAGAAAAGACCAAATGACTGCTCAGGAAAAACTAGGCACAAAGGGTGTACCAAATATCCGTGAACTGCAATATACACCTTGGTTTCAATAATGAAACAAAAATCGACCAAGGACTTTCCGTACGTGCAGGTAATCTCCCCGAATGCTGTGTTCAGTGTATCACGGGTATAGGGCGGCAGACTCGGCTTCCTGTGGATAAAGGATTGAAAACCTAGAGGGGTCTCCCTTTATATACGCGACGGTACTGGGAGCACAAGTCCGTACTAGCGCTGTCTAAAGCCAAAAGGCGAACGACAGCTGCTAGGTTTAACGACGCCGAAACACGTCTCTAGCCTAGACCTTCTAAATATTTTTCGTTAAATTCCAATGCTTCCTTAGGTTAATTGAATAAATTTTACAATTGATCTTCAATTAAGTTTCAATTTTCAGGCCCTATCGTATGTAGTGTCTTAAAAGACTCCTAAATGCAAAGCTACATGCCACAGTCCAACATTTCGTTCGATGAAAACTAATTAGAGAAGAGTTGAGAGCTTTTACACAAACGAAATGAACGGAAGACAAACAATGAGATCTCTAATGCAACTAATGCAATTGAAAACTTTTCATTCAAAACACTAATCACTAGCAAGATGGAAAAGATCACAATTTGCACTAATTAACAAAAGCAAAAGAGATTTTTTTTTTTTTGATTTTCAATGTTTAATAGCTAATATGCACTAAACAAACTTGAAAACAAACGGAACAACTTGAGAAACGATTTCCAAGAGAGCGAAACAAACAAATTTCACTCAACAACACAAGCAATCAGATCCCCAAATCGACCAAAGTCTCTCAAAACGAAGAAAAGACTCAAAAGCTTCCAATGGACCATGTGATCTAGGTCCAAGGCAAGACCAAACGAATTTCGAATGAAGGAATGAACAATCACCCAAAAATCGCAATAAAACAATGAACAACTACTTATAGGATGCGAAGAATCAATCAGATAGTTGACAGGACAATCAAAACACCAAAACTCCCAAGGAGGGCTCGATACACTAAGCCACTAGATGCCCTAGGGCTTAAAACGTGAAATCGGTAGATAAAAGCAAACAACCAAAGGACAGAGGTGAATTCCCAGTCAAACAGGACTCCAACACACTCAGGCAGTCGGAAAATCAAGAAGAAAAACACTGATCAAATTCAGAGAGCTCAAAAATGAGAAAACTCAAAAAACTTACAGGGGTGGCGCGACTGTAAGTGTGAAACTGGCGCCAGAAAGCAATTGGCGCGGGCTAGACAAAGGCAACGTGCGCCAATTGGTGCGACTGTCGGGTTAAAAACCGCGCCAGTCGAGTTTCTCAACCAAAAATTAAAAACAAGCTACTCCAGAAGCAGACCAATGCAAGCTAAGCAAACCAAGAAGCAAAAACAGTGAAAGAACCCAACCCAGAAGGTTCATCAAGCAAGGAAAAACGTAAAAACAATCAAAGCGAGACAACACAAACGAGACAATGAAATCCGGACGAGTCCCCAGCGGAGTCGCCAAATTGTTGAGGAGGTAAATCCCCTCTGCGGACAGAGGCGATCCCTACTAGCCCAGCAGGGGTCTAGCAACAATCAAACAATGTTATGACGCAAGCTCCTAGTTACGAATGGAAAGACTAGGAATAGAAGCTTACCTGGATTCCAACGCCACGATCTGAAGAAGAAGCGTCCCCGTTCCTCAGCCTCAGCAGATCACAATCCCTCCACGATCTTCGCGGATGAACACCTGCACAGGGAAGAAATGAACAGATACAAGCATAGAAACCAGCATACGTAACTAAACATCAGTCAGAAAGGACGTTACTCACATTAACATGATGGAAAACGGAGTGGAACCATAATCATAATCATCTATTAAATAATAAACGAAGAAAGATTACAACCAAGTTCTGACGTCGCGATCTCCTTCGGACGGGTCTCCGGTCGTCCACGTCTCGCAAAGCTCGCCAAGGAAAGGGAAAACCTCTCCGGAGTCTCTCGACAATGGTCTCCTTACTTGAGTCGGCCTTAAGGGAAAGAGAGGATTCTTTACAGCACAAAGGCTCTTGGGAATATGGAGATTCAAAGCTTAGGCACTTCAAGACTAGCTTGCCATGGGATTGAGCAAGCTTTTATAGATGGGGAAGGAGGGAGTTGGGATCCCTATTATTATGGGATTGGCCCTATCAACAAGGAAGGTTCCATGGGAGGTGGCAAAACCACTTCCCCTCCATAGAACTCCCGCAGCCAAACCTCCCAACTCAAGATAGGCAATGGTTTCTGAGTTTGTTGGAACTCAACTTCCGCCATCTTTATTTAAAAAAACAGTCCCTAAATTGGGTGGCGCGACTACTGCTCTATGACAGAGTGCCAGTTGGCGCGACCTCTTTGCAGGATTTTCCCCATTGGCGCGAGTACTGAACTGCCTGCCCGCGCCAATGCCAAAAGGGATTTTTTTCATGATTTTTGCAAGGAGATGTCTCAAGGGCACATAAAGCTCATGCTTAGAGGAATGCATTGATGATGTTTTCAAGGCATGACAATGTTCACAGGTCACAAAATGGGTCCTCCATTGTGCGGGACAGGGAATGGTAGGGACGGTGACAAATTACTGTGTAACACTACCATGGACATTGACTATGATCAGGAACCTTGGATTGAGAGTGAAAATATACACTTATAGGGTTTTTCGGAGAATACCAAGAGGGACCTTCACCTCCAAAGGAAGATGGCAAGGCATTATGCCTTAAGAAACAATATTGCAAGGATCAAGCTTGAAAGAGCCCTTACAAAGATTCAATCCCTAAAGGAGGCTAAAGAAAAATAAAACCTTGGAATCCTTGCTGATGCATCCCTACAATAATCCCAAACATAATTAGCAAGTCAAATTCAAATTTTGGCATCTTTTTGTAAATTTTGGTTTTTCACTGTTTGGAAGGGCCAAAGGTGCAGCGCACTCGCGTTGCGCTCTTTTTTGGGACACCCAATGGAGGAATTGCTTAAATTTTCATGTTAATATTTCAAAGGACATAAACCACACAAAATTTCAGCTCATTTGATGTAGAACTGGTACTTGAAAAGTGGCACAAACATGCAAAAAATCAACTTTCTGCCCTATTTTCAAAGCTGGCGTTGCGCCCTGAGAAGTCTTGGGAGATTGCATTTTTTTGCAAGTTAATGAAGTCTGATCAGAAAAATAAATGAATTTTTTGAAAGTGGACTGAACCAACTTTCCAATGAACTATCTTGGAGTTCATTTGGACACCTAGAAGGCCTCCAAAACTTGGTTACAAAATAGGCAATTGTTCCTACTCTTGGCACTACGCCCTTGGACTGGCGTTGCGCCCTTTGCCTGGCATTGTGCCCTTGAACCTATATGTTCAAACCTTGCTAAAAATTAATCAAAACACACTTGGAGATATTTTGGAAGTTATTAAGAAGCCTCAAAATAATTTTTTTCCAAATTTGGTTGAGGAGTTATTTTTGCATTTAATGAATTAGGATATTTATGCCTTGGGCCTTGCATGGTCTCATAGGAAAAAAATGACATTTATGAATAATTAATGGTTTCTAAAAACCCTAGTTATGGTTTTGGTCCTACTTGCTAGTTAAATACTACATTGAGCCCTTATTTTACATGTGGGTTGATTATTGAGAAGAATATCATAGATTTGAAGATTGACGAGAAATTGGCTTTGGACTTTGTGGATGTCTTGATTTGCATGAAAATGGAGAAATATCACTTAAATTATTCATTAACATAGTTAATGGTCATTTTTTTCTTATTTAGTGCTTTTTTTATTATGTTATCATTTTTTTTCATCTTTCTCATGCAGTAGGACAAAACTTTTAGGCTAAGAAATGTTGTTTAGAGGCACCTTAGCTCTGTCTACTTTCTATTTCTTGTATGTTTTCCTCTGCTAGGTCAGATTAGAGAATTATTAAATGATACCTAGTTCCACTTATTCTTGTTTATTTTAAGAATCATTTAATGGAGATAATGTCAAAATATTTTATGGTTGGACCTGCTTTTTTATCTAACTTAAACATTGTTTTTGAGATCTTTTCTTTGAAGTATTGCTAATTAAGGTTTAGCTGAAGAGTTTTATTGTTTTCTCTACCCTTTTATTCATATTAAATAGTTTTTTTGAAGGTATTTGTAGTTTTATTAAGGAAATTAGGAGTTCCCTACTCTTTTATTATTACTATATGTTGTCTTAGATGCTTTCTTTGCATGAAGGTGAAATCACTAAAATACTTATAAGTTTCTTGCCTTTTATGGTTCACCTGATTGTTGTCTTAATGTTTACTTGCTATTTTTTGGTCAAAGAAGCTATTGGTATGCCCTGTCTTTGGTTATTTATTTATGCATCATGATCTTAAATGCCATTCTTGTTAAATTATTTGTTAACAGATTCTTAATTTCCCTTTGAACCTACTATGTTCACAAGTTAATGTTCACTTCATTCACATAAGCTTTTAGATCCATTTGGATTTATTAGACTTTCCCTATGATATACCCTTGACCTATTGTTTTACTTATCAAGACCTTTTGCAGACTCCATAGCCCAATGGTTTAAACCTCTCTCACTCTATCTGCTCTGCTTGACAACCTACCCAACCAAACAAACAAACAAACCATAATCCTTACAACTAGCCTAAAATCGAATCCCCAAAATCAATCAAGTTCACATCTTTCATACAAATATAGAGAGAGCCTTCTCTGAGTCCAAGAAGGGTAGGTCCTAGGACTCCAAAGACTGGTTTGATGTTTCCCCTCTACATTTGGTCTTTCCAATCTGACCAATTACGGGGACCTAACATAATCGAAAATCCACTGGGTAATTCTAATTTAGTAACATCCTAAGTATTCCTTAAAACATATAAAAACCAAAAACATCCTTAGATTGGTATTTAGTTGTTAATGCTAGAAAACAAGTAGATCCTCAAAACAATTTCGTCATCCACCCGGTGACTCCACTAGTCTTCAGTAGCCCTGTTGACCCCACTAGTTCTCACAGACTCCCCTGGGAATGCATTAATCAATCCTAATATTGCTGATGGTGGAAAAAAAAGTTGAAATCATCCACCTAGAGACTCCAAAACTCTCAATACACCTAAAATACTCCACTGGCAGAAGACTCCAGACTGGTTATAAATATGTAGTAGCCCTTTCCTTTGACTAATTAACAAATACGAATCAAAGGATACAACATTGGTATGGTCCAATGAGTAGAGATCACATCCCTAGATTCCCACACAGAATGCCTCAGATAATTTGGGACAAAAGCCTGCCTATGTTCCAAGATGAAAACTTTGATGACCCCTTGTTACATCTCATCAAATTCCTACACGTATGGAGGTTAAAAGTTGAATGGAATGAGGACCGCCTTATGAAAATGTTCATGGGGACATTAGAAGGTAAAGTAAGGGAATGGTATGAAGGCCTAGACCCTGGTAGTTTTTTTTCTCTAAAGGATTTCCACAAGGTATTTTATGATCATTATAAGTAAAACTGTTCATCTTTATCATTAGCTGAACATTTTTGTGATCAATCTAAATATCTCGTACAATACCTTCTAAGCATTGATGAATATTTGGAAAATTGGCATCTTGAAGATCTATTACAGGAAATTCATGCATTTCATGCTCAACCTAGCTGCCATCACAACCAATAGGAGTTGGTTGGGGATGAAATCAATCAGAGAATGGAGGAACATATACAAGATCTCTTTAAAGGGAAAAGTGATGATTCATCATATCTTTTGTGTAAGGCTTAAGAAGACATCCAGCCTTATGATATTTCACAAGATAAAGAATATTGTTGTGTTTCAACCCCAGGAAAAGAAGAATCTATTGGCCATAAGCACCCTCTTTCTAATCCCTACTACCATAGATCAGAAAATAGACTTATAGATCAACATATGGTAGATAAATCTGTTGATCTATTGAGCATACTAGATAACATTCCCTGTATGAATAAGCTTCCCAGGTATGATTAATATGATGATTATTATGTCCTCCAAAATAAAGATAACACTACAGAAAAATCAGTGATTAGTTTGTGGGACAAAGATAGTCATTTTTAGCATCTCAAATATAGTATCAACAAACACAGATTAGCTATGAGAGTGAAGAAGAAAGTGCAGAAATTTCAAAAGAAATGGAAGGATCTTTACCTCTTTGTTGTACTTAATTTCAGTTCATCAAGGACAACCTTTATATAATCGGAAATCAACAGCCTTTGGGTATTTATTTTAACAACAAAGAAGACATTCAACCTTATGATCAACCTTCACAACAGAAAGAGAGAAACTGTGATTCTATCCAAAGAAAACAGAAAATGCATCCTCATTTAATAGAAGAAGAAATCAATCAAGTTCTGAACAGGCAGTCAACCTCCAAATTTTTATCTAAAGAAAATATTTCTATTTTTTCCACTGTTGAGCTATCCATTAATGCATTTTCTCATGCAGAAACTATAGAACATAATAATTTTGAGTTTCCTCTTCTACAAGACCTATGGCCAGAAGATGTTACTGATGAAGACCTCCAGATAGAATTCAGCCCGTGCAGTCAAAGCATATCAGGTTTTCTTAAAAACAACATAGAATTACACTATGAGGCTTCCAAGTCAGATCATCAACAAGAAGTGGAAGAGAATATTTCTCAAAAGAATCCCAAGTTTAACAAAGTGGAGCAAGGAATGGTCCTGGATATAGTTGATTATTCAAACCCTCAAAGCCAGTTATTAATCGAAGTGCCTTTTTTCTTTTCTTAGAGGCATCTAAAGAAGGAACATGCTATGCCAGGAGCAGCTTGTTGAAGAGTGTAAAGAAGATCTTGAGCACTGTTGTTCAAAAGCAAGTGAGATGAAAGTGGCATGTTTGTTTTTTCAGCATATCTAAAGGGTTGAATGAAAATCAATCATGTACTCACTTTCTTGATTGGTTGTATTAGAAAAGAGAGTTCACCTAGTGTATAGATCATATATAAGTTGGATTAGGATAGACAGGTGAAAAGAAGCTCAACATTATCAGAATATTTTTAGCTTTAGATTATCTTGAAAGAAGGAAAGAAAAAGAACAAAAATAATAAAAAGAGGGCAGGTAAAAAGAAGAGGTACAACCCCATACCAAAAAAATAAGATGTCTGAAAGTGTCCAAGTCTAAATGCCACTACTTGAGAAAGAAAAATCTTGTTCAGTAATCTAGTCTAATCATGATTGAACATGTTTTAAATTTCTGCTGATAGGTTAGTGAAAGAAGATTTTACAAACCATGTAAACTTGGCTTGTCATTAGATTAGATTAGGAAAATATATTTGGTTTCAATGCTAAAATCTAAACCAAAAGAGAAAGAGAGGGATAGGTAAAAATTTCCAAATTATTAGCCCTCAAGTTTCTAGTTTCACATGTACAAAAATAAAGTCTGTGTGCAGCTTGTCCAAAATACCACATCCCATGACAAATTAGACTGCTTAACCTTGGTTTGATCATGTTTTAAATTTCATGTTGGTATCTTAGAGAATGAAGATCTGTCAAACTGCTTAACCTTGATAGATGAGTAAGTAGGTAGGAAATAAAGAGTTCATCAGCCTTATCTGAGCTCTTAGAAGTGATAAGGGTAGAAGTAGATAGTTTTTATTCTTTCAAAAGAAAAAATGATGTCAAGGGTTTGCTAATCCAAATGCACCCAAGTGAAGAAAAAATGTTAGGCAAAGTATGATGGGTAGGTAGAACCGATATTGAAGCAATCATGCCTTTTCAAATTTTCAGATCATAGCTTCAAAAGAATAGGAGTGAATCAACAAGTGAAGAAAGAGGGATCTACCAAGTACAAAAAGGTACTAATATTCAAAACTCAGAGATCTAAACTCTGAGTTTCTAGACACCTCCTGAAAAGGAGCTGCCCTCCGTAAGTGGAGCCACCATTAGTCATCAGTGTTTCTCACTATTTGTAGATGAGTATAGAATGGTTATAGGTTTCTAAAAGCAAGATTATTTTAATATCACTAGTTAAGGAAATCTCACTACCTTCGTTATCCTTTTTTTCAAACTTTTTCACTATTCTATCAACCTTGCCATTTCATGGTCACCTTGCCACTCCTAAAAAGCTCCTTAATGGCTTGTGCCTCTAATTTCCATCCTTCTTTCTTACCTATGACCTTATTACTTTGTTTTTCCCTTATGCATAACTCCACTTTCCATCTAGGGTTACCTATAGCCTAACTCATTCCCATGATCCCCAAGTTCCTCAAGCATTGATGGTCTCAAAACTATCTTTGTAGTCTCTTTAGATAATTCAAGTAAATTGGATTTTGGATCTTCAATACAACACTTTGACGAATATTATGTTTTTCACTTGAAGCCTCCAAGCAAATTTTCAGTAAAAGACCATGGTCGAAGGACACTCCCACTAGGTCATTAGGGTTCCACAGGTTGTAAGGTCATCATTTATTTTTTAAACACCATTTTCTTATGCTAGAAGCTGGCTCAGATGTAATAGAAGTTCATCGCATGGTTATTCAAGGAAGACCTGAAAGTTTCCAAAGAAGCATTACCATATTAGCTGAAAGTCTACAAGAGGCAAATGCAAATATTTTGACACTTTTGCAAGAGTGTTGAAGTTTCCATCAACAGAAGGTGTTGGTAAGGTAGGTGGTATTCTTTTAAAGGAAGATAACTTATAGTAGGAGAAAGGGAACCACTTGGTCTTGAGGAAAACTAGGGTTTTTGAGCTTAATGGACCAAGTAGAATTCCAAACAGTGATATATTACAGAATGAACATGAAGGAGGCACACCAAATCAAACATGAAGAATTTTTGTCAAAAATATTAATGAAATAGGGAAAAGGTGAGGTGAACTAGACAGAAATGAATGAACTTGAAAGGGCTATAAAGAACTTAGAAGACAACACTGATGATTGTCTTAAAGCACTCTAAACACCTAATGTTTTGGGAAAATGGCCAAAGAATATGAAATGATGAGTTGAACTCCATGATGTCAAAAAAGGAAGGATTGTGAAGGTGTTTCTATGTGAAATCATCCCAAAGTTTTCCAAGGTGAATGTGTCATTGCCTCAGAGAGCAAACACAAATGTAAAGAATATCAGTAAGAAAGGAAAAAATGACTTAAAACATTAGGAAGTGCGTTTTAAAAAGTTTAATCAAAATTCCCAAGTCTATAAAATCTCATTTGGCTTTCCAAATGAATATTTTTTGCCTTCAAGAGATCAAGAGAAGTCAAGGAGAGAAAAACTTCTGAATTTTCTAAGTGAATTTGGACAAATTTTCTAGGCGTTGCACTCCAGGGATTTGGGGTTGCGCCCTTGTCATAGTTTTCCTGTGTATTTTCTTCAGGCGCTGCGTACCTGGAAGTGGGGGTTGTGCACCTGGTAGAGCATTGCGCTCTTTCCTGACATGCCTAGTGAGGAAAAAGTTGAGCATTGTGCGCTCAAGTTGGAGTGTTGCACGTCTGGAGCTGGTGTTGTGCCCTCCGCTTAGGTGCTGCGCCCTTGGCCAGGGGGGCCTCCCACACCCTGGAAACACTCAAATCAACTTAGAACCCTTTTCAAATTTCCTCCAAGGTATTATGAGCACATAATGAGGTAAATGGATTCCCTAGCCACATATTCAAGCATTTTTTATGGTTTAAATGAAGAAAATCAAACCCTAAGAGGCAACCCTAAGACCTAAGCTTGCAAATCAGTATTTGTCATTTATTCATCTACCCATAAAAATTATCGCTTAAGATAGAGGTGTAATAGGGTGTTTTGAATGGTTTCATTCATATAGGATGGTTATAACACTCAATCATTCACCCCCTCACTTGCAAGAAAAATTGACATTCCATTACCCTCATTCACCTCAATTACACATCAACCTCTAGTATTTCAAAACAGATTTTGACATATCAATAGAGGGTTATCATTAATTGGTCATATTATGCCTCATTCCCACATATTTACACCCTCACTCATTCATCTAATTCACAAGAAGACTGCCATTCCATTACCCTCCTTCATATCAGTTTCACATCAAGTGTTATGGTTTCAAAGGAAGAAGTGGTAAAAAGGTCAGAAAGAGAGGGCAGTGGTAGTGAAGTGGAAGGCGAAATGCCAAGGAGGCATGGCCAAAAAGGTGTAAAGATCAACAGGTTTGAACTACTCAACACAATAGAGCTAATGGCATCTCCCCTTACTGTTCAATGTTTCAAGTATGTAGGATGCTTTGATTTTTGTGAGAAGGTACAGGAGGTGCAAAATCATCCTAAGATAAATAGGCTATTCATACTTAAATAGCATGAGAAACAAGTTAACCTTGCAGGGGTCAATTTTTAGCTATCTATAGATGCTATTGCCAATGCCACAGGCATACCTAGTGTAGGGGAGAAATGGTTCAAGCAGGCCAATCTTGACATGAGCTACTATGAGCCATATTTAAAACCTAGGTACAGAGACCACAATAAATCCATCTCTCATTCCTCTCACTTGCTTGATAGATATGCACCTATGATGAGGATTGTTATGAATTATTTTACATGTGAGGTAAGGTTCTCTCAGCTTTACTCCTATCACATTAGGTTTCTTATGCACTTTACTAGCGTGGGATGTTTCACCTACCCTATTACCTCTACAAAAGAATTGAAAAAATTTCCTATATTGTACAAAAGAGAGACTATCCTCAGCAGATGCAAAGCCTCTTTCACCACTCTCTTATTAGGATGGTTGTGATGCATAAATTGTAGAATAAGGGTGTTCCATGTGAGGTTTTCATTTCTCATGACATGTTCACCAATCCACAAGGCCAACAACAACAAGATGTCCCTTCTTATTCTCATCCTCCCATCTCACCATCCACTCATAATCATTCACATAATGATGATCTTCCTCCTTCATCACCTATTCATCATCCCTCACCATCATCTCATGGCACTAGTGCATCAAAGAGCAATGAGATAGAAAAGAGTGATGAAGAAGAAATAAATAAGGCAGAAAGCAATGATAAATAAAGAAATGATGAATCAAGCAATATATAAGAAGGAAATGAGGAGGTAGATGTCAATGAAGAAGAAAACATCAAGAAAAATATCAATGAAAACAGTAAGGAGGATATGAGTGAGGTAGAGAGCATTGAAGTAGAAATAAACATTAATGAATTCATCCATGAGAGCAGTGATGATAAGAGCCATGATGAAAGTGAATATGACAACAATGATGGTAGTAAGACATATGGAACTGAGATAAGTAACATTGAAACTCTTCCTTTGACCTACCAAAGGGAAAATAGGCATGTTTTTGTTGTCCTTAAAAGGCAAGGGGACATGCCTTCTACATCCACCAAGAAACTTGACACAGGTAAGGAAAAGGTCATTGATGAAAAAGAAGAAGACAAAAATGAGACTGAACAAGAATTTCGACTCATTCATGTTGAAAGTGATGATGAAAATGAGGAAATTATCTCAAACATGTTGCTCCAAAGAAAGGATGCTCAGATTAAATATCTACAAGAAAACATAGGTAGGACTAAGAATGTGATTCACTATTTTGAGGTTGAGAACAAGCAGTTGGAATCACATAAGAGCATTTATGAGATCAGAGCTATGGGAGCTCAGAAAGAGGCTGCAAAGACAAAGGTAAAGCTAGATGAAGTATTGGGCACTTACGATTACATGGAGGAAGAGGAAGGACAACTTCCTAGGAGGAGGCCAAGGACAATTGGATAGAAGAAAGCTTTAGCCAAGGAGAGGGAGCAAGAGGCAGACTTAGCTGAGCAGCTCACTCCAAGTGAGCTGCTTTCCATGGAGATTAAGTATGATCAGGAACCTTGGATTGAGAGGGAAAATATACACTTATAGGGTCTATTGGAGAAGACCAAGAGGGACCTAGACCTCCAAAGGATGATGGCAAGGCATTATGCCTTAAAAAAAATATTGCAAGGGCTAAGCTCAAAAGAGCCCTTGCAAAGATTCAATCACTAAAGGAGGCTAAAGACAAAGAAAACCTTGAAATCCTTACTGATTCATCCCTACAGGCATCCCAAAAATAATTAGCAAGGCGAATTCAAATTTTGGCATCCTTTTATAAATTTTGGTTTTTGACTATTTTGAAGGGCCAAAGGTGCAGCGCCATCGGCGCTACGCTATTTTTTGGGGCACCAAATGTAGGAATGGCTTACATTTCCTTGTTAATATTGCTAAGGACATCACCCACACAAAATATCAGCTCATTTGGAGCAGAATTGGTACTCCAAAAGTGCCAAAAACATGCAAAATTTCAACTATCCACCCTATTTTTAGAGCTGGCACTACGCCCTGAGCAGTCTTTGGAGATTGATTTTTTTTGTAGGTAAATGAAGTCCAACCATAAACCGAAAGGAATTTTTTGAAATAATACTGGACAACATTTCCAATGAACTATCATGGAGGTCATTGGGACACTTGGAAGCCCTCCAAAACTTGGTTACAAAACAATGAAATTTTCCTAGCGCTGGCACTGCGCCCTTGACCTCGTGTTGTGCCCTTGAACCTCTATGCTGCACCCTTGAAAAAAAGTAAAAAAAATGCACTTGAAGATATTTTGGAAGTTATTGAGGAGCCTCAAAGTCAATTTTTTTCCAAAGTTGGTTGAGTTATTTTTGCATTTAATTAATTAGGATATTTGTGCCTTGGGCCTTGCATGGTCTCATAGGAAAAAAATGACATTTATGAGTAATGAATGGTTTCTAAAAACCATATTTAGGGTTTTGGTCCTCCTTTCTAGTTAAACACTGTAGTGAGGCCTCATTGTACATGTGGGTTGATTATTGAGAAGAATATCATAGATTTGAAGATTGAGGAGAAATTGGCTTTGGACTTTGTGGATGTCTTGATTTCCATGAAAATCGAGCAAGCTCACTTGCAGGATTCATTAACATAGTTAATGGTGATGTATTTCTTATTTAGTGCCTATTTTCTTATGTTATCATTTTGTTTCATCTTTCTCATGCAGTAGGACAGCAATTTTAGGCTAAGAAATTTGTTTAGAGGCACCTTAGCTCTGTCTGTTTTCTATTGCTTGTATATTTTCCTCTGCTAGGTCAGATTAGAGAATTCTCAAATTCTCTCTAGCTCCAGTTATGCTTATTTATCTTAAGAATTATTTAATGGTGCCAATGTCAAAGTAGTTTATGGTTAGCCCAAATATTTGATGTAACTTAAACATTGCTTTTGAGATTTTTTCTTTGAAGTATTTCTAATTAGGGTTTAGCTGAAGAGGTTTATGGTTTTCCCTGCCCTTTTTTTCATCTTAAATGGTTTCTTTTAAGGTCTTTGTAGTTTTATTAAGGAAATTAGGAGTTCCCTACTCTTTTATTATTACTATATGTTGTCTTATATGTTTTATTTTCCTGAAGGTGAAATCACTAGAAGACTTATAATTTTCTTTCCTTCTATGTTTCACTGGATTCTTGTCTCAATGTTTATTTGCTAGGGTTTGGTCAAGGAAGTTATTGGTATGCCTTGTATTTGGTTATTTCTTTATGCATCATGATCTTAAAGGCCATTCTTGTTAAAGTATTTGTTAAAGGATTCTTAACTACCCTTTGCACCTACTACATTCACAAGTTAATGTTCAATTCACCCACATAAGCTTTTAGATCCATTTGGCTTTGTTAGACTTGCCCTGTGATATACCCTTGACCTATTGTTGTACTTCTCAAGACCTTTTGTAGACTCCATAGCCTGATGGTTTAAAACTCTCTCACTCTATCTACTCTACTTGACAACATACCCAACCAAATAAACAAACAAACAAACCCTAATCCTTATAACTAGCCTAAAATAAAAACCTTAAAATCAATCAAGTTCACATCTTTCATACAAATATAGAGAGAGCCCTCTATGAGTCTAGGAAGGCTAGGTCCTAGGACTCCAAAGAATCATTTTATGTTATCCCTCTACATTTACGGGGACCTAACAGGGTAATGCCAATGTGACTTCATATTCAAAGTTCACCAGGAGGTTGGTGGAGAGGTTTTATCGAAGAGACCTGGAGGCACCTTTCATTGAGCTAGCTAAGCTTAAACAGTTAGGTAATCCAAAAACTTACATTTTTGAATTTCTAAATTTTTTTTTTATGGTTCCTAATTTATCTGCAGCTAGGAGGGTCTATATGTTTATTGATGTGATAGAATAACCTCTACATGGGTTGGTTAAGTCAACCAAACCAACTACCCTTTAAGATGTTGTTGAAAGGGCTAGAGATATACAAGATGCTTTACCAAGACAAAAGGCACCATTCCAGCAAAATTCCACTTTTCCATCAAAGGGAAAATATGTGAAGGCTCCTATTTCAAATGAGAACCAAAACAAAGTACCTCTTAGCAATGATGTCTGAAGAGACTTGAGGATAAGGAAGCTTTGCCTCACATGCCAAGAACCATGGGAACCCGAACATAGTTGTGCATCACGGAAGGCACACTATATAAAGGTATTTTTTTATGATGAAGAGGAAGAAGAAGATGAACCAGAAGGAGGTCACAGTGTTGGGATAGTAGGAGAGGATCGACCAACACTAGGAGGTGGGAATAGATAATTTTCTCCAATTGGAGGGGCCCTTGCACCATTGAGAGGAGCACCCAAGTACTTGACCTTGATATTTCGAGGTTCCATTCAGGATCAAATGGTACTAGTGTCGATTAATAGTGGGGTTGCCCACAACTTAATTAATGCCCAAATAGCACAAAGGAGGGAAATACCCACTGAATATTTTGAGGGATTTTCAGTTTTGGTCAGAGGAGATAGAACTATGCCATGCATGCATTATGTTCCATCCTTATCTGTCACCATGGGGAAATATACATTGAATGATCACTTATTTGTGGTTAAAATACCTTACACCAATTTCATATTCGGTGTGTAGTCGTTGATTACTTTTGGGAAGGTCACCACAGTTTGGGAGACTTTAGAGATGGAATGGATAGATAAAAGGAGTGGTAAGCATCAGGTGATTAGGGGCATGCACACATATCCCTCTCAGGCAACTTCTACACAAAGGATAGAGCTGGATTTTCACAGTGGAAGAAAGGAATTCACAATCCATTCAATTATGTAGCTTAATTTGGCCCATGACACATTACTATCTAGAGGCATTTCGCTTAGGAGGCCACTAGATCAGGAGTTGATGAGAGATGCCTCTCAATAGGTTTCACCACTCATAGATCCAGGAGGGGTGAGAACCTTGGGAGGACTTGGTACAGTGCAGAGAGTCTAGAGTAGGTTCCAGGAGGAGGGAAACATTCTCCCAATATTAGTACTACCCACTCTCACAAAACATCTTGCGCTGAGAGAAGATGTTTCAGGGATGAGGGATGGCACCATCATGGTGCAAGGAGACCACTCCATGGATTTAGAGAATCAAAAGATACTTTCGCATATGGAGGGATATTACACATATGGTAGAGGTTGGTGGCAACTCATTCATACATTGGGCAAACTCTAGAAGTTTTGGATGGGTGAGAGCTTCCCATGGAAGGCTAACCTCCAAAAACTTCAACCTTTACTTGAGCATAAGCAGTTACATGAGGAGAAGCAGAGGCAGGATGTCAGCATATCTATATATGAATTTGTCCTGGGAGATGTCAAAGAATAGGGTAGCCACATGACAGGTGCTTTACATGGTAGATCAGCAGCGCTATCATTATGGAGTATAGATCCTTATCAGAGATCCCAGATGTTGGTGGAATACTCCAAGGATCTCTTTACATGAAGGATACTTGATGGTCAATTATCAGATGAGAGATATTCAGTGAGAGATGGGGTCATCTACTATCAAAGTAGGATCTTCTTTACTAGAGCATATAAGCTCAAGGGGAAGCTACTACATGTATCACATGAGGATTTTCTCTTCAGTCACACTTATTCCTTGAGATAATATCATACTATCATGGAGGGATTCAATTGGGAAGGCTTCTAAGATGAGATATATTAGAATATTAGGAGATGCATGGATTACTTCGAGATGGAGGATAGATGTAACTCTTTGGTAAAGGAGGCCCATTTATGAGCCACTTTGGTAGAGGAGGCCCATTTATGAGCCACTTCACTAGCTTGATCAAAGTACATGGTAAGGGTTGTATTTATGTACATCATGATTCACTTACTATATATTGTATTTCCTTGCCATTCATGTGCAGACCATTGCTCCAAGAGGGGGCACTCTTTCTTATTAACTTCATGGTCTACTTGGGGCCATAACTAGTGATGAGGCTGGCCATTCCTTAGGAGGTTTTGGGGAGATAGTACCTTCTTCAGGGTGTACTCAATTGACATCCCACATCATTCACCTTCTCCAGGTTTATGAGAGTATTGTGGCAGCAAGTAAGTGGTTGGGGAACCACTTATCATATCATATTCTGAGGCAGTTAGGGGACATATTGTGTTGGTTCCACATGTGGGACTATTATCCTCCTTTGGTATTCCGTATGGTAGCTTATTTATCTTTGATTTTGATCCCATATGTTGATGATGTTATTATCATTGTTGTGGGCATGTTTGGAGGGAGGAAACATGGATGGAATGTGCCCATTAGGAGTGAGGTTATCCACCTTTCTTACACTTCATGCTTTAGGGAGAACATTGAGCATCACATGATTTCTAAATTAGACCTCTTGTTTCCTTATGGGATGAGCCATTTGGTTAACTTGAGCATTTGGGAGATGCATCACATGAGTACTTGGGAGGAACATTTCATGGAGGGATTGATTGAGGGACACATGATTCATGAGGAGAGCTTATCACATGAAGGTTTCACAACGGAAGGAGAAAAATAATTGCAACACTCACCTTTACAGTGGATTGAGGAAAATAAACATTTGAGAGGGGAGGATTTTCATATTCCCAATTAGATTTTAGCTAGTTGGAATATTAATTTTTTTTTTCTTCTTAGTTAGAAGAGTAAGAGGATAGGGAGACCCATAAATCTCCTTAGTAGGAATAGAATCACTCCAAATGTGAATGGAGGTCATCAAAGTAACTAGATAAAGCACCCCTATGTTTTAATAGGGGATGGAGCATGTGGAATGGGCCAACTTTGACCAAAGAAACAATGCTGGTATGGAGGGAGTGGACATTCAATGAGAGACAACGCAGTTTTGGAGGGAGATTCCTTGCATGCACGTAGTGGATTTAATTAGTGGGGCCCAAGGTCAGAAGGCTCACAAAGCATATAAGGAAGGGGATGGAAACCATGGAAGGCACGTTTTGATTATTATTTTGATTATGATTTATTATGACTTGTTTCTCTCTTCAACTGTTTAGTGGAGACTGCAGTGTTGTTTAGCACAAGGGTGTTCCTGAGCGGGAATCCCACCCTCATATTTGGGGGAATTTGAGCCCAATCAGGAGAATTTATTGGGCTACATTACCACATTCTGGCATCAGGCCAAGCTACATATTTCTTCTATAGTACAGTTTCATGTTTAGAGTTGTGTTGTGTTGCAGGGTTGTAGCAGTGGAGGGTTTGTAGGGCCATTTCCTGAGATTTTTTCAATGGAGGAAGTAGTCTTTCCATTGAGAGACTAGTAGGGAAGGTCCTTGGGCATAATTTCATATTTTTTCACGAGGCCAAGTCACCATCATCCCCTAGAGTATAGTATCAGTCATAGACTACGTTATTTTATAGATCAGTTGCAGCGGAGGATTTAGCGCATCATTTGGGAGGTTATATTTTTAGTGAATGGATCAACCTTTCATTGTGAAAGTATATTGGAGGAGATTCCATACTTTCTAAATCATTTCATCCACCTCCTTCTAGAATTCATTTTGCCGCTACTCATTCATCCCTAGAGATGCACTTCGACATTTTGTATATTGTGTATTTCTGGAAGCCCTTTCTGGGTTGTCTAGGAAAGGTGTTTAGGAACACAGATCTCCATTCTCAATATTGTTTGAGCATATTATTATTAGATACATACTTTTACATTTTCCAGCCACAATTTTATTCACTAAAACTACAATATATTGGCTCCAGTATTTTGTGTAGCAACTATATTACATGTTTTGGTACTTTTTTTTATTGGAGGCTTCTCTTGCCTAGATTGAGGGATCTGTTCTCGAATATATTGTAAAAATTTGTTGTTTTTATACTTAATAACATGGATCTATATTTGGCTCATGTCTGATGGATTGAAATTTACTGCAATTTTCCATTATTGTATTCAATATCACTTCTTTTCCTATTTTGGAATATTACAAAGAGTTTTTCACGAGGAGCATGAAACGCAAATGGATACTTTAGACCAAATGCACTATTTTTAGTGCCATGTCCGGGATATATTGGTAGTGATTTGGCGAGACCAAAATCAACTCACAGAGAAATTAGAAAAGCTAGGGACTTGGATGGCACACTTTGAATGGAACTTCCATTGTGACTTCCATATTCCACCACCTTTAGGAACAAATCGAGACAACCATGTATCTATCGCATTAGACAACTGGTATGATATCTGGTGTTTTTTATGTTTTAGCTATTTTTTTGTGCCTCTAGCCCAACCGTTTATGGAAAATTTCACTAGTTACTCTCTTTTTCTTTGGGTACCTGGTGAAAATTTTGGTGAGAAAATCCAGTCGGGGTGATACCACATGTTTTGAGAAAAAATTTATGTACTCCTATTTTTCAAATATGAATATGTCATTGAATTAGAAAAAAAGGTATCTCATAAAGAAAATATTGAGGAATAATAAATAAATGGTGGTTTATTTAATTAATCCTCAGTGATTAAGTCAAAAGTAATTATGAATAATTATCAAATAATGATTTAATTATTTGTAGAGAAAATTAAACAAATAATTATTTATTCAATTATTCTCATGGATTTTTCAAATTTTAATTAGAAATAATTTAGGAAAAATGTGTAGCACCCTCCTCCCACATTTACCCAAATTAATCGGTCTGTTGGGGTAAACATGTGATGAAGAGTAACGATGATATGATTCAAATATTTAAGTGTATTTAAGGACATAGGACTGAGGAACCAACACTTCAAAGACCTCCCTTAGGTTCTACAAAACTCTCAGGAGTTAATCCACCACTGCAAGAGCCCTACCCCTGAGTTAAAATATCCTTTTAATGAACTAATACTCTACTCTCTCCCATAACAAGGCACACATGAAACTGGAACCCTATAGACACTCCCACAATTCTCCAAGGGAGAGATTACAGTATTTTCATCCAATTATATGGGAGAGACTATAAAATTTAAGCCAATTTTTAGGGCTATTCTCCAAACCACTCCCTTGAACTTGATGAGAATTTCCAAGCCAACCCCTTTAACAAAAAACTTAATCAAGCACTTGAGCTAGCCATGTATAACCATGAAGTAAATTTCATCAAACACATAATGAACATGTAATTTACAGGTCATAATAATAGATCTCAACATAGGGGTCTCATATTTATCTAAGAATCGGTAAGAAGTGTTGATGTCTTATCACATTAGCTACATAACCATATATTGGGTCACATATTCATTCCTCATTCATTTACAATTCAAACATGGTGAGAACCATACATTTTATCTTTCATAAAACACATTCATAACCAAAATATAAACAACATAAATAATCTGGATACAACATGCATAAATTCCACAAATGAACCAGCACATTTACACATAAAATACCAAGGAAACAAAATCTTATTAATGAATGAAAAATCCAGCCTATTATGGGACTACCACATTCCACCTGACCATATATTGATTGAGCCAAATATCTATTCAGAAAATCACCCTCATTCCATATTCTAACCATGAATTTGGGACTCAAACCAAAATAACCAACCAGGATTTCTCGAGGGTAAACCACCTCCATCAATAAGAACCAAGATTTACCACAATAATCACCATATCAATAAGCCATAAAAATGAATGGATGTCACTATATTTTTCCACCTACAACATGATCTTGTCTCCTAGTCTCTTTGATTTACTGCAATCCACAGTCTGATCCCAGGATTAGTACGCGATAATCAAGACACCACTCTCCAGGTTTTACCATGTATCCTATGATTCATCGTCAATGATTCCTAGGCCTAATAAAGTGAAACCACCTTTAGGATTTACCGTATATCCTGAGATTCACAAGTCAATTATTCCTAGGCCCGCCGAGGCAAACAATACTTGGATTTACCATAATCCACGATATGGTTTAGGTGTTAATAAGCCATTATATTTAGAAAAATCCACAATATTTTTTAGGGATTACCAGGCCATGTGTTCTTTCATTCATAGATCCACCTTATTCATTTACGAATCCATCTAGAAACCGACCTTAAACAAAAAATGGGAACCCCATCACATGATGGATATCCAGAAATGGAAAGGCAAGACCAAAGAACATTATCACACCTAGAGAAACCCATGCAGATGATAGCAAGAAAAGCAAGAAAAAAGATTCATGATCATGCATTCCAAATATAACAAGGAAATAACACGTGAAAATCGATACTTGCAAGTAAACCTGATGTAGCTTGTTGATACCACTCTTCCTTTCTTGATATTTTCTTTCTCTTTTCCTTATTTTCATTTCTTTATCTAATGTTGAAGTTCTTCAACAAAACTTGAAGTTTCCAAGAGTGTGAAAGAGAGAATAGAGAGATAGATACAAAAGTGAGCTGACAAAATCTTGAGCAAAAATATTTCCATATAATCCTCCAAAGCATTTTTATTAATGAGGCCTCTATTTTCTTCATTTTCCATTATTTTCCTCCAATTTCCTCCTCACATGAAACTTGTGACCTTTCAGCTTCCTTTTCACCTAATTTCAATTATTTTTGTAAATAAAATTCCAATTAATGCCTCTTTCATTTTCAAAGCCTTTGTCATTTCCTTTTCCAATTTCCTTAGCCATAATAAGTGAAATTAACACCCAGTATGATGTTTTCCCAAACATTTCATTTGGAATACATTCCCCATGACCAAGTTGGTCTTGTATTAGTTTTTTACATGGATTTTTAAACAGCGTTGTTACAAAACCCTCCACCATGGGGGAGCACCATCCTCATTGTTTAATGACCCCTAAAACTGACAAGACTGTTGAAAGAAAAACATACTTCCCATGTAGAATTATAACACAACTCATTGCGGTATTTAAAATGACTAGTTGTTGACAACGTGATAATCATGCCATCTACTAGAGCTTTATAGAAAATATCATTACAATATTTATAATAGAAACAACATTTTCTAAATGGGAAAATAACCATACTATTTACAGAGCTTTATAAATCTTGTTTGATACATTATTTACAATAATATACAAATATACACATATGCCCATTTCCTCAAATAGAAAACAAGGATATGATGCATGCATATGCAACAAGGGATACTAGAGGCCCACACCTCCACCTTAAAAAGAAATACCAGGATTCACATCCTTCTAAGGAAGTCTAGAATCCACTTCTAGAGTCAACTCTACATCGAATGTCAAGCACTACAATCTTACGCCACTTGTCCTCTTCGTAAATAATTTCTATTTGATTTTCCAAGGAACACTCCCAATGTGCATATGATTCCATCTAGAAATGCCAATGAGAAAAATAAAATGTATTCCTTGACCTTACCTTATTTGTTACACAGTCCCTCAGGTAATCCAATCATCCCCTTCCTTGTAGTCACTCACCTTCCAAGTTCCCCGACATCCCCTATCATAGGAGATATATCCCTTGGTAATGCTTCCTCACATCAAAAGATAAACAAAACAAGGCATATACATGCCTAAACTATCATGCTGATCATAACATGCTCATGGAAATCAATTGAAAGTATTTGGTACCAGTGTCCCACAATGGTCCTTCTCCTAAGGTGCTTCACCAACATGCTGCTACATGTTCCAATTTTTTTCACTGAGGCTTCTAATTCTTGTAGATGGTTCCAAAAATCCAATCAGGAATTCCATTATTTCCTCTATGAAGCAAATAACTACCATTAGATTCAAGATAAATTGAAATAAATTCACATCATACCTCACTAGTATCTCATCAATAGGGTTCAGTTGCAATACTGTTCACTTCCTCTCACAAAAAGTCAAAGTAGCATATTGACCAAATCGTCGTGTATAAACATATCACATCAGGTTAGCTAGAAAAGAAACCATTGTAATAAAAATAATAGATCACACGTAACCATCATAAACCAAAATCATAGATAACATGTAATCATCATAAATCAAATTCATATATCACATTCATAATAAAATTGAAGTAAAATATTGATACTTATCGTTTAATCAATCTTTAGCTTCTACATTTATCATTTGTACTTCTGTACACACACTTGGTCGGTTTCCAAACCCGACGAGCACCTAATGCATTTTCTTCAACCACGTACACATACACATAGTGTGCATGAGACACATCCAACCACACACGACATACAAAATCATACAATACATACATTTACACGTGACATAAGATAGAAGACATACTCTTGTATCCGATGTAAAACATGATGCATACACTTGCTTCTCATGTACAATAGAACACAATAAATACAACTACCTCTACTGTACAACATAACAAAATCCATGTGCATACACAAAATACATGAAAAAAAATTAATATGTCATGATACCATGGCTACCTAATTCACATACACAATACTCCACATACACAAAACAAAATTTACAGCACACACAATACAAAAACTACACAAAATAACATGTATGCCATGCACACAATAACACATGTCCAACAGTACCACACGTACAATATGTACACATTACCACCTATACACAACACCACTTGCACAACATGTACACAAAACGACATTTACACCACATCACCTGGACAACATGTACACAACACCACATGTAAACAACATCACATGCATGACATGTACATAACACTACATGTACACAACGCCACATGGACAACATGTACATAACACCACATGCACACAACAACCTATGTAAAACATGTACATTGCACCACATGCACATAGCATCATATGTAAAATCATACACATGACACCACATGTACATAGCACCATATGTACAATCATACACATGACACCACATGTACATAGCACCATATGCATAAAACATCACATATCCAACATGTGCTAAGTACGATATGTACACAAAACCACATATCCAACATGTACATAGCACCATATATACCCATCACTACATAAACAACATGTGCAAAATGTCATAGCATTGCATAAACAACATGTACACAATGTTATCTATGCATAGAATTGCATGTACGCAAAACCAGATGTAAATAGCTCTCCACAAAGAACATATACATAGTATCATATATATGCAAAACCGCATGTACAAAACATCACAAGTACCACATGTACAACATATACACAATAGTAGTATTGCAATTCCATTGAATACACACTAACTCTACCAAGAAACCTTGCTTCTAGGGTACTTTCACTATTCGTGCATGTTACAGCATGCCATCAATCACACTACTTCAATTATACCAATGTATCCCTTGGAATCACCTTTCCATAACATAAAAATAGGCATAGCACAACATAAAATATCAATTCATTTCCACATGATATTGGCCTTGTAGATATGTCAAGGCTACCCTTCCCAATTGATTCCTCACAAACAAGGAACCTCTTCATACCATTCACCAGCATAAGAAGTCATTCGTGCCCGAGAATTATTCCTAATGACCATCTGAGACAACTACTTACATGCATACATATATATACATATAAAATTTGACATGAAAAAATCATGATCCTTGACCACCTAGGCATACAACTACATACATACACACACACACACAAATATATATGTGAACACTAGTACAAAACAATCCTAATGACCCTTTCAATCAATGACATACATACATACATACATATGTTCATATATAAAAAAAAAAAAAAAAAATCATGATCCTCTCATACAACAACATACATGCATGCATATATACATATATAGATATTACCATATTCACGATCACAACATAATTATTAGATATCGTAAGGTCAAGCTTAAGAGAAGTCCCTATATATGTGCATAGTATGCAAAACATTTAGAACAACATTTCTGAATAGAGCCAAGGCATATGATGCCACAAGTATATTTATTTGACCTTACTTTATTACCTTTATCATGGCTATCCTACCATCGTTTGTTTAAACCAATGGACCCAACCAATGCAATTCAGTATCATACTCTTTCTGTCAACTATCCTTACTCATGCACTGAGATTTGTGTGAGTCTTGCATCACGTCTTAGGTTTCATTTACCTCTCTGAAAGCTCCATTAAATATACTCCTTCCCAATTAATTCCCCAAACCTTGAAAAAATAAAAGGAAAGAACAAAACAAAAAAAGGATAAAATTATGAAATCCAAGAGAAATATGACACCATAAACAAAGTAGGAAGGCCTTGCACCAAACATAAAAAAATCCACAAATCGAGCTAAGAAAATCACAAAAAGGCCAAATGCAGAAGAATGACAACAAACACCATGACTCAATCCCCAGGGTTCCCAATGCTTCCAAGGGAAATATCAACATGATCCTCCTTTAATATTTGATGGAAATCTCTTACCATGAGATACCCTTCATCATACTTCCATAAACACATTACTATTAGCACATAAATAAATATAACAATATACCAGTTATCTTACCCTGTTGTGTCAAATACACTTCCTTATATCTGAACACACATGTTAGCCACATGTTCCAAATATCAAGGAAAATATATATCAATTTGAAACCAACCTTTACCAAGTCTTACAACCATGTCATAGTCAATAATTAATTCACATTCTTCGGTCATAATACATAATGCTACAACTATCACCTTCTTACTCTCATGTACATATCAACTATCTCAGCACATATGTGTTAGTACAACCATCTTAAATCAATATAATTTCTTCATTCAAGATTATAAACGCATACTCATATCATGCAATTAATGAAACATTAAAATTCCAAATAGATCACATAATCAAACAGTCAAGCACCAAGTGTATGCCATAAGTAGACTCATACCTTGATGCATCTCATGGGAGGCTATATTATTTACAAAACTGATCTATATTAGCATAATATACTTCACAACACATCAAATAAAACATAAATCAATTATTTCTCTCCGTAATAGTAACTAGCTAACATGTTCACATCATAAGCTCATAAAAAATTGTCATTCTTACATAACAATCACATATGTACAGCCTTTCTAGATTAGTACAACACACTATCAAAAATACGCCAACTCATGCGTGCATGTCATAATGATAGCCATTTATATAGGCCAATCAAAATTATTATAATACAAATAACATCAATATTTTAAAGGGAGTAACTCTAATAATCAAGTTAAAGAACATATAACGACAACAAGTTTATCATATAACATAATCATTAACAACATATAACATAGTCATCAAGTTAATACCATGAAAGACAAATGAACACATGTATATATGACTAAAGTGATAAATTGACATGTATGATACATATAACCACAATAAAAAATAGAATAAAATAAATATAAGTAACTGTAATGCTTATAAAAACCATTAAACACATACTTGCATGCCAAACATAAAACCCTATATGACGATCTTCTCTCACCCAGAGTCTAGTGATGCAACTTCACTTTTATTATCTTCATCTATAGCTCTATCTCAACCAACACGTTTGCATCATAACAATGAACAACACCATTATGACCTAAAATTCATACAATTACCTCATACACGACAACGTTCACCATGACGGTGCATGCATAAAAACATACAGACACCGACATGCATAGCATATTCATATACAACCAAAATTCATTCATTTCTAATGCATCTCAACAAATACACCTTAAAATCCTAATTGGAAACAAAATTGTAACAATGACTACCATCATGCATAAAAAACATGAACATAATCCACAAACATGAAGAACACGTATGCAACTAACATGTATCCATGACAAACACATTCCACCCATCCAGTCCAACCGTTGAACCATGCTCTAATACCACTCTCTAACACCCTCCTCTGACATTTACCTAATTTAAGCAGTCTGATGTGGTAAACATGTGACTAAGCGTTACTATTATATGATTCAACTCCTTAAGTGCAATTAAGGAAGTGAAACTGATGAACAAACTATTCACAAACCTCCATGTGGTGCTTCAGGACCCCTAGAAGCTAATCCACCACTCCATGAACCTGACCCTTGAGTTAACCAAGCATTTTAATTGATTAAAACCCCATTCTCTCCCATATCAAGGTATTCATTTGACTAAAAACCTAAAGTTGCACCCATAATTCTTGCAAGGGAGAGACTACAATATTTTCAGGTAGTTATGTGCAAGAGTTTATGATATTTAAGCCACTTTTTTAGGTGTAGTCTCTAAACCATTGTTGGAAACTTGATGAGACTTTCAAAGACAATAAATGACACCAAGACAAAGTGTTTGACACAAAAATTGCTCAAGGACTTGACCTAACCAAGTCTAAGCATGATAGAAACTTCATCAACCACATCATGAACATGTAGTATACATGTCATAATAACAGATTTGAGCATAGGTGTCTCATACATATCTAAGAATCACTAAGAAGCATTGATGTCTTATCACATTAGTTTCATTACCATCTATTCCATCATATATTCATTTCTCATTCATTTAAAATTCAAACATGGTGGGAATCATACATTTTATCTACCATAAAACGTATTCATAGCAAACATATAAAAAACAAAAATAATGGGGATAAAACATCCATAAATTCCACATATGAAATAGTGCATTTACACATAAAAGACCAAGGAAAAGAACTCTTATTAATAAAAGAAAAATATGACCTAGTATGGGACTACCACATTCCACCCGAGTATAGATTGGTTGGGCCAAATCTCTCTTCAGCCAATCACCCCCATGACATATTTGAAGATGAATTAGGGACTTAAACAAAAATAACCAATCAAGAATTCTGAGGGCTAAACCACCTCACCCTCATCCATAGAAATGAGGTTTTACCACAATCCTCAGTGGATCACTAGGCCATAAATAATCATGGATGCCACCAGATTTCTCCACCTACAACGTGGGGAATTTTCCTCTCCCCTATTCTCTATGCATTACCACAATCCATAGTCTAATCCAAGTATTACTAGGCCATAATCGAGACACCACCCTAGAGGATTTACAGAAAATAGAAACCTTCTCTTAAAATTGAATGAAAGATGAATCCAGAATGAGAGTAAAATGATACGAGATTTGGAAGAAATATGTATTACAACCATTTGAACTAATTTACACAAGTTAACTTCTCATAATAAGCCTTCAACCATAAGACTTAGTTTTGACAAAAATATTCAGAATACAAATATTCAAGAATATCAAACCAAAGTTTTATTCTAATGGTAAAAATACATAAATATTTGTAACCCTTGGAAGTAGCAATGAATATAATAATTATAAAATTAAAATACCTAACACATCTTTGAAGATGTAAACACTATACAAACGTAATGTAAAAATGACGGATAGACTCCGGGCTAAAAATAATCCCATAATAGAATAAAATGAAAAGAAGGAAAGTTCCATTACCTAAATGAGAAAGGTGTGAAGGCAATCTCACTAACACCATTTTTGCGTAGACGGCATACAAGAAAGGAAATATGTAAAAAAAATTGCAAAGGGATAAAATATTTTCGGGCCAATTTCAAACTCTGCCATACTATGAACAAGGAGAATTAGTGACAATAATTTCTAGATAATTTTGTTTGAGGAAAAATATGAATAAGTGATAAAGTAATTACCCTATTTAGAAGTTGTATCAAATGTAATCAGTGTATATATGATAAGTGCATAAAATATCCTGGGGAAAATTACATCTCTTGCGAAAAAAATACCGAAAAAAATTAAAACACCCAAACCCTCTCTTCGTGGTGGATAGAAAATCGATGGAGCAATAGAGACATAATGAATGAGACAAGGTAAAATATAATACAATTTGTTAAAACATGAATAGAATCCTAATAAATCCTAACCGTCAAATTCCAAGACTTAATACTAACTATTCATCGATTAGGTTATTGTAAAAAAATGTGGAGCCTCAGTTGATGGTCCTATGCCTCAAGAAGCCTCAATGAGACTCGCTTGTCTCTTGTAACCATCAAGAAAAAAATCAAAATATAAAACTTGAATCTCTGATCAGAATATATGAATAATTTCCCAATGTAATATACCACATGCATAGTGCTACTAAGGTTGGGTCATTTAGAAGAATAGTGAATGTCAAATAAATACATATAAGGTTTACAAAGAGTCAATAATTTGATACTAAGCTATATCTAATGACAAGGGTTCTATACACGTGATATAATTTATTAATGCATGATACTAAGAATTATTTCTATACACGTGATATAATTTATTAATGCATGATACTAAGAATTATTTTATTTTCAGAGAGTTTGGTGGTATGTGAAATTCATATAACATAGGTTGTAATACAAAGGGAAAACATTACTTCCGACCATGGATATTTAATATAAATTATAATAGCAATATTTCCGAAAATAAAACCATATTTTTCATTATTCAAAGTAATGTCAAATTAATGAAATATTTATATGTGAAACGTTGATATTTATCTATTGTGGTTAAAGGTTCATAAATATAATGGTTAAGGATGCATTCAATTATTTTGTGAAGGATTGTGATTTTTCTAATAATCATCTGAAATGATCATGTTTGTGAAAGAAATTAGTTCTTATAAATTTACAATATGATTTATAATTGTGAGAATAATATCATAACCTAACAAGTGTATCAATAAATTCATTTATCAAAATAATAAAATTTTTCTATCAAAGTAAAGGTAGAGGGTGGAAACTCATATTAGGAAAGTGATTATAATACTAGCTATATTGTACCTTAAAAAAAAACTAGTTTGTGAATGGGAGTCATTACAAGTTGTATCAGAACTGTAGGTTATAGGACTAGACCTTCCATGGATCTTGAACTGAAATATCATTGTTTGTGTGACATATAGATAATCAAAAAATATAGAAATATAAAGAATTGCTAAAGAAATCAATGGATAGATTCCTATAGAATCACTTAAGAAAGGTGAAGAGCTTATTGTTGAGTTGGGGTGATGAAGGAGAAAACTGATAATACAAGTGATAATTACTGAAAAACTAATATTGTATAGTTTTGTGGGTGCAAAAATAATTTTACATCACCACTTTAATAAGAAGCATGATATCCATGTCTACATCTAGTGTGGTACCATGATGAACTAGTATTCATCAAACCCCATTCCATAAAATTTAGAAAGTTCAAAAAAAAAATTCTCACAAGAGTAATCCAAAATAAAAGTGACCAGGAATTACATAACAAAAAAATGGGTGATAAAAAACTCAAGGAATTAATTGAGAATCATTGTAGAAGGATGTAAATAAATAATAATTAATAAAAGCAACAAATATTTATGTTCAAATGTAAATATATATGCTTCAAACAAATTATATGTAAGTGAGCTGTCAAAATTTTATGCTAACTATTTTAAAGAATAATTTGGGTAGGCAAGGAAATATTTAAGAGGCCTCAGGCTTGTTTAAGTAATTATGTTAAAGAGGCCTCAGGCTTGTTTAAGTAAACATACGAATGAAACAGACTGCATGAGTTATAGCACTATCCAAGAAATTCAACCTGGAGACTTCATTAAAGAGGAGTCGTAGATAGAACAACAAGTTATATGTATATATCAAATATAACATTATGAAAATGATTTATAATTCATTATTCCAAAGAGAATCTCAAGTCAAAGTAAAATATAAAGGCTATTGATAATATTCCCATAGAAATGAATCAAATAACACTATTCCATCATCCAAAACTATATTATAGTCTCATGCCCAAATGTGTAACTACTTGCAAAAAATATAAAAAAGTATGGTAATGCCCATTGATGATTAAATGTGATTGAGAGGTTTGAATATTAGTGTACCACATGAAATTATATCTTACAAATCGCATACAAAATTTCAAATTACATAATAATGGACATTAGAAAAATATAAAGACGAGTGAGTGGATATGAAAAAATGCTGAACATAGTTGGAAGGATATGATAAATAATTTGGAAGGTGGAATCATGTAAGAAGAAAGGTGTCTGAATTGTTTCAATTCTGAAATGGTTACGATTTTGACTGATGTATATTTATAAAATATTTTAGTATACCTTATAGGTATTATTCAGAAATGGTAATTATGTAATGATAAAGAATGATAAATATTGAATATTCTAATATGAAGAATCATAATTAATGTTAGTAGTAGTTTTCAACTGTAGGAATATTTTCTTGCAAGAAATCCAAGATGGATGGATACATTATAAACTTTCAATGCAAAAAAATTGTTGGGCCCAGACTCAGGTATGATTTCCCCCTCTAAATATCATGAATTATCTTATAAATTTGAGGAAATCTTCTTTCATATCAATAATAAGGGATGAATTAGCATAGAACAGGAACAATTAGGCTAAGGAAATTAAGAACGACTCATAACAAGGAATTGACTCCTTTTTGTCCCTATCTACAAGATGCAAGGAATGAAAAGTCAACAAGATATGATGACCAATCAATGAATGCACGAATCAAGGTAATCAACAACTGCAGACGAATTCTGGATAATCTCCTCTTGAGGTTTCTATAGTGCTATAGATTCTGTAGGTTTGGGCCCAACCTCCAGAAGTTCCATGAATATGTCATGTTGTGAGACTTTACAAAACTAGGATTTATGAGTTTTATACAGTAGCAGCATATACTTTTTACAATATAACTACAACTTTCCTTATAGAAATTTTAACAGTTGCAGTCCCAGTGATAAGTATAATTCTGCGTGCATAATTTGCTTTCTTAACATCTGGTTTATTTGCTGCTTATGATTATTAATATTGGAGTAGGAGAGGACTGACTCAGTATTTATACTTTCTGTACTTCACATTTCCTTTCTGACCTGATATAGCGAGTAGTTGGTTGATCACTAATGATTAGTTAGTTTTTACAAAGAAATCCATTGCAAAATTATTTAAGTTAGGAAATTCATAGATGAGTTATATTGTGTTTTGATTTACTTCTGCTACTCCTTCTTGGTTGCACAACTAGCCATGTATTTTAGTCTTCTATTCTTTTACCATCGCACAATTACTCAGATTTCTTGATTTATGTTGTTGTTTCCATATTGCACAATTGCACACACTACTTAAAGTATATTGTAGTTTCAGAATTGCACAGTTAAATTACTACTTATTGGATTCTTAATTTCATTCAGCTCCGTTCTTGAAGCAGCTTAATTAGAAATTTTCCTTGTTTAGTTTCGTTTTCATTATTTCCATTCCTACATATTTTACTTAGAATTTTGCTCAGTTCAACCTAACAATCACATTGCTTCAACATAGTTGTTCAGTTATATATTAACAACATTTTCCTTAAGAACAACACCCTTCATGGTTACAAATATTTTCTTTGCATCAACAAGAAGCATTCCTAGATTAGTCAACTCGCACATATTGCACTGACACCCTTGAAATAAAAAGACGAACCCCGTGTTGAAAATTAAATAAAGGAATGATAGAGTTGCAGAAAAAAAATACCTCTATAGGACCAACATTTTTGGCGCCGTTGCTGGGGAGTGTGTTAGGAGTTATATTTCTTATTTTTTTCTCTATTTCCATAGGGAGCTGGGTCTTAAAAGTGGAAGGTAAGAACCTGCGTACCAACAAGCAACATGCTTGTCCTATTAGCTCACCTGCCAGCAGAATTGTTTGGAAACCATAATATTAGTTCTCTTGCTTTATGACTAGGGAAAAGAAGATGGAAATAAATCAAAACCATTCTCAACCACATCCCAAAGGACTGGTGATCCTCAAGAGAACAACTTACATCAACGAAATCATTAAGAAAGTTGAATCTCAGGCATCTATAGGACTTAGGACCGTCTCTATCCAAAATCCTAATCTCATCCCTCGGGCGACAACCACACCATCTGAAGTCTTTTCCAAGATTCATAGCAGCACAGAAGGATCTGAGCAGAGTCTGCAAAATACCATTCATCAAGACATAAAATTTGTAAAGAATGAAGGTTCTTGCAACCTGCAAGAGGGAAGAGGAGAAACCAGTAAAGAAATTCATATAGACATACCCGAGACTCCTGTGAGGATAATCAAAACATAATATCCTAGAATTTCAGATCAGTGTAGTGTTGTCAGACCCCCACCACCTTCACCTCCCAAGCCTATTAAAATCTCCACCCTATACCAAGAACTTCCAGAAGGCTTTTGGCACTTTTTTGATCAATGGAAAATAATAAAAATCGAAATCACTGGCCGAAATTCACACTGGAATACCCCATTCTTGATCATGTTGCCAATGCCCCTATGAAAGCTATTCCCTTGCATAGAATCCCCACCTTTCATGGGCTAACCATGGAGGACCCTGATGCATTTTTATTTGAATTTTATGTTTTATACAGAGGATATGATTATACCACTCATCCCCATAAAGTAAAATTATTCGCCTCCACCTTGAAAGGGACTCCTCTTCGGTGGTTCATGGGGCTAGGAGGGGGAACCATAAAAAGCTTGGATGAAATGAAAAACATGTTCCTCACCAAATATCAGGACTATTTCGAAACCCCAGACTTAAAAAATGAAATCTTTAACATGACTACTAAAGATAATGAAACTTTAGTGGAATATGTAGAAAGATTTCAATATAATCTGCAAAGATCACCATACACCACATTATCCAAGGGTATTCTCAAAAATACATTCCTTAAAGGAATAAAGGAATAATGGCTTGAATTGCTTAACATAATGGGAAAAGGAGATATTTCCTAGGAAGGGTATGATGAAATTAGATCCTTATGTATCAGATGTTCCTGGGGAAGCTCGCGTAACAGACCTATGGGGCGTGAGCTTAAGAAGACCAGTAATAATGTAACCAAGGCTGAATTTGGAAATCTTTTAGAATACTTCAAAACTAAAATCTTGGGCACTTTAGCCACACAACTTGATGTCTTGCAGGCTAAACAAAAACAATCCATAACTGAGCAAAACCTTGCAATATTTTGCCCAAAATTTTGAAATAAGCACACCCAAAGAGAATGTCCACTAGACATGGTTTAGACATGTGCTATTTGCACTAAAGATCATACTATGGACCAGTTTCCTCTTCTCAGACTGAAAGTCATTTACAAAGAAGTTGAGGAAGAAACAAAACTAGTTTATTTAATGAATCAACATCGGCAGTGGCAAGCATGACCAAGCACATCGCAAGACCTTCCTCAATACTTTCAATTACCCTAGTACAACTAAAAAAATCCTGCAACAGCATGGCAAGCTCAAAATCAATATCCAACTTGGCCAAATCAAACCTTTCCTATTTCTCCTTGGCCCACACAAAATCCATCAGGAGGTAATTGGAAACACTTTCCTAGCCCCATTTCCCTAATTCTCCCCCTTATTGGCAGAATATCCCCTACCAAAATCAATGGCCAAACCCTCCTACTCAACACAATAACTAGAACTGGCAATGACCCCTGGGGGTGTGCAATTTACTAACAAGGGCAGGAACTCAACAGCTACTAGCTCCCTACACTATTTAGAAAAACCCATAGCCTCCTATGCGGCCTCAATTACAAGCCCAACCCAACCCCAATCCCAACAATAGACCAGTTCAGTTAATTCAGATCATAGAAGATCCATTGCCTAATATTGAAAAAAAGCAGTGCAATGAATTAAAGTTAAGATTAGGACGTACTATATTACCCGTGGAAGCCACACCTCCATATCTATCCCAAGATGAAACTTCCATAGGAACTAGCTCAACTGAATCAATGAAAACAAACAAAAACAAAGAAATGACTGACCAACAAAAGCCTGAAGAACTCAAAATAACCTCCCCTCCATTTCCAAAAATATTAAACTTACCTAAATCCATAACCAATTATGAATTTTACATCCTAGGGGAATTGAGAAGTCTTTGTGTTAAAATTCCCCTTCTTCAGGCCATCCAGGATATCTCACACCTCCCATTTATTCATACATAAAAAAATTCTAATTAAATTCACATAATATTTTTGATTTCTAAATGGTGAAATCTACTTTTCTCTCGATATGATTTATTTCCACCTAAAAACTATGCCCCAAGTCCATATCTTTTAACTCTCAAATTCAACATCGATTTACTTTGTATTCAAATCATATTGGAGTTATTTAATATAAATCCACCCTTTATTATGGGTCGCATCTATAATCCTATGTTTAACTTTTCCTTTTGATGATTATTAACTCTTGGGTATTCAACCCATTTCCACTGATCCATATGCATGGCATTAGAATAGGTTGTACTCATGAGGCCTTTGGCCCCTTTGTTTTCCAATCCTATGTTCTTATCGTTATCATAACGTCCTTGTCTACACGACTTGGTCATTAACATTGGTTGAGTTTAATATACATACGTTTATAGGGAGGACTATATCGTGCTTGTGGTGGTTCAACGAGGTGGCATTCATAATCTTCACAAGATCTGTATTAAAAGGATCGCATTTTACTGTACATGGATATTCATAGCAGCATTTAATGTGAAGATTTAACGTAGTTATTACACTTTCACGCATAGTGTCCTGCCATGAATCGAATGGATATGGTGTGGGACTGAGACGTGATGTTTCTGCGCCACGTAAACTCTTATAATGCTTCTAGTTACATGTTATTGGTGGGGATGGTTTCATCCTTGTTACATTCACATGCTATTCCTCCCTGTCAATCGGGTCGTCGCCATGCCAGCCTACTCCGAGCGCAAGGCACTTCTCCGTCATACGACATAGCGCCGGAATTTTCATTATGTATTTTTGGTATAATAAATGTTGAACTACCAGTGTAAATGTATGCTCCAACTATCCGATCCGTGGCCTCATCTCTACGATGTTGCCATGTGGACGGCTAAAATCTTCTTACCGTATTAAGGGTTCTAGAGTTTTCAAATGGTTATATAAGTCTGCACTTTTGATTGAAGGCAGTTTCTTTGCTCTTCATTTGGTATATTCACCTCTAGAACCGAAGAACTAATGCGTTGGCTGACTTATCTATGCCACTGCAAACAAACAAGGTATGAATCTTGTGCATACGTCTTGCATTTTTGTGTGGGAGCTTATATTCAGCTTCCAATACTTGTCATACTTCTTTTCTATGGAAGTCTCGGTAGTTAGTGATACGAAATGGTTTCGTTCTGAAGTTGCATTTATGGTTCAATATCGTTTGGGACCAATTCGCAATATCTCCTGAACCAATTTCGCTGTATTCTTATTAGTTTGTCTTCGTCATTGTTTCTTTGTCGATTTCATGATCTTATAATTAGCTAAGCTTGATATTATCATGCACAGCAGATGATACTTTGCCTCGCCTCATCGCAGAGGAGCGATAGTCATCAAGCTCGACTTCGTGAGGTTTGATTTTTCCCATTTACGTATACATGTTTTTGTTTCAGGTTCCTATTAACCTTCAGGCGTTCAATTAAATTGATATTCTGCTTTTACCTCTAGTGCAGGGAGCTCGTAAAGAACGAGGGTCCGCCTTGGAAGGTAACCTATTCTTGTCTGGGTAACTTTCTCTATTTCAACGATTTGCTATCAGCTACCTTATTGGCTGATTTCCTAACCTGACTATGTTTCCCTAGGTAATGGGTAATTTCGAAGCCTTCCATTGTCGGCAGCTATGTAACCCTTCACTTTCAGATGATATTAATTTCGCCTCCCTTGGAATTTCAGGTCGGTATATGCCTGTGTGGATATTCACATCCTCTCGTTACATGGTTTCGTCCCATTGAAGAAGAATCATTAACTCTTGTAGGGTTTAAGCAATGTCCCTTGAGGAGTCAGACTCTGTCCAAGTTGGAATATTAATAGTTTCAGTCATATGCTAGTATTCTTAGGGGATTCAAAATTTGAATGAGAATACCAGGATTTTGGCCCTACAAGCTCAGAGGTTGTAGCGTATATCTGGACGTTTTGTTTTTCTTGTCACGGATATTTTCTCATAATTTCAAGGAAGCGACAGTTTATTAAATTCAAGACTTTCTCATGCTACCTCGCATGACTTACTCATGGAAGTGGTTTGCAATACAATTTAAAATTAATGAGTCATTCCTACTTTACTTTGCTTATCTCAGTAGAGATTTCAACTTATGTACTTCCCTTCATAGTCAATGTTCTTTTGTGTTTCAATTGTATGGAGCCTCCTAGCTATTTGATATATATATATATATATATATATTGTGCATGAATTCTAAAAGAGACTCACAGGAGTGTCTGGGTAGTTATTTTCCCATTTGAATTTAGTGTGCAGAATTGTATTGCTTCCTATAGTTATATATTTCTAAATGCTTTTGCTATTTATTCATTATGAGAGAACAGACCCATTGTATCCATTTGTAGACTGATTTGCCTCTTTATATATATCGGGACAAGATTTATGTGTCCATGCTTCATAGATATATATTTGTTTAGATGTGTATAAGATGCAGGTGTTATGTTATTTATAATTCTCCATGCACTTCTAACTTCCCATGTTATGTACTTCCATTGAGTCTCTTTCTCTCTTTCCTTTCTTGTGGGTTACTCCCATATTTTCATACATAACTCTTATGTTCTAGTTATGTCTGTAGTTGTTGGCCTTATTTTGGTTCCATTTCATTGCTATTCACATAAAGATACAATACTAAAATTTCCTAATTTACAGTTCCATCTTATTGGAAGAAAGGAGTAAATATTTTAATTATGGAAATGCACAGCTGTTGGAATTATTATAAATCTTTGTTCTTCACTTAGTAACTAATAAATGAATACCTCTGTACTCTCTACATTTCCTCACTGTCTGTATATCTAAAAATTTCCTCACCTTGTAGACTAACTGAATTTCACTTCCCATAGAAATAGATTAAGGTTACAAGTTTGGTACATTTAGAGGTACTAGAATTCCCCAGATTTAACTTACTATTAATGTAGAAATGTTTTCATCCAGCTCCTCTGTACTCTAACATAATAATGTAGAATCAAAAGGGTTGATTAAACTAGATTCAAGCAGGAAACTATAATATCACATGAGATCTAGAACTTACACCAGATTGGGAGTTACATGGATTCTACTTTCAAAATTCTGTCTATATGATTATGAAAATTAGATTCCTTATGATTGATTATGTTGAATGTAGTACTAATAAAATTAATAATATATAAGTCAACTGTTATATGTAGCCAATTCATACTATATGAAGTAAACACATAAATAAATTTAGAGACATACCACTCATGCAATTGACCAACCTCCCAACCTTAGAGTTCTTCTGTCTCCCAGAACTCACCCCCGAGCTGAGATCATCTCCGAGAACAGATCAACCTCTAATCTATTTAAGAGCAGCTTATTTAAGCTATTGTTCCCCAAAGCATGTTTCTAATTCTGCATCCAGAATCTCAGGATGCTTTTCTTCCTGTTTTCCTAGGCTTCCCATTTTAGGGATTCTTTAAAGCTATTTTATGGTTTTCCCAACTTTTCCAACTTTTTTACCTCTTCCCAACTACTTTCCTCATCATTTGGGAATTCAGATTTTTCCTCAAAAATCTAACTTTAGAAATAATTTCTTTCAAGGATTTTTGAAAGATTGTGGTGAATATTTTCCTCATCCATCCTCATGGATTTAGCAAGTGATCTCATACATCTCATTTTGGTCAATCTGCGCAACATCATTTTATTCATTTACTCAATTAAATATTTAATTACATCCACAAAATATTTATCCTTTGGGGTCCACTCCCCTTAGGATTAAAGTTCAAATGTCTAGCTTTGAAATTCAAACACATAAATTGGGGATGTTACATATTCCCCCTCTGAAAACAAACACCGTCCTCAGTGTTGTTATTCAACTACTAGAGTTCATTTTTCAAACAAAATTGGATATCTTTCCATCATTTCAGCTTCTCTTTCCCAGGTATCTTCTTCAACAGTAAAGTGCTTCCACTGCACCTTTACTCTTGCTACCATTCGGTTCCTCAATTCAATTTCTTCCTGCTCCAATATTTGAAGAAATTCTGGTAGAAATTCCCCTTCTGGTTCCACCTGTACAACATTCCAATCAACTATGTGAGAAGCATCATGCACATAATTTTTTTATAACGAAACATTAAACACATCATGAACTCTAACATTGGGTGGTAAGGCCAACTTGTAAGACACTGGTCCCACCCTTTCTAATATTTCAAAAGGACCACAATATCTAGGAGCCAGTTTTGCACAACTCCCCGCATAGAGTGTGCCCTTTTTGGGTTTAATACGCAAGTACACATGCTCCCCCACTTTAAATTCTCGGTGCACTCTTTTCTTATCAACGTAGTTTTTCTGGTGATCTTGGGCTGTCTTGATGTTTCTTTGTATATGTTTAACAACTCTTTCCATCTCTCGTAGAGCATCTGGTCCCAACATTAGTTTATCTTCTGGCTGGCTCCAGCTCAAAGGAGTACGACATTTTCTCCCATAGAGTGCCTCAAACGGACTCATTTTGATGGAGGATTGGTAGCTGTTATTATATACAAATTCAGCTAAATGCAAGTAGTCTTCCCACTTTGATGGCCTATCCATTACATACATTCTCAGCATGTCTTCCAAAATTTGATTAGTTCTCTCTGTATGACTGTCTGTCTGAGGGTGGTAAGCAGTACTAAAATTCAACTTAGTACCCATCCCTCCAAATAGCCCTTTCCAAAAAGCGGCTGTAAACTTAGCATCTCGATCAGAAACAAGTACCTTCGAAACTCCATGGAGCCTTACTACCTCATTCAGGAACACATTCGCTACTTGAGCTGTTCCAAAGGTAGATTTCACCGGTATAAAATGGGTAGCTTTTGTTAAAGTGTCTACTACCACCATCACTGAATCATGTTGGTATTTGGTTTTGGGTAATCCTGTTATAAAATCCATGGAAACTGTGTCCCATTTCCATTCTGCAATCGGCAAAGGATTTAAAAGACCATCAGGATGCTGATGCTCAACTTTGACTAGTTGACATTCCATACATCTAGTTAAATATTCTGCTACCTCTTTCTTTATTCCTGGCCAAAACAACTTCTTTTTCAAAGCTGTTAACATTTTCTGATATCCTGGATGTCCTGCATATGGCTGTTTGTGATATTCATCTAGAATCTCTTTTTTCAAGGTCTCCACATTTGGAACATATAATATATTTTTATAACAGATCAACCCTTTTTGGTTTTGAGTGAAATCAATTTTCTCCTTTTTCTGTAATTTCACCAGGAGTGTTTCATAATTTGGATCTTGGTTTGCTACCTTTCTCACCAACTCTTCTACTTCGATCTAAGCACTACTTCCAATGCTGTTTATATTCTGACAAGCATTTCTGCTCAATGCATCAACAATTTTATTTTCTTTCCCCCTGATATGTTTTATGTCCATATCAAATTCACTTAGAAAAGACAGCCATCTGGCTTGTCTCGCATTCAAATCAGTTTGGGAAAAGAAATATTTGAGACTAATATGATTAGTCATCAATGTAAATTTTTTTCCAAGGAGATAGTGTCGCCACATCTTCAAGGCATGAATAACAACAGCTAACTCCAAATCATAGGCACTGTAGTTTTGTTCATGTATCTTCAGTTTTCTAGATTCATATGCAATAACTGAATTTTCCTGCAAGAGAACTCCTCCCAACCCCTCTCTACAGGCATCCGTACATACCACAAATTCTTTATCAGGATCTGCAATCTTCAGTATAGGAGCTGTAGTAAGTTTTAGCTTTAATTGGTCAAAACTGTGTTGGCATTTTTCAGTCCACTCAAATTTGACACCCTTTCTTTGTAATGATGTTATGGGATGTGCTATGGCATAAAATCTCTCCACAAATCTGCGATAATAGCCTGCAATCCCCATGAATGACCTTACTGCTGAAACATCAGTGGGGATAGGCCATTCCTTAATAGCTTTTATCTTTTCAGGGTCAACAGCCAGCCCTTGTTCAGAAATAATATGACCCATGTATTGGATCTTATCTTTATAAAATTCACATTTGCTGAACTTGGCATATAGCTTGTTTTCCTTCAGCGTTTGCAATACTATCCTCAAGTGTTCTTTATGTTCCTTCTCACTTTTTGAGTAGACTAAAATATCATCTATGAACACAAGAAAAAATTTATCCAAGTATTTATTTAGCACATTTTTCATCAGGCAAATAAATGTGGCAGGGGCATTTGTCAAACCGAAAGGAAGGACTACAAATTTGTAGTGCCCATACCTGGTTCGAAAATTTGTTTTGTTGATGTCTCCTTCCTTAATTCTGAGCTGGTGATAACTAGTTCTTAATTCAATCTTCGAGAATATTGAAGCTCCTCTCACTTGATCAAAAATATCATCAATTCTAGGCAAAGGGTATCTATTTTTAATGGTCAACTTATTTAATTGGCAATAATCAATGCACATCTGAAAAGTTCCATCTTTCTTTTTCACGAACAGCACCAGTGCTCCCCAAGGAGATACAATCGGTCTGATATACCCTTTATCTAATAGTTCTTGCAATTGCATTTTCAATTCCATAAGCTCAGGGGGACTCATTCGATAAGGGGCTTGGGAAACAGGTACTGCTCCCGACACCAAATCGATTGAAAAGTCAATCTCTCTTTTGGGGGGAAGATGAGGGATCTCATCTGGAAAAACTTCTTTAAATTCCCTTATCACTGGTAATACATCCAGCAGGTTTTCTTCAGTTTTCTGTTCGATTTCTTCTACATGTACTGCATAAACTTGATATCCTTTTCTAGCTGTTCTTTTTAATTGCATTGCTGATATTTGTCTTACAGAGATAGGTTTTGGTTTTCCTTTGAGAATAAAAGGTTTCCCTTCCTCATCTACACAATGTAAGGTCTTGTCCCAAAAGTTCATCATAACCTTCTTCTTTTCCAGCCAGTCCATTCCTATCAGCAAGTCATATGAACCTAAAGGAACAATGTTCAAATTTACTTCGATTTGAAAATCATTTAAATTAATTGTTGTTCAGGGAAATTTGTGTGTTACCTTCCTCTTGGTTCCAGTGGCCAGCTGAACCAACCATGACTGTTGAAATTTTTCAGGTTTCAGGTTACATTTTTCTACAATTTTTGGACTAATGTAACTCAAAGAAGCACCTGGGTCAATCAAAACTATAACAGATTGGTCAAAAATCTTACCCTCCATTTAAACCATGGTAGCTTGATGTTCTGCTTGCCGATTTTCCAAGGCTGCACTGATAGTTGGTATATTTCTGGCTATGTCATTTACTGTGGGAGCTTCTCGGTCTCTCATAACCATCTGAATGTTTTTATGGGGGCAATCTCTCAGCAGATGGGGTTCTCCACATCCCCAGCATTTCAGGGGTTCTCTCATTTTCATTGTACCCTCCCTCTTATTGTCTCCATCAATTTGTTTTGAGGCCACTTGGGAATGAGCAGTTTGACTTTCTTTGGGTTTATTAAACTTTTTCCGCTGATGATCTCTGCCAACATTCTTCAAATAGGCTGGTTTCTATTTCTTCCCTTTGAATTCGCTCTTAGTTACCCAGCTTTTTCCATGTTCAGTTTTTCTTTTGAACTGTTGGTAGCACAATATAGCTTTTCTAACAGCTTCATCCATTGTTTTTGGGTTATCAAATTCAATTTTCTCTTTGTAAACAATAGGCATACCATTCGGAAACCTTTGTACCTTTTCCTTTTCTTCCCTTATGTAGGGTACATATCTCAACAGGTTTGTAAACTTAGTAACAAACTCATCAATTGTGAGCTTTCCTAGTCTAAGTTCATGAAATTCCTTGGCTTTATCATCATAGTAATGTTGATTCAGGTAGCGGTTTTTGAAATTAACTTAGAAATCTTCCCAGGTAACTGTCTTTTCATCAATGGCATGCACCATTTTTGTCTCCTCCCACCACAAGGTAGCCTTACCTTGTAGTTGGTAAACAGCTAATCTGGCCTTCAAGTTACTTTCATATTCATAGACCTGGAAGTACTTAATCATGTTCAACAACCGGGCTTCCGCATCATCCTCCTTCTCCCCATCATAGGAAGGAGGTTTAATCTTTCGGAATTCCCCCTGCAATTCCTTTTTCTGCTTATAATGATGCCTAACAACATCATCATCATCAGACTCATCAATCTTCCTCTTTCTAGAACCTTCGCCTTCTTGGCGTTCTACGAAGTTAATTCTCTGATGAGATTTTCCTCCTCCTCACTGGCTAATGACAATCTGTCATTCTAGCTTTTTATCTCAGCCAATTATTGTTGCAACCTCTGCAACATAGCCATCATGGCTGCATTGGGATCTAGTGCATTATATTCATCACGCAGATCAACATAAATTTCGTAACCTTCTGCCATTTCATCACCACTGTACACTACACAACATAGATCAGTGAAAATAAAAATATAATTTTTTTATTTTCTTTTTCAATAGAAATAAATTTATACAGTGAACACACAGCCACAGTGAGCACAATGTCACCAGCCCAGTTTTATAACTTGGGTTCTGATACCATTTTTCACACCTCTCATTTACTCACACAAAAAAAATAATTTCTAATTAAATTCAACATAATATTTTTTATTTCTAACTGGTGAAATCCTACTTTTCTCTCCAATATGATTTATTTCCACCTAAAAATTGTGCCCCAAGTCCATATCTTTTAACTCTCAAATTCAACATCGATTTACTTTGTATTCAAATCATATTGGAGTTATTTAATATATCCACCCTCTATGATGGGTCGCATCTATAATCCTATGTTTAACTTTTCCTTTTGATGATTATTAACTCTTGGGTATTAAACCCATTTCCACTGATCCATATGCATGGCATTAGAATAGGTTGTACTCATGAGGCCTTTGGCCCCTTTGTTTTCCAATCCTATGTTCTAATCGTTATCATAACGTCCTTCTCTACACAACTTGGTCATTAACATTGGTTAAGTTTAATATACATACGTTTATAGGGAGGACTATATCGTGCTTGTGGTGGTTCAATGAGGTGGTAATCATACTCTTCACAAGATCTGTATTAAAAATATCACATTTTACTATACATGGATATTCATAGCAGCATTTAATGTGAAGATTTAACGTAGTTATTATGCTTTTACGCATAGTGTCCTGCCATGAATCGAATGGATATGGTGTGGGAATGAGACGTGATGGTTCTGCGCCACGTCAAATCTTATAATGCTTTTGGTTACATGTTATTGGTGGGGATGGTTTCATCATTGTTATATTCATGTGCTATTCCTCCCTGTCAATTCGGCCATCGCCATGCCAGCCTACTCCGAGTGCAAGGCGCTTCTCCGTCATACGACATAGCGCCGGAATTTTCATTATGTATTTTTGGTATAATAAATGTTGAACTACGAGTGTAAATGTATGCTCCAGCTATCCGATCCGTGGCCTCATCTCTGCGATGTTGCCATGTGGACGGATACAATCTTCTCAATGTATTAATGGTTCTGGAGTTTTCAAATGGTTATATAAGTTTGCGCTTTTGATTGAAGGCAATTTCTTTGCTCTTCATTTGGTACATTCACCTCTGCAACCGAAGAACTAACTCGTTGGCCGACTTATCTACGCCACTACAAACAAACAAGGTATGAATATTGAGCATACGTCTTGCATTTTTGTGTGGGAGCTCATATTCGGCTTCCAGTACTTGTCATACTTATTTTCTATGGAAGTCTCGGTAGTTACTGATACGAAAGGGTTTAATTCTGAAGTTTGCGTTCATGGTTCAATATCGTTTGGGACCAATTCGCAATATCTCCTGAACCAATTTCGCTGTATTATTATTAGTTTGTCGTCGTCCTTGTTTCTTTGTCGATTTCGTGATCTTATAATTAGCTAAGCTTGATATTATCATGCAGAGTTGATGATACTTTGCCTTGCCTCATCGTAGTGGAGCGATAGTCATCAAGCTCGACTTCGTGAGGTTTGATTTTTCCCATTTACGTATACATATTTTTGTTTATGGTTCCTATTAACCTTCATGCATTCAATTAAATTGATATTCTACTTTTACCTCTGGTGCAGGGAGCTCGTAAAGAACGAGGGTCCGCCTTGGCAGGTAACCTATTCTTGTCTGGGTAACTTTCTCTATTTCAACGATTGGCTATCAGCTACATTATTGACCGATTTCCTAACATGACTATGTTTCCCTAGGTAATGCGTACTTCCGAAGCATTCCATTGTCGGCAGCTACGCAACCCTTCACTTTCAGATGATATTAATTTCACCTCCCTTGGCATTTCAAGTCGGTATATGCCTGTGTGGATATTCACATCCTCTCGTTACATGGTTTCATCCCATTGAAGCAGAATCATTAACTCTTGTAGGGTTTAAGCAATGTCCCTTGAGGAGTCAGACTCTGTCTGATTCGGAATATTAATAGTTTCAGTCATATGCTAGTATTCTTAGGGGATTCAAAATTTGAATGAGAATACCAATATTTTGGCCCTACAGGCTCAGAGGTTGTAGCGTATATCTGGACGTTTTTTTTTTTCTTGTCACGGATATTTTCTCATAATTTCAATGAAGCTATAGTTTATTAAATTCGATACTTTCTCATGCTACCTCACATGGACTTACTCGTTGAAGTGGTTTTCAATACAATTTAAAATTAATGAGTCATTCCTACTTTACTTTACTTAACACAGTAGAGATTTCCACTTATGTACTTCTCTTCATAGTCAATGTTCTTTTGTTTTTAAATTGTATGGAGCCTCCTAGCTATTTGATATATATATATATATTGTGCATGAATTCTACAAGAGACTCACAGGAGTGTCTGGGTAGTTATTTTCCCATTTGAATTTAGTGTGCTGAATTGTATTGCTTCCTGTAGCTATATATTTCTAAATGCTTTTGCTATTTATTCATTATGAGAGAACAAACCCATTGTATCCATTTGTAGACTGATTTACCTCTTTATATATATATCGGGACAAGATTTATGTGTCCATGCTTCATAGATATATATTTGTTTAGATTTGTATAAGATGCAGGTGTTATGTTATTTACAATTCTCCATGCACTTCTAACTTCCCATGTTATGTACTTCCATTGAGTCTCTTTCTCTCTTTCTTTTCTTGTGGGTTACTCCCATATTTTCATACATAACTCTTCTGTTCTAGTTATGTCTGTAGCTGTTGGCCTTATTTTGGTTCCATTTCATTGCTATTCACATAAATATACAATACTAAACTTTCCTAATTTACAGTTTCATCTTATTGGAAGAAAGGAGTAAATATTTTAATTATGGAAATGCACAACTGTTGGAATTATTATAAATCTCTGTTCTTCACTTAGTAACTAATAAATGAATACCTTTGTACTCTCTGCATTTCCTCACTGTCTGTATATCTATAAATTTCCTCACATTGTAGACTAACTGAATTTCACTTCCCATAGAAACATATTAAGGTTACAAGTTTGGTACATTTAGAGGTACTAGAATTCCCCAGATTTAACTTACTATAAAATTAGAAATTCTGGAGATGTTCTCCTCATTCTCCTAAGCTTACTCATAGATGTATATTAGTAGATCCGGAACAATTTACAGTTAAATTATCTGTAGAGAGCTATGTATCCACATATCTAGACCCACCTCGGTTTAGAGTTTCAGTTGGATTCTGCTTTACAGACTTCTTCTCTACTACACTACAGAATTTATGAAGGTGAATTCCTTATGATTGATTCTGTTGAATGTAGTACTAATAAAACTAATAATATATAATTCAACTGTTATATGTAGCCAATTCATACTATATGAAGTAAACACATCAATAAATTTAAAGACATACCACTCGTGCAATTGACCAACCTCCCAACCTTAGAGTTCTTCTGTCTCCCAGAACTCACCCCCAAGCTGAGATCATCTCTTAGAATAGATCAACCTCTAATTTGTTTAAGAGCAACTTATTTAAGCTATTGTTCCCCAAAGCATGTTTCTAGTTCTGCGTCCGGAATCTCAGGATGCTTTTCTTCCTGTTTGCCTAGGCTTCCCATTTTAGGGATTCTTTAAAGTTGTTTTATGTTTTTCCCAACTTTTCCAGCTTTTTTACCTCTTCCCAACTACTTTCCTAATCATTCGGGAATTCAGATTTTCCCTCAAAAATATAACTTTAGAAATAATTTCTTTCAAGGATTTTTGAAAGATTGTGGGGAATATTTTCCTCATCCATCCTCATGGATTTAGCAAGTGATCTCATACCATCTCATTTTGGTGAATGTTTGCACAACATCATTTTATTCATTTACTCAATTAAATATTTAATTACATCCACAAAATATTTATCCTTTGGGGTCCACTCATAGGATAAAGTTCAAATGTCTAGCTTTGAAATTCAAACACATAAATTGAGGATGTTACGTTATAATTATTAATAATTAAATTAAAATTATAAAAACTCTATTTTAATATAAATACAACCAATTAATATAATTAAAATTCATATTCTAAAAAATATCCCCATTTTTCATTACTTTAAAAACATACATAAAAATCCAATTATAGAATACCCATGACGTAAAAAAACAAACATGTAAAACGATGAAAATGTGTACGGATCGATGGTGCGGAAAGAACGTAGGCATTTCAAGAGTGTTTACACTTACCATATATACACATTAGAACAAAATAGTGTGTAAATAATTTTGAGTAGCTTTGAATATATGCACATGGTAAGAAAACTATATAAATATATTTTATTATATAATATTATATAGATCTGATAATTATATTTTTTATTTATTTTTATAATTTTTATAATTAGAATTAAAATATTAATATTTATTTATTTATCTTATTAAATTTAAAATTTAAAATTGTTATTGTTTTTATAGTTATTTTTAATAGATATAAATGCAATTTTTCTATAAAAATAAAAATAAAATTATATTTCAATAAATATGAATTTTTTTTAATAAAAATAAAATTATATTTCAAAAAATACTAAATTTTTTTAACTTTGTAAATGAAAATTAAGAAAACTCTTAAATCATTGTTTTATATTTTTCTAATAATTAATTTTCCATCCATCATGATAATTAAAAATAACAAGAAAAATGTTAACTATTTTTTTTCACATTATTAAAAAAATGATATCATTTTTGTATACTAGAATTTTATTGTTATAGAGTTTATGTATGCATCTCTTATTCATCGAAATTATATTATAAGAGTATGCATTGAAGATTTAAAATTATATCGTAAAGTATGCATTGAAGATTTAAAAGTTTTGGTTGTTGTAAATATTTTTAGAGGCTAAACAATTTCAATTCAGAGTCAACGATGTATCACCTCTCTTGTGACTTGGATCTACAAATGGTACCTAGCAAATATTCCATGACTTCACTTTTGTGCTACTTTCTATTCTACTTGTTTGTATTTACTACTTACTCCACATTTTTTCATTCCTCTTGTGACTTGAATCTACAAATGATACCTACCAATTGTAACACCACCACTTACTTTTAATTTAATTTTATTACGGTAATTCGGCAAAGTGAAGAGATTTAATATTTAAAGTTAAATTGATTTTATTTCTTGTAAAATTAGTTAAATAGCCTGTCACAAGTTAAATAACCTCCTTGACGATTCTTTTGGTAGTTATGTCATCCTTTATTGAAAAAGGGATTCGAAAAAGGGATTCTAAGGAAGGACTAGGGGGCCTAGAGGAAGAATGAGGAGGGAGGCCAAAAGAGAAAATGAATGAGCCATGAAGAGAATTTGGGTAGGACGTTGCCATATGGGTGCAATAAACCGATGGATATCTCTAAATCTAACCCTCGAAGGGTGAATGTCCAAGTTGGACTTGGGGTCCTAATGCTCGGGGGAGAGACTCGATGTCATAGCCAGTCTCGAGGTTGGGCGGAGAGATCTTCTAGAAATAATTCTATAAATAGATAAGTATTCTACTCTTATAGATTTTTACAGCATTAGGTGAAATTATGTAGATATATGCTTGACTTGTTGGCTTCTGGCCGGTTTTTCTACTCAAGCTTTTTACCGAGTTAGTGTAAAGTTTGTGAATCATGTGAATCCTACATGTATTATTTATTGCTAATGATTTTGTAAACACTCTAATCTTGCGATACTAACACAGAATTACTTATTAATCACTTTTTTTATGATATTCATGCAAGTGAATGATAACTTTGAATCAAATATAGTTGTGAAAATATTATGTAGTGGACTCGTAAAAAGATATTGGCTATACAATGAAGGAAAAGCTTACGCAAATTTTATAAAATTGTAATATCGAGTGAAGTTTGTATACTAAAAACTTGAAATACGCCAACGAAGGTGCATTGTACCCGTAGTTTAAGTCCTTGACAAAGGAAAATACTAAATTAAGCACAAAACGGTTAGCCCAACATGGGAAGAGACCTAGTCGGCCGGTTCGTCACGAGTTTGGAGCATCGAAACGATGTGAAAAACTTGAGGCTCATTCAAGTAGAGTTAGAGGGAATCAACCCTAATTATATTGTCAAAATGTTTACTAAACATACGAGCTTACCTAAACGATACATCAATCTATTAAATAATAATGTAAGAACGAGAACCACAAAGAGCATGGAAAGAGCAACGGAGTTCGGACTCAAACAAGGACATTCGAGAATATTCATATAGTTGGAGATAAAATTAATGAATTTAACACAAATACTGAGGAACATCCCACATAGCGCAATGCATATTGTAAATTATAGAGAAACTACAAATAATTCTTCCCAATTGAGTTTAATACATCAACGAAATACGGTATTGATAATTTGAGAGCCATTAGAATGAATAAAGAAATGACGATAAATATGTAAATTAACCTTTGTGAGCTTAACATGCTTAGGCGTATGCGTTAGCTTTACAAAAAAAATGAGATTTTGCGTACAAAATAATTTACAAAAAATTCTATAGGTAGTTGTTTAACGAAGGAAAAGAAGCACAGGTGGTGAAGGAGATTCATTGCTCGAACGGTTAAAATGAGAACAATAATGTATTTTTTATCTGATAATTTAACTCCTTGTGTAGTTCAGTTACCAAATTGAGAACCATAAATAACGACGGAGTTGTAGCGGAACTACCATTGTATATAAAGAGAAGGGGTTCTACAAAAATAAATGCTCGGGGTTAATGGATTAAGTTAGGAGAAAAATCCTAGACTCTATTGTTTAGTCCTAGATATGAGAAAAGCTGAAACTAATATAACTTCAAGGACCCTTCTTAAATAAAATGGATATGTTTCTTGTAAAACACATTCATAGCAAGTAGATTATCAAGCGAAGAAATGCTGGAAATACAAAAAGTTAAACCCTTGCTACAAAAACCAAAAGCCCATCTTGCAAGCCTTAGGGAAAATATTTTTACCTGCACAAATTATATAGAAATGATTAACAAGCTGTAGAAAAATTCAAGAAAATTTGAAAAGATAAGGGAATAGATGATTTACACAAGGAGCAAGACATCAGAGTGAGTTTTCAAGCTTTGTTACATGCATAAAAATGATAACGGTTCAACAAATTTGGAATAGTTCACTTAGAAAGAGGTATGTAAATACTTAGAGGATGGTGAACTTACCAATGCATTCTTTGCTTCTAAACCTTGAGCTAACAAATTAGATGTGAGCTTTGCATTTGTGTGCTTTGACAAGCACGGCATAAAAGCACCCTTACTGAAGTCTTTGAACCCTCGGGGTCTCTGAATGAGACGAAGAGAGTTGGATACGAGCCGGAAGAGAGAAATGAAGCGAGCTTCGTCGCGCTAGAACTAGGAAAACTGTTGGACTTCGAGGTTTTGGGTGGGCTAACCACCCTCGAGTAAATCCAAGTTGTTGGATGTATTAGAGATCCACGGTCGACATAACCTCCAAGTGTCATATCACTAACGCAATAGCTAGTCGCTCGTAAACCCTACGAGAGGATTGTTGTCAAATATTTACAATTAATGTTTGTAACGGTTTCCGGGTGAATGGATGCGGTTGTACTTTACCCATAATGTGTATACAGAGATAGTGAATTGAAAAGTGTAGTGAGGGGTTGAAAACAAATTGGTGCTCTACATGAAATGATAGTTAATACCAATTGAATAAATCTTTGAAGTGTTAATAGATATAATCTTTGTAATATGAAACCTTGGTTTATGCATTTCACATCAAATGTAAGTACGGGGTATGCGATATATATTGTTAATATTACTTTTACTTAGACCTATATAATGTATATTTGAATAATGTAATAAGAGGCATTACTAATGTGATATTCGAGGTCGAATTTTGATTATGAATTCGCTATACAATGTTATCTGAATTTAAATGCCCATGGGGATTTGCGTACATTAAACTTGTGGTAAAAACAAAAACAAAACAAAAAATAATTTTATGATTTATTTATGGATGAATGTTACACCAATATTCCTTGACTCCACCTTTGTACTACTTTTGATTCCACTTGTTTGTATTTACAACCAACTCTACTCTTTTCATTTACTAATTTCTCTTATGAAAATTAGCGTAGTATTTTTATATGTTAGGTCCCTATATTACCTCTTTGTAGTCCTTATGTTAGTGTAGCCCCCTTAATGTTATTGTTGTACCTTGGTAACTCCCATATTGTTATTATTGTGCCCTTAAATTATTATTGTGTTGTGCTATACAACAACCACCATTTATTTTTATAATTCTGGGGACCTTTAGAAATAATAGGAAATTCTTTTTAAATTGCATCGCAAATCACATATCTTAATGAATTTCAAAAAAGACTCATAAAACTTAAAATATGTGAATTGTGATATGCACTCAAATTTCTCAGAAGCTATGATTTAAAACTTTGCAAAAGCGATCACCATTATATTTACTTTATCATACTTGCACTTCACTTAATCGATCAAAAAAATTTTAAAGCAAAATGATATAAATTGCGACCCCGCGGAGTCCGACGAAAATAGACTAATAAATATAAAACCTTCGGCTATCGCGGTCACTTCGGTTTTATAAAAAATCGTAATACGCATTTCGATCAACTTATAATATGCGCTTAATTGTTTTCATAAAATTTGCGATGTGCCGATTTGCGGCCGTCGTATTCCCTTGTTTTGAGGTAGGTATTATGAAAGGTTATAAGTTATAATATGCGATATGCGCACCAAGACCATTTAATGGATCAAGCATGTAAAAGAGCTTGTGTCATATCGGGGTAAATTTAAGATCTTAACGGCTAAGCGATTGATAGATCTTATGTGTGGAGATATGTGAAATATTAAATTAGAGATTATGAATGATGATTGATGTTATATTTTAATATATTGATATCTTCTTGTGTGTGTTTGAAATAAATGATAGATTTATCTCTTTAATACTCCATACTTGTAAAAAATCGCTACGCTTTCATGAAACCGGAGTTAACGGATTGAAGAAGAGAAAAATGAGCAAAAGAGGTAAAGAAATTTCTCGAGACGTCATCACGAAGACCACGAGATATGTCTCCATTATTTTCGGACCCCGTACGCAACAAATATTGCGACAATTAGACATGGAGGAAATGTATAAAATTTTTGAAAGTGAAGGACCAAGGGTGATAAACAAAATTTCTTCGACGGTACTTCTACCTACGACGCAACTCTTTTTGACGTTGCATGCTCATACATTCACGGGATAGGGTTGTAGACCAAATATTCTTCCTTATACAAGCATGGTTAAGTGATCAATTGACCACTTAAACATTGAGGATGAAATGTTCAATAAAATTGAGGGGAGAAACTATGGGTTCTTTTACGGCGGGGAAGATTTATGACGATGTACCATCTACCACCCCACAACGAAAATATGATAAAGACTATTTGTGGAATTTTAGAGGAGAACATCCGAGACCTTATCAAAGTCATCCAAGAATGGAAGGATAATCGGGGAAATTAAAGCAAGATAAGTTTTGTACGTACCCAATTTCCCAAATTTAATCATAGTTATGTTCTTTGACATGTTATGTAGATTATTTTCCAAACCGAGATAGCACTAGATTCGAAATGCAGGTTCCTAATTATTGTAATCGTCAATTCATCAATTTTAAATTAAATGGAGACATCTTATCTAATAACCTAGCCAAGCACATAACCAATTATAGAAATAAAATAAGTATTTCATTCAATGAAATACCTCCCTTTTATATGTCTACCTATGTGATGGATGCTATGTTTTACTTCAGTTTTCCTACCATGGGATGAAATAGACTGCAAGGACCCTACCCCGATTCATATTTACCACGAGAGAACTCTCGGATTGATTTCCACTTACACTTCTATAAAGTATGTTATGGTGTCATATTTCATATACATCGAGATGATTTTTAACAAAAGGGCTCTAGGGTTTCAGAAGCCAATGCGGACATTCTTCCGAGTAGCTAGATGGTTTTAAAAAGAGAATTTTACATATACTAGAGTATTTGGGAGTTATGCTTCTCCCCAAGTTTTATCTTATTATGTTCTGATAAGTTACTTGCAAAAATAGCCTATTAGCTTGTTAATGGTGTTATGAAGCAGTGAAGGATGCTAAAAGTTATTTGGCCTAATTTCCCTCTACAATGTATGGCACCTTTGCTTTGTCTAATATCGGTCATACTTACAAGGAAGTTTGCAAAATTCATTTATTTAAATTGGTAGTTATCACCAGAAGATTATATGATCCAAATGATATAATTAAAAATTACATCACGAGATCTTAATAGGAAGCCTTTTGTAAAGTAAGAATATGGATTTGATGGTCTCTTCTAGGGCATGGAAAATTTCTCGAGATATTATCAAGTATGGATCTAGTCAACTAAAGTCGAAGGGATGTTGAAGCTTCTCAAGCATACAAAAACAAGAGACTAGAGAAAGTCCCTCTAACTTTGTTAACTATTGAAGATGACAACAAACACACTCTAAGGGTTAGCTTGGATGATGAAATAAAATAAATTTCTAAAGATGAATTAGGTCGATCGCGACAACAATATGATAATTTTGATAACTCATAAAAATGAATCCGAATCTAAAAACGAAAACTCGAGAAGAAAAATTGACCAAGTCATTCATGAGATAGGAATGTTGGAGGAAACAAGAAATAATGGGACGAGAATCAAATTATGAAGCAATTCAGCACAATCACAACATCCTAGATCAATCCAGGTTACGAAAAGAAAGATCTTATAAATGAATGGGAGAGGTTTTTACCGAAGCAATAAAGACTCTAAGAAAATCCCAATATCGATCAAGAAACAAGTTTCAGGACACGAGAACACTCACATAAGATAGTGTAAATTTGTTAACCCGCTACAAAGAGTTCTAGCAATCCATGATAAAGAAATCATACTAGCCTACCCCACGGATCACATAGTTCTATAGATTTAAGATATTCCTTCATTATATATTTTCTACCGTCCTAGTTACAGTCGTAGTTAAAAGAAATAAAAAGAAGGAGAATTGGTGAAACAACTCCAAAGCATACATATGAATCAGTTGATGTACTATGGAAAGATTCCTCAAAGATCCCACTAAACATCCAACGTTATCATAGTATGTAGGGGCATATGCTACATACGTTGATAAAGCTGCGAGGCTAGAGTGTTGTTAATGGCTATAAGTACAAGAAATAGAGAAGTTGTTGAATGAAGAGAAATCAATTCCGGCAATATATTCAAAGTAAAAACAACCCAATTTCATAAAGATATTGAAATTCTCAAATTACGTATCAGACGAGAGATTAATGAAAAACAAGCACAAGCTGAAATAGAATTGAATAAGTTACAAGTCAACCTCAATTAGAACAATTTATCGAAGAAGCACTTGATTTAAACACTAAGTTAAAGAAATAACAAGAAGTGTTTTGTCATCGAAGCCTCGATGATTTATTATTATCATGATTCAATTAAAATAATGATCCGGCGAGATAGTAATTCATAAACTTGAATGTGAAAGACTTGAGAAGAAAATTGAAGAACACATTCAATGGCAAGTTTCAAATTCTAGAAAGAAAGCTATAATATACCTCAAGTAGATAAACTTCACAAATAAATTCTATTCATAGAATGGGAAGTGAAAATCAAAAAACGGCCAATGCTTGACAAAGACATCCAAGATATCAAGTGAGATTATTGAATCTATGTGTGAGCAATTGTCTAAACAAAACTTCTTAAAGAAAACACGTCGATGTGTTTTAAAAAACAAGACGAGGTAGAAACACGGTGGAAGACGATACACGGGGAGGAATGATTAAAAAGGTAAATAAGTTTGATTAGGAAAATTAGATTTTACGATCAAACCTTACCATCGACATCAAACCCTACGATCTCTTACGGGTCGCAAAAATATCACGGTCGGTAATCTAAAATTCTATTTTCAAGTGACGAGATCCGATCGAGGATATCTGCTTGACTGTTGAATGAAATGTTAGATATTTTCCAACTTCATGACCACATTCGGGAAAGAAGGCAAGACTAGAAAAATCAGAATTGTTAGTTTAATTTCCTAAATTGTTGCTTAAGTTAGCTTTTGAAGAATGTTGTTTGAAACCTCCTCTATATTTTTTGTAATAATCTATTTTAGTTTATCGTTAGTTTAGTATTTAAACCCTTCTCGTGCTTTTAGAGAAGAGTCTAGAAATTTGTCAAAAACATTTGTAAAGAATGCACTATTGTGAGTTTGTGAGTGCTTTGATGAATTAATGGAACACATTCTATTATATTTTAACAACTAAAGTTGTTTTAACGTGTTGCACTATTGTACTCTTTAAATTGCTCGAAAGTGAGAAGGAACATATTTATTTTGTCGAGTTTACATGAGTATGCTAACTTCGTACATATGGTACTTCTATTCACTTGTATTAAGTCTTACTTCATAGATTGTGATTATCTTTATTGCATTATATATTTGAAATGTCATCATATATAGATATTACATGCACTTTTGTTCTAATATTTAGCTATGTTTTCTTATTGAATATGTAATCCTGCTTGATAAATGTGATATTTCTTTCACAATTCTTCTATGCAAACTAATTTGTTAGAAGAATCATTTATAATTTTCATCTCTTTTATTTGTTAAATGATACATATTAACGATAGTTGAAAGATATCATTTTAGATCACATAAAGGAAAAACACCCGGGTATACATTAGATTAATAATTTAGATAGATGCATATAGATTAAAATCATAATCCATTTTCATGTTATATTCACAACACCCTCAAAATCATCCTTATTTGGAAACGGTCCCGTTATCCCCATGTGGAGCCACTATATCGGACGGAAAAGGAGCTTCTTTAAGGTACGAGATTTGGGTGGAGTTTCCCCATGTTTTGGTAAACGAATTTCGAGGAGCCTCAACATATTGGCGCTAGAATGAGGGCCAAGAGTGAATGGCACAAATTTCGATCAATCTAAAGGTCAATAAAAAAATCTCTCTCCCTCTAGATCCCCATCGACTTCTAGAAAATTATCTAGATCCTCATCTATAAAATCGCGTGGATCATCTTTCCCCTAGTCTCCTAGCGATACTAAAACTATTTATTTCCCGAAATTCTCCAACATTCCCCCGGAGAAGTTCATTCTTTGATAAAAATTTAAGAAAGTATACGTATTTGCATTTATCTGAGTCTTCTCAATTATCGGATCTTAGTATTTCGTCCTCCTTACAACCTCGAATAATATTTACTCGATTAGAAAGTCAAAAAACGGGGATTCTCCCTTTTTAATTTCCTATCGATAGTACTCGAAATAAGTTAAAGAGGACTCAATTATGACGAATCACTAGCAAGGTCTTATCTAATTCACCCCCATTCCCTCCACTCACTTCCACAAATTTCATTCCAACGATCGAGTATCACTTTCACTAGTTCCAACACTTAAAATACTAGTCATAGTACTCAACCTGCCTCATCAATTCACAATCAACCTATCCATAATCCAATGGCAAGTCAAGTCCCTCCACCAAATTTAAACCCATCGAGTAATCCTACTCCTCTTCATGCTACGTTTTGCCCTAAAAATCGCGAAAGATGGCTACCAAAATTTAATCTGATGATGGTCTTCGGGCGAGAAGAACATATTCATAATTTTATGTTGAAGTTTGTCAACTTGAATGCGGTATTTGAAGGGGATTGTGTTGTACGATTATTTTTATATACTTTAAAAGGATACGCGGTATCTTGGTATTTTTCATTACTTGCTCAATCCATAGCCCAACTAGAATATGTTTGAAGAATAATTTACGGCTAAGTTTAGGTGTGAATCTTGTGACTCTAATTGATGATATTTCAAACCTTAAAGCTAGACTAGGTGAGAAGATAAAATATTTAATTCAAGATTTAATAAACTACTCAATAAAATTCCTAGTGCGAGAAGTTCAAATTGAGTGGTATATTTCATCACTCCCATCTAATATAGCTATTTTTCGTTGATAGAGAAAAACTAGCAAATCTTGTAGATAATATGAAAGAATCTCTATACGTATAAAAACGCTTAACTTCTCTTGAGAAAAGAATTCTCGGGGAAGATTGTAAATCAAAGAAAATATTTTTCAAAGATGATTCACAAAATAAAACACCAAAAGATCCATTTGATCCTAGAAGGTCTTCAAAAAAATTTGAAAACCATGACCAATGAGATGGCGGAGACATCAAGAAACAAGTCGCCGAAAATTCAAATTCGAAAAAGTTTTAGGAATTTCAAGAAGAAACAAACCTCTAATTCTCAACCTCAAGCTTGGTCTCTCTAATGTTGAATCGGATCAAGTAGAGGAGGAAGAACAAAAAGAGGAAGAGGAGGATGAAGAAGAAGAAGAGGTTGAGATTAATGGAATGTGGGATTTTATCCTATCAAATTAAGAACAACTTGAAGCATTTCATTGTCGGCACACGTAGCAAAACGATTAGCACACGTAGCAAAATTATTGCGGAAACATACGGCCTAGTCAACAACAAAAAAATTCCACTCTTGCTAAAGACAAATCAATAACCAAAAAGTATAAAACTACTTAAACAAGTCCTGATACATCGGACTCTCCACCTATATCTAAAATGGTCATCTCTGATACCATTGAGTATAATATAGTTGAAGACATGAAGAAAAATAGTGAAAATATTTCAATTCATGAGCTTACCAAATTGAAGCAACAACAACAAATCTTACTTAGAGAATTAAAAGTTGTTCTTGCTTCAAACTTACTGCTCCGGTTATAGTGAAAGTTTGCTAATGAAATGGGTATGCCACCTTCTCCTTCGGTAAAAATAGATGCTTGATTTAATTATGATAGGTGATCGGTCCATCCCCTCATACTCCCCCATTTCTCTTAACTTTTGTGAGATCTATAACAAAAATTTTTCATAATCGTTTGATAGATTCGGGGGCTCCTTCGAATATAATGCAGAAATTAGTTTGTTCTAAATTGAACATTACTCCTCGAGTTCTCCGAGTTCATATAGTACAACTTGAAAATGAGAACTAGAGTAGAAGTGGTAGGAGAATTAAAATCTATCTCAATCATATTGTCATCAAATCCTAAAGTTGTTCGGATAATTGATATTTTGGTTTCATACATTCGAATTTTATGGTTTAATTTTAAGTCGTGATTGGTCCTAAGAAAATTCATGGTTATTTCTCAACGGTATTTGGTCACATATGTGGTTACCACATAATGGAAAGCCAGCTAAATTCGAATTGATTGTGAAAATTTTATGAAACACACGATGTTGATCTTGAAGAGCTTAATGAGCCAATAGCTTTCAATAACAACATTGGAAACTACTCTACACAATCATTTTTGGGAAAGTTTAATTCTCAACCATCTCCTTTCTTTGATAACGCGGTTGTATCTCATATTGAGAAATTTTCCCGACGGATAATTCTAGATGTATTAATTTTTCAAATAGAAAAGTATTTAATTCTTTGTTTTGGACACTTTATTTTGAAGGTTCTAATTCTAAATATGGTGCGGGTGTGGGTTGCATTTTAATAAACCCGGAAAGGCGAAAATACTATGTTAGCTGCCAATTAGAATTTGATTGTACCAACAATGTAGTTGAGTATGAAGCATTAGTTCAACAATTATTAAAGCTATTGATTTAAATATCGGATATCTAAAGGTTTTAGGAGTTATTATCCATTGTAATTATAGACATTTAAAACATTATCAATCATTAGTCCAAGAATTAACTACTCATTTTTTTAGCCTTCAACATTTCTTCTATACCTTGAATACGAATGCTAGTGCGAGAATTACTTGCTAATGTAGCATCAAAATTAATCCCATCCCCGAAAATTTAGTCTCGATAGATTTTTCTATTGAATTGATTTTTAGACCATGTATTCATAATATCACTAATTGGAAGTATTCAGCAGCCACAGATACCATAGATTTTTTAACATCTGAAGAATCTTATGATATCAAATCATGGATGAAAATGAGCATGACACTCAAATTAAGAAAGAGCAAGATGAAAATCCTATTCCAAAATATGTTTTCAAGTTAGAAGACTTATATGATCTAAAGGATAGATTTAAAGAGTAACTAACTCAAAAATACAAAGTTCTACCTTAAGATTCGAGTTAGTTAATCTAGGAAGGAAACAAAAGAAAGACTCAAAATATAAATCTAGGTCCGATCACGTGGCCGATGAAAGATTATCATTCATCGGATTGTTTAGGATGTACAAAGTGTCTTTTCTTGGGATTATTTTGATCTTGAAACATATGATACTTAAATAATCCAACACACGATTCCTATGTTCTCGGAAGGGAAAGCCAATACAACGAAATTGAGAAGATTCATCCAAATTTGGAAAATCAAATTAAAGCTGAATTGAATAAACTTCTCAAGGAAAAATCATCTTTGCGGTCGAAATTCAAAATGGTTATCAAATTTGGTACCTGTCGGGGAAGAAGAATGGTGATATTAGAATTTGCATTGATTTTAGAAATTTAATAAAACTGTTAGAAGGACAATTTTCCACTACCAACCATGGAACAAGTATTGCAAAAAGTAGTTGGTTTTGAACTTATGTCTTTTCTAGATGGATTTTTAGGTTACAATCAAATCCTCGTTCATCCGGATGACGGGTTGAAAACTATGTTCGAACTAAGTGGGGAACTTATGTTTATCAAAAAATGCCTTTTTGATTAATGCGAGGTGCCACTTTCCAATGATCCATGGACATAAATTTTAGAGGACTTATAAACAAAACAATAGTTATGTATTTATATGACATTATTGTCTTCCCTAAACATACAAATCATCAATGTAAATGACCTAAATCAAGTCTTTGAACAATGCAAAAGGTATGGCATTTCATTAAATCCAAAGAAATCATTTTTGGCACAGATGAAGGGAAAACTTTTACGATTCATCGTGTAAAATGGTATCTATATTTATCCTGAAAGAGTTGATGAAATTAAACAAATTTCTTTCCCTCATAAAGAAAACCATGCAATATTTCCTTGGGAAAATTAATTTTGTTAAGATATTTTCCCGAATTTTTCTCAAATAGTTTTACCATTCTTGAGAACATGATTAAGAAAATTTTTGTCTTCAAATGGGGACATAATGAAAGAGAAACATTTGAATTTATTAAACATTCAATTGTCGATGCTCCATTCACGACCACCTCCAATTTTCGTAATCCATTTACATTATACACTTTTTCATCGGATACATCATGTGTAGTTGCTTTAACACGGTTGAATGACCAAAAAAATAGAAACGCGATATCATTCTTTAGTTCAAATTTACAAGGTGCGAAGCTGAATTACACATCCGTTGAAAAACAAGCATTTTATGTTTTTAAAGCCATAAAATTTTTGACCTTTCCCCTAAAGTCTCATACGAAAATCATAGTTCCATTTTCTGCGGTAAGACAACTTTTGATGCGAAATAATTAGGAGAAAAAAGAGCTAAAAACTGGGTAACTACATTACAATAGTATGATGCAGAAATAAAACCCTCTAAAATCATTACAAGTCAAGGTTTTTGCGGAGATGCTTGCGGGATCATCACATTTTCATCGAGAAGAAGATTCGAGGTAATGTGCAAATATCGGAGGTAAGGCTCAATGATTCGGATTCACAATATTTTGATCTTATATTTTAAAAATAGATATGCTCAAATCATCTCGGTGATAAGACAAAACAAACTCTTATATTAAACGCTAAAAGATGAGTTAGTCGTGCGTAATTATTTAGAAGAAATTTTGATTATGTACTACTAAGATTCTTAGAAAAATCTAAAGCATATAAAGTCTTGCGGGAACTCCATGATGGACCAGGTGGAGGACATTTTGGAGAATACATCGGCACATAAGATCCTGTGCAAGTTACTATTGGCCTACACTTTTCGAAGATGCCCATGAATATTAAAGAAGATTTAAAAGCATGCCAAAGTATATCTGGAAAACAAAAAAGCTAGCATTCCCATTACGACCGAGTCAATATTGAACAACCATTTGAGAAATGGGGATTAGATATAATTTGTGAGATTGTTCTCAACTCTTCTAAACAACATAGATATATTCTCACGACTCTGATTACTTTACCAAATGGGTGGAAGCAATTCCATTAAAATTAGCTAACTTAGAAAATATCATTGATTTCATTGACCAAAATATCATAACTAGGTTTTGTCTTACCTCTTGCTTTGATTTTTGATAATGAATCTTATTTATACGGAACTATTATGATAGATTTTGCGATTAAAAGAGGTTTTAAACTAAAATATTACGCAAATTATTATCCCGCAAAGGAAATGGTTTAGCATAATATACAAAGAAAAAAACGATTAGAATAATCAAAAGAACTATTGATCGAATCAAAGAAATTGAAATAAATCATTAATTTTTTCTCTTTGGGTAGATCGAATAACTCAAAAAGCTTCTATTTCTCCATTTAATCTTGTATATGGAAAATAAGTTGTACTCACAATGTAACTATTTCATCTCTTTCCTTAGTTCAATTCATTGATGAAATTCGTACTTCTTCTTTACAACTTAGACAAGGAAAAATTCTTGATTAGAAGAAGAAAGAGAAAAATCCAAACAAACTCATGCTCATCATCAACAAATAATAAAAGCCTCATTTTATTCAACCACATCACTCAAATAATTTAAAATTGGTGATTTGGTATATTGAAATGGAGCAAGCACATGAGGAAAAGGTAAACAAATGAAGTTTCAAAAATACGGCTAGGTCCATTTTTAAATAATTGAAGAAATAGGCCCATCAACATTTATATTACAAGATTTATCAAGAAAAAATGATTCTTTTCATTGTTAATGGGCGAGATTTAAAAAAAATATTTCTCGTAGGAGGTAACCCCTTCTATACGTATTATTATCTTTTGTTTTTTCTCTTTTAAAATAAAATTTCCTTAGTATTAATATTTGGCTTTTCAAATCAAATCTCAAATGATTTTCTTTTCACTTATAAAAAAATGAAAAAGGTTAAGGAAGGAAAATCAAAATATTTAGAGAACAAATTGATTTTATCTTTCGAAAAAAACGAATTTCAAGAAATCAGTTATTCTTTGATGAACTCCCATTTTTATATAGCATGAATATTCTATTTATCATTCAAGAAAGAAAACTTTAATATAGTAAATACACATTTTCGGAAAATGAATGCGAAACTCAACTTTATCATCCAAAATCTTAAAAAGACCTATGATTCATCCCATCGGAAAAATCTTATAAATTTTCAAAGGAATTCAAAAGAAAATAAAAAATATATGATTAGAAGAAAAACATAAAATATAATAAGTCTCATCACGAGCTTGTTTACCATGTTCATAAGGAAATAGTTAAGCCGAAATTACCAATACTATCTAACAATACGGGGTAATGAATTGAGATTATATCAAAGGTCGAGGGTCTCATCAAGAGCTAACGATCGATTTAATTACTAATAGTGAGTGCCATTGTCATCATTTGGTTACCAAGCCAAGACAATGGCTCCTAAGTAAATAAAAAATATATAAAAGAAAATTCTCAAAGATTAGAATTTACTTAAAGAAAATTATAAGAAATCTTTTGGATGGGACAATGAATCATTCTTGAGTAAAAGGTAACCTTGCCAAAGCTTAAATTTCTGATGGAACGAGAGGCTTTCTATCTGTGATAAAAGAGTAAATTTTTATAAAGTGATGTAAGGCCACTTACTTTATCTTTTAAAGCTGAGTAAGGACGATATAGATTTTCATACTTGTATATTTCAAAGAGAAATTATTATGGATAGTGAATAAGAGAAACTTTCATTTCTTAATAAAGATATTATTTATTTGAAATTTCATTCCTTTAACTATTTCATTTTCAAAAAATGTTAGAAATTTCAAAAAAAAATTATCGGGAATGCTCTGGTTCACCCAAGTGAATTTCCAATTGATGTGCTATACAAAAACCCCTATTTATTTTCATGAATAGGGACCCTTTAGAAATAAATAGGAAATTCTTTAAAATTTCCTAAAACAAAAAACTTAGAAAATAAATATTTTATATTTTTCCTTGTTCTTTTAAAGCGCGTCACAAATCACATATCTTAATTAATTTCAAAGACTCATAAAACTTAAAATATGTGAATTGCAATATGCGCTCAAATTTCTCTCAAGATATTATTTAAAACTTTGCAAAAAGCTTCAATTCTTGTTATATTTACTTTATCACACCGCACTTCACTTAATCAATCAAAAAACTTTAAAAACAAAATGATATAAGTTGCAACCCCGCAAACTCAACGAGAAAATAGACGAATAAATATAAAAACTTCGGCTATCGCGGTCACTTGATTTTTTATAAAAAATCACAATTTGCATTTCACTCAACTTATAATATGTATCGTTTTCCTATAAAAGTTGTATTCTGTGATTTGCCTGAATCGCATTATAACCTTTAAGGGTAAGTATTACGAAAGGTTATAAGTTATAATGCGTGATATGCGCACAGTCTCATAATGGATCAAGTGTGTAAAAAAACTTGTGTCATATCGAATGAAATTTAATATCTTAATGGCTTTAAAGCGATTGATAGATCTTACGTTTGGAGATATGTGAAATATTAAATCGAGTGATTATGAATGATGATTGATGTTATATTTTAATAGATTGATATCTCTTTGCGTGTGTTTCAAATAGATGATAGATTTATCTCTTTAATACTCCATACTTGTAAAAATTCCACTTGCTTTCGAAGCCAGTTAAATTTGAAGAAAGAGAAAAATCGACGAGAAGGGTAAAGAAATTTATCGGACGTCATCTGCGAAGACACCAAATATGTCTCCGTATTTTTCAAGCAAAAAAATTAAAAAATATTGTGACAATTCGACATGGGAGGCAATGTATAAAATTTTTGAAATTGAAGGACCAAAGGGTGATAAACAAAGTTTCTTCGATAGGCCTTTGCTTCTACCTCCGATGCAACTCTTTTAACGTTGCATTCTCTCATACACTCATAGGATAACTTCAAGACCAAAGATTCTTCCTTATACATACATGGTTAAGTGGCCAATTGACCACTTAAACAATTGAGGATAGAATGTTCAAGAATTTGAGGAGAAAATATGGGTTCTTTTAGGGAATAAGATTTAATAGCAATGTACCATCTAGCACCCACATTAGCAAAAATATGACAAATACTATTTGCAAAATTTTAGAGGAGAGCATCCATACCTTAGCAAAGTCATCCAAGAATGGAAGGATAATCGGGGGAAATTGAAGCAAGATAAGTTTGGCACGTACGAATTTCCAAAATTCCTAATCCTTCTGTTATGCTGCTAGTATGTTATGTATATTATTTTCCAAACCAATTAGCACTAGATTCTCAAGTAAGGTTCCCCCTAATTGACACAATCGTCAATTCATCAATTTTAAATTGCCTGAGACATCATCTAATAACCTAGCCAAGCACATAACCGAATATAGAAATAAAAGTAGTATTTCATTCGGAGAAATACATCCCTTTTATATGTCTGCCTATGTTATGGATGTTATATGTTTTACTTCCATTTTTTCCTACCATGGGATGGAAATAGACTTGCAAGGACCCTACCCCAATTCATATTTACCACAGAGAACTCTCGATTCATATTTCCACTTACACTTCTATAAATTCCGTTATGGAGTCATATTGTTTATACATCGGATGATTTTTAACAAAAGGGCTCCTAGGGTTTAGAAGCCAATCTTGGAGACATTCTTCTAGTAGCTAGATGTTTGCGGAAAATTTTATATATTAGAGTATTTGGGGGATTATGCTTCTCCCCATGTTTTACCTATTATGTTCTAGATAAGTTACTTTCATAAAAGAAATGTCATATCATCTTGTTAATGGTGTTATGAAACGACTAAAGGATGCTAAAAAGGCTATTTGGCATAATTTCCCTCTACAATGTAGCACCTTTGTTTTGTCTAATATCGGCCATACTGAGGAAGTTTCCAAAATTTATTTATTGAAATTGGCGGTTATCTTTGAGAAGATTATATGATACGGAAATGATATAATTAAAAATTAGATCACGGATCTTAAGATGAAGCCTTTTTTTAAGGGAGGAATATGGATTTGATGATCTCTTCCACGACACGGAAAATTTCTCGGATATTATCAAATATGTGTCTAGTCAACTAAGTCAAGAGGATGTTGAAGCTTTTCAAGCATACAAAAACAAGAGACTAGAGAATGTACCTCTAAATTTGTTAACTATTGAAGATGACAACAAACACACTCCAAGTGTAGCATGGATGATGAAATAAAAGAAATGTCTAAAGACGAATCGGGCAGTCGCAACAAAAATATATTAGTCGAATAAATCTTAAAATGAATCACGAGATACGAAGAGCTTCGGGAAAAAAATTGACCAAGTCGTTCATGAGATAGATATCTTGGAAAAAGAAACAAGAAATAATGGACAATCAAATTCGAAGCAATCGGAAACGATCCACAACATACTAGATAAATCCATTTTACCGCAAGAAAAATACATTATAAATGAATGGGAGGAGTTTTACGAAGAAATAAAAGAATCTAAAGAAAATCCCAATATTGATCAAACGAAAATGATTTCCATACACCAAAACACTCACGAGAAGATAGTCAAAGCTGATAATCCACTACAAAGAGTTCAGTAATGCATGATAAAGAAATCATATCGGCCTACCCCACAGTTCGGATAGTTATATAGATTGACGATATTCCTTCATTAGAAATTTTCTACAATCCCTAGTTACAAGTGTAGTTAAAAGAAATAAAAAGAAGGAGAATTGATGAAACAACTCCAAAGCTACGGATGAATCGATTGATGTACTATATGGAAATATTCCTCCGAATATCCCACTAAACATCTAATAAAATTATCACAATATGTAGGGGCATATGCTTGATATTGTTGATAAAGCTATTGAGGTTAGAGTGTTGTTAAAACAAAAGGAAGCCGAGTACAAGAACTAGAGAAGTTGTTGAATGAAGAGAAATTCAATTCAGTAGGCAAGTAAAAGTAAACACAACCTAATTTCATAAAGATATTGAAAGCCTCAAATTTCAGCATCAAAACCGAGAGATTAATGAAAAGAAAAGAACAAGCTGAAATAACAATGATTAAGTTATAGAGTCAACCACAATTAGAACAATTTATCAAATAAGCACTTGATTTAAACACTAAGTTAGAAATAACAGTTTCTTATCATCAAGCCTCTATGATTTATTCTTATTGTGATTCAATTAAAAATAATTATCCGACAAATAGCAATTTAGAAACTTGAATGTGAAAGACTTGAGAATAAAATTGAAGAGCACACTCAATGGAAAGTTTGAGATTCGGAAAAAGAAAGCTAATGTTTACCTCCAAGTAGATAAGCTTCAAAAATAAATTCTATTCACAAAATGGGAAGCAAAATCAAACGGGGAAGAGAAACGGTGGCAAAGACATCCAAGATATCAAGTGAGATTATTGAATCTATGTGTGAGAAACTATCTAAAGTAGAACTTCTTAAAGAAAACACGTCGATGTGTTTTCGAAACAAAAGACGGTAGAAACACAATGGAAGGAGAGAGAGAAGATACACAAGAGAAATGATGAAAAAGGAAAATAAGTTTGATCAAGAAAATTAATAGAATTTTACGATCAAGCCTTACAAATAGCATCAAACTCTACGGTCTCTTCTGATTCGGCAAAAATATCGAACAATCTCAAATCTTTATTTCAAGGGACGGATCCAGTCAAAGGATATCTGAAATAACTCGGCTCGAAAAGAAATGTTACATATTTGTCAACTTCGTGACCACATTCAAAAGAAGGGTGGACTCGCAAATCCCGAAATTGTTAGTTTAATTTCCCAAATTATTGTTTAGTTTAGCTTTGTGGAAGGCGAGTTTGAAAACTCCTCTATATTTTTGTAATAATCTATTTTAGTTTATAGTTAGTTTAGTATTTAAGCCTTCTCATGCTTTTAGAGAAGGGTCAGTATCAAAACATTTGCAAATAATGGACTATTGTAAGTTTGTGAGTGCTTTGATGAATTAATGAAACACATTGTTATATTTTAATAACTAAAAGTTGCTTAAATGATTTTGCACTCTTTGTACTCATTAAATTGATCGAAAGTGAGAAGGAACAAATTCATTTATTTTGTCATTTTACGTAGGTAGAACCCATTACATATGGTACTTCTATTCGGTTATTAAGTCTTACTTCATGGGTGTGATTATCTTTTATTGCATTATATATTTGAAATATCATCATATATAAATATTACATGCACTTCTATTATAATATTTAGCTATGGTTTCTTATCGAATATGTAATCCTGCTTGATAAATGCAATATTTCTTTCACAATTCATACATGAAAACTACTTTGTTAGAAGAATAATTTTTACATAATTTTTCATCTCTTTAAAACATTAAATGATCTATATTACTTGATAGTTGAAAGATATCATTTTTACATCGCATAAAGGAAAAACACCCGAATTTATATATTAGATTAATAATTTATATATATGCATATAGATTAAATTCATTATCCATTTGCATGCTATATTGACAACACCCTCAAAATCATCCTTATTGGGAAGCTGGTCCCATTATCCCGATCAAGGCCACTATATCAAATGGAAAAGGATCTGCTTTAGGTCGGACGGGTGGTTTTCCCCATGTTTTAGCCTTGGAATTCCAAGGCCTCAACATATTGTTAGGTTGGTTAGGATTATATTGTGACCCATGGACTCCTATATATAGAAAGGAGGTTTTTATTTGTATCATCTAAGAATTGTTCATTTATGTAATGCAAAGGAGGTTTCCCCCCTCGAAGTGGCTTATTTATAAGGCGTTTATCTCTCTTTTCTTCTATTTTTTTGGAGTTGGTTTCATAACATTTGGTATTATAGCTTTGAATTGTAGGTTTGCATCTCCAAACTAGTCATCGTGGAATTTTCGCTATAATATTTTCTATGAAGTTTTATAAAAAATTTGGAATTTTATCCATAAAGCCGAAATCTTGATAAACATTGTGTAAAAATTTCAAATATCGGTTCACAATATTTTCGGAGATATGATCTATGGAAGTTAGAGTTTTGCGGGCTCCCAAATTTCATCTAAAAGAGGCGACCTTGGTAAATTCATCATAACTCTCTCTATGAGCATCGGATTAGAATTTTGTAAAAAGTAGCTAAAAGTGCATGGATTTTAGTTTCTTGTATATCAATTTCAGACTTGAAGGAGGAAACCGTGATATGTGGCATGCCATACAAGTTTTCTATCTTGAACGAGTCCATAATTAGGTCATTAAGGAAAATTGGGCATAACTTTGGCTTTAAGAATCCAAATCATGTCATACCCATGGCATTAGAAAGAAGCTTCAAAGGGCTACTACAAGACTGAATTTCGGATGTTGAGGATATGAAATCACAAATATAGTTTAGTTTCAATATCAAGCTCATCAAAAGAAAGAAAAAGGTGTGTATTTGTTTTTAAAATTGCATAACGTTTCTTTGAAAAAAGTAGTTGAAGGGATTACAAGGGAATATTGAAGAATTTTTATCGATATTAGGTTCTATAATGTCTCCAAAAAATAATTCCATGCCCATTAGGCCTTCATAAATATATATACTATGAAGCATGAAGATGAATAATTTGCGGTATGAGATAGCAAAATTACGGTAGCAAGTGTAACAAATTTTGATCTTACAAAGAGAAATCAAAGATGACATAGATGGTTTAAAAAGAAAAAGAAAAAAATGAAGGCTAAGTTGGACGGTTTGTAGGATCAAATAAAATATAATATGGATAATGAATTAGTGGAAGATCACATCGGGCATCAACAACAAGTTCTCCAACTCTCGAAAAGGATTTAATATTGCCTCTCTTGATGCGCTCAAAGTGGATAGAATCGGTCCATGGTATTATCGTGGTATTTTTCCCATGGTATCGGCCCATGGTATTTGTTGATGGTTTTCAAGGAAAAATAATACAATAAGGTCCATCGAAGCCTATAAAAGGAGATAGGAGCTAGGAATTTAAATTCAATGTGCTTTATCTATCTTATTGTGTTTGGGTTGAGAACTTGAATTGAGTTCTAGCATTGATCCCGAGGACGAAAAGCACATCCGGGTATGCAGTGGATCCAATCCGGGGTCACGATTTTGCTCTAGTATTGGTTTTCTATTTTAGTGAGCAACCACGCAAAAGGATCATATATTTTTGTGTGGGAGTGTGTATTTTTCGGTTAATAATATAAATAAAAGGCTACATTTCTAGATCAGGTCTATGTTCATGTTTTTTACTCAATGAAATTTTATTAAGAACACTAGAATGTGCTAGATCTGAATAAATTATTAAGGTTTAGGAAATTATAGTGGTATCGGAAATTTGTGCATCATTTGTCAGCCTGGGGTTTATCTACAAACTTCAATTTATGCATAATTATTTAAGAGTTTTATGCAGGGATATTCGGTGGGATTTCTTCTCACCTTAAGTAGGCATCTTTCGGATTTGGTGGTGATATCAACCTAGTTGATTTCTTAATTTTTACGTCTTTTAAGGTTATGAAGGGCCAAAATTTTTGCATTTGAGGCTACGGAGAAAGGGCCATAAGGCCATTTTCAGGATTCGAACGCGAAAGGCCAAACCAAGGCCTAGAGTTAAGTAGTGGTGGCACAATTTGCATCACCATCATCATTAATTGGATTAGTGTGTGATTCTCTCGAGTGAAAACGAATCCATGTCATTCATTTGGTATTGGGTAGAGGTGAATGGGTGAGCGTGATTGGAGTTGAAAATTTATTAATTTTCTTGCGAGAATTATTACATCAATCTTGATCGGTTCCACCGGATCTTCCTATTCACATTCAAGTTTAGGAAGTAGGGTGATTGAAAGAGTGTTTTCCTTGTCCAACGTCATGTAAAGTATCATGTAGAAGGAATTGCATTTGGAACCAATAAGGTAGGACAAAAGAATACATTGGGAAGCAATAAGTTAAGATAGGGGATCGAAGGGCATCTTTAGAGGTGCGGGTTTGCTTTGCGAAGCCATGAGGAGGGCCACAAACTACGAAAAATACCATACAGTGCCAACGGCAACATTTCACACCGAGCCAAATCTGGTTGTTGCCTTATCGAAGAGAGGGTTGTGTGCCACATATCACAACATCCGCGGCGTAGTGAAGAAGGTCGATTGATCGAGGTTCCCGAGACGACCCTTTACGCGGCGTAGTGAGTATGGTCGGCCAACAAATAGGTACAAACCCTGTGCGGCATAGAGGATGGTTCTCTGACATGAGGCCCAGGTTTGCGGATCCTACCCTGGTCGAGAGATCGATGATTTCCCTTTTTGCAACATATCCACCAAGTCAGTTTTGATTCGGTGTGATGAATGTGGATGAATCGGTGTGGCTGACCCATTAACCTGAGAGAATCGATTGATCACACCATTGTAGCAAACACGCCTTCCTTTAACGGGAAAAACGATATTATCGAGTTATCGTCGCTTTGTTGATTAAATGAGCCCCGTAAAATTTGTTGTGTTGAAAGTAGTTGACCCATTTTAGTCAAACCAAGCATCTATATTGAACATTGAGAGCCTAAGGTAGTGGAAATTTGAAGAGGTCGAATATTCGAAGGAAGAGCTTGTCAAATTGGGCACCAAAACTCATTCCAAAGAGATCGAGTCTCCCGAAAGGCTCGTGCAACTAAGATAAATTCCCCAAATATTTCGGTTGGAATTCTGTTTCTCGTTCTAAGAGGATGAATGCGGTGGCATCCAATTCAGTTTCAAAAACATGGAGGTTGAGTTCCCACCAACATTTTCATCCAAATCGAGTTGGCCCTATTGGGTAGATTAGACTTTTCTTCGAAGCCAAGTTTTATCTTTAAGAAGGGTTCGAGGATTCCAAGGTTATACCTCAATCATTTCCTACAATCTCCAATCAGAAAGCGATGAACAAATTAATTCAACACTAACAACAAGTTATATGGCCAAAAAAATTGAATAATAGTATATTTCTCCATCACTTGTCTACAAAAAGGAGAATTTCGAATCAATTGGTGAAGACTGTTGGAAGGACGAGTAGTCTTCAAAATAGAGAATACTATGGATATGGAGTATTCTCTATAGCTACAACTATAAACCTATTTTGATCTCAAACAGTTCTGGTCGATGTTCAAATTTTCCATTGCTATTTGTTATTTGGCCTTAAATAAAGATCGCTCTTTTACAACTATATCAAAAAAAAGAAAGAGGAAATGAGTGTAGAAAATATTTTGGGAAAATATATATATATATATATATATATATATATATATATATATATATATTTAAGGCTTTGAATTATTGATTGTTACATTGGATTATTTTCTCTACTATTATTATTTGTAGGTGATCGATTTCCTTGTGGAGCGGGAAGATTCAAGCCAAGTTCTAAAAAGGATTTAAATCATTTTTATTAGCCCAGGGAGAAGGAAAAGTATTGAGATCCATTGATGCCAAGCCACAATGTCATCATTTTACTTTTGGAAACACCACAAGAATCAACATAATGATACATCACTTGATTCTATGGGCTACCTGATACTTTTTGTGGATCAAATATGGCAACAACATACAAATCGAAGAAGAAGCGAGAATAATAGGCCTTTCTCTCGAAAGGTCCATGTTATCCTTCACCAATCAAAAGATATCCGAAGTAAGATGTAACAAGCAAGTGTCTCTTTGAGCTTGGATCCAAATTGTGGATACAAAGTTAGAAGATATCCTCATAGCTAGACACATTAAATATGTCTTTGATCTTGATAGAGAAATTAGAATGGAAAGGGTCAAATTTGGGCCTTGAAGCCATCCATTCTTGCTTTGATACAACCTAGGTTCTTGGAGAATTCTTGTGAAAAGGTTAGACTCGTAGTCGCCTCTTGTCTCTGTAAAATCATAGCCTTAATAGCACCGCTACTTCCCTACGATGATGACATCATGAGGAGGACTTTTCAAGTAATGGTAGAAGCACTCCAAGGGTTGGACAACACCACCCTTCTTACCTTTTTTAAGTATACAATTTTGGAGCACATGGTGAAATTCGAGATTTGGTATACTTATGCTAGATCTAGAGTGTGATGACTTAATCCTTGAGATGCTCCAATACTTATGCACTAGAATCACAACGTCTCATCCAAACTTCATCAACAGAGACATTCAAAATATCATGTCTACGATATGAGGAGAAGATAGGGCCATCTGTGAACAATTGAGATCCAAATTGTTGGCCATTTGGAGGAAGGAGCTATTGCATCACTGCTTGCATATGAACTAGCTAAGGGGTTGATCAAACGGAGCATCAAACTACTTAGAAAGAAGTTAACCAAGGAGGAACTAAAAAATATTTGTGGAGATAGCAAGAATGAACTAAGGAGGGAAGGCTTATGCTTTGTATGCAAGGAGTTTAGGCACTTGACCATTCATGTCAGAGATGATAAGGAGGCGACAAGGATAGAAAAATTAGAGAATTATTCGAGATCATGGGGATTCATCCATAGATGGGTTTGTCGGTTTTCAAGAGAGGGCCTATGAAGGATGCGATCGATCAGTAAAAATGGTGAGCAACAACACCATGCTATTCGGATAAACTTGCGGGACAAGATGATTAATCGGCTTGAAAAATTACATGATGAAAGGAAGGATGAAATTCCCCCTAATGGTGTGGTAGTTGAATTTATAAATACACCGGAAGGACATCATAAAGAGTATGGGCAATCGAGTATACAACATTCTACTAGTACATCCATGTTTGACAACAGAGATCATGGACTACTTATCTTCACATGTAAAGAGGTTTAGGATGAATACACACGAGGAGAATCAAATGAGGAGTCGGTAGTAATAAAATGATATGATGAGCATGATCATGCAAGCCGGCATGAGAAAAATATAGTATGCGGATGAGTCATTTCTAAAGGGCCGATCAAAGATTTAAGTTGAAGAAGTGATTGTGGGGCATACGGGTGCGATCAAATACAAGAAATTCCACGGGGCACTAGAATTTCCAATGAAAGACTTCTGGGGAGAGGATCATGCATTTCAAGACAGATCTTATGTTGTTGAAGAAAATATTCTAGACGATCCCGAGAAACTATCTTACGGGAAACAGAAAAATTTAGGAACTCATAGGGGTATGTGCCAAATCAGCAGCAAGTTGTCTAGTGTTGAGGAACAACTCAAGTCCCTCACAAGGCAGCATGAGGAGTACAATTGGAATTTCCATAGCAGCTCTCTACGGGAATACATAGATAAGGCTTGCGACACCACCAACCCACCTTTATACATTGGGAAGAGTTGGGTAGAGTTCTCCAAATGCATCATGTTGGGTAACCAACTAGAGAAGCATGAATTGAGCATTTAACAACATCAACATAGTATATTTTTATATATTCATCCTTCCCCAAATATGGATTGGTGAGATATTATGAGTTGGTATTCTATTGATGGGTTCATTATTGGGAGGATACTCATGGCAAGGGCATATTATAGCTTGGGCCCTTTGGCGCGGGCGAGCGATGGAGGTTGAAATGGTACCATAACCCATAGGTCCTAGGATTTAGGTGGCATTGGGATCCGGGGAGAAGTCCATTTGGGGCGGGATTTGCCAAAGGATTGTTTGTGATCCAAGTAAATCTATCGAGGAAGAATTTGTGAGAGGATTGTTTGGGATCCGAGCATCAAAGGATCCATTCGGGACCATTCAACATGGAGGGATGGAACAATACATCGGGTTGTATGGGATCCTAGTATCAATGTAAAAATTATTTTGTTGTGGATATAAGTGAATCTCTTGAGGACAAGCAATCTTTGGGCAGGAGGATTTGTAATATTCCCTCTCTTGATCCGATCAAAGTGGATGGAAACGGTCCATGGTATTATTGTGGTATTTTCCCATGGTATCGACCCATGGTATTTGTTAATGGTTTTCAAGGAAAAATAATAAAATACAGTCCATCAAGCCTATAAAAGGAGATAGAAGCTAGGAATTTAGATTCATTCGATTTATCTACCTTATTTTGTTTAGGTTGAGAACTTGGCATGGCCGTTCTAGCATTGATCCCAAGATGAAAACCACATTAATTGAATTTGTCTATTGGATCCATTGAGGGTCAAGATTGTGCTTCGATATTAGTTGTATGTTTTAATGAGTAGCCCTTTGAAAAGGCTGAATATTTTTGTGTGGGCGTGTATCTTTGTTTTCGAGTTAATAATATAAATAAAATGTTGCATTTCCGGATCTAGTCTATGTTCATGTTCTTTTCTTGAATGACATTTTGTGAGGACACTATCATGCTGAATCTAACTAAATTATTAGGTTTTTGGATCTTACAAAGGATAACCTAACATTGGTGCAAAATCGAATGAAACAAGAAGAAGATCAACATCACGGCGAAATAATTTTGGAAACGATCCACGAAACAAAGAACTTGACAATTCTGAAATCAATTCATTTCGAGTATCTCGGCAAGTGGAAGAAATTTCTATTGAATATTCCACATAGGAGGATGAGAATTTTATACGAAACATCAAGAAATAATCAAGCGTTGAGGACAACACTTGTTTGAAGGAGAGGCATGTAGGTCCCTATTACTAGTGTAGTCCCTTATTATGTTAGTGTAGCCCCCCTTATTGTTACTATTATACCCCTCGAACCCCCATATTGTTATTATTGTGCCCTTACATTATTATTGTTAGGTTGGCTAGGATTATATTCGACCCCATGGACTCCTATATATAGAAAAGGAGGTTTTTTTTCATTTGTATCATCTAAGAATTGCTCATTTATGTAATGTAAAGGGAGGTTGCCCCCTCGAAGTGGCTTGCTGCAAGGCGTTGATCTCTCTTTTCTTACATTTTTTTTTGAGTTGGTTTCATAACATTATACCTACTTGATATGAAGACACTACAATAAGTACGAGGCTCAAAATTGATTTGATGTACACATGATTTCTTACTATAAAAAATTCAACACTAAAATATTAGTGTCCAATTTAAACGTTTATTTACGTTTAAAAATAATATATATATATATATATATATATATATATATATATTGTAGATGGTATGATGGAATTGTGCTTCATAATGCGGTACAATGCGGTTAGAAGTATAACTATTATGGTAAAATATTCTTGTAAGTTATATTAATTTTATGGAACATTATGATATTAGATGTTTAAATAGACATTATTATTTTTTTTAATTAGATATTTTAGTGATATCCATAAAATAACACTATATTTTTTTTCCATGTTAACAAAATCAATGCAATTATTTGAACAATTAAACCTAAATAAGAAAAATAATTACATTATAAAACAATTTTACAATTTTCATGCCTATGAAGAATGGAATTTGTGAGTTGAAAAATGGTGCTATTGAATTTAATTGATTTCCTAAAAATTCATATATATTTCCTATACAAATTGCAATATTAGTAAATGTAATTATTTATATGTATTCACTCAAATATCCTTGAAATTTCGATTAATAAACGAAATACTTCATTTGAGATTTGAGATGTAAAACTGAAGACACCATTATAAAAGTTATAAAAAATTAAGATATTGATAGCAATAATCACGACCTTGTTCATGCGACGACGAAATGTATTCATGTTTCCACAATGATTGTTCCATAGTCAGTGGTACATGGTTCATAATTAATACTCGGTGAGAGTAGTTGCAATTCACTATTCAATCTGTAGCTCAACTAGTGTATAAATTGCAACTTATGGTAATAGAAGAACGAAGCAATCTGTTGAGATGAGTCTTCAACTACGTTTGAGCTCGGGTTGTGAGAGTTGAGGGCGTAAGGCATTGGCCTCACAGGTGGTATGCTATGTGCTAATGAGCCACCTTCCATCAAGAAGTGTGATAAAGTTTTGAAATGGCGTAAGTGGAGATTGGAGTTGTGTGCATAAGGATGTGTTTGCATACCCATCGATTTTGAAGAAGACGCCATCCTTTGAGAATCACTATTTTAAAAAAATAAAATGAAAACCAAAGAATTGGAAGCGATGGTGTGATTTAATTTGATACATTGGTTGGTATTTCTTTTTTCTTTGAAATATTGGAGATATTTGGTTTAGATATTGTGCGGTGTTAAAGGAAGGGAATTTGTTGTCATTGTTGATTGGAAAAAATGTTTAGTTAATTGTGGTTAAAGAATTTGTAGAAGAGAAAATGAGCATGCATAGTGGTCATGGAGTCGACAAAGGAGGAATAAAATAGTTCTAGAGAGAATTTGAATAGCTAAGGTGTTACGAAACCGGCTCCAAAAATAGAAGAAGAGATATCAATACGTTAGAAATAGCCACTTCGAGGGGGCAACCTCTGATACATTACATAAATGAACAATTCTTGGATGATACAAATGAAAAAAACTCCTTTCTATATATAGGAGTCCATGGGGCCACAATTTAATCCTAGTGGGGCCACAATGTAATCCTAGCCAACCTAACAATAATAATTTAAGGGCACAATAATAATAATATGCGGGTTACGGGGGTACAACAATAACGATAAGGGTTACACTAACAACAATAAGGGACTATACTAGTAATATAAGGACCTAACATGCTCCTCTCCTTAAAAAAGGTGTTTTACTCAATGCTTAAGTAGCTGTTTGGGTGATTTTGTAGAAAATTCTCATCCTCCCATGTAGAATCTTCCATGGGTAAGTTCTTCCATTTGATGAGATACTCACAGAAATTGATCAATTTCATAGTTGTCGAGTTCTTGTTTACGTAGTATTTTGCTTCAAGTTCCAATATGGTTTTTTTCTTCCTCATCAAGTTCTGGCAATATTGTTTGAGCTGGAAATTTGTCCCCTATAACCTTTTTTAACATAAAACATGGAAAACTAGATGCACTCGCAAAGAAAGCGAGAGCTCCAATTTGTATGCCATAGTACCAATCTTTTGCAACACCTTGTAACGACCATAGTACTTTGGTGATAATTTATTATCCTTCTTAGCTTGCTTGAGGGACATTTATTTGTATGGTTGTAGCGATAAAAATACCAGTCCCCCACATCAAAACTTCTCTCATTGCGATGTTGATCTACTTTGTGCTTCATTCGATTTTGTGCCAAATTTAGGTTATCCTTTAGTAGTTGGAGAACTTCTTGTTGATGCTTGATGTGATCCTCCACTACTTAAACCTAGAATTTTCCCTTAAAGAAGATGTGATGGACGATTGGATGATATCCATAAAGTTCCATAAATGGGGGTAATTTTTGTTGCGATTATGGAAGGAAGTGTTAGACCACCATTCGGCGAGAGGTAACCACTTGACCCATTTTGCTTTGTTATCGGATACAAAACAACTAAGATATCCTTCCAAACATTTATTCACTATCTCTTTTTGACCATCGTATTGAGGATGATAAGATGAGCTATGAGCTAGTTGAGTACTTATGAGAAAATAATTCCGTGCAAAATTTCTTTGTAAAAATGGGATCTCTGTCACTTACAATAATCTTGAGTTTCCATGCGGCTTTTGAATTGTTTCCATAAATCACATTATGCTTGTACTTTCTTTAAATGGATGAGATAATGAAAAAAAGTGTGCATACTTGGTAATTATATCCACTACCACCATGATGACACTCCTTCCTTGGGACTTAGGTAAACCTATGATAAAATCCATTCTTATATCCTCCCAACGTTGACTTGGAATGGATAAAGGTTTTAGAAGACACGGGGTCTTAATTATCTCAACTTTATTTTTCTTTGGAAAACCAAACATTCCACCACAAAATTTTGAATATGATTTAAGGCCATCCCGAAAAATTCTTTCTTCACCCTGTGGTAAGTTTTAAAAATCCCGAGTGTACTCCTAAAGGAGAAGTGTGAAATTCCAAAAGAATATTTTTTTTAGTTGGGAATTCTTGTAAATATATAAGCCATATTTGTACCATAAAGAATCATTTTTCCAACTAAATGTAACGGATGTGCTAGGATCTTGCGCAACTTTTGAATGAGTGTCCAAACTTCCTCGTCCTTCTTCCATTCATCCCTTGCTTCGGTTATCAATCTGGTTGGATAATAGAAATGGCACAAAGCAATGCTTCCACCTCTTCATCCTTTCTTGAGTGCATACGCGACAACATTTAGCTTCCCTTTTTTTGTAGATGATTTCAAATTCATAACCCAACATCTTTGTGACCCATTTTGTTGCTCTTAGAAGATATTCTTTGTTCCAAAAAGTGTTTAAGGCTATCATGATCGGTTTTTTACCTTGAAGTGCCTTCCCATTAGGTAAGGTCTCCATTTCTTTAGTGTATGTAGTATTGCCAACATTTCCTTCTCATAAGCCTTTTGTAAATACTTTCCTTTGATTGAATGACTTCCAACTTGATGGGTCTTCTTTCTTGCATTAAAACAACACCAATTCCATTTTCACGAGGCATCACATTCTGATAAAGGTTTTTGTGAAGTCTAGTGTAAGTTTAAAAGGCTAGAGATTGCTAGGAACATTGCACATTTAAGATGTTAAAGGCCTTATTTGCTTCGGAGTCCATGAAAATGCATCTTTCTTCAATAATTTTGTTAGAGGTGCTATTATTCTCCCATAATTCTTAACAAACTTGCGATAATACTGTTAACTCGAAATCCGCTGTTGCTTTATGGTTGTGGGGACTTTCCATTCCTTAATGGCTTTAAATTTTGTTAGGGTCTACCTTAACACCCTCATGAGATCTGATATGACCCGGATATTCCACCTCTTGTACTCCAAAGAAACATTTGGATGTTTTTTCATATAATTGTTTCTCCTCCAATAGTTTGAGCATACAGTCAACTTGTTAGGAACATGATCTTTCAAGACTGTAGCTTTGTAGTTTAGTATATCATCCAAAAAAATACTAGCACAAATTTTCTAAGGAAGGGTTTGAAAATGGAATTCATCGACCCTTGTGTTAGAGATCTATAAATATAGGATTCTTAATTTTGATTTGACTCTATTAAAATTCTTGAAATATTGTGCATACCTTTGCTTTACGCAAATGTGCTCCCAAATTAAAGAATTAAAATAGGGTATGTCCTAAAAGAATAATCAAAGTAAAAAAACAAAGATCAAAAGAATATTAAACGCAGACGATAATATTGTGTGCGGCTGTCCTAAATGCCACAATCCATGATGGTCAAGCTTGAGTTTAAACTTGACCTCTCATACTTTAAATTTCATGTTGTTAGATAGAGAATAAAGATCTGTCAAAGCTTGTTTAAACTTGATAAATCAATAGATATTTATAGAATAAATGAGGAGCTCAATATTTTTAATTGAGCCCTCGGATGAAAAAGGTTAGACTTAGATAGATTTATTCTTTGAAAGAAAAATGGATTTAGGGTTGCAAGCTTAAATGCACCCTTGAAAATGAAGTAAAAAAATGTTAAAATAATGATGGGTAGGTGTCGGTTGTGAAAGCATGTAATAAGCGTCATTGGGAAAAATTCCTAATTTCCCTTCCCCTATAATGACTCGGTATTCAAAAATATTAGTTAAAAAGGCTTTCGAGAGCATTTCTCGACTTTTGTTGGGACCCGGACCCAAGGCTCGATAGCTGATTGATTTAAAAATCTTGAATTCCTACACAAAACCCATATTCATCAGCATTTACCCTTCATCCATTAATCATAATCCCTTTCCCTAATTAAAATCCCATTTTTTGCGAAGTAAAAAGTAAAACACTAAATAACTAATTTTGTTTCCATTCAAAAACACTAAAAAAACCATAAAATGCATTTTATCGTAAGTCTAGCATGAAAAATACAAAGGGACAACTATGCTTTATTTACACTTTATACTTGTTAAAACATGTATTTTATTCATTTACCCTACGTTACACCTTTTTTCCATGTGTTCTAATTTAGTTATTAAATCCCTAAAACTAGTCCCACTCGTATAGTATTAAATCCTTTGTATTTTAATAACCCAAAAAAAACCCACTATTTAATGTTTTAAACAAATGTTGTTTTACACGTGATGAAATAGAACCTTCCCATATTCCCATTGGTTTTAAACGTATCTATATAAAAATACCACCTTGCCCCTATAGTTATTAAACAAATGAAAAATGTTTAAAAACTATATAATAAGACTTGCGCCAACGTTATTAGTTAAAACCTTTGTTAAATTTTTTAATTAAAACACATATTACTTACCCCTCCGCCAACCATATAATACAAAGTTTAAACGTTATAAATGTTTATTTCTAAAGTTTAAAACTCAACTAACATACTATAACTACCTCGATCCCACTCCTCCATCCCAATGTAACTTCCCAAGAGGTACGGGCCATTCGAAATGGGAACACGAGATTTGTGAGATGAAAACCAATATCGCACAAAAAACATGCTCGATCAAACTCATCTCAAACTTGCGCAAATTAGTGATATTGAATCTTTATCTCTCCTCCATGTGGTCGATTCATGTTGGATAACATGGGTTAGCCCCGAAACCACTTACGCCAGCCGGCGGGCGATAACCACTTGCGGTTTATGTCCTTTGAAGCCGAAAACGCCATTACGTTGACATTCATTTATTGCACACTAAATTAACCCTAAAAACGCCTAATAAACCCGAAATTGCTTCATTGATCCCTTTTCTACATTCTCGAATATATTGATCCTCCGGAGTAAAGAAACCAAGCTTGTGATTCATTTTCAAGCCCAAAACTAGTGAAAAGCTCAAATTTGCTATTAAAGACTATTGAAAGAATTGCATAAAGCCTTCCAAGACAGAAATGATATTACGGGAACTATCAAAATGCCTTAGAGTATAGAATTGAAAGGATAAATTCAAGGATAGAACCGTATTCTACATTGTTTTAATCTAAGAACCCTTATTTGAAGCCAAAAATAATTTTATAAATAGTCTAAACTTACATAAGCGTACAAAAAACCTAAAAAATAGAGTTCGTAAGACCTGAAGGTCAAAATTGCGAGAAAACCCACATTGCTATGGCTAGAACTCCTTTCTATATTCCCTATTCCCTAAAAATCATTATTGGCTTCCTTTAGACCAAGGTTTTATTAATGAAATTTTTTGATTGTTGCATATTATTCGAGGATATCAAATTAGGCCAGCAGGTTTCAATATTAGTTGACAAAATTGTTAGTTCCAAATTCTCGGATTTTAATTCAAAAGCTTCATTCAAAAAAAAAAATTGTATACAAAGAAAGATAAAATCAAGTTAGAGAGAGATAAGAGAGTAATGAAATTGCACGAGTGAAAATTTCCAAGTAAAGTAACTATTCATAGTGACGGTGAAAATAGAATAGTCGAAAGGCATCAAAGTTAAAGTGTATCAGATGAAAGTAAAGGTGAAGGTTAAAGCAGTACTTAATTAGTTGAGGTAAAGCAGTAAAAGTAAATATAGAGGAAGTAAATGGTAAACAAAGATGAAAATACTTTCACCAACAACAATGAAGTTTATCCAAAGTCAAAGTTGAAGCAGTTAAGAGAAAAAAAAGGGTTAAAAGATGAAAATAGAGTAGGAAGGGACATTTTTGCAGAAATTTCATGTTTAAGTCATCTGAATTTTGCGAGAAACTATTGTGTCAATCCAAGATGAATTTTTCCAAACTCAAGGAGACATGTTCCTAAGATGTCCATCTACAAAAACCTTTGTCTCTTTTATAACAGCAATTGTGGATTTGGAAATATTAAACCATATTGGAAAGCACTTTTTACGAGAAAATTCACATTAGATCATCTAGGTTACGAGAGAAGATTGTGGCTAATCAAAAATATATATTACAACATGAAAGGATTTTTGTATTCCTAAGAGACCCATCTACAAAAACTATCTCAATTTTTTCATAGGTATTATAGAATGAGAGATACACGCACATATTTACAACCTATTTTGAGGACTTTGCAAATCTCTTTTTTCACATCTTGTTGCAAAGCATATTATGGCTAGCTAGAGAAGAATCTTATTGCGGCGAGAGAATTTTATCTGAACAACATAAAAATGGCTATTATCCTCTTTCACTTTTTACATATCTATTTCGGATTGAGAAATACAAAGGTATAATTAGACCCCCGATTTTGCGGGGGAATTGTTGGAAGCGGGGAATGCACAAAAGTGACAGTTAGTGACTTGGATGCCTCATCATCAACTAAGTTGATATCAGAATTTAATTCTCTTCTTTGTATACCATCAATCCATAATTATAGTGCAAATAGATTCATTAGTTGGGTGAAAATGTAGTACAGGTTACACTTTTTGCCCTTTTTTGAGAAAAAAAATTCATTTTTTTTGGTTCTTCAACTTTCTGCAAACTATGGCAATTTTTCTGTGTAGAATTTCAATTTGCGATAAAAATAAAAGTTGTGAGAAATTTTTTTAGCTTTCTATTACTTATTTTTTGAAATTTTTTTATGCAGATTTGATATGTCAACTTAGCGTTTTTTTGAGTGTGTGTTTCTTAACAATCAAAGGATTCATAAGAAGTCATGTTATGACGCAATGTTGTATTCATTGAAAATTTGTGTTTTTGAAAAAACAAAATGTGTTACAACAATCTAGACAGAGTCTAATTTGTTTTCATCATATTTACAAAGCCAATGGATGCATATCATAATTACTAGAATTTTTTGAACTGGTCCAATACGAAAAACTACGTATTTTGGATATGTTTTGCGTCGCAAGAAATTTATTAACATATAAGTTATAAACTAAAAATCTAAAAGCTACCCATTAGAGATGACGGACCAATGTAATGCCCCATAATTTTTTCAATTTTTTTTACAATGTATTTTGGAAGATACAAAATTTTGATTTCACTGAATCACAATGACCCTCAGAAATTGTTTGCACCCATTTTATTAGAAAAATAATTAAAATTATTAAACGTTTATGAAATTCCATAAAAGTTATATTTCCTGAAAGTAGATTGAATTCTAAAAATTCTTGTCTTGGTTCCGACAGTTAATTAACAACCTTTCATGGAGTTTAATCAGTCCAAAGTTGCAGAACCGTATTCAGAACCTAGGTTTTTCGTAATTGATGACGCGTTAGTTCGGTCAAACTTTTAATAAAGTTTGGCCGAACTATGTTTTCCGCTTAAGACCCATTAAATCTAACGTCTTAATAGTTCGGCCAAACTATTGTGTAACTCTCCGTCGACCAGAGAGTTTTGTTGAGCCCCCTACTAAAACACATTTCGCGTCAATATAAATTGGTACAAAATGATTCACAATTTTCGCACATTTCACACACTTCTTCTCATTTTACAAAGATCTTGGTTTGGGTTCAAAAAAAATTCTTCAAAATTTGGATTTAAGAGCATTTCTTGGTTGATTTTACAATTTTGGGTTTAAAGAATTTTTTTGGAGGACATTTCTTAGAGGCGGCGTGAATTTTTTTGGAGGACATTTCTTAGAGGTGGTGTGATTTTGGCAAAAATTGTAAAAAATTTCTTGGACGTACATTCAAAAGACATTTCTTGCAGGTATGTACGTGTTTTGAGTTGATGTAAATCTTTTGAGCTTCGTTTCATTTTTATAAGACATTTTTCTCTCTAATTTTTTAAAGTAAATGTTTTGAATTGGAATATGTACTTTTTGCAAAAAATTTACACTGAATTTTTTTGAATTAAATATTTTGTGATATTTTTTGTAATTGAGTTATTGTCCAATTTTTTGAAGGAAATTTTTTGAACTTCATACCCTATTATCATGGGAAATCAAAGAACTTGTGCGAGAAAATATGATCGAAAAAGAGACCCTGAGACACGTAGAGAAGAGACTAGACAATCTCGCAAAAGAAAGTTAGAAGCCCTCTCAAATATTGAAGAGGAAAATCAACCTCAAGAAGAAATTGAAGCAGGTATGTAAATGTAAATATTATGATCTATTGATATATTTAAAATTTTCCTAATGTAAAATGTGAAGCTCAATTTTTATTTGATGAACTAGTTTGAAAAATATTTTGTTTAATGTAAACAGACAGAGATATTCCTCAAAATATTGAAGAAGAAAATCAACCTCAAGTAGAAATTGAAGCAGGTATGTAAATTTAAATATTATGATCTATTGATATATTTTTAAAATTTTCCCAATGTAAAATGTGAAGCTTAATTTTTATTTGATGAACTAGTTTGAAAAATATTTTGTTTAATGTAAATAGACAAAGATACTCCTCAAAATATTGAAGAAGAAAATCAACCTCAAGTAGAAATTGAAGCGGGTATGTAAATGTATATATTATGATCTATTGATATATTTAAAATTTTCCTAATATTTATTGACATATTTATTAATTTAGTGATTTATTAAATATGTACTATTTTTTCAAATATGTATAGATGAAATCACTATCGATAATGAGATGTTAGAAAATGTTGACACTCACACATATGGAGATAAAAAACTTGACCATGTTATACGATATCGTGTCGACCACATTTTTTAAAAGCATTTCTTAAATGAGCGAGTGACAGTTCAGGCTCAAATGTTGAAAGGTCTCCTATCATCAAGGAAATTAAAAGAAGCGACGACACTATTGGGTATTCGAAAACCAACCAAAGATTAAAAAATGAAGGAAGAGGTGATAAAAAATATGAGTAGTGCTATAAAGTCAATTAAGAGATCTAGAGATAAAGATGTTTCAAATGTACGTAGAGGAATACAGATGGCAATGGTTTCACCAAGTACTCAAGAGAATCGTTTGATAACATCTATGGCACGAGCACTGGGAACCTCGCGAAAAACTCTGCACAAACATCAAAAATTTCGACTGCAAATAGATGTAAATGATGAGCTCGCTTGTTGGAGAGCTATTTGTAGGCAACCATACAAAGATAGACTTGGAGAAGATGTTAAAAAAATAATATATGAATATTGGAAGAACAATTCGCGTGTTTCACCGACTGCAAGACATGTGATGCGAAGAAGAATAGCATGAAATCAATACGAAGAACATGAAAAACATCTCTTGGAAACCACTCAAATAGAGTTATTCAACAAGTTCAAAGAAGAGAATCGTCAAATTCAAGTTTCACTCGGTGCTTTTGTTCAACAAAAACCATGGTATGTAAAACCTATCACCGTACGCGACACTTGTTGTTGCCGTTATCATGTGGAATTTGAGTTATATTATGACACATTCCTTGATTTCGGTAGAACATTATGGAAGGATTCACCTCCTCCTTCCACTATCCATGAATTCATATCTCAAATTCTATGTGAAAGAGAAAGCAATGAACTATTTTACAAAAAGAAATGTGTTGGTGGTAAAAAATGTGATGATTGTGGAAATTTGACTAAATTTCAAAACAAATATCATATTTATATAAATGATCAATCATTTTCCAACATGAAAGTGAAATGGAAGAGATATGAATATATCGGTTCATCGATTCAAGGTGAAAATAGTGTTAAAAGAATCGAATTACAAGAAGACGAAATTTTTCTGATAGATTTTTCAAGAAAGTTTGAGGCAGAAATTTACAAATACACCAAGCATTCCCATAGAGCTCGATGGAAAGACTTTCAATTCAAAAAATCTCGTGAATTTTTTCCACTAGGGACCATTTTGTCAGTGATTGATTTTGCAGAAAACTACACATTTGTTCCACAAAAATAAATTCAGAGTGAATACTATCATTCTGACCAAGTCTCCATGCTCATTCATATTCTATATAGAAACGTTGAACAAAATGTCGATCATATAGAAAACACGAGTCAAAATCGACATATCATTAAAGAATATCACTTTTATATCAGTGACGATCGTACACATGATACATGTTTTGTACAACATTGTTTTGGAAGAATTTATGATTCATTGAAAAATCGTGGAATAACATTCAATGAACATTTGATATGGTCAGACGGATGTTCAGGTCAATTCAAATATGCACGATCATTCTTTTGGTTTTGTTTTCTTCATAAGAAAACTTGCATTAAACATTGTTGGAATTTCTTCGAGACTGGCCATGGAAAAGGAGAACATGACGGTGGAGCATGCATAAAACGAGTACTTCGAAGATATCAAATGAACCACTCTGCACGCCAATTTGTGAACGCTGAAGAAGTTGTTCAATGGTGCATCACTGCTCTAAGCCATGAGAAAAACCCATCAAGAAAAGTGCGAAGGTACATTCAATTTAATTTATATTGGAAATCTAATTTTAAACATTGTACATTTATCATGCAATGATTATTTTTAATTGTATTTTGATATCATATTTACAAATTCTTTTTCTAATTTTCCGGTTTTTCTGGCATATTGGAATTGAAGACATAGATTAATCAATTGGAAATGACGTTGAAACAATAAAAGGGACTCGAAAATTGCATTCAATTCAAACAAAGTTGTCCAAAAATGTGTTTGCATTGGATAAAAGAAAATATTCTTGTTTTTGTGATGTTTGCATAGACAACACAAAATCCAATGACGCATGTGAAAACAAAATGTATGTGAACGATTGGAAACATACAGAGCTATATACAAAGGGCAAAATTTCTGTTGCAATGTTTGAAGAAATGTAATCAGAGGAAACTACAATATCATCCGATGGTGATCGAGTTTCTGATCTTCTTAGAGAAGGTAACATTTGAATTACTTTCTAATGATTTAAAGATCTAGAAATAAATTTAAATATGCATAATTAAATGTTAAATTTCTATTTTATTGTGCAGGAGATGTTTTTGCTGTAATTGAACCTATTGACAACGATGAAAATGTGAAGTATTATTTGATGCATTGCACTAAACGAAAAATGAAATTATTACAAGACTATAATGATCACAGATTTCAGTATGATAAAGGGTCTATTATACTGAAAGGTTATTTTTTCAGACAAACTCATCAAAGTGGAGACTTTGTTTACTTTGAAGACTATGAACCTGATTCCATAAGTTGTCAATATAGTCACTTGGTGTGTGCAGCACGCATAAAGTTGATAGAAGTTCAATCAAAAAAAAAATTGAAAATTAAGAAATGGAAAATGTCAAAATCCGATCATGAACAGATTATTGAAGATGGAATTCCATTAGAATTTTTTTGAGTGGAGTGTCCAACAATTTATTATCTTTGGATTAAATATGTTTTAGAACTTCCAATACTCAACTAAAAATTGAGCTGCTTATGTTATTTGTGGTTTGCACATGTTACAAATTGTTTGGGTACAAGCACGTGCTCTAGTATCAACTGAAAGTAGTTTTTCTATACATGTGCATTGATGAAAAATGTTATATGTATTGGATATATATATTCTAGAATGAAATTAATTGCTCTTGTATATTAATTGTTCTTGTATATGTTTTCCAACCATATGGTACAAATTATTTCAATTTATTTTTTAAGGTCAGATTCGGTCCCCATATGGCCTAGCCTCCAAGGAACGAGATAACAAGTGGTTGTCCCCACTTGCCCGAATCTCAGCGTTTAAGTACAATTTTATTGTTTATGGTGGACATCTTACATGATGTCCTAGCCAAGGATAGATTCTCTTTGTTTCAAGTTTCCGGTAAAAGTTGTCACCGAATGACCTACTAGGATATTATAAATACTAGCTTTGTAAGATCATTTGGCATTCGGAAAAATTCGAAAGTCTTGTACTGTCAATCAATTTAAATTATCATTCACCCTAGGGAGTGTAAAATATTCAATGTAGGTTTGTGACGATGCTCACTCCTAGCTTGAAGCAGCTCCAATGACCAATTCCTTAATGAATTCCAATGCACTAGACCAAAGTTGGTGACCCACTTGGTTTTTCACCCAAGAAATTCCAAGGTACTCTTCTTACCTTTGGCCCCCAAAGCTACAATGGAGTTATAGGAAGGTGAAGAAATTTTTTTTCACTGATAGGAATTTGGTCACATCCATTATCTCCCCTTATTAAAAAGTTCCTATCTACTACATTATCCAGCGTGTACTCAAGATCACTATTTCGTAATTAGAATATCACAATATCATAAGCTCTCACAAAAATACTTATAATGCCATTATGACACTCATCTAACAATGGGGAGCTCAAAACCTAGTAAGCTCCTCGTCCCCTTAATAATAATGTGTTTAATTTAGTCTTTTAGGTGAGGATTAAGTGTGAATCTTGTTTTCACATACAAAAATAATTAATTGTTTAATTCCATAAATTTGATTATTCACCAAAATACATGTCATATCCACTATTTGTCTCTCCTACAAATTCCCATTATTTTATTAAAATATATGATTTTATCTCACCCAACTATCACATGTTCCTAAATTTACTCCTAATTGTTCCCTATGCCCTAAATCTACTCCTAATTGTTCCCTATGCTACTTTTCCCTTACATATTTTTAGAAATTTATTTTCCTAGATCCATCATAACTATGGATCTATCAAGCGTCGAGAGGGATCAAATATATAGAGGTGCAAACCTCTTTTCTGAGTGCAAAACTTGAGGAAAGGTTTGCACCTCGAGAGATTTGATCCCTCTCGGCACTTGATAGATCCGTAGTTAAGATGGATCTAAGTTGGTTTCAGTTGTGTGCAACCAAGGAAAAACTATCGATAATATGAGAAACATATGATTAATTTTATCAATAATATGTAAATACATCTAATATTAATATAACCATTTTAAATATGCTAAATATGTTTGAGATTTATCAAATCATTTTAATTTTAAATTTTCTTAGTTACCTCAATTTGTTGAGATGATAAATATTGTAGAATAACTTTAATAATGGAAAATGATCAAATAAATTTTTTGAATGCAAAGTGACAATGTAATAATATTGAATGATAGAATGTGAATAATTAGAATGTAATCAATTACAAATAGCATTTATTGTGATCAATCTTAAACTATTTTCTTCTTCTATTCTTATTGTCACCCTTATTAGTTTTGTCATCTTTCCGTATCGATTATATTAAAAAGAATGTAAAAATCATAAATCATAAACCATTTAAATATTTAGCTCGAACTCTTGTAGTAAACACCATACCTCAAGTCTCTCTTGCTCTCCAATATTATTAGGTTTAATTATTATAACACAAAAATCGTTCTACATTGTCAATAATTTTTTATGCTTACACTCAAAATCGATGAACACTATTAATCCAATGACTTTACAAGTAATGTACCATCATACATGAAATTATATCAAATCAGAAATCAACATATACAATGAAATCAATGGGGATTTTCTTGTTACAAGTAACATTTCAATTTACCACATGTGCAAATGTAGGTTGAAACCATCCAAAACTTTAAGTTTTAAAACCATTTTGATTATATATTTTGCAACATTAAAACATTAAACATTTAAATTTCATTAAATATCACATGCAAAATGTATTGAAACCATCCAAAACTTGAGTTTTAAAAACTTCACATGCCATGCCAATTATAATTCAAATATCCAACAAAAACATTTAACATTAAATATCACATGCCATATGTAGTTCAGATGACAACATTACTTCACATTCACATGCCAAAAGTACTAAAACCATCCAAAAATTAAATAAAACAAATTATATAATAACAATGTAATAAAATATGTCCAAAAATTGTAAATCTCACTTGAGTATCAAACTGTATCAAGTTTAAAAAATTTTAAAACCATCTAAATTTTGAAATCAAATCTACTGTAAATCATGTCCATCAAATGGAGGATCTAGCATCTGGGTCTCAGTCCGCGCCCTATCCCGTGAATAGGAAACCTACATGCACAATGCACATGTACTTGAACATTAAAATTTGAAGTTTTAAAAATCCTGTGAATAGGAAACCTACATACACAATGCACATGTACTTTAACATTAAAATTTGAAGTTTTAAAAATGAATGAGAATATGTATATCTAGAACTTCATGCAAAAAACAAAATATAACAAAAAAATCATGCAATACCTCGTAAGGTTCCCTCTCCATTTGATGAAAAGGTTCTGCCATAGAAACATCTGCAGTGGTAAACTGTACAATATACATGTAAAGTTATATATATATATTAAAAACTTTCAAATGAAAATGCACGTGTACATATATAAACTTATTTTCAATAATATTAAAAAAAAGAAATAAAGACAACTTGTTCAAATGCTGTGGATGTTCCTATCTTCGTCGCTAGAGTCCCCGGATTAAAAAAATCTTCTATAGGAACCTAAATTCAAAAAATTTTAAATAACTCAAAATATAGATCTCTCTCTCTATATATCTCAATTTTTAATGGAACTTTTTGAGGTAGAATATATATATATATATATATATAACTTTTAAACATAAATTTTGAACTTGTGAAAAATTGTCCATACTTGTGGCACATCTCCCAATGAAGTAGTAGGTATATCTCCTAAGGAAGAAGAAGGTACCGCCATCCCAAAAACATCAGACGGAATCGGTACCTGTTAAAACATTTTATCAAATTATATATATACATACATGTACATGTGTAGCAACAATTATTTATTTTAGAGTCACTTAAAAAACACTAACATACATGTGCCAACATATCATGATGGTCAGACCCATCTGCATCGTTTGAACCGGAGGTCCCGAACGTAATATTAACATTTTCATCACGCATCATGCCTGAGAATTGCAAATGGTGTTTTAACATATAATCATACATTTTTGTTAGATTAATGTACACATACAAATAAATGTATACATGTACATACACATGTATTTATTAAAAATTGTACACATGTATATGTAAAAATAATTTCAAACCCTAAGGTCACTAACACATACCGTTCCGGTGCCCTCTTCCTCATGAAAAATTAGGTCTTGCGGACCATTGCGACAATTTATTGCATATGTTCGGAGATCTTCAACATTCATGTTGTAAATCTCCTCATCTGTACGATAAACAAAATTGGCACATGCATTTTCACGTGCTCTTTGTCGATTTAAACAAAGATCGACTCCACTCAATCCGCTATGAACATTTTCGATCATAACATCTCTTGCTTCTTGACTTATTTAAGAAGTCGCATCCCTCTGTGATCGCAGGGTTTCGACTCGAAACGGTCGACTCACCAATGGCGGCTTAGGGCGAGGCAACTCCACATCTCTCTTAGCACCCTTACGTTGATATAATCGACCTCTCCCTGGGCCAAAAATTTCTTAAGGAAGGTCATTGTAGTCAGTTTTCATTCCCAAAAAAAATTCTGCATAAAACATCTGTGCAAAATAAACAAGAACCTCATCGTTCCATGGAATCCTTCCAAAGTCTGCAAGATGTCAATCATACAAATAAGCAGCTTTTTCTGGGTGCTTGAAATAGTGCACCTTCAACCTTTTTATTTTTGGCCCTTCCTTATAATTAAACATTGACTTGGCCTCTACTCTTGTAACTCTTTGTTTTATGTCCTGCCATTTATTGGGACCTATCACTGTTTCTTTTCTCTTTCTCATCAGTTCTACAAAGGAATCAGTCGTTGGTCCCAAATTTTTGTGCACATTTACCATTTCACCCAATTAACGTGTAACTATTTCGAGGCTTTGTCTACTCTCAGCAGGTAGAGACAAAGCCTCGATATCTCTTTGCAATTTTGCATGAAGGCTTTGACACCTTTGTAAGGTGCATTCCGCCATGTTCGTTTCCCATGGTATATCAGTAATCTCAGCCGGATCAGTTGTGCTGGGTTGACAGCCTTCTTTTTGAATGTAGCGCACTACCCTGCGTCTATTTTGACCACTGGCTCAAACATTTTCAGCCTCTGCATCAATATATATAAAATTTTGTATATTAGAAAAAATACGTGTAAAAAAAGTTGTACAAATTTAATGAAAAAATATTGAAATTGATGTCAACCTTGATGTTGTTGGTTAACATCATCTCCAACTTGACCCTGCTAAGAACCAACCCCAGAATGACGCTGTTGAGAACCAGACCCACAGTGACCCTGTTGAGAACTAGCAGCTGTTGATTGGCCTTCGGGGGAATAAATATCACCCCCTTCCCGCAACCTGCTACCACTCATACCTTGACCGGTTGAACCTTGGCCATGCTCCATGGATGGAGTAGAAACCTTTCTCCTCTTGCCTCATAAAAATTAAAATATGAAACTTATTAACAACTAATTTCACTCACAAAGTTAATAAAAAAATCAATTCCATATGTACACACATGTATGGAGATTTAAGATTATATTTAAATAGCATGAACATCCTCCGATCCCTGAACCTCCATATGGGATTCGGCTGATCTTTGTCTTTCATCCTCCATGATATATATCTATTGGTCGAAATTCACAAAATAGATTTCAAAAAATCAATTTGTAATTTAGTGTACACAAATTATTTAGAACACAACTTTCAAAGCAATACTTGATCATGTGTGAAACTAAATTTAATCAAAAAAGATATTATAAAAATGATAAGTTCACCAAATTGTGCTTTACATGGTGGGAGCACACTCGGTATAAAATTTCCTACTTATACACTTTAGTTTGTGGAATAAATGACACATGTACATAGTTTACCTTAAAGTAGTTGTGTTTTACGGATATTAAAATGAAGAACTTCTATTTAGATCCATTCCAGAGATTGACTGTAGGGGAATTTACTAGATATGTCACCTTTCATAAAAGATGAGATCCAGAGGCTACCTGGCCCTTTACAGACTCTTCCTATAGAACTTGTAGAAGTAAAAACTAAAGGCATTAACAATATCAAAGAACGTTTTCATGCTCAGACATGGGAATGTGTCTCTTTCCCTACGCAAAAAAATAGTTCAAGGTAGTTAATCTTCATAGACATGTCATCAAGCAAGTCAATGTGATCATCCCCAAATTACTTTTTATGAAATTAGGCTTGGAATCCTCTACAACCTGGTGGATGGACTTGAATGGGAACTAGGTTGAAAGGCCTTTACAAAATACACGCTAGTGAATAACACTTACTAGGTTATGCCAACAAATAAAGTGGGAGAAATGTTTTCTCCTCGAGGTTGTCCAATTGGGTGTGTAATACCAAACTTCACACATTTCCTCACAGGTTTATCTCTTAGGTTACAAATGTCTTCCACCTTATTAGTTATATATTTTTCAATTTCCCGAGGATTCCTTGATTTTTTTCTCCTACCATCTCCCTCTCCCACTCCCCAAATTATTGTCATCAAACATGCCCCATTGAGGATCTAGAGCAATGTTTGCACCATACTTAGAACTGTCATTGCTGCTAATTGAAATTGGAGTCATGTATACTAGATTGCTTGCTTAAGTGGCTCTTACTTGGACAATATCTGATCCAAATCTTGGGGGGAGGCCCCGAAGATCTAAAAAGTTGAAATGGATTTCACAAGATCTGCAAAATTAGAATGCCTAAAAAAAAAGAGAGAAAAAACAAACAAAATAAAACCACAAAGAAACTTGTTTTATTAAAACAGAGAATATTTGTAGAAGCTACATTGTGGCAGAGAATCTGTCCTTTTACAAAGTGAGGCTTGTTATTTATAGCCTTTTTTTGAGATAGAATACCATAGGTGGATACCATGGGCCAATACCATGGTTAGATACCACTTACAATACCATGGGTAAATCCCATGTGTGGATGAATACCATGGGTGGATACATACCATGGTTCACTTATAATACCATGGGCGAATAAATATCATGGGTGGATGAATACCATGGGTCGATGCCATTTACAATACCATGGATAAATTCCATGGGTGGATGGATAACATGGGTAGATGAATACCATGGGTTGATGCCATTTTCCATTCGGATCAATATCCTAAGATGAGTTTGACATGATGGTCATATGAGGTTGGAAGCTACTTGGAGTAATTTTCCTTAAATCTTCAAAAAAACAGAGAAAAAATGTCATTTTCGATCATTTTTTATTAGCTTTTGAATACAACAAATGTTATCACAATTGCAACACAATCATGTTCCATGAGCATGAATTATGAATGTCACAAGCCAAATGGCAAGGAAATTTGCATTCATTTAGGAAAAATAAGACTATGACATTAAGGTCCATGCTAGAAAAAATTATGCAAATAAAGTTGCTAAGTCTTGATACTTACCATGTGTTTCAAAGTCATAACGAAGGTTGGCTTTGAGAGTGTTCTCTCAAAGCCCTGTCTTGAGATGAAATTTAATTCAATGTCTCTTAGAGTTGCAAGCTGGAATTGATAGAACTATTTGATTTCTTTACCATAAATGGATCAACTGAAAAAACTTATTTGTCATATTATATTTTGATGCTTATAGAGTGAAAAAACTGAAAGAATCAACTTGTAGGGTCATTTTAATGGTGGGTGGAGAATTGGGGTCTAAAACCTTTTGGAATCATTTTGAGGTATTAAATGACATTTCTCGGGGTCAAACGATTATCCCTTGTGCCGAAATCTTGACCATTATTCTACACTTAAAGACATATCCAATGGTGAAAGAAAAACATCAAATGAAGTTCATTCAAAATTTATGCCTTTAGTAAGTTGACCTATCATGTTGACCAGGTCATGGTACGAGAGAATTGGCTATCATGCTATGTTAAATACTTGGCCACTAGGAGGAATAAGAGTTCCATTTTGTGTTATTGTATTTTGTTCCATAGTTGAAAATACAACTAGGAGTGTGAAGTTAGAGAGAAAAATGTATGAAGTTAAGTTTTTATAGCAACCTTACATGCCAAAAATCAGTAGCTAACTCTAGAGCATGTTTACATTTTAGTGTTGTTTTTCTCCCATAAGGATTTCCTAGGGAAAAAGGAGTCTAGAGCATCATTACTTTTCAGGGTTGCTTGTCTCCCATAAGGATTCATAGGAAAATAATTGTATTGATTGTCTAGAGATATATGTATGTGTTTGTTTCATTATGTTCTCCATTTCTTACGTTGTGTTTCATTATGTTCTCTATTTCTTACGTTGTGTTTCATTATGTTTTATATTTCTTACATTTCTGCCCTTCTATTTTTCTTTCCAATCAAGGTTTATAAAATAACATGAGAAGCAACATGAGACTTGGAACAATCATTTTCATTATCTATATGGAAGGCAAGAAGGATTATATACCCTTAAGATTAAACTTACGTAGTTTGTCAATTTTTATCATATATTTTTTGGTAAGGGTAAATGTTTTTTATCTATAGTACAAGTCATGAGTTCCCCAATTTTACCTTATATGTAAAGCATGATTCTAGGATTACTACAATTTGTACTTGGTTTTTTATTTTGATGATGCCTTGTCTCAATCTAGACATAAGTGATGATGGTCTTCTCCAAATCAACTCATGTATCCTCATTAAATTTATACAAACATTTCAAATTCATATTTTCTTTCACAAAATTCTAGGAATATTAGAAGAATCAGTAAAAGTGAGATAACCATCTCAATATGCCCCCCATAATTCATTTTATAGAAGATAAATTTGTAAAATCCCTTTCGGTAATAATGGCCGTTATTAATTAATTAAAAAACATAATATATAATAAAAAATTGAGAAATAAAATTTTTGATGAAAATGTGCTATGAAAGTAAAGGTTTAATGGAAAACATGTACAAGGCATAGTTGAGTACAAGGCATAGTTGAGCCAAATTATTATCTCTTTATTGAACTAGAAAGGACATATAATTATTACACATGTTTAATTTACATTCAAATGCTTCTTTGATTTATCTCCTATAGCTTAATGTAAAGCTAGATATATAATTTAAGTTGAAGGCCCATGAGTAAATATGACTTCTATGTGACATTTGTATTGAATCATATATTTTTTGTGTTATATGAACATAATTGGTGCGCATATCTAAAGATTCCAAATGCTCATTCAAGACCATATATGTAATCCTCATCTAACATAGCCAGGGATTCACAATACTATATTTGAGTTGGCTAGCTCCATTTCAAGATATTATGGTTATCCAAGAGGGGATATAAAAAATGAAAAGAAGGATGTTGTTGTAGGTTATCCAAGTCGAACATAGAACCAGTGGAGAAACCTAAGGAAAACCTATGTTTCCAAGTCAAAACTTTGTAGAGGTTCCAGTACCTGAGACTAAAATCCAGTTTGGGGCTGTTAAATTCTAACTGTACTGGTAATTGTGCTAGGGGGGAGAAATAGGATGTAATTTCCTCTTCTCACGATTGGGAGACTTGTTTTTCATGTGGATTCAACCAAACATATTGTACATATTAAATGAGGACATAATTATTACACATTTTTAATTTACATTCAAATGCTTCTTTGATTTATCTCCTATAGCTTAATGTATTATGCTAGATATATAATTTAAGTTGAAGGCCCATGAGATAAATACGACTTCTATGTGACATTTGTATTGAATCATCTATTTGTTGTGTTATATGAACATAATTGCTACGCATATCTAATTTACATTACTTTAATATGTCATGCTTCTTTAATTTATATTTTATAGATGACCGGAGCATCCCTTTTTAATCTATCCCTTTTGACTTCGGATATGTGGGCAATATTCATCTGCATATTTTTCTATCATAAAGCAGTGAGTAAAATTGTATTCCATTTGTGTCAATGTTAAGGTTAAGCACATGGATTAAAGTTTTATATATTAAATGAGGAGGCTATGTATTACATATGGTCTTGAATGAGCTTTTGGACTCTTTAGATATATATCTAAAGAGTCCAAACGCTCATTTAAGACCATATGTAATCCTCATCTAACTTAGCCAGGGATTTGCAATACTATATTTGAGTTGGCTAGCTCCATTTCAAGATATTATGGTTATCCAAGAGGGGATATAAAAAATGAAAAGAAGGATGTTGTTGTAGGTTATCCAAGTTAGACATAGAACCAGTGGAGAAACCTAAGGAAAACCTATGTTTCCAGGTCGATCCTTTGTAGAGGTTCCAGTACCTGAGACTAAAATCTAGTTTGGGGTTGTTAAATTCTAACTGTACTGGTAATTGTGCTAGGGGGGAGAAATAGGATGTAATTTCCTCTTCCCACGGTTGGGAGTCTTGTTTTTCATGTGGATTCAACCAAACATATTGTACATATTAAATGAGGACATAATTACTACACATGTTTAATTTACATTCAAATGCTTCTTTGATTTATCTCCTATAGCTTAATGTATTATGCTAGATATATAATTTAAGTTTAAGGCCCATGAGATAAATATGAATTCTATGTGACATTTGTATTGAATCATCTATTTGTTGTGTTATATGAACATAATTGGAACGCATATCTAAAGAGTCGAAATTGACAAATAAAATTTTTGATGAAAATGTGCTATGAAAGTAAAGGTTTAAAGGAAAACATGTACAAGGCATAGTTGAGTACAAGGCATAGTTGAGCCAAATTATTATCTATTTATTGAACTAGAAAGGACATATAATTATTACACATGTTTAATTTACATTCAAATGCTTCTTTGATTTATCTCCTATAGCTTAATGTAATGCTAGCTATATAATTTAAGTTGAAGAACCATGAGATAAATATGACTTCTATGTGACATTTGTATTGAATCATCTATTTGTTGTGTTATATGAACATAATTGGTACGGATATATAGAGAGTCCAAATTCTCATTCAAGACCATATGTAATCCTCATCTAACTTAGCCAGGGATTTGCAATACTATATTTGAGTTGGCTAGCTCCATTTCAAGATATTATGGTTATCCAAGAGGGGATATAAAAAATGAAAAGAAGGATATTGAACTGTAGGTTATCCATGTTGGACATAGAACCGGTGGAGAAACCTAAGGAAAAACTATGTTTCTAGGTCAAACCTTTGTAGAGGTTCCAGTACCTGAGAGTAAAATCCAGTTTGGTGCTGTTAAATTCTAACTGTACTGGTAATTGTGCTAGGGGGGAGAAATAGGATGTAATTTCCTCTTCTCACAGTTGGGAGTCTTGTTTTTCATGTGGATTCAACCAAACAAATTGTACATATTAAATGATGAATTTCGCTCTCCCAATCATTTCTAAATCACCCATATCACCAAGAAAACATGTTTTAAAAGAACATACTTTAGTATGGGAAAGGAGGGGTTTTTTAAATTGGGAAGGTGTATTGGGTTCGTATTGGTAGGGGGTTAAATAATGTGATTTTCAAAGGTATTTTCCAATACGTAGTCAAATTAAGGGTATTTTTTAATATGCCATGAACACACACGATATGTCAAAGCTTCATTGAGTGAAGCCCCTGTGGTGAGAGGTATGGACACAAGTGCAGATGTTGTGATATAAATAATTGCATATGTTGTGATGTAAGGGGTTTGAATATTGATGCAGATGGTCATATGAAAAAGGGAAACGTGGCCACTAGGAGGAATAAGAGTTCCATTCTGTGTTATTGTATTTTTTTCCATAGTTGAAAATACAACTAGGAGTGTGAAGTTAGAGAGAAAAATGTATGAAGTTAAGTTTTTATAGCAACCTTACACACTAAAAGTCTTAGCTAACTCTAGAGAGATTACCTCTTTCTTTGTACTCACATGTTTTCCATACCAGAAAAGAGAGAGTATAGCATGTTTACATTTTATTGTTGTTTTTTTCCCATAAGGATTTCCTAGGGAAATAGGAGTCTAGAGCATCATTACTTTTTAGGGTTGCTTGTCTCCCATATAAGGATTTCCTAGGAAAATAATTGTGTTGATTGTCTAGAGATATGTATGTGTGTGTTTCATTATGTTCTCTATTTCTTACGTTATGTTTCATTATGTTTTATATTTCTTACATTTCTACCCGAGCCTATTTTTCTTTCCAATCAAGGCTTATAAAATAACATGAGAAGCAACATGAGACTTGGAAAAATAATTTTCATTATCTATATGGAAGGCAAGAAAGATTATATCCCCTTAAGCTTAAGCTTATGTAGTTTGTCAATTTTTATCATATATTTTTTGGTAAGGGTAAATGTTTTTTTTATCTATAGTACAAGTCATGAGTTCCCCAATTTTACCTCATGTAAAGCATGATTCTAGGATTACTACAATTTGTACTTGTTTTTTTATTGTGATGATGCCCTGTCTTAATCACTTGGCCATCTCTCAATGGGTATTTAAATCTTTATAAAAATACTTAAGTAAAAATTATCTATTTGTATTATGTGAAATTATGTAAAAAATGGTATATTAATTTTCATAAAATTGGGTTGAGATTATCATATATTTCAATGAAAGTTGATTAAATATGTTTTCTTTAAAAGGACCTAACAATTTTGTTAAGGTCTAAATTTGAAATTTTGTGTGGCTCTCTATCAACCTTCACTTCCTCATTTCTAGAAAAAATATACTTTCTCATTCGTATACCCACTTTCTATTCAAATGCATGAGTTTTGAACTCTCGGTAACTATGTTTTTCCACACAGGAAAATTATGTCACATTTTATACTAACTCTAAATATTATTTTGAAGTTTGGATTACTGTTATTCTTTTATATAATTTAACATTAGATATAAGTTTAAATTGAAAGCTACTTAGATGAAATATATCTTAGATATGGCATTTGCAAATTATTATCTATTTATTGAATTATTTTCTTGGAACGTTATCTTGGAATACATAGAAGAATAAGAATAAATGTTACATCTACGAAATTTTTTTCAAAAGAAAACAACTAACGTTTTTTATTTAGATTACCATGCAATAATAATGACGACAAAACTTTCTTTCCAATCATATTGGATTCTTCACAGTGGATTCTTGGAATAAATCACTGAATTAACTTTTTGTCATGTTATTTTCGAATACATAAAAGAAAATAAATATGGTAGAGAAGTTTCAGTGTCTTATTATAAAGAAAATAAATATGGTAGAGAAGTTCATGTGTCTTACTATTCAGGCATACATATTTTGTAATCTTTTAGGAAGAAACACATGTTCCTAATCATTAGGCCCACTTAACCATTCTGATATGTAAGAAGACATCATAAATTTTTTATATAAAAAAATAAAATGACATTTATTGAGATGTATAAGCTTTTGTATCTATAATGAAGAAAGAAGCACAATATCGGTTTGCTTCTTTATTAAAGATATAATGAAAAAAAAAACACAATATTGGGTGCTTCTTTATTAAAGATAGAGTAAAGAATAGTTAGTCAAATAGATAGAATATTTTCCTTGGATTTCTCTCCCTATTTAATCAAATATATTTATGGTGCCTAAAATTTCAACAAGCTGGTTTTCCGGAGAGGTTAAGTGGGAAGACTTAAGATCATCTGCACAGAATTATTTTACTATTCTTTACTCTATCTTTAATAAAGAATACTATTGTTTACTCTATTATGGAAGACTATTGTTTTATTTTTGCTGGTTTGCTTGTGCTAATAGTGATTTCAACTTTGTGCATAAAAAGACCCCAAAGCTTATAGGCTAGCTTTGGCTGCATTGTCTCCTAGTAATTAGTGCCACATCATCTACATACAACAACAACAATTTTATGATAATCCTTGCTATGTTCACCCCTCCCTTATAGTTCTTGTTTATAAATTCCTATATAGCTTATTGATGTAAATAGGAGACAGTGTGGCACAGAGGAGGATAACTATTTTGATGTGATATCATTGTTGAAGCGCTCTAAAAACGCCTCGCAGTTCTAAATTTATCATTTTCTCTGTTAATTTAACTTGTGTCTCAACGTCTCCCATAATTTTGCCCTTACAACCCAAAAAGAATGATGTTCGAAGGAATTTTTAGAATGGATAAAATAATGCCATAATTCTCTACAATTACTTTCTCCCTATCCCTCTAATAAGCTCGGCAAACAGTGGGTTGATCATGATGTTTCGTCTCCGAAAGGATTTAAAATTGTATATAAAAGACTTACCCACATTGTTGGTTGGTTTCAACATCCTGGAGATTTTAATGTTTCTTGATTTTTCCCTGTGGTGGCTGCCTGTATGACGCATGTTACTTTTCGACATTATTTTTGTGTTAGCAAGAGAAAAAATATAGGGAAGTATAACAAACAGGAGAGTTGAACCAAACTGTAACAAAATCTGTAGCCGGGCTTTTGGCATTGAAGAAAAACATTGTTCGGAATAGCATTTGCCTATGATTTTAAATTAGTACAATTTTCCTAATTTTAAATTAGTCATTCATAATACGTTGAGAAAAAAATTCCATCGAAGTCTATTAGCACGAGAAGAGAAGCAAAGGTAGCTAGCATTGAAAAAAAAATCTGGTTATTAAATATTTTTCACACAGAACTGCAATTCTGGCGGGGCATTTGATAATAGTGAAGAAATCCAAAGAATTTATGACATACCCGAGAAGTTCAAATCGATGCAGCATGGCGACCAGGAGCAGCACCACGGCGACCAGGAGTAGCAAGAGTACCCACGGCGACCAGGAGCAGCACCAATGCAGCCAGAGCGAAAAAAAAACGCGCGCACAATGAAAACTGTAAACTATTTCCCTTCGCGGGTGACTTATTTATAAAAAAATAGTTCGGCCGAACTATTTTTAAAAAAAAGTTCGGCCGAAATTTTGATGCCGGTTTTCCAATTCCCGGCAAAAAATCTGTTTGCCCACGCCGTCAGTGTGTCGTCAATCTAAACGGAATCACGAGTTCAGCCGAACTTTATAAAAAAGTTCGGCCGAACTATTGCAAAGTTCGGCTGAACTTTGTAAAATGTTCGGCCGAACTATTGTTGAAAAAAAATTTCGGCCCCCGATTCTCACAAAAGTGTAACCCAGCTTCACGTTTCTGCCCAGAGTTGATACGAAAAGGAAAGAAAACGAATTCTAGGTAGGAGACTTAGTCATGTTTTATATGAGAAAATAAATATTTCTTGTTAAGACTTATAATAAATTAAATATTAAGAAGATAGGACCATGTGAAATTTTGAGAAAATTTTCTTCAAATGCATATGAAATATAATTTCCAGAAGGGAATGGAATATCACCCATCTTTAATGTTGCAGATTTGTACCCATAAGGAACATAGGAAGAGCTACAAGAAGACTCTACAGCAGAGGAAAACCAGACTTTAAATTGAGAAGAAAAAATGCCAAAGATGGTCAAGAAAGAGGTGGAAGCTGTTTTGGAGAAAAGAGTATCCAAAAGAACGTTGGGACAGGTTTATTTTTAGTACCTAGTCAAATGGAAGGCACAAGCAATGGAGGATTCCAATTGGTTGAGAATTTTTTTTTTTGCAAAAGTATGGAGTAAACCTTGAAAGTTTGATGGATGATTCTTTTCTTCCACGGGAGTCTGATGCAGGAGCATCTGAACATAGCCAACAATTTGATTGCATGTTCACATGTTGTGGCTAACATGAGCTAAATTTCATTGACCTAAGTGGTCAAATCAAAGTTTAGAGAGAGGTTTGGACCTCTCAAATCTTCATTTATTTAAATATTGTAATAATCCATACACTGGTGTTATGGTTAGGATAGAAGGTGATATGTTAGCATAGGTGTGCATTGAGACTTTATAATAGCGATTTAATTGTTAAGGTGATAAGAATAGTGATTGAGTTGTTAGTATTGTTATATTTGATCAATAAAAGAAGGAAAATATGTAATGATAGGGATATATAGCAAGAGAGTGAGAGCAAGACTGAATATAGGGTTTAAGGAGTGACAAAGACAAAGGTCAAAAACTGATATAATCAGGTCATAGAGGGTTGAGAGTCTATAATTTCATTTTGAATGAATAATTGATTGAAGTGTGATGTGTCAATTCTTCTGGTGTTGAATTTCATTCTAAAATTGCTTATCTGTGCCTTAAACCTGGTTTGAGTTATCCCATGTTTTATGCATCATATGGGTTTAATTAGTATTAAGAGTTTGATGATTAGATCTGTAGTCTCCAGCGATTTGAATTTTTATTACTGAACATTACTTTCTTCCTAGTCTAGGTTGAAATTCTATGAGTAAACAGAATATCGTGCTAAACGACTCTAGATCGAGTCAGTCAATTTTTCATGAACCCATATGATACAACGTGATTTGGAGAAGTTTCAAAAAACGACCAGTGAATATCGCACCACTTTTGATCAGCAAAAGGTAAATACCAAAGCAATGCGATATAGTTCAGAGGGTGACACATCGAGCCATAAAAACCACTTTTATCATGCGTGATCCAGTGTGCTATTTTCCAGAGAAGTGGAATGCTAATGGCGTCAGATTGTTGATGAAATAAATCGATGGCAGAAGATCCAGCATCCAACAGTAACCAAGTAAACTATTATTAAAGGTGCAAATGACTGGTATTGGATAGATTAAAGTGAGACCCCAAGTCTAATCTGTGTTTATATTTAAGTTAATAAGGGTTTATATAATCAATCCGATATTAAGTTTTAAGCTGCTTATGAACATATAATTGAGTTGAAGTTCTGTGTATTTCCTAAATCACTTTGGTTTTATTTTAATTTTGGACTGTTTATTTTTCCATGAGGTAGCTCTTCCTTTGAATTCGAAGAGTTTTCTTTTCATTTTGGATTGTTTATTTTTTTTATAATGCACTTCCACTTTATTGGTTTTTAAGAATTTTATTCATTGTTAGATATGTGTAATTTCTAAGAATTTTATTTTTATTTAATATTAAATTATTAAGTTTGGTAATTTAAAAAAAAATTACTTAGTTATATTTCAATTCATTAATTTCGAAAGGTTTTTTATTACACTCTAGTAAATCAAAGCATTTCAACGAATCATTTTGTCACGATAAACTTAAAAATTTTGAATTAAAATGTTATATTTTATACAATTGTTTTTTAATTATTTCCATATAGATTTAAAAATAATAGCGATAAATTATAAATTTTATAAAATTTTAAAATTAATTTTAAATAAATTATATGTTTTACATTTATAAATTTTAATTTATAAAAATTTGAATAGTGTAATCAACTCTAATTTCATATCTAAATATGTGTTATAAAATTTAATTTCTCTTAATTTGAATAGTGTAAGAAACTCTAATTTCATGTATAAATATGTATGGATATAGAATAAGATTTCATTGATAAGGAACAGTAAATGTTATTTGAATTGACTTGACAAATTTTTTAACTTGGAACTTGGATGTGGTTTAGCAACTCTGCTTCAATTTTCTTGCTTTTCATAAAAATAACCTCCACTAAAAACACTATCATTGTGGTTTTTTTTTTATGATTGTAATAATTATTGTCAAACCAGGAGGTAACTCCTCAAAACTAGAATGCGTATTAGCTGAAGAATGTACATGCTTATATAGATGGGAGGTGAGGCTATTGGGATTCAACTCCAAATGACTCTTGGCCTTCCTTATTTCCTAATAATAAATAATATACAAAAATACATATGCACACCCATCCATAGGATTAGGTGTCAACATTCCCCCCTTTAATCCGAAGGGATGTTGGTGAGTCCAAGCATCGATCTGAACTTTTCAAATTTTTCTCTTCCAAGTGCTTTGGTGAAGATGTCAGCAGTTTGCTCATTTGTGGAACAATGATGTAGATGGATGGTTTTGGCCTGAACATGATGTCGAATGAGATGGTACTTTGTATTGATGTGCTTTGTTCGATCATGAAACTTTGGGTTCTTGGCCAACTTTATTGCAGAAGTGTTGTCGATCATGAGTGGAGTGGAATACATCTGTTTCATCTGCAAATCTTCCAGGATTTTCCGGAGCCACACAATCTCCTTTGTTGCTTCAGCTGCTGCCACATATTCTGCCTCGGTCGTGGAATCTGCTGGAACTGACTGTTTGCGTTATCTCCATGAGACAGCTCCTGATCCAAGACTCATGGTGTAACCTGTAGTAGACACCCCTGTTTCTTTGTCGCCATCAAAGTCTGAATCAGAGTATCCGGTCAAGATGAAGTCGCCTACCTGTGTATATTTGAGTCCAAAGTCTTGAGTCCCCTTCAAGTACCTTAGTACTCTTTTTGCAGCCGACCAATGTCCTTCACAAGGTTTTTGCATGAACCTTGAGAGGATTCCAACAGCAAATGAGATGTCAGGTCTGGTGGTGGTCAGATAGATAAGACTTCCTACAAGTTGTCTATACTTAGTTGCATCCTCAAATTCCTTCCCTTCAACAGATGTGAGCTTCAAGTTTTGTTCCATTGGAGTGCCTAAGGGTTAACAATCATCCATGCCAAATTTGTTCAAGAGATCTCCAATGTACTTCTTTTGAGAAAGAAATATGAATTTAGGATGTTGAATTACTTCAATACCCAAATAGTAATGAACATGACCCAAATCAGTCATTTCAAAACCTTTCTTCAACTCTTTCTACATGGATGCAATAATGTGAGCTTCAAGTTTTTTTCCATTGGAGTGCTTAAGGGTTTACAATCATCCATGCCAAATTTGTTCAAGAGATCTCCAATGTACTTCTTTTGCGAAAAAAATATGAATTTAGGATGTTGAATTACTTCAATACCCAAATAGTAATGAACATGACCCAAATCAGTCATTTCAAAACCTTTCTTCAACTCTTTTTTCATGGATGCAATATAGCTCTCATTGTTTCCTGTTATCAAAAGATCATCTACATATACCACAAGATATACAACTGTTTTTCCAACTTTCTTAACAAACAAAGTTGCATCATCAAGATCAAAGTGTTTGAAATCAAGTTTCAGAAGATGCTCGGTCAACTTCTCATACCAGGCTCGTGGTGCTTGCTTGAGGCCATACGAGGATTTTACAAGTTTGCAAACTTTGTGTTCTTGACCCTTTATCACAAATCCTTCTGGCTGGGACATATAAATTTTCTCCTTTAGATCTCCATTCAATAAGGCTATTTTTACATCCATATGATGGACTTTCCATCCACTCTGAGCTGCTAAGGCAAAGAGAGTCCGGATGGTGGTCCATTTTGCTGTGGGAGAAAAAGTTTCTTCATAATCGACTCCTTCTTTCTGTGCGAATCCTTTTGCCACAAGCCTGGCCTTGTGCTTGTCAAGTGAGCCATCTGCTTTTTACTTGTTCTTGTAGACCCACTTGCAGCCAATTGGTTTCGTTCCCAATGGCGGATCAACCAGCTTCCAAGTGCCATTCTTTATCAAGGCATCATACTCCTTCTGCATCGCTTCTTTCCATTCATCATGAGAAGCGGCTTCTTTGAAGGAAGTTGGTTCAAGATCTGTAGACAAACTCATTTCACAGTTATAAGCAATATCCATATCAACAGGGGAATCAGAATTATCTACATCACCTTCGGTTTCTTGAGTGGAACTTCTTGTTCCTGTTTTCCCAACCTCATCAGGATGAACATCCTCCAGTGTCTTTGTCAGCCATTTGGGAGGACCTTTCTGAGATGGCCCAGGCTGGTCACTTGACTGAGTTGGGATTGATTCAAGATTCAATCTCCAAATTCTGTCAATCACATCATCCAATGTGTCATCCGTGGTTGTTTCTTCATGTGGGGGAGAGTGTGGTTCAGGAAATGATTCCACAGTTTGATTCAATATCGTAATCCCCCCTTCAAGGTGTGGAATCACATTATCAAATTCTTTGAAAGACTTTGCATGTGTGAATCTATCCAGGCGATCAAGTTGCCGCTCAACAACCTTGTCACTCTTGGATGATTCAAGAAATATGACATCTCGTGCTATCACAAACTTCTTATTTGCTTCATCATAGAGACGATATCCTTTGGAGGTATTGGAGTACCCCAAGAAGATACATTTTCTGCTTCTAGCACCAAGTTTGTTCCTTTGACTCTTGGGTATCAAGGCATAACAGGTGGACCCAAAGACCCTGAAATGCTTTACCGAAGGCATGTGGCCATGCCACATTTCAAAAGGAGTTTTATTTCTAATTGAACTTGAAGGACACCTATTCTTTATGTAAACAGCACATAGAACTGCATCAACCCAAAACATCAATTTTACATTCTTGAAAAATAACATGGAGCGGACCATATTTAAAATAGTTATGTTCATTCTTTCAGCTACACCATTCTGTTGTGGATTATATGGCACTGTTGTTTGATGTTTGATTCCATGTTGACGAAGATAATTTTCAAATTCATTTGAGGTGTATTCTTTTCCATTATCAGTACGTAGAGAGCCAATATGTGTTTGTGCATCATTTTCAATCCATGCATGAAAATTCTTGGAAGTTTGAAAAGCATCAGACTTATTCTTCAGTGAGTAAATCCAACACATTCTGGTGTAGTCATCAATAAATGTCATCATGTATTTGTTTCCATTTGCAGAAGCAATAGGCATAGGGCCACATAAATCTGAATGAACAAGTTCAAGTTTCCTATGTGCTCTTAAGTGTGAATCATGAAATGGTTGTTTGCTATGCTTTCCTAGAATACAAGCATCACATTCCTTAGGTTTTCTAGGAATTGTAGGCAGTCCATCAACACCATTTTTCTTCAACAAATGAAGGATGTCATAGTTTAAGTGTCCAAATCTAGCATGCCATAAAAGACTTGATGGAAATGTACCTTCATCATGATTTGAACTGAATGCAAAGTTTTGAGCATGAGCAGATGAACCTTTCAGCTTCAAAAGTCTCCCTTCTTCTATTCCCTCCATGACAAGTGAGTGATCTGATGCTGATCTGACCTCTGCCTTGCCATCAAACAAGTAAACTGAGTGTCCTTGCTGCCGGATTTCGATCAGGGACAACAAGTTTCTCTTCAAATCTGGGAGGTATAGAACCTCATGTAGGATATGATCAGGAAGACCGTGGCTTGAGCCCGATCGTGCTGGCCCTGATGGCTTGAGTTTGAATTTATCTGCGAAATATACTACTCCATCAACTTTGTCAGTGAATTCTTCAAAAAAATCTTTTCTAAATGTCATGTGACATGTTGCTCCTGAATCTAGCAACCAATCATCTCTCCATGAAGTAAATGAAACATCAAATAGGTTTTCAGTTACTCCTTTGTTACAATGTGCTAGAACAGAATGAGCTGATTCAACTGATTTACCTTTGTCTTTGTCATCAGTTTTACCTCTGTCTTGATTTGTTTGTCGTTGAGCCCAGATTGTCCGCCCCTTTTCCTCGAAGTTTCTTCTTCGTCTTCCGCCTTCTCCTCCTGATGGACCTCGGCATGTCTCCTTTCCGTGCCCTATAGGTAGCCTCTTTAGAAGATGAAGGGACTGTCATCTTCTTTTGAAGGAGGAGAGAAAAACCAAAACTTTGCTGGAAAATTTCTCTTGAAGGAGAGAAAACAAAAAAATCTTTTGCTGGAAAATATACTGAATTAAAAGGGCAGAAACTCTTGCTGGAAAAAATATTCTGCTCAAACACTCTCGCTGAAGACTGAATTTAAAAAAAATACTCTTTGCTATAAACTGAATTTTGCATAGAAAAAAATGTATTTTTTTTTGTTTGGGGAAATTTTTTTTGTGAAATGTCGATATGGAAGGGAAAGGAGGGCGATATTGTGGAAATGAAAATTGGTATGGGAGGGCTGTATAATGAAATGGGAAGGTGAAATGGAGGGGAGTAGTGTGGAAGGGGTGGAATTATGAAAGGGGAGAAGAGAAGTCGTTAAATACCAAATTCGATAGGGAAAGCGCTTTATGGAGACAGCATTGGATATTGAACCACAACGTTTAAATATATATGGAATGCATTGACAACGTATTGAATAAATCCAACATAATATATGGAATGCGTTTAATAAATATGTAATGAACAACGCATTGAATACAGCCAACGTAATATGTTTGTGAGAGCAGTTAATGTAATATGAACAGCGTTTAATAGACAGGCGGACATACCAAGTCAAACAACGTTTAATAGACAGGCGGACAGACCAAGTCAAACATCGTTTAATAGACAGGCGGTATTGTAAACACAGCGTTTAAATATGGAAAGCGTTTATGTAATGAACAGTGGTATATTGACTGCGCGTGGTATTAAATGGTGTGACTGTTATATGAAATCACAATACAACCAGTGATAACACCATGTAATGACAGCGTGGTATATACAAAGGGCGGTGGTATTATAACGCAGAGAAATATGTTTAAAAGTCGAGTGGAGTATGCAGGCGCTGGTGGAGGGCCGACAGGCCACGTATATGATGAGTCGATGGATAAGAGCGTTGTTGATATATGGAGGCCGAGAGACCGGGTTGAGGAGTGTTAGAAATACTGAACGCTGTATTCAAATGTGGTAAAAAAATACTAAACGTTGTATTCAAATGTGACAGAGCGGTATTATGTATTGACATTCAGTGTTTGTATGATGAGCGGTGGTATTGTTGGGGAGTCGAGGGGCTTAGAACTGTGAGGGAGAGGGCGCAGTGTAGTGAGGGAGAGGGAAGTGTATGCAGAGTGCGTAATGTTGAATGTAGGGAATGGGGAATGGAGAATGCAGGCAGGGGAAGGGAAGTGTGTGAGGGCGCAGGGATAAAAGGAGAGGGAGGTGAGTGAATGGAGAGGAGCGCAGGGATGAATGAGGAGCCCCAAAAGGGCGTTACAAAAAAAATTTGAAATTGAATCTGTAGAAGACAGAGTTGCAGGACTGCTGGAATGGCAGAGCTGCAATTTGCAGAATGACAGAGCCTGCAGTTTTGCAGGAGCTGCAGGAGCTGGAGCTGCAAATGTCAGTGCTAAATAGGAAAAAAAAATGCAGAATAATAGTCTAGCAATTAAGAGCAGCAGAAAAACTATTAAAAAATATGACTGAGCAAAGGATAGGGAGCTACACCACAGGGCAGAAATGCCAATTGTGGGGCTGGCTCTGATACCATGTCAAACCAGGAGGTAACTCCTCAAAACTAGAATGTGTATTAGCTGAAGAATGTACATGCTCTTATAGATGGGAGGTGAGGCTATTGTGATTCATCTCCCAATGACTCTTGGCCTTCCTTATTTCCTAATAATAAATAATATACAAAAATACATATGCACACCCATCCATAGGATTAGTTGTCAACACTAGGCTTGTCCTATGCCCACCAGAAGGGGTTTCCAAGCATCAACTTGATGTGATTGTGATATCTATTTTGTATGGTTCTCTTAACAGAATAAATTCCTAAAAAAGGGGGGTGGAATTTTACCTAAACCCTCTTCACTAAGTGAGTTTATAGTTGTTAACTACTCATTTTAATTAATTATACAAAAGTGACAATAAAATTATATGCTAAATTTAAAATAATTAAATAAAAACTAGTTTGAAATATAAGACTTTTGTGATCCATAATGTAGACAAATGTCTTTCGGATTAATTGTATCATTAAGATTTGGTCGACGTTTCGAACCATCTAATATGGTTTATCCTCAGAACAAGGTGAAAAAATAAATCGACCAAACTAGTTTATTATATTAAAATAAATTAAAAATAAAATATTAAAATAATATAAAATAAAATAAATAGGCATAACTATATATTTTCCCTAGGTATAAATTTTAACTATCTTTTACGTATGAAAAAGCTAAGTCCATTTAAAGATCATTTTATTTACTTATTTATGTATAAATAAATGGAGATGTCTTCCTCCAACTCATTTGTGTATAAATAAATGGAGATTTCTTCCTCCAAAGTTATGGTAAATATGATATCAAGTTTAACAATAAATGTTTGACTTGGCTTAAGTATTTAATGAAAAATATTTTAATATATCTTTTATGTATGAAAGAGCTAGATCCATGTTTTTTTTTGGGTTATTCTTAATAGATATTAATTATGTCTAGGATTTTAGGGATAATTTTATTTACTGATTTCTGTATATATAAATGGAGATGTCTTCCTCCAACTTTATGGTAAATATGATATCAAAATGCAGATATTATCTTATATTTTCAACAATAAATGTTTGACTCGGCTTAAGTATTTAATGAACAATCTTATAATATATTTTAAATATTGAAATGATTAATTATTTATAATAATAATTATAATTAGTTAAACATTTAATATTTTATTATAATTAATTAGAGTTTATTTTGTTTATCAAAATTATCTAAATATTTAAATTAATATGATATTTTTTAGTCCCTTTATTTTATATTATTAAAATATATATTTTTATAACTTCAAAATATTAAATTTAAAATCATTTTTTAAAATAAAAATATAAAAAACTAAAATATAATATTTATTTATTTATACATATAGTTAATTTTTTTAAAAATAAACCTAAAATATGGCTAGGTTTTTTTTCCCTTTTATAATTATGTAATTGGTCTTATAGTATTCTTTCACCGAGGGTCGTTTTGTTGATATTTTTCATGTAACACCATATTTTTATTGTATATTAATTATTTGTGTGAACTCTATCTACATAGTTCTCTGTGTCATTTTGCTTTGAAAGTTCTCTATTTACATGGTTCTCTGTCATTTTGTTAAATGTATTTCTTTTTATTTATTATAAAACTTTATTATCAATATATATTTAATTTTGCAAAATATTCATATTAAAATGGTTTTTCGTTACCAAATATTATATAAATAATGTACTTTTAATTTTTAATAAATATCATTAAAAACATAGATAAGGACGAAAACGTTATTTGTTTTATTTGATTTAAATATAAAATACAATAATACAATTTCTTTTTATGAATTAGAAGTTTTCTAGATTTTTAGTATATTTCTAAGGAGTTGTTTTTTAGTGCTATTTTTTTGGAGGTTTTTTCTGGAAAAATTGTGGTGAATCCTTGATTTGTGTTGTTTAAATTGGTTTCTTCACTACATATATGAATTCATCACCCTCAAAAATCTTTTGGGCACTTCTATTGTGCAAAGTTCACCCATCAAACTTGTTATTTCAATGAATCCATTTCTGATTCTAGACAAATTAGGTCGGATAATAAAAAGGAAAACTTTTTAAAAAATGACACTTAAACACAATTTTTTTATTTTTAAACACAATTTATTACAATTTGGTAGAGATTTCTTGTTTCTTGGAACCACAAAATTATAGGTGTCAACTCTCCACAATTCATTCTTCGAAACACAAATTCCCATAACTAAACTTAGAATAATTAAATAATAATATATATTATTAAAAAAATAAAACAATTAATTTTATATTTCTAAAAAAAGATTATATATTATATTATTAGGGTGAGAGGTTGTCTAACCCAAGTCGAATCAAGTTATGTAAACATTTTGACTAGTCAAATTTCATAAAAAGTAGTCTAGATCCATATTGATCTACCAAGTTCTAAACGAGGTTTGCATCTCAAGAGATCCTATGAGTTGTTTGTATATCCGGATTTAAAGGGTGGTTTAATTTCACCTTTTAAATACACTATATTCCACATGAATACCTCGTATCAATACTATGGATTATCAATACCATAAGTAGTTTTTATTTTTATGATTATTTTATTTTTTATAAGGTAATTTTTATTTTAACTGATTTAAATTGTTTACATTATTTTTTTATTTAATTTTATTTATTTATTTGCATGTAATTTGACTTGGTCAAAATTTTAAACATTACATTATAACATCTCTACCACACTCTTTACCATATTGGGATGTAGAGGGCCTTTAGACCCAGTTAAAAAAATTAATAAAATCGATAATTATAATGATTAATTAAAACATTTTGAATTGATCAAATTACATAAAAATAAAAATAAACAAAAACTAAAATAAAATAAAATGAATTAATAATTACTGTAAAATTATTAGAGCACAAATACAGATCTAGCTGAAGAATAATTGCAAAAATTTGCGAGAATTGAAAAAGAAAAATTGGAATTGAGAATGAATTTGATTTATCAATATTGGCTTGAGAATCAATACATAAAGCAACTAAGTTAAGCTTAGTTGTACATGCAATAAATATGGATAATTAAAGCTAACTAAAGCTAAGTGTGCTTTATGTTTTGTTAATGTGCACATGCACCACATGCAAGCACTAGAGTTAACTAACTAAATCCAAGTGCACACCACATGTAAGCGCTCGAGTTAACTAAATAAAGTCCAGTGCACATCACATGCAATAACTAGAATTGAAATGAAGCTAATTAAGGCTAACTATGTGCATGTACACCAACACCCCCCCCTAAAGCATAACTTAGGTGAGTAAGATGAAAAATGACTCAGTCCCACCAAAAAGGCCATTTTAGGTACCCATATACAATGCATGAAAAGAGGAAAGAGGGAAAACCCAGTGGGAACAAACCCCCCCCCCCCCCAAACTATAATGAAAAAAGAAGAGAAAAGACAATTGCTAGGGAGTTGTGTCCTTCACCCAAAGATGATCTTGTAGAAATCGAAACTTCTACTCAGTGAAAGTCTTGGTGAAGATATCGACCGTCTGCTCGGAACTAGGACAGTACTGAAGGTCGATGATCCCATAATGAATAAGTTCTCTAATGAATTATATGTGGATCTTGATGTGTTTGGTCCACTTCCGCTGCATTGGATATTTGCAAAACTTTAGCATGATTTCATTATCGCACCAGATGGTAGTTGGATGATGGATAATGATCCCAAGTTTAGATAGAAAATGTTGTAGCCAAATGGCCTGGATAGCGGAATTGACTACTCCTCTGTACTCAACCTCTGCTGACTATAAAGTAATGGAAACCTACTTCTTGCTTAACCAAAAAATTGGGACGGATCCCAAACTAAGTACGTAACTGGAGGTGGACTTGCGATCAGTGTTGTCACCAACCCAATATGAATCTGTGAACCCAATGAGATCCAAAGAAAAATTTGCTGCATAATGAATCCAATAGGTGTTTTTCCCCTAGAATATTGAAGGATGCACTTTGCAGCTTTTGAGTGTAACTCATGTGGCTCTTGCATGTATGTGGAAACTACTCCTACGACATATGAGATATTAGGACGAGAGTGAGTGTGATAAAGAAGGCTTCACGGAAGCCGACGGTACAATTTGGAATCAACCAATGGTGTGTCCTCTCTATTCTCAAGCTTTATCCTTGATAAGAAAGGTGTGGCTGTTTTCTTGCAGTCACTCACGTGAAATCGTGCCAAAAGATCTCTAACATACTTTGGTTGAGAAATGGTAATCCCAAAACCACTCTGATTGATCTCTAGTACAAGGAAGAAATTTAGTAAGCCCATGTTTGTCATAGAAAACTGCTTATGCATTGTAGTTTTAATCTTAGTAATGGAAGAAGTTGAACTACCTATTATCAAAAGATAATCTACGTAGAGTACTGTGACCCAAAAGGAGTCAATTTTCTTCAAAATATAAACATTGGAATCAAATTTGCAGCGTACAAAATTTTGAGATAACAAATAGGAATCCATCTTTGCATACCACACTCTAGGCGCTTGCTTGAGGCCATATAAAGACTTCTTTAGTTTGCATACCAGAGATGAATTTTTCATGTATCCCTGTGGCTGCTCCATGTATATTTCCTCCTTGATATCACCATGAAGAAAGACATTCCTCACATCCATATGATGCACCTCCTATATTCTCGCTACTGCATTGGAGAGAGCTAGATGAATGGAATCCATTTTTACCACTGAGAAAAAGTCACATCATTGTCAAAATCATGTACCCGCTGAAATTTTTTTGCTACCAACCATGATTTATATCGACTAACTTGGCCATTTGCTTCTTTCTTGGTTTGCTAAACCCACTTGCACCTCACAATTTTACGATTAGAGGGTAGCAGAACCAAATCCCAAGTCTTGTTTTCAATGAGATATTTGCACTCCTCATCCATTATTGCTTCCCATTCAGGATGACAAACTGCTTTTGCATAAGTTTGTGGATTAGATGCATGTATCATATAATAATTCATGGGCATGCATGGATCCATAGCTAAGAATTCTTGTGGATCTTCCTCAAATTGAGGTATAGAGGAAGAATCATCAAGGAGATCACTCATGCTACACCATTTTTTTGTTGAAGGTGGTCAAGAATCTTCTGAACTACATGAGGAAGTATGATGTTGATGTTCAATAATTGACATTCCAACATGTGTCACAGCCAAATGCTCATATTCATCAAAATTCTGATCTGAAGTATCATCATTGTTACACCAATTTTTGGTCATCTAACCATGTATAATTAGATGGATCAAAATACACCATGTAAGACCAATTTTACCATAGTAAAATTAATTTCACTAAGAAATAATTTAATAAACCATAGTTTATTACAAATAGAAAAACCCATGAGGAATAATTAAATAAATCCTTATTAATTTGATTTTCCTCAAGGAATAATTAATTAAAACTCTGTTTAATAATATTCCTAGTCATATTTAACCCAATTAATGAGAAATAATTAGATAAATCATTATTTATCTTTTTATTCTCTAGGAATAATTAATTAAATCATTATTTAATTAATATTCCTTGTTAAATTTGACTAAATCATTTAGGAATAATAAAATAAATCATTATTTGTTCGATTATTCCTTGATCCCCTCCTTGAAATAATAAATAAATATTTTATTTTTTTATTGTTTCTAAATAAAGAGATTTAACCAATTTAAATTCCTTTTCCCTCCAACAAATTATAATAAAAAATTCCAAGTGGTTATATCTAGATTTTGATTAATAATATTTTATTATGCACCATTATCAAGGATAACTCAATATTTTGTTATAAATAGGAGGGTTTTCCATTCATTCCTTACCTTTTATCCTTTTATCATGGTCAGAATTTGATCCTCTTATCATTGTCTATCTTTGATTATTTTTATTTTCCTTTTGCTTACTGAGCTCTCTTTGAGTTCTACACGTCTTGGGTATTCTACACCAATCAGAGAGAAAATATGAAGCTGAAGCGTTTGTGGAAAACCAAGAACCCATCCCATTGAGGGGGAATGTATCAGTTCTCTTCCCATGTGTTACATAATACAATTTTTTTTTTATAATTCTTGTGTTGCCTATTGGATATTTTGGATAAACTCTTATTTGATTTTGTTGTTTAGCTACTTTATTTGCATAGATTTGGGTTTCTTTTTCTTTTGTTTCGACTATATATTGTATATCTAAGAAGTTAGAAAACCATATTTATTGTTAGGGCTAATTTTCATGTGAAACTAAAGTGATCTCTTTTCGTACACTTGTGTTAAGATTTCATACTAACAATTAGTGACTCCATAGGGTTTTATTCAGATTTTCCTACACGACCATCTGATTTAGTACCTAGGGTTTTTTATTCAACCTTTTTTTAGCTTATTAATGTTTTTTTTAACTTTTATGCCCTAAAAAAATAAAAATCTAACTTTCGCATGTTTCTAGTTGTTTTCTGCAGGTAACAGGTATTAGTCGCAACACAGACGGAATTTTTTTTCCGCAACCTGCCGCTGAGACTCCTGGAAGTGCAGATTGCACTTTTAAACCCCAAATCTATGATTCTAGGGCTCATATATCAGTTTTTGGGCCAAAAACTGCGAGTTCACCAGTCAATAGGTCAGTACCTACAGCTGTAGTTTTTTTCTAGGTTTTTTCTGCAATTTTTAGGGTTTGCTGCAAATACTGTTCAAGGTTGATTGACCTCTGTCTCCACCCATATTAGGCCTGTATATGCTTAGTTTTTCTTTTTGAGTGGGAACAAGCCTTTTAGGGCTTCAGTACACGTCCACCTTTTTAGTAAGGGTTTAGCTGAATAGGTAGTCTGAGATCCTGCAACACTTTCAACCATTTTTCAAGGTCTGCTCCCTCTTTCTTTCAGATCCATTCATATTGGTTATTATCTCATCCAAAAATCCCTCTTGAGTCTTGTTTGATCTCTCCCTTAGGGTCCCTCTTGTTTCCCTTAGGGTTTTAACTTGTCGCCTCCCATTTTGCAACATTTTCCCCTCTCGTTTCTTGCTGTTTTCTGCACCTCTTTTCAGCATATCTGAGTCATTAGATCCCTGTCCCTTAGACCTTAGATATTTTTTCCTTTTTGTGTGTTTTGAGTCAATTTCAATCGCCTCTTAGAACAGTTTCTTGGGAGCCCTTATTTTTGGGTTAGAATTTATGCATCTTAAGCTGTTTATTTTACTGTCACTTTAGTTTCATTTACGATTATACAAATTTTTTTCTCTTTTATACACAACCATCTAAGATTAATTAAAATTAACACATAGATCACATACACCTAAAGCGAAGAGCGCTTGGTTTACACTACCAAGCCAAGACACAACATCATAATTAATTTATCTACCCCTCTATGCCTTTGTTTATCTCTCATCATTATTTGGTTATCTATGTCTTGCGATTATCGCGCCCCCAAGGTGTTTATCCCAAAGAATTCTAGCCCTTCATCCTTAGTTTCTATTAGGAAGACTTACTCCACCTTGTCGCAATCAAGTTATTCCTCCACCGAGTCCCTATACTAACCCTAATTCTGGTCCATCGGGCCCTCACTCTAATTTCGAACTTGGTTCCCCTCTACTGCATTCTCCCACCATGTTAGGCGCGAATGCAGATACTGGTCCTAATGCTGGTGGTAGCCCCGTACCTAAATATGGAGCTGCTATTAGTGGAACCAATACCAGAACCATCCCGACTACTCCCTTGCTACCTTTTATGGCAGGTTTGAGCCTCCGCGATTTTAGCCAGTTAATCAACAACCCTATACACCATGATCTAGGTTGGCCTACTATGCCAACTAAGATTCCTTCTGACATCCCTAAGTTTGAAGGAAATGCTGCAGAGGACCCTAGTAATCATGTTTACTCCTTCCACATGTGGATTTTGTCTAATTCTATCACTGATGACTCTATCTGTCTTTAGTTAATCCAGCGTACGCTCACTAGCGACGTTGCAAAGTGGTATGTCGACTAGGCCTATGCCTCTCATTCCACTTTTGAGACTCTTGTGAAAGTGTTACTATTCTACTTCAAATTACCTCTCTGATATGATACTGGTACTGAGTTGTTGACCGCATTCCGTCAAAGTTCTGGCACCCACCTTTCTGACCATGTCCAAGAATGGCGTAGAAGGAGGAGATTATGTTGAGCTCCCACATTCGATGACCATGTCTATATGGATTGGCTTCTCAAAACGTTTTTAAACTCTATTGGTAAAGATGTTGCATCTCAGTTTCCTCAGAAAGAGGAAGAAGCTCTCCAAATCGCTTTGAAATATGACCTCATCTACGCTAAGTCTAGTTATGTTTATACTGTCTTACTGGATCTTCCTAGACATGGTGGTTCCAATGCATTGGGGGAATCTCACATTGCCGACAGTATCTTTGGAGCTATTTCACATCATATACTCATCCTCCCATGGGTTATGGTTTCCCTCAGGGAGGGGCCAACTCCTCTACCACATATCCCCCTCCCAGCAACATGTATCTAAGACAAAGCACATTTTCCCCATCGCATCATCTGACGTCAGGGGCTGCAGTCACTCAACCTATTTACCCCAATATTTATCAACCACCCTTTTATCTGTATCAAAATCTTGGTGCTCCAGTCCCTTCGAAATTAGCACCCCAACCTCCTATGCCTTCTCAACATTGCAGGGAAATCTGTTACACCAATTTTGGTCATCTGACCATGTATAATTAGATGGATCAAAATACACCATGTAAGACCAATATTACCATAGTAAAATTTCTTTCACTAATAAATGATTTAATAAATCATAGTTTATTAAGTTATTTCTTGTCCAAACAGAAAACCCCATGAGGAATAATTAAATAATTCCTTATTTATTTGATTTTCCCCTAGGAATAATTAATTAAACCTCTGTTTACTAATATTCCTGGTCATATTTAACCCAATTAATGAGAAATAATTAGATAAATCATTATTTATCTTTTTATTCTCTAGGAATAATTAATTAAATCATTATTTAATTAATATTCCTTGTTAAATTTGACTAAATCATTTAGGAATAATAAAATAAATCATTATTTTTTTAATTATTCCTTGATCCCATCCTTGAAATAACAAATAAATATTTTATTTGTTTATTGTTTCTAAATAAAGGGATTTAACCAATTTAAATTCCTTTTCTCTCTAACAAAATATAATAAAATATTTCAAGCGGTTAGATCTAGATTTTGGTTAATAATATTTTATTATGCACCATTATCAAGGATAACTCAATATTTTGTTATAAATAGGAGGGTTTTACATTCATTCCTTACCTTTTATCCTTTTATCGTGGTCGGACTTTGATCCTCTTATCATTGTCTATCTTTTGTTATTTTTATTTTCCTTTTTCTTATTGAGCTCCCTTTGAGTTCAACACATCTTGGGTATTCTACACCATTCAGAGAGAAACTCTAAAGCTGAAGAATTTGAGGATAGCCAAGAACCCATCTCATTGAGGGGGATTGTATCAGTTATGTTCCTGGGTGTTACATAATACAAAAAATACTTTATAATTCTTGTGTTGTCCATTAGATATTTTGGAGAAAGTCTTATTTCATTTTTCTATTTAGTTTCTTTATTTGCATAGATCTAGGTTTATTTTGCATTTTTTTCGACTGTTTATTACAGGTGTAAGAAGTTAGACAACCATCTTTTTTGTTAGGGTTATTTTTTATGTGCAGCTAAAGTGATCTCTTTTCATACACTTGCGTTAAGATTTCATACTAACAATCAACATACTCATCAATGAGTGGAGAGGGAAACTTGGTAACATGTTCATCTACTCGTGCATGCAAAATATCTTCGTCAAAATTTACACTCCTTTCAATAAAGAGCTCTTTAGTGTTGATATAAAGCAATATATACCCTTTGATTTCATCAGAATATCCAACAAAAATGCATGCCATTTACTGTGTGGCTCCAAAGCCTTTATCTTCTTTGTAGGAATGTGGGCCCATGATCGAGATTCGAAAATGAAGAAATGACTAGCTTTAGGTTACATGTTAGTCCAAGCCTCAAAAGGTGTTTTTCCAGTAAAATATTTATGAGGAGATCTATTCTAGATGTATGAGGAATAATTGATAGCTTCAGCCCACAATTTTGATGAAAGAGATCTTTCATGCAATGCAATTGGCCATTTATTTCAAATATCAATTCTTCCTTTCAGCCACCCCATTTTGTTGTGGAGTGTAAGGAACTGTATGCTGCAAATAGATTCTAGATATCTTTGTTGACATATTCCTTCCCATTATCTGTGCGAATTATCTTGATGCGTTTTCCAGACTGATTTTCTGGATGTGATTTGAAGATATTTAGATGTTGAGAAACTTAACATTATATTTTCAAGAAGTAAAACCAAGTGAATATCATGTAATCATGTTACTTTTAGTTAAATATGGTATGTTCTATGCTTAGAGAAATTCACTTCAATCTTTCTTACCAGCCCAATTCAATTTCTTATGTAGAAATCACATTAACATTGAAAGTAAATGCTGATAGAACATAAATACACAACCAGAAGATAAGTCAAAACAAGAGGACACAATAATTTGGCAGATGCCGGGGAGAAACCCCAATTCGGGGAAAACCCTTTGATCAAATCTTCTTATTATTCTTCAAATTCAGTAGAGAGAGAAGTACAATTTTCAGCAGTCAATAGGATGCCCTAGCCAACAAATTCAATGCTGGTAAAACCATTAAAATGTCTCCCAATGGAGCTTGGTCAAAGCCAGTCAAACTTGGTCTCATGAAACAATAAAAGTTAGCCCAAAACAAGCTGCAATTTATCAGCCAAACCTGGTCAATGCTATGGTCAAACTTCTGTCAAATCTATAGTCAACGTTGTGGTCAACACATTAGTCAAATCAAACAATAATTTATTGATTTCCGTGCCACCAAATTTGGCCTCCCAAATTTAGAATCTGTCCCAAAAATCGAAGCCAAACAATGTGAGGTAACCCAAGGTCAACGATGGTCAACGCTACAACACAAACCCTTAACCAATCTAAAAAATTCAGCAACCTGTTCACACGTACAGAGGAGAGAGAATGTCTCCTAAGGTTGTATGAACCAATCAGAAGGGGGGAGAATGTATGAGGAGATGATGTCGAAAATGAAGATTGAATCTCTCCTTTATATATCTATCAATGAGGGTATGTGACACATCTTTTGGGGCTTGTGAGCCTACATTACAATTCTGGCCAACCTTGACAAATTACATATATGTGAAAAATAAGTTAAAAAAGCAACATTTTCTCATGCAAATAAGATAATATTTAAATCAATCTTGCACCTCTACGAAAGAGGAATCCAAAAAAAATATCATCTCCATCATATGAGCAGTGCAAAGTGAAATTTTTCCCTAGTTTCCAAATTTAACACTCCCTCTCAACTAGGAGAATTGCACTTGTGCATCCATCTATCAATCTATGCAATCCTGTCATCTAGTACCATCATGTACTATCATATATCAGCATGTCATCTTGTGTCATCATGTTGTCTCTGTACTTTTTTGGCTTTGCTCCGCTATAGAAGAAATAACAAAGAATATATGATCGAGAGTAGGTCACAAATATCTTTCACCTCTCCACTGACCCGAAATCATTTTAGAGGTAAAAACATTAACCAGACTTGATCCCAGATCAAGTTGTTCAACACAACTAATCCTAGACATAGATATTACAACAATACATGATGCATCCATCAGTAATTCTATGGTTTCTATCCTCATTTCCCAGCTCATTAGCCAGATGAGAGGTACTTCCCATGAGTTCCAGACTACATGGGTAGGATGTATGTGGGGCATAGATCAGGAGAGGGTGAACCAACCCAATATCATAATGGTGGGGAAATAGCACACCAACAAGGTAAGGCTAACCTATCGTTGTGGTTGCTTATAGCTCCAAGAAGCTATACCCAAGCCCCCTAGAGCTCCAAGAGCTCAAATTCGAACTGAAGCGAGACCCTCATAAGAGGGTCTGTCCATGATACAAAAATTCTCATGGAAGGTTAAGAATTTTACCTTCCTAAGGGGCTTCATGAGAATACCTGTGACCTGCTCATCAGTCCCAATATGATGGAGCCTTATGGCACCTCGCTGTACCATATCCTAGATAAAGTGGCACCTAATATCAATATGCTTGGAGTGATCATGGAAGACAAGATTATCTCAATTTCCTATACCAATTTGGTTGTCACAAAGGATCACAGTGGTATCCAACACATGCCCAAACAACTCACTGAAGATATTTCTCAACCAAATAGCTTCACAACATGCCATACTTTCTACAATGTATTCCACCTCGAGGATGCTCAAAGCAAAAAAATTTTGTTTTCTACTCATCCAAGAGATCAAAGCAGAACCTAAGGTGAAGCAACATTCAGATGTTCTCTTACGATCCACCGCACTGCCTGCACAGTCGACATCAATATATCCATAGAGCCTCATACTCCCGATAGTGTATCTCATCCCATGGTTGATTGTGCCCCAAAGATACCTCTAGAGATTCTTGGCACCAATTGTGAGGCTTGACCATGTATTGACTCAACTTGTTCACTGAAAAACATATGTCTGAACATAAGTTCACTAAAAACATCAGGTGATTAGGTGATCAAGTCTTTTGTGAAAAAATGCTCAAAAAATTAGTTTCTTGGAATTGGTCCAAACCAGAATGAATGGAAAGAGCTCGGAAAAACGATCTTGTAGACGTGAACGAAACTGAAAACCGACGCTGTATGAGAAAGTTATTCAGCTTTGAAGTTTGCCAATTTCCGAAAAAAAATGGCCAATTTGACTTTATAGAAATTTTGTTAGAAAGAGAATATTCCATAGAATATTCTGGGAATATTATGTGGAATATTCCACAAAATATTCTACAAGTGGCCAATCAAGGGGCGCCAGGTGGATAGCTCGGAGGCCGCCACGTGGCCCCAAGATCCAAATGAAATGGCAATACAAAATCTTGTGTTCGCAGTAGGGTTCGACCCCGGGTCGGGGCGCACAAATTCGGATGGCCCGACCATTGGGCCACATCATTGGTTCTTATTATACGATGCAATGAATTCATATTTGAACTTTCAAATTAGTTTGGTTTGGGCCCAAAAGGGGGCCAGCCCCCTCCTCTCCATATGATCTCCACTTGGAACCATGGCACAAGCCCTTGGTGTGCAGGTGGCGGGGATGTGGTTCCATAGGTCATGGGTATGGTGTTATGAACCTTAAATATTTCGTGGATATATTAAAGTTCTCCGCGCCATAAACTCAAAATTTGTTTATGAACTCCGTTCAGTGCAGTTACGTGGAGCTACACATCAACACCTCATTTCGGCGGCAGTTTCGGTGGAGTGCCATCTTTGGCGCCCGTCCCCAAATTTTTCGGAGCTATCTGGAGTTCCACCAGATTTGGTCGAGCTTTTCTAGCCCTAACTGGTAAAAAGTTGTTTCAGTCATAACTTTGGCTAGGGAAGTCCAATTGGAGCGATTTTTGTTTTTGTTTTGGGGGTATTGAAGCATTCTGAATCTGTTGGAACATGTTGCAGAGCCATCAAGGCACTCTGTCAGTGATTTTATCAGCGAATTTTCTTGTGGAGCCACCAAGGCTAGGTGAATGATCAACTGTATTGGACTATGTTCATCTGTTTGAGGTGAATGAATAGTCAATTTTTACTGTTTCCATCACTCTAATTCTTAATTTGCCGCTACTTTAGCCTTTTGAGGCTTTCTTCATAGTGTAATAATTATTTTGAGCATTAATAAAAGAGGGAAAAGCCTATTTGGAGGCTTTTGGACCCAACAGACGTAGCCCAAGAGAGGGGTGAACTGATTAAAAAAATGCTACTGTTATGATGTGCATTTTGCTGTTTATTTCCAGAGTTTACTACATTAAATAGTAATTTTTAATAAGTCCATTTTTCACAATGAGACTTATACAGTGATCAAAACACATTTGTTCCACTTCAAACCACATTACTTCCATAGAAGAATACTTGAACTTGCTTATTCACACATAGAAATTAGTTAATGAATACTTTGCAAACAGAAACAAATACTTTCATTGACAGATCGTTTTAGTGTTTACTTTATATTTCTTTAGGCAGAGCCAGTAAGAGGGCCAGAAGCTTCTGGTTTCGTCCTTTCTAGTAAAGGTGAAATAACCAGTAAAATCCCCTACTGTCTATCTCTGTATAAGAAATATTTTGTTCACACATTTTAGATCAAATTCGTATTAGAGCTCTAGGTTTTGCTTAAGAGTTTGTGAAATTTGTGCAAGAAAATTGTGTTGTTCTGCAAATTTGATGCTTACTAGGCTGAAATTGAAAAGAGGGGAAGGTCAATTCGTTAGAGAACAAGATAATCCTCAACCAAGGAGGGCTAGGGTGCCATTATCTCCACCTTCCATTTCATCCTCATTATCCTTAGAATCAGCCACAAACATGTCTTCAAGAGAAGGAGAAGTACATGAGGAAATGGATCCCAAGGAAGAAGAAAGAGTCTTTAGAAAAGCTTTCTTGGACATGAATGAGATGGTTAGGATCCTCTATCAGGAAAGAAATGATAGGATTGCTGGAGAAGGGTCTAGAAACAAAAGAGAAGAAGGAGATTCTTTAGGAGGGAAGAAAGACAATGAGAATTCTAAGAAAGGGAATGGAGGAAATGGTGATCCACCATCTCCATCGTTATCCTCTTCCTCCACATCATCCTCTTCTACTTCTGTAAATCAGTCACACAAAACAAAAACATCTCTTAGAAATCCTTTGTTAAAGCTTGATGTAAAATTTGAGTTGTCAATGTTTAATGGTGATGTGAATGAAGAAAAATTGGATAACTGGATTAGATAGCTGGAAGTCTATCTAAGATTTCAGAATTTTCATGGTGATGACACAAAAATCCAATTAGCCTCATTGAGAATGGATGGAGCAGCTTTGGTTTGGTGGGAAGCCAAGATCAGAGAGGAAATAAAAAAGCATGGTAAGATAACTCTAACTTGGAATGAGTTTATTACTGCTATTAAGAAACAGTTTTATCCTCTTGCTCATATTCAGAAGGCAATCATGAATTGGAAAAATTTTAGGCAACTTAAGGGTCAAAATGTGCAAGATTATACCCAAGAGTTTAGAAGGAGAGCACTTATACTTGGGGTTGATTTACAACGTCAAGACACTTTGTTAAAATACATAGGAGGTTTGCACAATTACCTTCAACATACTATTCTAATGTTTAATCCTACCAGCTTAGATGAAGTGTGTGTCCATGCTACACATTTAGAAGCTAGAGGAAAGAATGCTTTTGATACTTTGAATGAGGATAGTAATTTCAAAAACAAAGGAAAGAAAAGAGTTGCAAATTCAAGAAAAGAGAAAGGAAAGTTCTTTTGCAAGAACTATTCAAAGACAAGTCATGATGAAGATCATTATTGGAAGCTTCATTCTGAACTGAAACCAGAAAAATACAAGAACAAAAACAAGACCAAATAAAAGGAGAAAACTGTAGCAACAGTTGAGCAAGACTTAGGGTCAGACTCAGGAGATGAGACAAAGAGCATCACCATGATTTTAAAGAAAATTAAGGGGAAAGAAGTGGTGCAAGACACAATTCCCAGTTCTAGCTCTTTAAATTGTCACGAAGATACTCAAGAAGAAAAGAGGAGAATAGAGCTTTTCCATGTGAGGGTAATTTCAAAACATACCAAAATTGACACACTGTTTGATAGTGGGTCACAAGCTAATATTATATCTGAAGACTTGGTCAAGTAGCTTCAACTTGAGACCATTCCACATCCAAAGCCTTATCCACTTGGATGGATATGCAAGGATGCCAACTTGCAAGTCTCAAGGAAGTGCATATTACGCTTTGCAATAACTGCACATTTTATTGACACAATGGAACTTGATGTAGTGTCGCTTGATATCTCAGGTATTGTTTTGGAAAGTCCTTACTTATTTGAGAGGAAGGCCATCTTTCATCGCCATGAAAACAAGAATCACTTGTTCAAAGATGGTAAAGAGTACATTGTGAGAGCACACAAGAAGAAGCTAGAATCTTCTTTACTTCATGCAAGTCAATTGAAAAGACTGGTTAATGCAAGTCAAAGTCTAACTTTGTTAATGCTGAAATGACCAGATTTTGAGCATTCATCTTTTTATGATGTTACTAATGAGTTTTCTCAGTTTAATAACAATTTGTCTTTGAAATAAGATGATGTTATGTTGCACAAATTACCTTTTGGGTCAGCCAATGTAGTGAATGAAGTGTCAAAGAAAAGTAGTGCAAGCAAGGAGGAAACACCATTCAGCATGGGAAAAAGTTGGTTTTAGTATGGTCGAATTCGCCATGGGAACAGTTTGCAAGGTGAAAGATATTTTAAGTCTTCTGGGAAGTTTGATCAATGAATAAAAAGTTTGTTTTCTGCAGATTACAATTGTTTTTCTGCAAATTTTAATAATTTGCATCATGACTCCATCAATCTTAGCAATGGTCGATCAGTTGATTCTAGAGACAATTTATCATTTTCTCAAAAGCTCCATTTGATGAAATCGAGTAGATTTCAGTTATTCAAGGGTGGAAGAGTGGAGAATCAGTCTCCACATTATCAGTTTCACTAATCAGAGAGCTTTTGGGGTCCAAAAGCTTCCCATTTGGGAGGCGTTATCAGGTGATCAAGTCTTTTGTGAAAAAATGCTGAAAAAATTAGTTGCTCAGAATTGGTCCAAACTAGAACGACTAGAAAGAGCTCGGAAAAATGATCTTGTAGACGTGAACGACACTAAAAAATTACACTATATGAGAAATTTATTCAGCTGTGAAGTTTGCCAATTTTAGTAAAAAAATGGCTAATTTGACTTTATAAAAATTTTATTAGAAAGAGAATATTCCACAGAATATTTTGGGAATATTCCATGGAATATTCCACAGAATATTCTGCAGAATATTCTGCAAGTGGCCAATCATGGGGTGCCACGTGGCGGCCTCCGAAGATCGAAATGAAATGGAAATACAAAATTTTGTGTTCGCGGCAAGGTTCGACCCCAGGTCATGGCGGACAAAGCCAGATGGCCCGACTATTGGGCCATAGCATTGGTTATTATTATACGGTGCAACGAATTCATATTTCAATTTTCAAATTAGTTTGGGCGGGCCCGAAAGGGGGCCAGCCCCCTCCTCCCCATATGATCTACGCTTGGAATCGTGGCACAAGCCCTTGGCATGCAGATGGTGGGGATGTGGTTCCATGGGCCATGGGTATGGTGTTATGCACCTTAAATATTTCGTGGATATATTAAATTTCTCCGCGCCATAAACTCAAAATTCGTTTATGAACTCCGTTCGGTGTAGTCACGTGGAGCTACACGTCAGCCCCTCATTTTGGTGGAAGTTTCGGTGGAGTGCCATCTTTGGCGCCCGTCCCCAAATTTGTCGGAGCTATCTAGAGTTCCACCAGATTTGGTGGAAATTTTCTAGCCCTAACTGGGCAAAAGTTGTTTTAGTCATAACTTTGGCTAGGGAAGTCCAATTGGAGCAAATTCTTTTGTTTTGTTTTGGGGGTATTGAAGCATTCTGAAGCTGTTGGAACAGGTTGCAGAGCCATCAAGGCACTCTGTCAGTGATTTTATCAACGAATTTTCTTGTGGAGCCACTATGGCTAGGTGAATGATTAGCTATATTGGACTATGTTCATCTGTTTGAGGTGAATGAATAGTCAATTTTTACTGCTTCCATCACTATGATTCTTAATTTGCAGCTATTTTAGCCTTTTGAGGCTTTCTTCATGGTGTAATACTTATTTTGAGCATTAATAAAAGAGGGAAAATCCTATTTGGAGGCTTTTGGACCTAGCATAGGTAGCTCAAGAGAGGGGTGAACTGCTTAAACAAATTATTATTGTTATGTTGTGCATTTTGCTGCTTATTTCCAGAGTTTACTACATTAAATAGTAATTTTTAATAAGTCCACTTTTCACAATGAGACTTATACAGTGATCAAAACACATTTTTTCTGCTTCAAACCACATTACTTCCATTGCAGAATACTTGAACTTGCTTATTCACACATAAAAATTGGTTAATGAATACTTTGCAAACAGAAACAAATACTTTCATTGACAGATCATTTTAGTGTTTACTTTATATTTCTTTAGGCAGAGCCAATAAAAGGGCCAGAAGCTTCTGCTTTCATCCTTTCTAGTAAAGGTGAAATAACCAGTAAAAGCCCCTACTGTCTATCTCTGTATAAGAAATATTTTGCTCACACATTTTAGATCAGCAGGGCCCCTACGAGTTGATGATACTCAGTAGGATTTTCCAAATGGGCCTAGCAGCACTCCCACACAAATTCTTAAAGTTGAGTTCCATTAGAGTAGTATGGGACTTGCAGTCCACCATCCCAAATCTTTCTAGTAGCTTCACAATATATTTTCCTTGAGAAAGAAAAATCTCACCTAGATTTTTCCAGACCTCCAGGCCTAGGAAATAATGCTTCAGTCCTAGGTCCTTCATCTCAAACTCAGAAGCTATGTCCCTCTTATATTGATGAATAAGAGGGTCAACACATGTCAAGAAGAGATCGTCCACATAGAGAACTAGAATGAGAGGCTTGTCATTATCAACCTTAAAGTAAAGGTTTGGATCAACATCACTTTGAGTAAAGCCAAGCTTCTTAAAGTAGCTATCGATCCTCTCATACCAAGCCCTAGGGGATTTCTTCAACAAATAGGGGGCTTTATTCAGCCTACATACATGTGTATCTCTATCTCGAAATTTGAACCCCAAAGGTTGTTCCACATAGACCTCTTCCCTAATTGAGCCATGTAAGAAGGCAGTCTCAACATCCATCTGATGTAGACTCCATCCTTGCGATGCAAAAAGGGAAGTTATCGAATGGATGGTGGTGTAGCAGGAAAAAAATGAAAATATTTCATCATATTCTATTCCTTCTTTCTGCGAGAAGCCTTGGGAAAAAAATCTTGCCTTGAATTTTTTAGCACTTCCATCGGCTCCATGCTTGATCTTGTAGAGCCATTTCGAGGTGACAACATATTTGTCCTTCGGTCTAGGGACCACATCCCAGACATAATTTTACATGATCGACTAATATTATTCGTTCATAGCATCCTTCAAAACTTGGTGCTTCACGACTTCTTCAAATGTTCTAGGCTCAGATTGTACGATGGTGCTCATGGATACTAAGTACCCTTGGTACCTATTCAGCTTCTTAATTTCATGGAATTTTCCCCTTGGAGAAATATGTCTCTCGGAATATTTGAGAGTGTCTCTAAGCCATGACAGGCTTATTTTATTTGAATAAGGTTGATCTATAGGATCCATCAGACCTTCAACATTAGGCATCGATTCATCCTTTGGTTCTTCCTGTTTTCCTACTTCTTCTTCTTTGTCTTACTTTGAGAGAGGAATATCTCTAACCTTCCTGAGCGTAACATCTTCATCAAAGGTGACATCATGAAATATCTCAACTTCTCTTTAACCAGGCACATAGATTATATATGCCTTCAAGATTTCACTGTAGCCCACAAGCATTCCCTTCTTTCCATAAGCATCTAATTTTTTCTATTTTCTTTTGGCACATGAAAAAATACGGGACTTCCAAAAATTCTAAAATGAGAAGCATCATGTTTCTTACCAGTGAAGACTTCTTCAAGATTTTTGGAGTCTAATGTTGAATGAGGGCATCTATTTTGAACATACACAACGGTGTCGATAGCTTCTCCCAGTAGGAACTTTGAAAGACCTTGGTCATAAAGCATGGCATAGACAACTTCCAGAATGGTTCTATTATTCCTTTCAACAACAACATTTGTTTAGGGGTATATGCAGTAGTGGTCTCCCTGTTAATGCTAGCTTCCTTGCAATAGTCATTGAATTCATTTGACTCATATTCGGTTCCATTATCAATTCTCAAAATTTTGATCTTCTTTCTAGTTTGATTTTCAATCAAGGCCTTGAAAATGTGGAACCATTTGAATACTTCATCCTTCTTATTCAAGAAGTATATCCATGTCTTGTGGGATAAGTCATCTATGAAAGTGACATAATATAGGCATCCTCCCAAGGATGTTATAGGAAAAATACATGATAGATCAGAATGAATCAATTGTAGAATATCAGAGGTATTGGTGACACTTGACGATAATTCTCCCCTTGTATGCTTTCCTTCGACACAACCTTGACATACACCTTCATGATCATATTTTAAATCTGGCATACTTGTGACCACCTTCCTTTCTTTGGGAATGGCTTTATAATGAATGTGTACAAACCTCCGTTGCCATAACTCGAATTGAAGAGTTGTGTCACATGTCATGGTTCCCAATAGACTTCCTCCAGCCTGATAAAGTGTATCAAACCTGAAACCAAGAGTGAATGCTTCTTTGAAATTATTATTCCAAATGTGTACCCTTCCATCGATGAATTCCACCTTAAATCCTTTGTCTTCCATTGCCGAGATAGACACTAGATTCTTCTTCAAGTCAGGTACATACAACACATCTTGCAAACAAAGGACTTGACCTTGATTTAGATGAAGAGTCACAGTCCTTGTCCATTTCACTGGATAGGTGGCATTGTATCGTAGGATAATTTCCAAATTTGTAACATTTTCAATCAAATCAGAGAGGGCCTTTTTATATCCAGTGAAGTTCCTTGAGGCACCACTATCAATTAACTAGTTATCCAAGGTGTCAAGAGGAGATGCAACAGAGAGGGAAGATATAAGAATATATTATTTTCTCTTGTTATCAACAACATTAGATTCATCATACCTAAAGTTCCTTAACCTCTTGAAAGGTTGAAAATTACCATTTCCATTTCGATCAGAGGGAGCCTTTCTCTTTCCTTTGATATTGAATCTGTTGTTCCTTTGATTTCCATTTCCCCTAAATTTGTTGTTGTTTTTGTAGTCATCATCTCGGGGTGAGTCCCTTTTATTGGGGATTTCTATAGCATAGTGACCAAACTTGTTACAATTGTAACATCTACCCTTATTTCTTTTGGGACCCGCTCTTCCTTGATTTTGATTTCTTGGACCAACATTATTCCTCTTCTTTGCATGAGCGGTGAAGAGAGTAGGTTCACTTCCATTTATATTTGAGGGATGGTCTCTCTCCATCATACTTGTATCCTCTTGATTGCATATCATCAAAAATTCATAAGAATTATGAATTATATTATTATTGAGAATAGTGGTATTGAATACATAACATGCCCAGGGAAGTCCTCCAAGATAAATGAGAGTGAGCTCTCGGTCAGCTATGACCTCTCCAATAGCCAAGAGATCATTCTTGATTTCTGTGAGCCTCATAAAGTAGGATTGGATGGAATCTCCCTTGTCCACTTGATGTTATTGAATTTTTTCTTCAAAAAGAGAATTTGATTAGCATTTATAGCTCTAAACATTCCAACCAACTTATCATACATATCCTTAGATGTGCCTAGCTTGGAGATATAAGAAACTAAGTTCTTGTGAATAGAATCCCTAATGATATTATTCACCTTGTTTTCCCCTTTCTTTTAAATTTTTTTTAGTGGTAGCCAGTGCATTTGATGGACGCTCAGTGATATTTCCCTGCACATAATCTATAATATCTTGTTCCTCCAATGTCAGATCCAAGGACATTTTCCAAGCATGATAATCAGAATTATCATTGGGCTTGTCATCAAATTTGAAGTATGATGAGGAAGCCATTGAACTTGGTCTTTGTCTAATAAAAATTCAATGATTTCTCTTCTCACTCTTGCTTGGGCATTTTCTTCACCTCATCTCTGATACAATGTTAATTTTAGTTAATGATTGTATGTTCTATGCTTAGATAAATTTACTTCAATCTTTCTTACTATCCCAATTCAATTTCTTGCTTAGAAATCACATTAAAATTGGCAGTAAATGTTGATAGAACATATATAAAAAACCAAAATACAAACCAAGAAAAGATGACACAATAATTTGGCGGATGCCAGGGAAAAAACCCCATGCGGGGAAAACCCTTTGATCAAATCTTCTTATTATTCTTCAAATTTAGTAGAGAGAGAAAGTACAATTTTTAGTAGTCAAGATGATGCCCTAGCTAGCAAAGTCAATGCTGGTCAAACCAAAAAAATGTCTCCAAAGGATATCGATCAAAGCCAGTCAAACTCAACCTCATGAAACAATAAAATTTAGCGCAAAACAATCTGTAATTTCTTAGTCAAGCCTGGTGAACGTTGCAGTCAAACTTCAGTCAAATCTGTAGTCAACGCTATGGTCAACACAGTAGTCAAATCAACTGAGAATTTATCGATTTTTATGCCACCAAATTTAGTCTCCCAAAATTGGAATCTGTCCCAAAAATAAAATTCAGACAATGTGAGTTGACCCAAGGTCAACGCTACAACAAAAACCCTTACACAGTCTGAAAATTTCAGCAACCCTTTCACATGTGCAGAGGAGAGAGAATGTCTCCTAATGTTGTATGAACCAATCAAAATGAGAGAGAATGCACGAGGAGATGATTTCCAAAATGAATATTGACTCTCTCCTTTATATATATATATCAACGAGAGTGTGTGACACATATTTTGGGACTTGTGAGGCTACATTACAATTCTGGTCGACTTTGACAAATTGCACGTGTGAAAAATAAATTCAAAACCCAACTTCACCTCATCCAAATAAGATTATATTTAGATAAATATTGCACCTCTCCGAAAGAGGAATACAATAAAATATCATCTCCACCATATGAGAAGTGGAAAGTGGAGTTTGGCCCTAGTTTCCAAATTTAACAAATCATCTATAAATGACAATATATATCTTACTTTTCTCATTGAAAGTATTCGAAATGGATCCATGAGATCACTATGTACAAGTTCCAAACAACTCTAATTCTATTTTAATTGACATATCTTTTAATTCAAAATCTACTACTATCAATCTCTTAACATGTAAATATCTTTTAAAATAAAAAGATATTTTCTCAAGCTTGGTAGATCATGACTTACTAGATCTTGAGTTACTAGACTAGTATAGAGGGAGTTACTAACTAGTATATTGTTTTCATTTCCAGGTCTATACATAGGGACAAGATTTTCTCTTTGCAGACGTTAGATTTAATGTGGTCAATCTAGGTGAATAGGAAAGGAGTGTCCTTATTCTTTATCTTTGTTCGTGGTCACCAACAGGGTTGGGTGCTTTGCCTTCCTCATCCTCCTCTCCCTAGGGTTTGAGAAACCAGTAGAAACAACATCATGCATCATTAAGAATATGCAAAATGTAATGATAGAAAGTAATGATTTGTATTGATTCAAACGTAATAGTCTGTATTGATTTAAACAATAATATCATAATTAAAATATTATGTTGAATTCGTAACTAGTATCTTATCTTATTATATTTAACTGATGTATTTGATAAATATATTGTTTCACTCATAATATGGAATCAAGATTTTTAATGTTTATACTGCAGACCACTAGTGAAAATAGGGAGGAGAAATGAAGCAACTAATACAATTCGCACAAGTGAAATGAATCCTTTAACTACAGGGCTGACTATGACTACTGCAGAGTTGCACTAAGAGGTCTAATTTGGAAAAAGGGGTCAAGACATGTAGTTATATATTTTAGCAATCACCCTGGTAAAACTGAGATCCTCGTATTACGATATTAATTTCAGGAATTGCGATATTAATTCAATTAAAGAAAATCAATTTAATTAAATAATTAATTAAATTTATTTGATCATAACATCACATATGATAGAGATCTTGTTGTTCACAATATAAGACAAATTTTCAACCGAACACGACAATAATGAACATAAAAGAATGAATAACATACATATATGTGAAAAAAATAATCAAACACTTCTTTTCAAATCAAAGACACAAAAAACATAGGATAATAATACATCATATACTGTATATTTTCTCATCCTGGAACCACAAGTGGTTCAACTTATATTAATAAAAATCAAAATATAGTAGTGCAATTTCAAGTCCTTTATTTTCAAAATTAAGAACCCCTTCTACATCTCGAAGAAGCAATTTATAGTATTAATACAAAGTATAAAAATAAACTCTATTAACAATATCTTAATAGAAAAAACAATAAAGGATTAGATAAGAAACAATTACAATAAATTTGGCATTTAAGATGAGAATTGTCCAACTGTAAGTTTCCATAATTTTAGAATATCTAGCAGACTTGTGAACTCCATGGGATGCTTGGGCTTGATCCTTATCTGTCCAGTAAAAAAAACATTCTTCAATGATGGAAAAATTTGCATGGTAACATTGCATAGACATCGAAGGATCAACCATTGGCTGTGATGTTTCACCAGAAGCTTCCAATGATGTTCAAGGTTGACTTTAGACAGTTGTTCAATCATTTCGACCATTTTCTTAGTATATTCATGCCATGCTTTTGATAACGCCTTGGAATGTCATAGGGAATCTTAAGATTAGTTATAAATGAGATTAGATTTCAATAAAATATCATTGAACGATTCAACTATAGATCTAGAAAGATATCGGGCTTCACTTATTGCAACTTTAGCCTTTTTCATCCTAATTTCCCATTCCTAGAAAATTATTACCTTATGAGTTTCATCGATCTTAGGTAGATTTGCACTTCTACCTTCTGTACTTTCCTACCATGTAAGAAAATCAACGAGCTTCTCATTTACTTCGTCGAAATAATTTGAAAGATAGGACAAATGATCTACAAGGTAATTTGCAGTTTTGCACTGATCCTAGATTATCATGAGTTTATTGCAGAAGACATTTTGTTGATGTCCAAGAAGATCATTTAATTATTTGGCTTATTTTTCAAATTCTGTTAGTTGAGGATTGGCATGCAATTGCTCTATTTTGTTATGCATATCTTTAATATGATCATCTCTCATTTGTACCTCTTTATCATACTATACTTTTAAAGCATCAAACTCGTGTTGTAGCTCTCATACTCAACTCTTCCATTCTTCATTAATTTTTTGTCTCTTGGTATTGAGAGTTTTTTCTAACAAATTAAACTTTTATTGCTTTTCCTCACGAAGTTCCTAAACTTCTACAACTTTATCGATAGTTTTTTAAGCTTAGGCACCTATAAATTGAGTCAAATTTCCTAACTCTTCTATTGGTGTTGTAGAGGATCCTTTCCACAAAAATTCAAAAGTAGAGGCTTTTCCAGATACTAATGACTGAGATTGATCTAATTTCCTATTTTTTCTACCCCTTTTGATTACAAACTTATGCTGAGGACTATAAAAATATTTGAAGGAAAATTTTCCTCGACATTGAGAATAACTTATGAGGTGGAAATAAGGGAGTAGCTTCAAAATCCTTTTGGTCATGAGTAGAATAATTTGTTGGTATAAGGAATTACTGAGAGGGGGGTGAATCAATAATTGTTTTATTATTCCAATTATATATTTTTGAATATGTTCTTACTTAGCTCCATTTAATATCAGTTAATTATGAGAGCATTCATTCAAAAAAATATGAGAAGTAAGTTATAAGCATTCAAATCATTCAACAATAGTTTTCCAGATCAATACATTGACACATAGACAAGGGTATTTTCACATGGAAACCCAAAGGGTAAAAACCACCAATTTGTTGTTGTTTTAAGATGTAAATTAAGAACCCACTTCATGACATCAATTTTTTTATGAGCACGCACTCATTGGAAGCACCAAACCCATTTAGATAGCAAGAAACAAATTGTAAAGAGGCACCAACCTCTTTGAATGCATGCCACCATCTGTTGTTGCCACTATTCTATTATTTCATACAATTTTAAAAATGAAAAAAATATGAATTTTACAAATAAGGAAAATACCAATTCATTGAGTTACAACAATGTCTCCTACTCTCAGTCCATTTCTGAAACATCGAATCTACTAGTCATGCACAATCGCTCCTTCTGCACTCTACTCAACGCATCACAATATCATCACTCTGTTGTCTTACAACATATCCTCTGATGCTTCTTCCTCATCTCCACCTCTATTATCTACCTCATATCAACCTCTTTTTTCTTCTTCTTCCACAACACACTCACAACTCTCACATCATATAAAATTCAACAATTCTGTTTTCTCTCACTTTTCTCAATGAATTTGGAGAGTTTTGTTCCACTTCCATGTACTTCCTAGTCCCGTCTTAGTAAATATGTGTTCATACCACTCATATGTTTCTGTGTGTGACATGAATTTTTGCCTTTGTGTATGCCTTATGAATCTTGTTAGGGACATTTTTACATATATGGGCACCTAAGCACTTCCCATTACTAAGAATTAAATTCTCAATACACCTGAATACTCTATTTGGGATCTCCATGCTTATTCATGGTTTCTCAAACCTAAAATGTAACTTGTCATGGCCTCTCTACACTTTATTTTTTTCTTTTAGGTCTGCATAAGAATATTAGAGGTTTCTTACTCCAAGGCTCAAAAAATACTTCTCTTAAATTGGCCTGTGCAATAGCGTGATCCTTTTTTTCTTGAACTAGCAACCTTATTGTTGTCCTTAATTTCATGAACCAACTCTGCGGTGTAATACTTTAATTTTTTACCGACCCATCTATCGCTGAATAATCCTTTGTGTCGTAATATCATAATTCTCACTCCACAGGTTCAAACCATCAGAGCACTCCATATCACAACTTTAAAAAGTGACACATTGCAATATTACACTTCTCAAATTTCCTTGGCTCCTTTAGCCTTTAGCTACTTTAACACTTCTATGTACCTTTCATTCTCTGAACTCACCTTATGACTATGTTCCAACATTACATTGGAGCCCCCTCTATCAAAACTTTCCTTATGAGAAATTGCAAAGGAGTTCAAGATTCATCATCTTCCGATATGGTGACCTCTAATACGACGTCATAGTTGCATCATTAATCCACGTGGCGCCTCCATAGTGAAGCCATGTGTCACCTAGAATTGGCCCACTATACCACTCAAATACACTTAATGTGTCTGCCACGTGATCTGCTGTAGCGCAACATCATACTAACGTCATCTGCAGCTTCAGATTTTCAGAGCCAATTGGCAGTATGCCATGTTTCCTGGCAGAGGAGAGAGAAGGAACCACCAGACCTTGGTTTTGCAACAGGTTCCTTTGTTAACTATTCTTTGGAGTTTATCAGTGTTTTACCTCCTATCAACATGCTAAATATCACAACTTCTTAAAGCAGCTATGTCAAGAAGTGTCGATATTCTAGACCCCCAATGTTCCAATAATCTCAAGCCTCCTATATTCCAATATCTCGGACCTCCAACAATCACTAACCATAGATATTCCCATGGCCTTTGATATCCCTGAACCTCCTATATGATGACCTATGATATGTCGATGACCATTGATATCGCTGAACCTACAATATGTTGGTGACCTCCGATATTGTTGAAACTCGAATATGCCGATGACCTCCGATATCGATGAACCTCCAATATGTTGATGACCTCTGGCTTCTGAAGGTTCGATATCATTGAACCACCGATATGAGATATCACTAGATCTCTGATGTTCCGATATCTCGGAGTCACGATGCTCCAACCTTCGATATTTCTGACTTTGGAAGGCTTCAATTCCAGAACTTTACTAGACCATATCTTTTGATCCAAGAACCTGTTGTTGGACTTCCACATCTCATTGGAAGCCTCTTCCAGGGAAATTTTCAATGGGTAGGGTCTGGTTTGATTTGGAGAACATTTTATACCTTTGAAGATGGCTCCAAAATTCATGCCTTACTCTACTTCTCGATGCTTCTGCTTATGATTGGAATGCTAACGCCCCAACCATCATAGACATCATTTAATGTATTTTCAATAAGAATTCTACTATGATGATACTCTACCACAAGCCTGCAGATATCAATTAATCACCATTGACTCTTATTAACATGAAATCCAACACTAATACATCCACCCATTGTCCAATAATCTCCCCCTTTTGCATTGATGGGAACACCATAAACTCCACCATAGGCTAAGAAAGGTATTCCCATATATTCTCCCCCTTTGTCATCAATGGAAAAGAGTACCTCTTGAACACCACCCCCCCTGAACCATTGCGGTCTACTCTTCCATGAATCTTAAATTTTGAGTAGTTGACAACCCTTACCAAAATGAAGTCATTTGAAGAGTGGAGTCACAACCCCAATCTGCCGCTTGAGATATTTGAATGGTTGGCTTTCTAGTGGCTTGGTAAGCATATCTACCAATTTCTATTTAGTGGCCACATACTCAAGTCTAAAAACATTTGCGGAAAATTTCTCCCTTCGAAAATGAAACTTAATTTAATTGTAATGGAATGCATGACATGATTCTTAGAGATACTGATGGCACTTGTATTATCACACATGATTGGAATAGTATCAGTCAACTCTATCTTAATATCTGTGAGGTCTATTTCATCCAAAGAATTTGCATGTAGCAGGTGGCAACAAGAATATATTCTGCTATAGCGGTCGATAAGGAGATGCAGGCTTGTTTCTTGCTGACCCATGAGACTAAGCATCTCTTTAAGAAGAAAGTTGCACCTGAAGTGATTTTTCTATCATCTAGACTATCGGCCCAAGTAGCATCGGTGTAGCTTTTCAAATTTAATTCTTTTCTTTTAACATATCACAATCCATACTCTCTTTTCCTTTGAAGGTATTTGAAAATATTTTTGACAACAACAACATGAATTTCATGTGGAAAAGCATGAAATATGGCTACAAGCCCTGAAAATTTCATGATATCTCGCATGGAAGTTGTAAGATACAACATAATTCCTATCCTTGATCTGTATTCTATTTGATTTACGAGGGGTGCTTCATCTTCTTTAAAAATCTTGCAACCTGTAACCATGGGTGTGCTTACAGGTTTGCAATATTCCAACCCAAACTTTTTCAGAGTTTCTCAGAGGTATTTATATTGGGATATAAACACTCCTTTCTGAGATTAATAAATTTGTAGTCGCAAGAAGAAGGAAAACTCTCCAATCATGGACATTTAAAACTCTATTTGCATACATTCTGCAAATTGAAGCTGTAGTTGTTGTTGAGCCCCAAAGATGTCCTTCTTTTCCACCACATTTCACTTCATTTCCTTTGTCCCTCATCAGTTACAGGCTTAAATGATCAATAGGATTCATTAGGATTACTTTAAGAATGTATATAATGACTAACTTGCTATGTTTTCATGATTTTGTTGTTGTAGTAATTTTTTACTGAACTCGGCTACAGAACACAGGCATTCTGTAGCCAGTTGTCTGTTCTGCAACTATCTTCATGTTTACGTAGGTTCCAGGTGTCACTGCAAGGAAAAAAACATATGGTCATATTCAACATCACTCCCCCATCGTTCCTTGTTCCCTGCAAATTCTGAGCGGAATTCTACAGGTGGTTATGCACGTGGGAAACCAAAACTAGGAGATAGACTTCTAATAGGACAAGGATTGTACAGATGTTCTTAATCATAGTACGAGAACACCACCAGAGTTCTAGTCTGATTTTAGTTGGGAAAGAACTTTATTCCTGTTTTATCTCAAAGACAGTTATGTAATTTTGTTATAAGTATGACTCGAGAGAGTGAGAAACAACTAGCTAGATTTATGTTTTGTTGCTAGATCTCAGAAGACCGTAATACTTTGTTTTGAAGAATTTCTCCTTTAATGAAAGAATCATCACTTTATTGCAAGAGCTGAGTCAATCTTGAGTAGATTTGCGTGCTGATCCAGTGGTAGAGGACCCCTGCTACCAGAGAAGATTTGTTCATATGTTTTAGATAAGTAACTTAGCCTTGTTTCATTCCTAGTTTAATCAATTTTCTGAACGTTGTGTTTTTTTTATACTTACTTGTAGTGGATGCCACAGTCAGTCCTATCCTTAAAAACTATTCCAAAATAACACTAACATTGGATGGGATATAACTGTAGTATTTTAGGAGTTATTTGCATTTCATTGAACTTTATGTTTTTGTGCTCAATGACATCAGTTGTTACAGCTAGTCTTGTTCTTATTAGTCTCTTCCAAAATATCACTAACTTCGGATGAGACATAGCTGTGGTGTTTTAGAGCTTTGTTGTGTTTCGTTGAATTTTATGCTTTTATGCTCATTTACATAATATGTTGTAGTCAGTCATGTTCTATAAATTATTCCAAAAAACCACTAATTCCGAATGAGATAGAGCTGAAACATTTCATAGAATTAGTTGCATTTTAGTTTAGTTGTAGTACTCCGGAGGTAGATGTTACTCTAGTTTAATTCTGTCACTATATTTCAAGTTTGATAATGGCACTCGAGCTCAAATCTGTTTATCGTATTTCAAGTTAGATTAGTGGCATTCCAGCTCAGTTCCAGTTCACTGTATTTCAAGTTAGGTCACTGTGTTTCAAGTTTGATTAATTGCATTCTAGTTCAGTGTTATCCATTGAGTTGTATCAACTATCTAAATTAGACTTCACGGCCTTCATTGTTTATAAGCTACTCTTGTTCTGACTTTCTATTAATGCATCATTATATGGACAGGAATTAGTGATATTAGTTTAAGGCCTTGATTGTTCTGCAATCTTTTGCAATTTCACAAATAAGCCTCTTCCCAAAAACTATTCTAAAAAAAATCTTTAAGTTTTGAATAAGGCTTAGTAATGATAAGTTGAGCTATAGAATGGATTAGTCTTAGCATTATAGTAAATTCAGAGTAGAAATCTTATTGTGCTACAAATAGTCTTTTCCAATTGCGTTCCAATAAACTTCTAGCCATGGATGAGATTCTTTGTAATATTGTAAGATGATTGTTTACTTAGGAGAACCTCATTTGCACTAAACTTGTCCTTTTCTAAAGCTATTCCAACATACTTCTAATGAATGAATTGGATGAGTTCATGTTATGAGTTATTGAGTTCATGTTGTGATTTTTTTCCTTGCTATGAGTCATTATCAAGCTTTTCATTTTCTATTCTTTAGTGCCATACATAGTTTAGAATAGGTTTTTCTCCGTTTTAAACAAATTCTCTTTATCAAAACTTATTTATTTTCCTTTCCAACATAAAACCACAAAACCAAAAACATCAGAAAAACACTAAACACAATGTAGTGAGAAACAGATACCTAGGCACATATACTGCACCTCACTTCAGCAGTTTACTAACCCTGGTTGACAATTTATGACCTCAATTTAGGAACACTAAGTTGAGCACTACATTTTGGCGCCGTTTCCAGGGAAGTGAAAACTAGGTATCTTTGTTTCTTACCTTCAAAAAACAATGACACGTGTAGAGAAAGAGACTCAAGGGGTATATTTATAAGAAGTAGAAGATTGATTCCTAGAACACCACTTGTTTCATCAAGACCAAGAGCCAGCACACCTTCAACTCAAACCTGCATTCCATCCTTTACTGATCCTAGACTTCTTGAGGATTTAAGATCAGATATTCCATCAGAAATACCTTCTACTTTACCCACTGAATCTGTCTTAGAAGAAGATTCAGAAACCCTTGCTAGGGACTTAGACCTTTCAACTTCCACAGAAGAATCAACTATGGTAGAAGAAGGGGGAGGAGGCGTTTTTAATGGATAACACACACTATTTGGAGGGGGTATAGGTAGAGGTAGAGGAGAAGGAGGTAGAGGTGCAGAAGGAGAAGGAAGCAAAGGAAGATGTAGAAGAGAAATGGGAAGCTCTTTTGGGTTTCCTATAGTAGATGAAGAAACCAATACAACTATGAAAAACATTTCACCCTCTGTTCTTCCAAAATTTTATGGACTTAAAACTAAAGATCTTGAAACCTTCCTATTTTAATTTGAATTCCTATGTAGAACCTATGACTACTTACAAGATGCTCAAAAACTTAAACTATTTCCTTCAACATTGAAAGGAGCAGCATTGAAGTGGTTTATGAGTTTGATCAATAGTTCTATTAGGACATGGGAAGACATGAAATAAGCATTTCTAGAGAGGTATTTGGATTAATGTTTGCCAGTCAACCATAAGGAGGAAGTGTTTCAAATGCTATAAAAAGAAGATGAAAATTTGGAAGATTTATTGGAGAGATTTCACTACAACATCAAAATAGCAAAAATGGAAAACCTAGATCGAGACACCTTGAAAGCTCTCTTGTTGAAGACAATAAGGGATGAATGGTTAGATATCCTTAAAATGATGGGAAAAGGGGATATATCTTAGCTCATATTACCTGAAATAGCTGAATTATGTATCAACCTTTCAAGAGGGAAATCTAAAACTGTAAAAGGACCAAGAGACCCTGCTCTTGCAAGGGCAAGTAAGTTTGCTTCTGGGACAGTAAGTAGGGTAGAAATAGGACATATGCTTGATGAGTTCAAATCTGATATCTTGGGTAGTCTTAGTGAACAGATAGACACCCTTAAGTTAAAAAACAAGCAAAAATCTGAATCTGATGCCTTAGCAATCTTTTGTCCCAACTGTAGAAAGAAACATGCCTTGAGAGAGTGCCCTTTGGATGAAAAAGTAGTAGATACCTGTGTAATTTGTTTAGAAAAAAATGAGACCAAGAGTTGTCCTTCACTTCCTGGTCTTAAAGCTGTCTTTCAAGAAGATACTCCTACAAGTTCTATAGAATCTCTCAATTTTGTCTCGAGGAGGCCTTGGAAAGGACCTCAAACACAAGGATTTCATGATCAATTGTATAATCAACCCCCACCAAATTGGAATTCTTGGCAGCAACCTTGGTCCCAATTTCAAAATCAATCACAAACTTGGGTGCAAGGAGAACAAAATCCCTATGGAAGATACTCTCAGTATTACCAATATCCACCATCCTATCCACCATATCCACATTTCACTCCTCAACAAAATTTTCAACAAAATCCTCAAAATCCACAATATCAAAATCAACCACTTCCATTACCATTTCCACAGAAAAAAAATCAGTTGCTTTCCCAACCCATACCAAACCCCAACAATAAAAATCCTCAGAACACATACATGATAGAAGGCCAACAGTTTCCAACTTATTTTATCACTCCTTTAGACCTTAGTGATGTTCAAATTAGGTCTGGAAAAATACTTGAAAAGAGGAAACCTTATGTAATCATTCAGGAGCAAGACAATTCTGAGGAAGATTCTCTACGGGTAAATAAAAGTCTTGAAGAGAACACAATTTTCCAAGACTCAAACATTGAAAAATCAAAACAAAAATAACCAATAATTTCAACTCCTATATTAGAGAAGCCATCAACATCCACTTCTACACCTCCCTTTCCAGAAATATTACAAATTGATAAGGGTGTAGAAAAACAAATTATGGTGCCTAATTATGATTTCCTGGATGAGATGAGAAATTTTTGTATTAAGATCCCATTATTGCAAGCTATCAAGGAAATTCCAATCTTAGCAAAGACAATAAAGGATTTGAGCATGAAGAAAACAAGAAAAAGAATAAGAGAGACAAAGAAAATTCAACTGGCAGGAAAAATAGCAGATATCATGATGGGTAATATTGCTATTCCAAAGTATCTAGACCCAGGAAATCCAGTTGTTAAAATTCACATCAATGGAATTGAGATCCAAAACACACTCATTGATTTAGGAGTAGCAATCAATATCATGAGTAGAAAAATCATGGATAAACTGAAACTTCCTAATCTTCTCTTTACACCCACATTATTACAATTAGCAGACAGATCTGTGATCAAACCTGATGGGGTAATAGAAGACATTCCAATGTCCCTAGATTCTTGGGAGTACCCTGTGGATTTCATGATCCTAACTCCTAAGAATAATCTAGGAGGACACCCTATTATATTAGGAAGACCTTGGTTAGCTACAGCTGATGCTTTCATTAGTTGTAGATCCAGTGATATGTACATCTCTGATGGTAGTTAAACCAAGAAATTTACCTTGTATCCTCCAGCAAGAACAATTACAGAATTAGATGATACTCAATGGATAGAGGATGAAGAAGACTTACAACCTCTCTTCACAATTTCAGAAATTAGTGAAGATAGCCAGATTCTGAATACCTTAGAAAACTTTGAATCCTCTTCGAAATAAAAACATGAACAATTTCAAGAAGAATCCAACATTGAGTTTTTATCATCAAGACAGATGTCTCTTTACTCCATGGATAAATTTGGCAGCTCTAGAATTGAGATATTTCCAGGGAAAACTTTAAACATAAACAAGAACCTAGAGAAATCTCAACAAGAAGAGCTAGTCAAGATATTACAGAGACATTCTTCTGCATATGCATGGGAGTACACTGATATGAAAGGGATAAGCCCCAAGACTTGCACTGATCACATATATATAGAGGAAAATTCTAAACCAATTAGACAACCTCAGAGAAGGATGAATCCAAATCTTAGGGAGATTGTTAAAGAAGAATTGCAGAAAATGTTAAATGTCAACTTTATCTATCCCATTTCAGATAGTCAATGGGTTTCTCCTTTGGTAATTGTGCGAAAGAAAAATGGTAAATGGAGGGTATGTATTGATTACTGGGAATTAAACAAAGCTACTCTTAAAGATCATTTTCCCTTACCTTTCATAGATCAGGTGTTAGATACATTAGCTGGCAAAAAGTACTTCTCATTTTTAGATGGGTTTAGTGGTTATAATCAAATCCACGTAGCACTCGAAGATCAAGAAAAAACCACATTTACCTGTCCTTGGGGTACCTATGCTTACCGAGTATTGCCATTTGGATTATGCAATGCACCTGCAACATTTCAAAGGGTAGTACTAGGAATCTTTTCAGATCTAATACATGATTATGTAGAGGTATATATGGATGATTTCACAGTTTATGGAAACACATTTGAAGAAGCCTTAGAAAACTTGGAAAAAGTCTTAAAGAGATGCAAACAAGCAAATCTTTCACTTAGTCATGAGAAGTGTTTTATGATGTTTACTGAAGGAATTATTTTAGGACATCACATTTCAGGGGATGGGATTAGAGTTGATGAGTCAAAAGTTGAAGTCATCTCTAACTTATCTATTCCAAGTTGTCAAAAAGATGTTAGGAGTTTTCTAGGATTCACAGGATATTATCGAAGGTTTATAGAAAACTTCACCAAGATAGCATCTCCACTTTTCAAATTACTTACCAAGGACTGTGAATTCAAGTGGAATCTTGATTTCCAGTTAGCCTTTGAGACCCTGAAAACAAAAATCTCTGAAGCACCTATTTTAAGGGGACCTAACTGGAAGTTACCTTTTCATATTTCAACAGATGCCTCAGATACAGCTCTAGGAGCAGTATTGGGACAAAAAGACCTGATTCCTTATGCCATCTACTATACCAATAAAAATTTGACTCCTTCAGAGTTAAACTATACTGTAACTGAAAAAGAGTTTTTAGCTGTTGTTCATGCCATAAACAAATTCAGACACTATATAACAGGCTATGAAACTTTTGTTCACACAGATCACTTTGCAATTAGATATCTAATGAACAAATCAATTACTAATGGCAGAGTCATAAGATGGTTATTGCTTTTACAAGAATTCAACATTACCATTCTAGATAGGCCTGGAAAAAAAAACACAGTAGCTGATTTCCTATCTAGACTCCAAAACATGAAAGAAAATACCCCAGTTGAAGATCAATTTCCTGATGAATATCTTTTTACAATTTCTACTCAGACTCGGTTTGCTGATATTGCTAATTATTTAGTTTCAGGGAATTTTCCTTCAATAATGAATTCAAGAAACAAAAGAAATATCATTTATGACAGTGAAAAATATTCACTGATTGTTAATGAGTTATACAAAACAGGTCCAGATTTTATCATCAGGAGATGTGTTCGGGAAGATGAGATGCCTGAGATCCTCAAAGCATGTCATGATGAACCTTGTGGCGGACACTTTGCTGATAAGAGGACAACTTATAAGATCCTTCATTTAGGATATTATTGGCCATCCCTTTTTAAAGATGCTAAAGAGTATGTCAAAAGGTGTGATAGTTGCCAAAGGGTAGGGAAACCTTCTCCTTCAGGTGAGATGCCATTGCAGGCTCAGGTACATATTGAACCTTTTGAAAAGTGGGCCTTAGATTTTGTAGGACCTATTAGTCCTCCATCAAGACAAAAGAAATATATATTAGTTTGTATTGATTATGTTACCAAATGGGTAGAGGCCAAGCCATTACTTTCTGCTACTGAAGCATCTGTAGTTAATTTTCTTTTTGAGGATATTTTTACTCATTTTGGTGTCCCAAGGGTAATTTTTATAGATCAAGGAGCTCAATTTACATCAAATCTAGTGGAACAAATGATCAAGAGGTAAAAAATCAGACATAGAAAATCTACTCCCTATCATCCACAAGCAAATGGTCAAGTGGAATCTACTAATAAGGTCATTGAAGGGATCCTAACAAAGACTATCCATTTGTATAGAAGAGATTGGGTAGATAGGCTTCCTGAAGCCTTGTGGGCCTATAGAACTACATGGAGACGCACGATAGGCCATACTCCTTATGAACTTTTTTATGTAAAGCAAGTTTTGTTTCCCATAGAGTTCCAGATTCAAACTTTCAAAATGGCAGTTCAGCTAGGACTTGATCTAACAGAGGCACAAAAGCACAGGTTGGAGCAGATTAATGAATTGGATGAGATCAGACAAGATGAAGTTCAGAAAACAAGTATAGTCCAACAGCAAAGGACTAGATGGCATGACAAGTACATCAAGGAAAAGAAGTTCAAAGAAGGTGACTGGGCTCTCTTGTTTGATTCAAAGTTCAAGGATTTTCAAGGTAAATTCCAAACACATTGGCTTGGGCCATTTGAAATTATAAGAATTTTTGACAATGGAGCAATAAAAATCAGGACAATAGATGAAGAGAAGGTCACTTTTCTTGTAAATGGTCATAGATTGAAGCTGTATCATAAGCCACTTTCAAGAGAAGAATTTGTCAAGAGATTTCAGGAAAACAGTGATGTGAAGTTAATGAAGAAGAATTTTTCTTCTTCATCAACTTAGTTGAATTTTCTGAATTCAAAAGCATAATATATATATATATATATAAACATGAAAACTAATCTTTGATTAGCATGTTTATACAGAAAAGATAGAGTGAAAATCAGAATCTTTCTGACACTTTAGCTTTTCAAGTTTGTTTGTTTGTTTGTTTTTTTTTCCTTTTTTTTCCTTTTTCCTGCAAGCAGCTATCATAAAATCATAAGTGATTCACATCCCACTTATGATCCATTTCACTCCATTCATCCATACTCCATTTCATTTCATTCATCCATACTTCATTCATTTCATTCCATGGTCCACCTCATTTCCATCTCAGAGTTTTAAGATTGATTTCTTTCTGCAATTGAATAATACAGATCATAAGTTGCAGGTCACTTTCCATACTTCACTCCACTTCATAATTGTGATTCATTTCATTCCATTATTCACTTCACTCACACTCCATTACCCCATATTTTATCCATTTTTAACTCATTACATACAATATTCCATTCATGCTTCAACCCATTCCATCCCATGTTTCAAGGTTTCTACAAGAACATTCTGCAATCAGTCGGACATTCTGCAGCCAGTCAGACATTCTGCTGCCAGTCAGACATTCTGCAGCTAGAGATCCTAAAGGCACTATCCAATAATCGCTTGATTTGGTAGCAAATTGATCCTACATATCCAAGACAACAAGAAAAATCAAAGGAGTTATGAGGACTGAAGATCAATGACTTCCAAAGGAGGACAAGGCATATCAAAACCACAAAAATCAAAGGAAAAGCAAAGGTAAAAGTTATGAAATTATTATGGTGACAGATCATGAAAATTTTAGCATAGTTAAGTCATGTATGATTCAAAAAGTAATTTTGGTTAGTCGTGATGATCATGCCTATTAAATCCATCATAAAAACTTTGGATAAAATCCCTTCCACTCCGCTATTTCAAATCATCATTTAAAAATTGACGGTTAAGTACAGAAGTGACCTAATCAGTCACGTCATTAGGCCGAGAGCATTCAATGATGATTTTGAATTTCTTACAAAATATCTCTGCGGTCTTTTCTTCCGTGATAACTCTCAACTCATTAATCCGTGTGAATCATCCTCACCACATTATACTCATTTCATAACTACTCCATATCATTTCTTTCCGCATCCAATACTTAACCATTCTAGTCTGTAAAATAGAGGAAACATCTTTGGGGCAGAAACATCTCTTTAACAGCCATTTTCACCGTGAGCATAGGAGCAGTAATTTGAAGGTTGGGAAAGAGAAGCTATGGGTTTCATAGTGAGGACCGAACCGGTTGGAACCAAGTACTTGGAGGGTTATCCACAAATCAGAGAAATGCTACAGCAGGCTAGGTGGCTGCAATTTTTGGAGAAATTCAGTGGTTTTCACAAAGAGGTGACTAAAACATTTGCACGGTCCTTCAATGGAGCAGAGGTCGAAATAGGAGATATTAAATTCACTGTTACAGAGTCTTTCATTGGAGAAGCAACGGAATTACCCAGACAAGGAGAACGCTGGTTCAAAAATAGAGAATTTCGTAATGAGGGATGGAGGCAAATACTCAAAACACCAGGTATGGATGTTTCCATTTTTAAGAAAGTTATTCCTAGCTCGGCACTGAAGAATAAATGGAGAAACATGTTTCTCATTTTGCAAAAATTTATCACTTGTGAAGGAAGATTCGGTACCCTCTTTGTTTATCATATTTGGTTAATGAAGCATTTCTTAGATGAACAAATTAATTTTCCCTTTTTCCTACTTCATAGTCTGAAAATAATGGCCTCAAATGTTCAAAAAAGGGTTCAATTTCTAGAAACAACCTTGTATCACCATGGTTTAGTCAAAATCTTAATTGAACATCATTTGAGGAAAATGGGAGATAATTGGGATGAGTTTCTAGTGAAGAACCACTTTGAAGAACCCAAGGAATCCCCACCTGAAAGAAAAGCTACAAGAAGAAGTAGGAGAAGGGAAATTTCCAAAGCTGTTGAAGTTGAAACTGATAAATTATTACAAACGGACAGTGAAGAGATGATTTCTGAGAAATTGGCTCAAATTAAGAAGCAACTTAAGAAGGAGAGGATAATGAGAAAATATGCCAAAGATATAGGAGAAGGGCCATCTCAACCAAGACAGAGCCACAGACTTAGAGGTATACTAAAGAAAGTAGAGGTTAGACAAACAGGGATCATAAACATTGAGCATGAAGAAACTCTAGAAATAGACCCATCACAACAACAAATTTACAATTATATTGAGTGATTAGAGAGGAGAGCTTCAGAAAGTAGAGACAGAACTCCTAGCCCACCAGAATCTGAAAATGATGTGTTAAGAAGAGATAAGTATGAGTTAGAAGTACTCAATAGGCATATCAGGAATGAGAATGACATTTTGAAGGATCAGGTTAAGCTGAAAAGTGATATGAATTCAACTCTGTCTCTACAAATGAAAAAGTTGTACAAGGCCAGTGAAAAATTGAAGAAGAAAAATAAAAAGTTAAGAAGGGCACTTACAAATTTGAGATTCAAGTTAGTCATAAGGAAGCCCAGAAGGCCAATGACAGTCAGGCAAAGTAGAAGAAGAGGGTTGGATGTCCTAGCAGAGGTCTCAGAGTACATTGATTAGTTGCATGAGAACATGCAAAAACCTTGCAGTGGGGGTATGTTGAGCCCCAAAGATGTCCTTCTTTTCCACCACATTTCACTTCATTTCCTTTGTCCCTCATCAATTAAAGGCTTAAATGATCAATACGATTGATTAGGATTACTTTAATAATGTATATAATGACTAACTTGCTATGTTTTCATGATTTTGTTGTTGTAGTAATTTTTTACTGAACTCAGCTACAGAACGCAGGCATTCTATAGCCAGTCATCTGTTCTGTAGCCATCTTCATGTTTACATAGGTTCCCAGTGTCACTGCAAGGAAAAACACATATGGTCATATTCCACATCACTCCCCCATCATTCCTTGCTCCCTACAAAGCCTGAGCGGAATTCTACAGGTGGTTATGCATGTGGGAAACAAAAACTAGGAGATAGACTTCTAATAGGACAAGGACTGTACAGATGTCCTTAATCATAGTACGAGACCACCACCAGAGTTCTAGTTTGATTTTAGTTGGGAAAGACATTTATTCATGTTTTATCTCAAAGACAGTTATGTAATTTTGTTATAAGTATGACTCAGGAGACCGAGAAACAGCTAGCTAGATTTATGTTTTGTTGCTAGATCTTAAAAGACCGTAATTCTTTATTTTGATGAATTTCTCCTTTAATGAAATAAGCATCACTTTATTGCAAGAGCTGAGTAAATCTTGAGTATATTTGCGTGCTAATCTGGTGGTAGAGGGCTCCTGCTACCAGAGAACCTTTGTTCATATGGTTTAGATAAGTAACTTAGCCTTGTTTCATTCCTAGTTTAATCAATTTTCTGAACGTTGTGTTTTTTTTAATACTTACTTGCAGTGGATGCCACAGTTAGTCCTATCCTTACAAACTATTCCAAAATACCACTAACATTGGATGGGATATAACTGTAGTGTTTTAGGACTTAGTTGCATTTCCTTGAACTTTATGTTTTTGTGCTCAATGACATCAGTTGTTACAACTAGTCTTGTTCTTATTAATCTCTTCCAAAATATCACTAACTTCAGATGAGACATAGTTGTGGTGTTTTAGAGCTTTGTTGTGTTTCGTTGAATTTTATGCTTTTATGCTCATTTACATAATATGTTGCAGCCCTTCCTATTCTATAAATTATTCCAAAAAACCACTAATTCCGAATGAGACAGAGCTGAAACATTTCATAGAATTAGTTGCATTTTAATTTAGTTGTAGTACTCTGGAGGTAGATGTTACTCTAGTTTAATTCTGTCACTATATTTCAAGTTTGATAATGGCACTCTAGCTCAAATCTGTTCATCGTATTTCAAGTTAGATTAGTGGAATTCCAGCTCAGTTCCAGTTCACTTTATTTCAAGTTAGTTCACTGTGTTTCAAGTTTGATCAATTGCATTCTAGTTCAGTGTTATCCATTGAGTTGTATCAACTGTCAAAATTAGACTTCACGGCCTTCATTGTTTATAAACTACTCTTGTTCTGACTTTCTATTAATGCATCATTATATGGACAAGAATTAGTGATATTAGTTTAAGGCCTTGATTGTTCTGCAATCTTTTGCAATTTCACAAATAAGCCTCTTCCCAAAAACTATTCTAAAAAAAATATTTAACTTTTGAATAAGGCTTAGTAATGATAAGTTGAGCTGCAGAATGGATTAGTCTTAGCATTACAGTAAATTCAGAGTAAAAATCTTATTGTGCTACAAATAGTCTTTTCCAATTGTGTTCCAATAAACTTCTAGCCATGGATGAGATTCTTTGTAATATTGTAAGATGATTGTTTACTTAGGAGAACCTCATTTTCACTAAACTTGTCATTTTCTCAAGCTATTCCAACATACTTCTAATGAATGAATTGGATGAGTTCATGTTATGAGTTATTGAGTTCATGTCGTGATTTGTTTCCTTGCTATGAGTCATTATCAAGATTTGCATTTTCTATTCTTTAGTGCCATACACAGTTTAGAATAGGTTTTGCTCTGTTTTAAACAACTTATCTTTATCAAAACATAGTTCTTTTCCTTTCCAACATAAAACCACAAACCAAAAACATTAGAAAAACACTAAACACAACGTAGTGAGAAACAGATACCTAGGCACATATACTGCACCTCACTTCAGCAGTTTACTAACCCTGGCTGACAATTTATGACCTCAATTTAGGAACACTAAGTTGAGCACTGCAGTTTTTACACATCGCTTCCAAAGATTATGTCATCCACATATACCACTATAATCAATAGATGGTCACCCTCAGCCTTTACGTACAAATTACTATCCATTGTCCCCTTTCTAAAACCTTGGTGCTCAAGGTATTTATCCAGCCTCTCGTACAAGGATCTCAGAGATTGTTTGAGTCCATATAGGGCGTTTTTAGTTTGCACACAAATCCTTCCTCTATGGTGAGAAAAAAAACTTATGGCTGCTCAATGTAAACTTCTTCCTCTAGACTTCCATTGAGGAATACATACTTCAAATCCATTTGATATAATTTTATGTTCTTGTGATTGGAAAAGCATAAATTTTTTTTTATTTCTTCTAGTCTAGCCACTGATTCAAAGGTATCCTCAAAATATATTACATCTATATGAGCATATCCTTTGTAGACTAAACAAGCCTTGTTCTTGATTACTTGACCTTGTTTGTTCATATTATTTTTGAACACTCATTTTCTTCCAATGAAATTTTTCTCTCCAGGTCTTAAAACTAGCTCCCAAGTATCATTCTTTTCAATTTGATCAAGTTCCTCATTCATTTCTTTCACCCATAACTTATCCTCACAAGATTGAATGAGATTCTTGGGTTCAATCTGTGGTAGCAGACTCAGATTTTCGTAGGTCAGACTACCGATCAATTTCCTCCAGGTTTGAACACCATGCCTTTCATCCCCCAATATTTGAATTTCAGGATGCTCTTTTTTTCCATACGTTGAGGGTGTCTTTGGCCTTGAGGTTATGTTTGAAATCTCATGTTTAGAATATGATCATGTTTCTTCTTGATATGAATCCCTCATTTATAAATCTTCTTCATCCTCAAAGTTTATATATGCTCTGGAGGATTTAGGTTCTACCCCCATCTCATCCACTATTACATCAATGCAATCCTCAATATTATTTTTCTGCTTGTTATAGCATTTAAATCCTTTGCTCTAAACATAACACCCAAGTAATATTCCATCATTGCCATAAGAATCAAAATTTCCAATAGTGTTATCATTTCTTTTGATGTAGCACTAGATCCCAAGCACCTTTAGATGTTTGACTGATGCAGGTCTCCCCTTCCACAAATCATAGGGATTTTTATTACAATTAGGTCTGAGTTGAGTTCCATTGGAAAAATATATTGCTACTTTTGTTGCTTCTCCCTAGAAGATGTGTGGCAATCCTTCTTCATCCAACATTTCTCTGGCCATTTCCTCGACCGTCATGTTCTTCCTCTCCACCAACACATTTTTTTTTTGTGGTTCTGGCTACAAAGTACTGATTTTTGATTCCATGCTCTTCACACAAATCCTCAAATTTTCCTGAGATGTACTCTCCCCCTCTTTCTAATCTTAATAATTTTACCTTTATGTCTTTCTCATTTTCTAGTTGAGTCTTAAACTTCTTGAATTGCTTGCATGCTTCCAATTGTTATTTTAGAAGCAAAATCCAAGTGGCTCTAGTAAAATCATCAATGGGAAGCATGAAGTACCTTTCTCCTTTCAAGGTATTTGTTCTAGTTGGGCCACATATGTCTGTGTGAATGAGCTCCAGATGTCTGGATGAGGAGAACTCTTTTCGTGTTGAAATGGGTCCTACTATGTTTCCCAAACTGACATGACTTACAAATGGAGTTATCAGGATTTGACAATATTGGTAGTGCTTTCAAAACTCCCATATTGCTGATTTTTACCAAACTGTAAAAATTCATATGCCCTAACCTCTTGTTCTACAATCGTGCTTCATTTGTTTTTCTTAAATAGCAGTTGAATCTCAAGTCGTCAAATACATATACATTATTGTGGGTTCTGACTGCCCTTCCCACTAGTTTTCTTTTCTTCATGCTGCAATTCTCATAGTATTTTTATTGAAAGGTCACATTGTAGCAATTATCACACATCTGGCTAACACTCAATAGATTTTTTTTGAAGCCTTCTACATATAGAAATTTTTTTGCTTCTATATTTGGATCAAGATTGACTACACATTCACCTTTTATTCTTTCTGCAGCATTTTTTCCAAAGGTGACATTGTTCCCTCTTTCCTTTTCCTTTAGCGATTTTTTTTTCTTTTGTCCCAAGTCATAAGTTTGGAACAAACCCTATCCAAATACCATTTGGTTTATCGATTATGAGCTAATAGAGCTAGTCCATTGTACATGCTATTCTCATTTTTTCATTTCTAGCTCCCTTTGTCCTTTTGGATAGCTAACAATCTGGCATTTTGTGGCTTAGAAAAATATTCAAACCCACATATATACTCACTCGATTTGTGCCCAAAATTATTACATTTGAAGCATTCCACTTCAATTAATAGGGGATGGAAGACATTCAAATTTATGAGAGAAGAGCTTGGAGACTTGAAGTTCTCATATTTATTATATCTAGAATTTACATCTCTTTCAACTTTGATAATTATACAATCAACAACTTTATGTCCAAATATACAAAATTTATAGGAATGAACATAAATGAGATAGGCATTCATGCCATTGAAAATATTATGTGTTTGTGCATGAGAGTACTTTGGATGTTTGTTTGATCGATTCAATCTCCATTTATGATCTCCTGTTTGTCCTTCTGCATTTTTATTTTCACTGACCTTCTGTCGATGATTCTTTCATAACCATGTGATTGTTCAAAGCCTGTAGACTTGAAATTCATCTTCTTAACTTCCATGTATTGTTGAATCATGTATTAGTAAATGTGTGCACATATGACTCAAGTGTTTCTTTGTGTGACACATATTTCTGCCTTCGTGTCTGCCTTATGAATCCTGTCAGAGACATTATTACAAATATGAGCACCTGAGCACTTACCATTACTAGAAATTAAATTCTCAGTACACCTACATACTCCAATTGGGATCTCCATGCTTATTCGTGGTTTCTCAGACCTGAAATGTACTTTGTCATGGCTTCTCTACACTTTATTTATTTCACTAAGGTGTGCATTAGAATATTAGAGGTGGCTTACTCCAAGGCTAAAAAAATACTTCTCTTAAATCGGCTTGTGCAATCATGGTCCTCACTATCTTAACCAAGCAACCTTATTGTTGTCATTAATTTCATTAACCAAATCTGCACTGCAATAATTTAATTTGCTGTCGGCCCATCTATCCTTGAATACTCCTTTGTGCCGTAATATCAGATTATTCACTCCAGAGGTTTACACCATTAGAGCACTCGATATTGCAACTTAAAAAAGTGACACATTGTGATAATGTGCTTCTCCTATTTCATTGGATCCTTTAGCCCTTAGATATTTTAGCACTATTATGTGCCTTTGGTTCTATGAACTCACCTTATGACCATGTGCCAACATTATATCATAGCCCACTCTATCAGAACTTTCCTTATGAGAAATTGTGAAGGATTTGGGATATTCTTCATCTTCCGATATGCCGACCTATGATATGACGTCATGGTTGTGTCATCACTCCATGTGGCACCTTCATAGTGAAGCCATGCGTCACCTAGAATTGGCCTACTAGAAAACTCGAACACACTTAATATGTCTACCATGTGTCTTTTTGTATTGCCACATCATGCCGATGTCATCTGCCACTTGAGATTTTCAGAGCCAATCACATGATGCCACGTGTCCTTCCATAGGATAGAGAAGGACCCGCCAGAATTTTGTTTTGTAGCAGGTTTCTTTGTTAAATATTCTTTGGATTTTATCAGTGATTTACCTCTTATCAACATGTTGGATATCACAACTTGTTAAAGAAACTATGTCAAGAAGTGTTGATTCTCGAAACCCCCGATGTTCCGATAAACTCGGGCCTCCTATATTTCGATATCCCCAATCTCCAGTAATCACCAACTTCTGATATGTCGATCACCTTCGATATTGCTGAACCTCTCATATGCTGACCTCTAATATGCCGACGACCTCTGATATGGTTGAACCTACGATATGTCGATGACTTCCAATATCGTTGAACCTCTAATATGTCGACGACCTCTAATATCAATGAACCTCCAATATGTCGATGACCTTCGGCTTTTGAAGCTATGATATCACTGAACCTCTGATATGCGATATCACTAGATCTGCGATGTTCTAATATCTCAGTTTCTCTATGCTCCAACCTCCAATATTTCATAATTCTGAAGGCTTCAAGTCTAGAACTTTAGCATACCATATCTTTGGATCCAAGAACCCATTTTTAGACTTCTGCATCTTGTTGGAAACCTCTTCTAGGGAAATTTTCAATTTCTAGGGTCCGATGTTGACTTGGAGCATATTTTCACATTTGATTCTTGCTGGAGCATTGTTTCCAAAGGTGACATTATTACCTCTTTCCTTTTCCTTTAGCAACAAAATTTTTCTTTTGTCCCCAGTCATAAGTTTGGAACAACTCCTATCCAAATACCATTTGGTTTCTCGATTATGAGCTAATAGGGCTAGTCCACACTACATGCGCTTCTCATTTTTTTGTTTCCATCTCCCTTTTTCCTTTTGGATAGCTAACTATATAAAATTTTTCGGCTTATAAAAATATTCAAACTCACATCTACACTCACTGGATTTGTGCCCAAAATTATTACGTTTGAAGCATTCCACTTCACTTAATAGGGGATGGAAGACATTCAAATTTCATAGAGAAGAACTCGAAGACTTGAAGTTATGGTATTTATTATATCTTGAATTTCCATCTCTTTCAAATTTGATCATTCTACAATCAACAACTGTGTGTCCGAAGATACGACATCTATATCAACAACCATAAAATAGATAGGAATTCCTACCATTGCAAATTGTACGTGTTTGTGCATGAGAGTAATTTGGATGTTATTTTGATCGATTCAATCTCCATTGATGATCTCCTCTTTGTCCTTCTGCCTTTTCATTTTCACTAACCTTATCTGAATGATTAATTTCATAACCATGTGATTGTTTGAAGCCTGCAGACCTGGAGTTCATCTTCTTAACTTTCATGTATTGCCAAGTAATGTCTCGGTAAATGTGTGCACATACCACTCAAGTGTTTCTTTGTGTGACACACATTGCTGCCTTTGTGTCTACCTTATGAATCATGTTAGAGACATTATTACAAATATGGGCATCTGATCACTTCCCATTACTAAGAATTAAATTCTCAGTACACCTGCATACTCCAGTTGGGATCTCCATACTTATTCATGGTTTCTCAAACCTGAAATGTACTTCACCATGGATTCTCTTCACTTTATTTATTTCACTAAGGCATGCATGAGAATATTAGAGGTGGCTTACTCAAGGGCTCAAAAAAGACTTCTCTTAAATTGGCCTGTGCAATCATGGTCCTCACTGTCTTAACAAAGCAACCTTATTGTCGTCATTAATTTCATAAACCAACTCTCTGATGAAATACTTTAATTTACTGTCGGCCCATCTTTCCTTGATCACTCCTTTGTCCCTTAATATCTGAATTTTCAGTCCATAGGTTTACACCATCGTAGCACTCGATATTGCAACTTTAAAAAGTGACACATTGTGATATTGTGCTTCTCCAATTTCGTTGGCTCCTTTAGCCTTTAGCTATTTTAGCACTGTTATGCCCCTTTGTTTCTCTAAACTCACCTTATAACCATTTTACAACATTACATCATAGCCCCCTCTATCAAAACTTTCCTTATGATTAATTGCGAAGGAATTGTGAGATTTCATCATATTCTGATATGCCGACCTCTAATATGACATCATGTTTGTGTCATAACTCCACGTGGCACCTCCATAGTGAAGCCATGTATCACCTAGAATTGACCTACTACACAACTCGAACACACTTAATATGTCTGCGACGTGTCTTTTTGTACCGCCACATCATGCCGACATCATCTTCCACTTTAGCTTTTAAGAGCCAATCTCATGATGCCATGTGTTCTGCCAAAGGAGAGAGAAGGACCTGCCATACCTTGGTTTTTTAGCAGGCTCCTTTGTTAACTCTTATTTGGAGTTTATCAACGCTTTACATCTTGTCAACATGTTGGATATCACAACTTCTTAAAGCAGCTATGTCAAGAAGTGTCGATATTCCAAACCCCTGATATTCTGATAAACCCAGGCCTCCTATATTTTGATATCCCCAATATCCAGCAATTACTGACCTCCGATATGCCAATCACCTTCGATATCGCTGAACCTCCAATATGCCGATGACCTCTGTTATCGTTGAACCTACGATATGTTGATGACTTCCGATATCGTTGAACCTCCAATATGCCGATGACCTCTGATATCAATGAACCTCCAATATGTTGATGATCTTCGGCTTCTGAAGCTCTGATATCACTAAACCTCCGATATGAAATATCACTATATCTCCAATGTTCCGATATCTCGAAGTCTCGGTGCTCCAACCTCTGATATTTCTGACTTCTAAAGGCTTCAATTCTAGAACTTTAGCATACCATATCTTTTAATCCAAGAACCCATTTTTAGACTTTTGCATCTCATTGGAAACCTCTTCTAGGGAAATTTTCAATTTCTAGGGTCTGATACTGACTTGGAGCACATTTTATTGACTTACTCTACTTCTTGACTATTCTACTTATTCTTGGAATTCCAACACCCCAACCATCATAGACATAATTTAATGGCTTTTAAATAAGCCTACTACTATGATGATTCTCTACCAGAAGTCTATAGATATCAATGAATTTCCATTGACTCTTATTGACATCAATTCCAACATTAATACAACCACCCATTATCCAAACCCCCCCCCCTTTGGAATTGATGGGAATACCATAAGCTCTGCCTTAGGCTAGGTATGGACTTCTCCTATATTCTCCCCTTTGTCATCAATGGAAAATAGTACTTATTGAATACCCCCCTCCCCCCGAACCATTGCAGTCAACTCTTCCATGAATCCCAAATGTTGAGTAGTTTCCAACCCTTACCAAAATGAAGTCGTTTGGAGAGTGGAGTCACCACCCAAATATGTTACTTGAGATATTTTAATTGTTCTCTTTCCAGTAGATTGGTAAATATATCTGGCATTTTATCTTTAGTGGCCACATACTCAAGTCTAACAATATTTGTGACAACTTGCTCCCTTAGAAAATGAAACTTAATTTAATTGTCTTGGAATGCATGACATGATTTTTAGAGATACTGATGGCACTTGTGTTATCACACATGATTGGAATAATATTAGTCAAATCTATCTTAATATCTATGAAGGTTCATTTCATCAATAGAATTTTCTTGCGATAGGTGGAAACAAAAATATATTCTACTTTAGCGGTTGATACGGAGATGGAGGCTTGTTTCTTGTTGATCCATGAGACTAAGAATCTACCCATGATTAAGATTGCACCTGAAGTAATTTTTATATCATCTAGAATATTGGCCCAACCAGCATTTGTGGAGTCTTTCAAATGTAATTATTTTCTTTTAACATAGCACAACCCATACTCTGATGTCCCTTGAAGATATTTGAAAATCCTTTTGACAGAAACAATGTGCCTTTCACATGGAAAAACTTGAAATATGGCTACAAACCACATGAATTTCATGATATCAGGCATGAATATGTAAGATACAACTGAATTCATATCCCAGATCTGTATTTTGTTTGATTTACGAGGGGTGTTTCATCTTCTTTAGAAAATTTCCAACCTATAACCATGGGTCTGCTTACAGGTTTGCAATCTTCCAACCCAAAATTTTTCAGACTTTCTCAGAGGTATTTGGATTGGGATATAAACACACCTTTCTTATATTGAGATATTTTTAGTCACAAGAATAAGGAAAACTCTCCAATCATGGACACTTCAAACTCTATTTGCATACAGTCTGCAAATTTATGCCTCAGTTGTTCCACATCGCTGCCAAAGATTATGTCATCCACATATACCACTAGAATCAGTAGATGGTCACCCTCAACCTTTGTGTACAAATTCCTATCCATTTTCCTCTTTCTGAAACCTTGTTGCTAAAGGTATTTATCTAGCCTCTCATATGAAGCTCCCAAATCTTGTTTGATTCCATATAGGGTCTTTTTAAGTTTGCACACAAATCCTTTGTTTGTGGTGAGCATAAAACATTTTATCTTCTCAATGTAAAATTATTCCTCTATAATTCCATTGAGGAATGTAAACTTCACATCCATCTAATATACTTTGATGCTCTTGTAACTAATAAAGGATATAAAAATTTTGATTTCTTCTAGTCTGGCCATTGGTGTTAAGGTCTCCTCAAAATCTAGTACATCTATCTGAGCATATCATTTGTAGACTAAATGAGCCTTTTTCTTTATTACTTGACCTTGTTCGTTCATCTTTGCTATAGGGTAAACTGCTTGGGTTGTTGGTTTTCGAATATCCCTCTCAGGGCTTTCCGGTGCCCGAGACAGACAGTAAGATTAGCTGTGTTGTTCACAAAGATGGCATGAGCATGTTCATATCAACTTTAAAATAACTAAATGGAATGCGATAGAGAATTAACTCTTTGACAATCTTGGAGTCCCTTGGAGAGTGCTAGGCAGCGAAACAAGATTCATTCTTCACCAGCTCCAAATCTTAGTCCTGCAATCAGTCAAAGCACCGGTGTAATTTCTAACATAACATATATCCTATCAATCAAGTCAATATATAATGAACTACTAAATTCTACACATCTGAGCCATTCATATCATGCAATGTAAACATTCAAATGATAATGACGATATTAAGCATTGAATGGACAAAACGAACACAGTTCTATTGATTTGAAAGAAAGAGGATTACAACCTTCGGTTCTACCAAGCCCTCCTCAGTCTCCCAATCTCTTTTATCTCTCAAGTGAAGAAGTCCAAGTCAACAAGCTCTCTAGGAACCTCTTTGATTCTTGGCCTTCACAATATAACACTATTCTCTATTCCACAAGTATGCCAAAACCTTTAGCAATCCTTCAACCCTCAATTAAGAGCCTTCAGCTCCTTCTTATAGGAGAGGGAGAAAACCATTGTTGCCTTTCTCTTTCCACTAGTTTGGAATGGAGAAAACTTAGATGTTTATTTAATCTCTATGCTTTTGCCTCCTTTGGAGTTCAGTCTTGTTATAGCAATGACCAATAATCAACTGGTGCTCTGCAGTTTCTTTTGTGAACTGACTCTCTTGTGAGGGAAAGTCGGAGATTCAAATCATTCTCAGCGGGATTTTCCCGATTCAAACTTAAAACATGGGTAATTCCTCACTCCAGTGTAAACAAAGCATTTCCCTAGCCACTAACGTGGCCCATTCACTGATTAACTGCGTTATAACACTCTTGTGTTGTTATAGATAAGCGTTACCCTGGCAGAAATAGGTTTAATTTAGGTCTTTGTACTCCTTCCATATTTGTCTTCCCCTCTGAGCTGATGAGGAGGTATTTTGAGCTGTAACAGATGCCCCCTAAAGTGTGAGGTCAGAGATGAAGACGATGGATGAAATACTTTATAATTGGTGTAGAGATAAAGAGATTGAAAGACTGAGGAAAACCTGAAACAACAACATATGTCAGAAAATATAGTATCTGCCTTGAGTCGGGCATGTCCCATGCTCAGTAGCTTAAACAACATGATTTCTCTAGAATAGAGAAATGAAGAATCTATCCACCAATAGGCACAATGTGGAAGTGTCTGTCATAATAGGATCAAGATGAAGAAGCTGTCTCCATAAACAATATCACAACTTGGGGAAGGAAACACAACTTTAATGATGTAGCCTTTGCCCCAAGGTCTTGACCACCGATTCACTTAAACTACATATTCCTCAACATGTGAATGAATTGGTTGTCATCGAACATGTGAGAAATTTTCTGATTACCAGTCGATAATGAAAACTGTTAACAAACGCGAAGGTGGCCACCGATAATGATGATGGTCCCTAAGATGCACAATACAATCTAGCGAGTGTGAATAAAATGAGTTGAATTCAAACACTCGTAGAATAATTCGACCAGGAGCCAATGATGTCTACAAGTATCTGGGTATTGATGGGTTTCTGAATCAACTTCCTAGATAAGATGTTGAAGTCGATAGGAAGAGATCTGTCGAAAGGTAGGCACTGAGGCATCCTACATCAGTCAACATGAAATGGAAACCAAATGATTTTGCTTATGATTTGAGATAATGAAGAGTAAATGGGAACATTGGACGACAAACAATTTCTAGCATAATAAGCAGTTTGGTTGATAACAGGAGCAGTGGATAGCGAGATCTGCTTGAACAATAGAAGGCACTCTAGCAGGGTACTAGGCAGCTGAAGCGTGATGAACACCAAAGATTGTGTTAGGATTTTACCAGTGCAGGGACAGTGGGAAATGAAGGCTAATACTCATAGATGTTAGGGTTCAGCTAACTGCGAAAGAGTTTTCTGGGAAGTGCCATGTTCAATAATTTTGCTGCCAAATTGACCTTTTTGAAAATGTAACATAGGTAGTATCCATTTTGTCCAAATTTTTCCCCGTTTGATTAAGTTTAGTGAGTCCATATGAGTAAACTCGGTGAATTTTTCATATTTAGAGAGTCTGAAAAATGTCAGGAAATACCACTCTGTGCCCCATCTGATTAGGTTTAACGAGTCCAGATGAGTAAACTCGGTGAATTTTTCATTTTTAAAGAGTCTGAAAAATGTCAGGAAAGACAACTCTGCGTCCCATCTGATTAGGTTTAACGAGTCCAGATGAGTAAACTCGGTGAATTTTTCAAGTTTAGAGAGTCTGAAAAATGTCAGAAAATACAACTCCATTGGGGTACCTTTGTCATGTCTTGATAACCAGGCACGGCAAAGGGATAATAGTAAGCCTGAAAAAGTTCATTTTCCGTAAGTTAGTCCATCGAAGCCGGAAAAGTGAGAAATATATGTTCGATAGATGTCTACCTCATTTTGTTATGAGTACGAGGAGACAGAGTGAACTCAGTATTCTTTGTGAAATTTTAATGAGTCCAACAAACAAAAACTCGGTGCCCTCTGTGAAATTTTAACGAGTCGTGCGGAGAAAAATCGATTACCTCCGTGAAATTTTAATGAGTCACGCGGAGAAAACTCGGTTACTTTTTTAGTTTAAGGAGCTTTGAAAAAGAGAAAAGAATGGCTCCATCATTTCTGTCGTGGTAGTTTAACGAGCCCGACAAAGGTAACTCGGGGTTTTTTCAGTTTTATGAGCGAGAAAAAGATTCCTAAAAAGAAAGCTCAGTGCTTCTTCATGATTTTAATGAGTCTGAAGAAGAAAACTCTAGGTTTTTCGGATTAATGAGCAAGAAAAATACCATACAAAAAGAACGCTCGATGTCAACTTCGTATAAGTTTAACGAGTCCGAAGAAGGGAACTCGAGGTTTTTTGGATTAACGAGCAAGAAAAATACCGTAAAAAGAATGCTCAAAATTTCTTGATCTCTTTCTCGTCAATAGAAGGATCTATGTCGAGAATTTTCGTGTGAGACCAAGCAAACACATCATGGAATTATTTGAAAATGGATGTGAAGCGCGCAATTTCCTCAGGATTACAAGCTTCTCCAATCTAAATATTTTCCACGATACTCGTTTTGACCGAGATATCAATAAGCATTGTCTTAGAAAGATTACCCATGTTTGGACAGTCGTTTAAGCAGAGGGAACCATCTCAGGTGGGTCAGAAGATGGGATTTCAGTTTTTATTGCCTCCGAGTCAATCATCGAAGCGCGATGGTGAAACTCTCCCTAAGGTCATTCTTCTAGAGACATGATCTCTCGAATAGCTTCGTCTGTAGGCAAGACTTCATTGAGGAGATCCTTAGAGAGAACAGTGATGGGAGGGAGGTTTGTACCTTCGGTCGAAACCATAGCAGTGGAGGGTTCAGATGCGGTTTGGATGGCTTGGTAAGCCAACTTGGCTGGTGAGAGCAGAATCAATGTCTGAAGGTGCCAGAATGATCCATGGGTCTATAGAGCCACCCAACGTGGTGGATATCATTGCAACCATGTTTGGGATCGATGGTGGTGGGAGAGGAAAACAACCCAGTAGGGAAGATGCCTTCAGAAGACTGGTACCGATACTGACGTAAGAGTCAGGAAAGCCTCCTATTAGGGGTACAGTGCTACTTGGTAAAATGGCATAATCAGGGGTGTAGAAGGATAACCGATCCACTGTGACTATTTTCCCATCCAATGGAAATAGGATGAGTCGGATGACCGAAGACATAATGGCAGTCATGGCATAAGACCAACTACGACCAACTAATAGATTATAGTCTAGATGGCGCTCTACGACTTCAATGTCCATGTTTACCATTTTCCCACTCAGAGTGATGGGAAAGCTAGCAAGGTATCCTTTTGGGAGGAAAATGTGGCCATCGAAAGCTTTGAGGGAATTCGATGGCGAGGTGAGGGTAGGAGAACCTAAATTGAGCTAGCAAGCTTGTGACATAATGCATGTCGAAGCACCTTCGTCTATGATAGTGCGATGGATTGGTCTCCCTTTCGACACAACCTGCACCTGGAATGCGAGTTGGTGTGAGAGATGAGGTTTAGCCTTTTCCATATCAAAGATAGCTAGCATGGAATCCAGGGGGTCTATTCCACCAATGGCCAAAAGCAAAGCTTTCCTTTGTGCTGGAAAGGTTTGTAATACTTCGAGAGCAGACATAGCTAACAGTGCCTACGCCAAATCTTCTACAATGTTGTATTTTTGGGCTGCACATGAAGAGGTGTTATGAGTCGTGCGTTGAATTGTCCCTTTGGGGGGACGAATCACGGGGTCAACAGTAGGCCGTTCGATATGCAAATCATTTGGCGGCAGTGGATTTGAACTAGTACCAGGTTCTTGAGCATCTATGGTAGGGTTTCCATAAAGCTTAGCTCGAGTTTAAAGGTCAACACTCTCAATGCCATAAATGGCAGATGGTCCTTCGCTGGAAGGATATGAACCACCATTGCCCCGTTGATGGGGTTGTGGCAGATTGTCAACCATGTGTTGATGTTGCTACTGTTGATTAGGGAAAGGATTATGAAGACGGCAGGTGTTCGCCCAGAATCCTTGTTAGCAATAAAATCTGTGCATTCCTGCAGCCGAGGACATTTGTATGTCAAGTGGTCCTCCGCACAAATTTTGCAAGGAAATTTCATGGGTTTATCCTTCCCTTTGTCATTTTTGGAAGCGTTTTTCTTATTAGTGTTATTCTAATTATTCGACTGCTCTTCCGAAGAAGATGACTTTTTCTTATTTTCCCCGCTAGATTTTTGTGAGGTTTGCACTGAATTTACCTCAGCGGTTGGAAGAGTAGTCATTTGGTGAGGGGCGGTGGCGGCCGAAGATGGCTGGGAGGCTTGCCCCCGAGACTGTTTTGTGGCTATGCCAGAGATCGTGCCAACGAGACCATCGGCATGAGCTCTGGTTTTCTGAGTAGCTGAAGGATTTGGGTGTTATAAAATTAAATATTACAGAGCAATGAAACACATAAAATATGCAGAAAATACAAGCACACAAAACACATAAAACTAGAGAGACATAGATATACGTGGTTCACCCAGTTTGGGCTACGACCACCCCGAACAACCAATCCTTCCTTTATATTATCCAACAAAATGAAGAGACAAAACCTACAACAGATCCGTTGTAATATTCTTTGTTCTCTCTCACAGTCTCCCTCTCTGTTTCTCACTCCGAGAATACACTCATAATACATAGCCGCAATACAATGCCCTCATATATACAAGGGGTTGCCTTCTAGGGTAAAAAACCCTAATCTAAACATAACTTCTACTGTCAGATCATTTGCCTAATGAATGGCCCAGATTGACTAGAAATTACTATACTTTTACAAGGCAATTTTTCATCTGTTTTTAGCTTCGGGGGTGCTGCCCCCGAACCCCCGCCAGGGGGGGGGCCTCCAAAAAGCGCTATCGCCCCCCCTGGACCCCCCATGGCAGCGATTAAATTTCGGGCGGCGTTGCCGCCCCTTTTAAGTTACAGGGGTCCAGTGCTGTGATACAAAGTAAACAAGATAATCAGGCTCCACACCCAACATTGGGTTGCCAGGGACATGGGGGAGAAAATCATACAGCGTGCCAAATTGCGAATAGATTAAATCTAAATGTTGGGCACGACGGATGCATTGATCTTCTGTAACCACACCAGAAAGGCCAATGTCTTTAGCTATGTGGGGTAAGAGAGACTTGCAAAACCAATTGGCTAAGAGATGATCCGGAATTGGCGCTTTGACTAGCCTCCTCCTACGTCTCCATTCATGAATGTGATCGGAGATGTGGGTGGCGGTGTCTTGGTGGAGTGAGGTTAATAGTTCCGTTCCAGTCTCAAATCTAATTGGTAGTTGGAAGTTCTTTAGAAACTTCGTTGCTAAAGCACCAAACGTATTGATGGTGGCGTGTGGTAATTCAATGTACCACTTGGCAGCATTGCCTGTAAGTGTGTGGGGAAACAGTCGAAGTTGGACACTATCATCTACCATGGAATTGGATATAGACCATAGGTGAAAGGTAGTGATGTGTGCAGCTGGGTCGTCCCCTTGTTTCCCATCGAACTTCGGGATGTCGGAAGGAATCTTATGCGGCACTGGAGGCCAAAGCGAGTTGTGATTGATGGGATCATTAGTCAGTTTATGGATATCGGGGATGTCCAAAGCTGCCAAGAATGGAAATTGTGGATTTTCCCCCGAATCTAACCAAGGCAATATGGGCTGACTATTTAGACCATAGGGTCCACCCATCAATGTGTTACCAGGAGGATAAGTAGGACTTTGGTAAAAACTTCCTATAGGCGGAGGAGTAGGAACATACAGTTGTTGTCCATAGGGCATGTTGTATTGCGGGGTGAACTGTTGGTTTCCCCTAGTATAAAAGTGCCCTCCCATTCCAGATGGAGGTTGGGGTTGGTTAGTCCAAATGGATGCAATAGAGTTTCCTGGAGGCATGCTACTACTTGCATAGTTTGGCAACGGTATAGACCCTACACCTATATTTGAACCACTCAAGGGAAAAGTATTAACAATAGGTTTTCCTGTTTGTCCTAAGGATTGTAGAGGAAGTGAAATGTTCCCTGCTACCTGAGTGTTGGTGACACTACCCCCTGGCATAAAGGCCAAGGGGTTTGAACTCAGCAGAGGGTTCCAACTGAAAGGATTGCTAAAAGTTACGGAAGTAGTCATACTTGTGGGAGGAGCTACCATGGGTCCCAACGTGGTCACGGTAGAAGTAGATGCCGAAGGATTCAGTAAGCTACTGAAAGTTGTGATGACCATAGGGTTGGGAATAGGTATATGTTGACTAATGGAGTTACCCAGTGATGGCATAGAAATGACCACCGGCGGGGAGGATGGTGGCGAAGCTGGGATGGTTGCCATTGGAATCGACTCAGTGGATGCTGGTGGTGAAATGGATGTTGGTGTGGCTGAAGACATATCTTGGTGTGGTGGAATCTGAATTATCACAGGCCCCAACGGATCAGTGAGCGAAGGATTGTAATGAGGTACAACCCCTTCAGTGAAAGGGTCCTCTGGAAATTCCGGATGATATGAGGCTATGTGATAATCAAGATTAGTCAATGGATACTGCTCTTCCATAGAAGTCACAAGGTCACCAAGGTGTAGTTCTTCCTCAATAGTTAGAGGAGGTAGACCTTGCTGTCGTCTAGACAGACAGCGTGGGTCGGGGGACGCCATGGTGACCTGCTTATTTTTAACAAATTTTAATAAATTTTGATGTATTATAAAGTCTCAGTGACAGTAACCACACACCTAAAAAAGAAAAAAGACTCTCTAAAATCAATCAGCAAGCAGCCAGAATAGGGTGCCCTGTATGAGTACTACCGTTCGCTGGTGATGAAATCCAGTATCACAATAGTATACAGAGAGGGTTGGTCGAAATTACAATTACGGTCACTCTAGAGCTTCGCTCGAACCTCAGACGATAGGTGTAAGCACTCTCGTGAAGACGAGTACCCTCCTAAAGACCGAAGACAGAGTGGGTCTGTCTGTTTCAGGTACCAAGACAACCCGTCCCAGTCACCTTGTGTAAGTCCCTAAAAGTATGGCCACTAAAGATACCTCAAATCACAAACATCATTAGGGGGGTCCATGGTCAAGGACAGTGTGCTATATGGGCAGAATACCTAGATCCCCGATCTAGTTTCAACATCCCTGAAGGGAACCCCAATATATAACACACCCACAGGATGCAATCGAAGGTGGGCTACCTTCTTGTGCACCCAAGTGTTGTCTCGCGCTGAGCTCCGGTAAAGGAACGGTCCCGATAATATGAGTGCAGTAGGATTTCGCTCGTTAATGACTCTAGTTTCAAGTTTTGAGATCTTGGGTAGTTTTCTCACTGCTCCTAACCCAAGATCCTAGCCTATATTATTGTTTGTGTGAGTTCAAAAAAAAATTTGATTGATTTTATTATCACTTTATTCTTAGTGTACTTGATTATTATTCTTGTGGAGGGGAAGTGGACGTATGAAATGTGATGAGACTCTGACTCAAGAAACCATGAAAAAAATGCTCTAGATATTAAATTCGATGAAGAGTGTTTCTACAGGGAGAGGTTTCTTTTCAACATCCATGCACTAACATTTGAATAGCTCAGTTCAAATTTTAAAGATTCAAACTTCTATCTACCTCTTTTAAATAGTCTATGAACTGAAAATTTCAGAATAAACTCAGCTAGATGCAGAAAAATAATAATAATAATAATAAAATTCTATCAAAAAGTAAATTCTTTTGACACTGAATTTTCAAACAAGAGAAACAAATAGAAATGCCAGCTTAGCAGACAAGCACAGGGATTCAGTCAGCAAAAGGTACTGATGGCCAAAAAACTCTGCAACTAAAACACCATCACAACCATGAACAGTAAGGTTTTGGTTGAGTAACGCTCTATCTGTGAGTAAAGACAGCGACTAACGCATTGTATTTGATCAGAGACAGCGTTATAACGCACTGGACAACCTACAAAGGTAGCGTTAGCTAGGGAAAAGCTCTTCAGTTGGTCAAACAGAAACATGATTGAACTCTGCGAGCGTTTGATATGTCTACTAGGCATAAAAAATGGTCAGAAGGGTCTGTGAATAGAGGAAACAAGAGAGGAGGGAAGAAATAGTCCAGAAACTATGGGGAAACTCCCCAGCGGAGTTGCCAATTCTGCTATAGGGTAAACTGATTGGGTTGTTGGTTTTCGAATATCCCTCTCAGGGCTATTCGGTGCTCGAGGCAGACAATAAGATTAGTTGTGTTGTTCACAAATATGGCATGAGCATGTTCATATCAACTTTAAAATAACTGAATGTAATGCGATAGAGAATTACCTCTTTGAAAATCTTGGAATCCCTTGGAGAGTGCTAGGTAGCGAAATAAGAGTCCTTCTTCACCGGCTCCAAATCTTAGTCCCGCAATTAGTCAAAGCACTCGTGTAATTTCTAACATAACATATATCCTATCAATCAATTCAATATATAATGAACTACTAAATTCTACACATCTAAGCCATTCATATCATGCAATGTAAACGTTCAAACGATAATGACAATATTAAGCATTGAATGGACAAAACGAACACAGTTCTATTGATTTGAAAGGAGGATTACAACCGTCGGTTGTACCAACCCCTCCTTAGTCTCCCAATCTCTTTTATCTCTCAAGTGAAGAAGTCTAAGTCAACAAGCTCTCTAGGAACCTCTTAGACTCTTGGCCTTCACATTATAACACTATTCTCTATTCCACAAGTATGCCAAAACCTTTAGCAATCGTTCGACCCTCAATTAAGAGCCTTCAGCTCCTTCTTATAGGAGAGGGAGAAAGCCATTGTTGCCCTTCTCTTTCCACTAGTTTGGAATCGAAAAAACTTAGATGTTTCTTTAATCTCTATTCTTTTTCCTCCTTTGGAGTTTAGTCTTGTTATAGCAATGACCAATAATGAACTCGTGCTCTACAGTTTCTTTTGTGAACTGACTCTCTTGTGAGGGAAAGTCGAAGATTCAAATCACTCTCCGCGGGCTTTTCCCAATTCAAAATTAAAACACGGGTAATGCTTCCCTCCAGTGTAAACAAAGCATTTCCCTAGCCACTAACGTGGCCCATTCACTGATTAACTGCGTTATAACGCTCTTGTGTTGTTATAGATAGGCGTTACCCTGGCAGAAATAGGTTTAATTTAGGTCTTTTTACTCCTTCCATATTTTTCTTCCCCTCTGAGCTGATGAGGAGGTATTTTGAGCTGTAACAATCTTATTTTTGAACATTCATTTTCTTCCAATGAAATTTTTCTCTACAGGTCTTAAAACTAGCTCCAAAGTATCATTATTTTCAATTTGATCAGGCTCCTCATTCATTGATTTCACCCATAACTTATCCTCACAAGCTTGATTGATATTGTTGCGTTCAATCTATGATTGCAGAGCCAAATGTTTCACATATTGGACTACTAATCAGTTTCCTCCGGGTTTGAACGCAATGCCTTTCGTCCTCCAATATTGGAATTTCAGGATGTTATCTCTATCCATACCTGGAGGGTGTATTTGGACTTGAGGTTGTGTTTGACATCTCATGTTCAGAATATGATCCTATTTCTTCTTGATATGAATCTCTCATCTTTGAATCATCTTTGTCCTCTGAGTTTATCTCTGCTCTTGAGGATTCAGGTTCTGCCCCCATCTCATCCACTATTACATCAATGAAATCCTCAATATTGTTTGTCTACTTGATATAACATTTAAATATTTTGCTTGGAAAAATGTACCCAAGTAGTATTGAAAGAGCAGAAGTGTCCTTAGACACACAACTTTATTGATCAAGCAAAAATATTATAGGGAAAAATACAGGAGTGTACACATGTAAACTCACTCTCACATTCTCTCATTACACATTACAATGAAAATAGGAAACTAACCTATTTATAAGCTCTATGCTCTAACTTAATCTAATTATGGATCACTTGGAAAATAAACAAGTGTCCATTTACAATAAATGAGATTCTAACCACTCTACTAACTTCACTCCTAACTTAGAGCCTACGAAATGACTTATTTCTAGAGTCCTAATTTTTATTAACAAATTTCTAATTCTAAATATCTCACAAATATATTAAATATTCTAGAATAATAATTATTAATTTAATATCTCAAATTAATAATTATTTGATTCAAATACTATAACCTATGATAAAAATTATTTTTGGATCATCTAACATTCCCCCCTATGATCTAAAGGTACATTACAACAGATACCAAGTTCATCCCTGAACTTAGTAAACTTTATTCTACCAAGAGGTTTTGTGAAAATGTCAAAGGTCTGATCTTCTGAAGGGAAAAATACTGGCTTGATGATGTCCTTTGCAATGAGAGATCTGATATGATGATACTTGGTGTCCACATGCTTTGTCTTTGAGTGAAAAACTAGATTCTTGGCAAGCTTTATTGCTGATTGATTGTCGATGAATAATGAAGTAGCTTCTGCTGGAGGAATCCCCAAGTCCTATAAAACTCAATGTAACCAAACAATCTCACATGCTGCTTCCCATGCTGAAATGTACTCTGCTTCTGCTGAAGAAGTGGCCACTGTACTTTGCTTCTTGCAACTCCAGGAAATTGCAGCTAACCCCATGTTCTTTAAGTAACCTGAGGTTGATGCCCTGTCATCAATACTGCCTGCAAAGTCAGCATCTGAAAATCCACCAAGTACAAAATTTTTAGTCTTTTTTTAAAGAAGACCAAAATCTTTTGTTCCTTGGATATATCAAAGAACTCTTTTGGCTGCATTCCAGTGGCTGTCTAATGGTTGTTGCATAAAACGTGAAAGAATACTGACTGCATAAGATAGATCAAGATGAGTGGTTGTCAAATAAATTAAGATGCCAATCAACTGTCTGTAAGTCGTGCTGTCCACTCTTTCCCCCCCTTCAAATTTTGAAAGTTTTAAGTTTTGTTCCATAGGGGTAAGGACAGGCTTACAATCCTGCATTCCAAATGGTTGAATAATTTCTGCTGCATATTTTTTCTGGGAAATGAAGATCTGATGTGGACGTTGGAATACTTCAACCCCAAGATAGTAGTGAAGTAGACCCAAATCTGTCATCTTAAAACCTGCATGCAACTCCTTTTTCACTTGTTCTATGTGATCATCATTGTTGCCTGTAATGATCAAATCATCAACATACATAATGAGAATGACCAGATATTTTCCCTGTTGGTGCACATACAAATTATCATCAGATTCACTATGATGAAAACCAACTTTGCGAAGGTATTCATCCATTTTAGCATACCAGGCGTGGGGAGCTTGTTTTAATCCATATAAAGCCTTGATTAATTTGCAGACTTTATGTTATTTCCCTTTAACTTCAAACCCTAGTGGTTGTGTCATGTATACATCTTCCTGTAAGTTCCCGTTGAGAAAAGCACTTTTGACATCCATTTGATGAACTTTCCACCCTTTCTGAGCTGCTAAGGCAAGTGTGAGGCGGATGGTGCTCCATTTGGCTGTGGGAGCAAAAGTCTCCTCATAATCGATCCCTTCCTGTTGCGCAAATCATTTGGCAACAAGGCGTGCTTTATACTTGTCAATATCACCATTCTGTTTGTTCTTAATTCGATAAACCTATTTGCATCCAATAGGTTTAACATGCTGAGGACAATCAACAAGTTGCCAAGTGTTGTTGTCTTGAACTGCCCGATATTCATCAACCATTGCTTGTTGCCATGCTTTATGTTTTACTGCCTCTTGAAAAGAAGAAGTTTCAGTAAAATCATTTGCTATCAAAGAAAAAATTCCTTCATTTCATTTTGATCCCCTTGTTCCTGTTTTGTTTTGTTCATTAGGCCTTACATCTTTCAAGAGTTGAACTGCCCATTTTGGAAGTTTTTGCTCACTTGTTTGAGGTTCTGAGAATTCTCAATCATTTTAGAGGGGATTAATGTAAACTGATGTTGGTCGTTTAGGAGGTGAATTTGGAGAATCACTGTCAGAAGAACTGTTGCTGGTTGGAGATACTGATGAACTGCTAGAAGACCCAAATGATTTTGGTGAAGTAGATGGACTGGATGACTCATCTTCAGAGGAAGGAAAATAAATTTCATACCAATTTGGTGAAGTTGGTTGACTTTGCATATTTCATTTCCTTTTACTGCCTTTAGTTTCTAACTTATGAAGAAGACTTTCGATTTCTTCAACACTTTTACTCTTTGTTTCATAAAAAATGACATCCCTGCTCAGAATAAATTTTCCATTTGTCAAAAGATGATACCCTTTCTTTTCATCTGAATAGCCAATCATGGTGCATTTTAAACTTCTTGAATCCAACTTAGTTCTCTTTTCTTTGGGAACTAAGGCATAACAGATGGATCCCAAAACTTGAAGATGTTTGACTTTAGGTTTGAAACCAAACCAAGCTTCATAAGGGGTGATTCCTTCTAACGAAGCAGTTGGAGATCTATTTCTGAGATAGACAGCTGTATCGATTGCTTATGCCCAATATTTTGGACTTAACCCTTTGAAAGTTAACATGGATCTCGCCATGCCTAAAAATGTACGATTCATCCTTTCTACGACTCCATTTTGCTGTGGAGTGTAAGATGCCTTCTGACGCCATTTTCACTGCAATAATTTTTGAATTAATTTGAATTGAATTCTCTGCCATTATCTGTCCTGAAAGTACCTATCTTTTCTTTGACTTCATTTTCAACAAGTTGTTGAAAAATTTTAATTTTCTCAAATGCTTCTGACTTGTTTTTCAAAAAGTAAACCCAGGTCATTCTAGTGAAATCATCAATAAATAGCAGGAAATATTTGCAACCACCTAACGAAGGTTGAAGTGGACCACACACATCATTGTGAACTAGTTGCAACAGCCTGTTTGCACGCCATGTACTTGTTGGAAAACTTTCTCGACTCTGTTTTCCATAAATGCAAGCTTCACATTTTGCATTTTCTTTGTTGAAAGTCGGAAGTCCTTTAACCATCCCTTGTTTCTGCAATTGAGAAAGACTATTAAAATTCAAATGTCCATATCTTACATGCCATAATATTATAGGTGAAATTCCTGTAGTAACTGCCCCTGCAAAATCAGAATGCCTTGGAATAAATGTTCCTTTCATCCTTAACAATTTTCCTTCTTCATATCCTGTCATCACTGTTTGGAAGTTCTGTTTAACTAAATTAATATTAACTAAGCCATCTTCCATAATTATTTGATGCCCTACTTTTCAAATCATGACCAAGGAAATTTTTTTTTTCTTAAAGTTGGGTACATACCACACATTGGAAATCAATTTTTCTCCAATGTCAGGGAGAAAAACTTTGACTGCACCTTTTCCATAAGGCGTATGTTTTGTATCATCTGCTAGAAAGATGGAGTTAAGATGGGACTCTTGAAAATTCCAAAAGAAATCATGTCTACATGTCATGTGCTGAGTTGCTCTTGAATCCAAAATCCAAGCATCTTCATAATCACTCTTAACATAAGAGAAAATTTGGATTTCTGGTGAAGAAGTGAAGACATATTCTGAGTCATTATCATCTTGATCTTGATCATTTGCAAACTGTGCTGAAGGCTGTTGAAACTTAGAAATTTTATTGATAGATGTGCGACAATCTGAAGCATAGTGACCAACTCTGTTACATCACCTGCAAACAACTAGACTCAAATCAGTGCCTCTTCCTTGAGACTGTCCTCTACCTTGAGACTGTCCTCGACCTCTGCTTTGTCCTCTGTTTTGAGATTTTCCTCTTCCTGCATTCTGTCCTGTGTCTTTCTGAGATCCTCTGTTTTGATTGTTGCCTCTGCCTTGAGAATTATTTCTGCCTGAATTGGAGCCTCTGTTGGAGTTGTTTCCTCTTTCTTGACTGTGACCACGACTATGATTTTGATTAAAATTAATTTTTCCTTTGTTTTTTGAATTGTCAGATGGGGAGTTGCTAGAACTGGCTTCTGTTAGAAAAACATCTTCGCCAACTTTCTTTTTCTTCCCAAAAGTTTTATCATGTTGATTCAACATTTCACAGAGCTCATCAAACTTTAGCTTTTCTAACTTTCCAGTGAGTTGCAAAGTTTCTAAAAAATGTGTGTAGGAAGAAGGAAGCCCAGCAATTAAAATTGTGACCACAAAACTATCATCAACTGCTTGAAAACCAGCGTTAACAATTTCCTGCTTAATATTCTTAAGTCTAGAGATGTATTCAAGAATATCTCCATCTTCAGTCAATTTTTTATGCAACAATTTTAATTGTATATCAACTCTTTTTGATTGAGGCTGAGTATCAAACAAATCTTTAAAAGTTCTCAAAGCAGACCATGCATCTTTAGCATTTTCGATATGGACATACATTTCATCATTGACAGAGGATTTAATGAGAGCTAATGCTTTGGCATTTTTAACTTCCCATTTTGCTAGCGCAGATGCATCTATAGGTTTATTGGGCTTTACATCTCCATCAGAAATATCATGCCATAGTTCATTATAAACAACAGTGCTTTCGATGAGGCGTTGCCATGTTTTGTAAGATTTTGAACCTTCAAGTTTGTCGGAATCAGAAAAGAAATTAATCAACTTAGACATTGTAGTGTTAAGACTTCACACCACGAATCAAGCTCCAAAAATCAAGATGCACAACACAATGGCAACACACGACGCAAAAAAAAACGAACTATCAGGGCTTGGCCTTGACCCTCGAATAGTCGTCGAAACAGGAGAAAATTGACTGAGCTTTGCACTTGGCTCTAGTCAATTTCTCAAATTTTTACAAAGCAACTTTCAAAATTTGACTTTTTACAATGGTGCTTTTGCACAATCTGAAAAAAAAAAAATTACCCCCCTTCAAAGTAAAGTTACTTTGAGTCACACTTTCACTCCATAAGAAAATTTACAAAACACAAATCTCCTTATTACTCCAAAAAAAAAAATACCCTTATTCCTCCAATTACAATGCTTAAAAAAATATTTCTACTTATTCTAACTTATTCCTCCAAATAAAATATGGTTTTAATTGCAAAGCACAATTACAAATTAAAAAAAAAACACTCCAATTGATGCAGAAACCCATACTCAAACCAATCGATGCCAATCAAAATGCTGCAGTTCAACACCTTTCAAATGCTGGAATGAAATTCGATGCCAATTAAATCAGAAGTCGATGCTTCAGAAAGTGCAGACAATACCACTTCAAACGCTGGATCTCAACTCTTTGCAGAAAGCGATGTCACCATGAAAGAAAACGATGTTCTTTAACGCTGGATCTCAACTTCAAAACGTAGATACCTTAAAAAAAAATGCAGAACGCTGCCAGATTTCAAGTGCATATTTCAAGTGCAGAACGCTGGCTCATTTTGTGTCAAACACTGTCAGACCTTTTAATAAATGCGGAAGCCACAAAAAAAAGTGCAGAACGCTGTTTCAATTTGATGTCAAATACAAAGTTCTATATGAATTGATTGTTTAATACCACATACAATAGATTATTGAAAATCGATTTTTCAATTTCAGATTATCAAAATACAAAATCGAAAATTCAAAATCGATCTTTGTTTAATACCACATACAGAACGCCTTTCAATTAAACGCTGAATTTCAGACTTACTGCCAATTAAAACAATTAAAACGCTGCCAAAAACGTTGTTGCAATTAAAATGTTGTTGGCTCAATTCAAAAGCTGGTTCATACCATTCAAAACTGGAGCCACATCTGTTCAAAATGCACAAATGAACACTATAGTATTTAAACGCTGGATTGATGCAGAATCAAATGCTGGAATGCTCAATGCTGGTTATTGCTGGACTGAACACTGGTTATTATAACGTTTGAAGTGCTGTTTGAAGCCCTGTTTCAACCCCACATGAAATTATTTTTAAATAATAAAAAAATACACATGAAAGTGCAGAAGCATTGGCACGCTGTTTTGAATGAATTGCAGAATCGATTGTTCAAAATCGATTTATATGTAAGCTTTTACAATGTTCGGAATTGCAGAATCGATTTATATGAAAATGCTTTTTAAAAAGTGAATGTAGAATCGATGTTCAGTAGCGCTTCCATTTTTATTTTACTCAACAAATTCAAAACTGAAACTTCTCATAGATTTTTCCTTGGCTTTTAAAAAGAAAAAAATGATTTTAGAATTTGCAGATCTAAAATGAATAAAAAAAATTTCAAATTTCATACCAATATTTTCCTGATCACTTCAACGGAGTTGAGTTTTCCATGACCTGATAGAGTTGGAATATCCTCCTCACTGCATCACCGTGGCTCTGATACCACATGAAAGAGCAGAAGTGTCCTCAGACACATAACTTTATTGATCAAGAAAAAAGATTACAGGGCAAAATACATGAGTTTACACACGTAATCTCACTGTCACAGTCTCTCATTAAACATTACAATGAAAATAGGAAACTAACCTATTTATAAGCTCTATTATCTAACTTAATCTAATTATGGATCACATGGAAAATAAACAAGTGTCCATTTACAATAAATGAGATTCTAACCACTCTACTAACTTCACTCCTAACTTAGAGCCTAGGAAACGACTCTTTTCTAGAGTCCTAATTTTTATTAACAAATTTATAATTCTAAATATCTCACAAATATATTAAATATTCTAGAATAATAATTATTAATTTAATATCTTAAATTAATAATTATTTTATTCAAATACTATAACCTATGATAAAAATTATTTTTGGATCATCTAACAAATATTCCCTCATTGGCATGAGAATCAAAATTTCCAAGATTCGTATCATTTATTTTGATGAAGCGCTTTCTCCCAAACACCTATATATGTTTGAATGATGCAGGCCTTCCCTTCCACAACTCATAGGGAGTTTTATTACTACTAGGCCTGAGTTGAGTTTTGGTGGAAAAATATACTGCTACTTGTGATGCTTCTCCCTAGAAGATGGGTGACACTCCTTCTTCATCCAACATTGCTCTGGCCATTTCTTGGACTATCGTGTTCTTCCTCTCCACCACTCTATTTTTTTGTGGTGTTCTGGCCACAGAGTACTATCTTTTAATTCCATTCTCTTCACACAAATACTCAAATTCTTGTGGGATGTACTCTCCTCCTCTATTTGATCTTGAGCATTTTATATTTAAGTATTTGTGATTTTTTACTTGAGCCTTAAAATTCTTAAATTTCTTCGATGCTTCAAATTTTTATTTTATAAGAAAAATCCAAGTGGCTATGGTAAAATAATAAATGAGAAGCATGAAGTACGTTTCTCCTTTCGATGTATTTGTTCTAGTTGGGCCACAAATGTCTGTGTGAATGAGATCCAAATGTATGGATGAGAAGAAATCTTTCGTGTTGAAATGGGTCCTAGTATGTTTCCCAAACTAACATGAATTACAAATGGATATATCGGGCTTTGAAAATATTGGTAGTACTTTCACGATTCCCATCTTGCTGACTTTGACCAAACTATGAAAATTCATATGCCCTAACCTCTTGTTCCACAATCGTGCTTAATTTTTTTTCTTAAATAGCAATTGAATCTGGAGTCGTCAAACACATAAACATTATTGTGGGTTCTGACTGCCCTTCCCATTAGTTTTCCATTCTTCATGTTGCAGATCTCACAGTATTTTGATAAAAATGTCACATTGTAGCCATTATCAAACATATGGCTAACACTCAGTATATTTTTCTTGACTGTCTGAAATTTTGCGGCTTAGAAACATATTCAAACCTATATCTACACTCACTATATTTGTGCCCAAAATTATTACATTTGAAGCATTCCACTTCACTTAACAGGGGAGAGAAGACATTCTAATTTCTAAGGGAAGAGCTTGGAGACTTGAACTTGTAATATTTATTATATTTATAATTTCCATCTCTTTCAACTTTGATCATTCTACAATAAACAAATTTGTGTCCAAAGATATGAAATTTATAGCAATGACCATAAAAGATATAGGAATTCCTGCCATTGAAAATCTTATGTGTTTGTGCATGAGAGTACTTTGGATGCCTATTTGATCGGTTCAATCTCCATTGAGGATATCGTCTTTTTCCTTTCACGTTTTTAATCTCACTGACCTTCTCTCGGATGCTTCTTTTCATAAACATGTGATTGTTTGAAACCTGCAGACCTGAAGTTCATCTTCTTAACGGAAATATATTTTTCTTATGAGTGCCCTAGACTAGTTTTGATTCCCTAGGTCCTTTGACTATTTACAATCTGATCCAGTTTTCTTGTGCCTTCAACAAAATTCTCATTTAGGCCATTCCCAACCTTCCTTCCCTTTAGATCCACTCTTAGAGAGAAAATATCTACTTCAATACTTTGACAATTCTCTTCCCATTCATGGATTAGATCTTGAATTACTTCTTCCTTTCACTTTGAATCTTCTAGCTAACCTTTCAAGGAAAAAATATCATCCCTACATGTTCTTGAGATTGTTTCCTTCCTTTCCTTGAGAAAATCCTATGTTAACTGCTTCTTTTATTCAAGTTTTTATTTTTGATATAAAAACTCCTCATTATATGAGTTATACATTCCTTCTTCAACATGCTTCAGTTGTTCCTTTAGGAGCTTATTATTCTTCCATGAATTTTTTAACTCATCAAGGGCACTAATAAGTTCACATTCAAGGTCAGATACTCCTTCTTCTTCCTATTCCTCTTCAGAGTCAATAATGATCTATTTCTTGGAGTCTGTCCCGAAGGCCATAAGCAAAAAATTATCAGAGTCATCCTCAGAAGAGTTTTAACTGTCTAATTCTGGTGTTGAGATATCTTCTTTGGAGTAGAATCCATTTTTCTTGTATATCCTTTTCTTCTATTGTTTTTGTGACATTTTCCCCATTCTATGATCATATTAATTTTCAGTACCTTATTTTTAGGGGAATTTGGATGAAAAATGTCCCACTCTTCCCTTTATATTTTCTGGGGCACGCTTCAGTTTCCTGGCCAACTGAGCGAACCCTTGATTAGATTCACAGTTAGAGCACTCTTGATCTTTTTTGAGCTCATTTCCATTTTTGGAAACTTTAAACACTGCTTCCTTTGGTTCCTCCTTCTCCTTTCCAACTCTCATCTAATAGGCAGTGAGAGTACCATGCAACTAGTCCATCTTCAGATCTTACAAATTAGCCATTTCTTCAATAATGGAGACTTTGGAATTAAATCTCATGGGCATAGATCTAAATATTTTTTGTACAACTATTTATTCCTTGACTTCTTCACCTACCCCTCTAATCGTACTAGTGACTTCATCAGCCCTAAGGAAGTATTACGAAATACTCCCATCTTCACCCATTCTTAGGCTCTTAAACCTCATTCTGAAGGTTTATATCTTGGCCTGCTTGACCTTGTGATCCCATTCGTAACTCTGGGTAATTTTTACCCACACTTCCTTAGAACATTTACAATGCATGAATTTTATAAGTTATGATTGAATAAGACAAAAAATAATAGCATTTTTGGCTTGAACATTGTTTCCATATAATTTCATATTATCTGCATCAGTGGGTGGAATATTAGGGACATGATGAGCTACCAGTACTGAAGTCAACACATCTACTCTGAATAACATTAGGTAAGCTTCCATCCTTACTTCTCAAAAGGAAAAAATTATCCCATCAAATACTGGTATTCTTCTTGAATAAGCCTCTCATTCTCTTGCCTAGAAATATTTCCTTATGGATGTACCTTCTAGTGGTTAGATTGTTTCTGAAGGAACCTCGCTATGATACCAATTGTTGGTATAAGGAATTACTGAGAGGGGGGTGAATCAGTAATTGTCTAATTATTCCAATTATCTCTTTTTGAATATGTTCTTACTTAGCCCCATTAATATCGATTAATTATGAGAGAATTCATTCACAAATATATGAGTAGTAAGTCATAAGCATTCAAATTTTCAACTAAATTTTTCCAAATCAACACATTCACACATAGACACATGTATTTTCACATGGAAACCCAAAGGGTAAAAACCACCAATTTGTTTTTGTTTTAAGATGTAAATTAAGCACCCACTTAATTGCATCTGTTTTTTTGTGAGCACCCACTCATTGGAGGCACCAAAACCATTTGGATAGCGAGTACCAACTTGCCAAGAGGCACCAACCTCTTTGAATGCATGCCAATGCTTGCCTTGTGCACTCCGTCCACTGCGAAAATACCTACTCCACCAGTTTTGCACAGTCTCTCATTCTGCACTCTGCTTAGCCCAATGCAAGATCAATACTGTATTGTCTTGAACCATATCCTCTTATGATTCTCCCTCAGCACCACCTTTGTGCTCTACCTCAACTCAACCTCTATGCTCTTCATCTTCCACAATACATTCACAATTCTCACACCACAGTAAATTAAATTTTTTTTTTCTCTCACTTTTCTCAATGACTTTGGAGAGTGTTTTTCCACTTCCACATACTGTAGAGTCTTGTATCACTAAATGTGAGCGTAGAACACTCAAGTGTTTCTTTTTGTCACACATTACTTCCTTTGTTTCTGCCTTATGAATCCTTTCAGAGACATTATTATAGATATGGGAACCTAAGAACTTCCCATTATTAAGAATTAAATTATCAGTCCACCTGCATACTCTAGTTGGGCTCTCCATGCTTATTCATGGTTTTTTAGGCCTGGAATTTACTTCGTCATGACTTCTCTACACTTTTTTATTTCACTGAGGCGTGCACAAGAATATTAGAGGTGGCTTACTAAAAGGCTTAGAACATACTTCTCTTAAATTTTCTTGTGCAATCATGGTCCTCCCTGTATTGACCAAGCAATATTACTGTAGTCATAAATTTCATAAACCAACATTCATATTGTGAAATAATTTAATTAATTTTCAATCCATCTGTCCTTGGATAATCCTATGTGCCGTAATATCATATTTTTCACTCCATAGATTTACACCATCGGAGCACTCCATATCACAAATTTCAAAAGTGACACATTGCAATATTGCGCTTCTCCAATTTCCTTGGCTCCTTCAGCCTTCTACTCTTTTAGCACTGCTATGCGTCTTTGGTTCTTTGAAATCACCTTATGACTATGTTCCAACATTAAATTAGAGCCCCCTCTATCAGAACTTTCCTTATGATAAATTGCAAAGGATTTGCGAGATTCTTCATTTTCGATATGTTGACCTCCGATATGACATCATGGTTTCATCATCACTCCATGTGGCGCCTCCATAGTGAAGTCACGTGTCACCTTGAATTAGACCACTAGACCACCCAAAAACACAAAATCTGTCTGCCGTGTGTCCTCCCGTGCCTCCATGTCATGATGACATCATATTCCACTTAAGCTTTTTGGAGCCAATATCATGATGCCATGTATCTTGTTAGAGGAGAGAGAGAAGGACCCACCAGACCTTGGTTTTAAAACATGTTCCTTTGTTAACTCTTATTTGGAGTTTATGAGCTCTTTACCTCTTATTTTCATGCTAGATATCACAACTTCTTAAAGTAGCTCTAGCAAGAAGTGCTGATATTCTAGACCCCCGATATTCCGAAAAAACTTGGGCCTCCTATATTTTGATATCCTAGACCTCCACCAATTGTAGACCTCTGATATGTCGATAACCTATGATATCACTAAACCTACGATATGCTGATGACCTCTAATATCGCTGAACCTTTGATATTTCGATGACCTTTGATGTCGCTGAACCTCCGTTATGTTGATGACCTCCAATATCGCTGAACCTCCAATATGTGGATGAATTTTGATATCATTGTACCTACAATATGTCGATGACCTCGAACTTCTGAAGCTCCTATTATTGCCTAAATCTACCTCAGGCTGAAGGAATGCAGAGTCTAGGGTAACATCAAACCACGCTCAGTCTGGTAGCTAGCCCTACCAGATCAGGAGAGGGCTCTCTCCGGGTCAATCTCAGCAAAGATAATCAATAAGGCTTGAGTTGAATTGAAATAAAGGCTGATTTTAGGCTAGGTATATATGTAAAAGAGTTTGATTTTATTTTCAAGGTTTTGTTGGATCAAAGGAAAAGTCTGATTTTGCGTCCGGAGATGAGGCCTAGTTTTTGCAGATTTCTGAATGGGGCAAGGAAGGAAATTGTTTTGATGCTTTGGGTTGAATGAATGGATATTTCAGACCAATGAGGAGCTGAATAGCACAAGATGCTTTCAAGAATCCTCTTCAAACAGATGAAAACATGGAAAATTAAACAAAACTCAAGGCAAAGAAAAGCAATCTAATGAATTCCACCTTTATCACTCATTTGTTTAATTTAAGAAGAAAGGAGAAGGGAAATGATACAAATAAAACATCAGTGAACTTACAATCACATAGAGAAATACACCATCAAAACATAGAGCCACATGGATCCCAAAGAGTGTTGCAAACCTTGGTCTTTCCTTTGCCAAAATGCAGAGATGAAATGTACAATGAAGTGCCAAGCAATCCCAAGTCTCCAACCCTGAAAATGACTGATGAATTACATGATATAGACAAGCCTAACTCATCCCCATGCCTCTAGGGGTTGAGCTCACTAAGAAATGGAAAATAAGCAATGAAACAACTTGCCTCTATATGATAGGAAACTGATTCATTCACTTACATTGCACTTTTTGGTGAATTAATCTACTAGGATGAGTAAAAATGTGCCAAAATTACATCAAAGTCATGAAATTACATCAATTTACATCAAGATTTACATGAAAAGTCAAAATAGCCAAAAATAGACGAAAATTTGAGCTGCTAAGTGAAAACTAGGCCAAAATTCCCAATGCGCCATGCCTGAAAACTCTATGCGTCGCGCCACTTTGAGGCTGATTTTGAGGGCCTTCCCGGAGTCCAAATTGAGCGCAGGATAGCTCGTTGGAAAGCCCTGCCTGTATAATTTTCAACCCAAGTAGAATTTATAGATTTTTTTTCCATTTTACCCTCCAAAAATCAAATCTCCCAACATTGCTTCCTGTGTGTCCAAAAAGTGGCAGAAAGGCCATTTTTGAGGTGTTTTTGACCCTTCAGGCAACCCAAAACTTGTCAAAATACTAAGGTAATGGGTAGGCGTGCATAAATTTTGATTAAAAATCTAGAAATACAAAATTTTCGTCAAAAGGAGCTGCCAATTGTAAGCGCACGCCAAGTGGCGCTACACGTCGACCACGGAAATCTGTTTTAAGGCCAAAAAATTCAAAATTGACAAAAATTTTCCCAAATTTCTTGAAATTTGGGCTAAATTTCCATCATCAAGTGCTATGCTGGGCCAAAGAAGCTCCAGCCAAAATTTGGAGTCTATCATGCCTTTTGCAACGCTTTAGTGCCCTCCTTAGCTTTGCTTTCAGGATTTTGATCCTCGCTTTGCAAACATGATTTCGCGCCCAATAATGGTTCTTCATGTGCCTGAGCATGTTATTTTCCTTGTTTTCCTTCTCCAAAAGATTCTCAAGATGGATATTGACCCTCTCAAGCAAAGTCTCTCTATCAGCCTCAATCTCCCGCTCAATGGGTGTCATCTCGGCTTGGCTTCTTTGGGCAGCTTGCTGGTTCTCACGGATGTTTTGCAACTCCATGATTGTTTGCTGATATTCCAAATGTTTGTTCCACTGCTCCAGGTAGTTTATGAACCATTGGGCTCTTTGCAACTTGATGGTCAATGTGTCAATCTCCGCCTTGTGCTCCTGAATGGTCTCTCTCAACTTTGAGCTTGGAGAGCTCAAATCCTCATTAATGAATATGAAACCTGTGTCTTGGCCTCCTGAAGGGCCCTCATCCTACATGGGCCTCTTACCTCTGACCTGTACCTATACTTGTGCTGCTGATGATGGCCATGAGACCCCTTCCACCCTAGGTGGAGATAGTACTCGCTGAGCTGCTGCAAATAATCCTCTAGTGCCTCTCTAATAAGTGACATACGTAGGCACACTAGTAGTCTTTACCTATTGACCTCCATAATGATGTGAAGGTTCACCTGCATCATGGAAAACCTCCGGAGGAACCTAAGGAGCTTTGAAGAAGTCATGGGAAATGAAATCCTCCCATGAAATACCCTGTAATCCAAGCCGATGTACAACCACGATCTTGATGAGTGCATAGTGATAAATACTGCTGTACTGCTGCTTAGGAGTTTTTCTCTGCACAAGAGTGGTCATTCTCTCGATGTTCCAGCACATGAAATAAGGAATTTTCATCATCCTCACCCTTGTGAAATGCATCAATAACCTGATATGGTAGGCATAGAGGCATGAAAACCGGAACTCACAACTGAAGTATCTGATAATGAGTTTCATCAGGGGTGCATAGGATTCCTTTAGAAACCAGAATGGGAAAACTCTGCTGAGATGTCTCACAAAGCTAGGCCTGATATATGGTTCATAATGCACTCTTTCCACCTGTTGCTTTTTGTTCCACTGTTCACCCACATTCGGTATTCCAATTTCTTGAGAAATAGTTTCCGGTGTGAAAGTGAAATTTACACCATCAAGAGTTACCTAACCATTGTGTAAATGAAATACAAACAAACGAGCCAACTCCTGATGATAATGAATCCTAGCAATCATTTCACAAAACTGATAGCATGACTGCTCTTGAAAACATGCCATGGCAAGTGGGCAAGCATGCAATTGAGTCAATAAGGTGGGCTCTTCTCTCACATGTATGCCACCTTTACGAGGCCTTCTAGGTGCATGTAGCTCAGTGGTAGAATCACTATCTCTGTCATATGATGTATCAGTGTCTGTTTCCATGATGTCCATGCAAGGTGTATGTTGGCTTATATGAGCTAAAAATGAGAATTTGGTGCTTTTGTTTTAGTTTCCAAATATATGGTAGCATGGGAGGGACTGTGGGGAAATAGGGCAATGGGGATAATGGGGTTTAATCAAGTGATAACTGAAGTGTAGGGATAGCCAATTGACTATTTGGGAAACATGGGGTTTGGGAATTTCTTACAAGTGAGATGGGAAAGGGAGAATGAGAGTGAGATGAAATGACTTGGGATAGGGAAATGGGGCTTAGGAGTGAATGAATTTTAGAGATATAAGAGGATGGTGTAGTGATGAGATAATAGTGATGGGAGATGGGAAAAACAAGGTGGGGAATTGAGTAATTTGGCACAAAATTATTTTTTATAACACCAAATTCAAAACCCTAAGGAAGTAATTCTCAATAAGATGATAGGGTTTAATTTTTTGCATTCAAACTCTCATATTCAAACTCAAACAACACCAAACATGGGTTAATGGCAATTACAAGATCACTTGAACTTACTTGGAGCAAGGACACCGAATCGTTTTGATGATTGAGAGAGATGGCAAAAATTTTTGTGTTTCGGCCAAGTGTGCCACGCAGCAAACCCAGTGCACTGTGCCCTTCTTATGCGCCACACTGGAACAATTAACACACAGTGGCATGACTCTATGCGCCACGCTCAGCCTATGCATTGTGACACTTGCCTAGTGCGCCGCACTCTGCAAATGACACATAGTCTTCGCTCCTCCACGATTTCTTTGGTCCTCCACGATTTTCCTTAGCTCGTTGCTATCTCTTGCCGTGCAAATGGATTGTTGAAACAATGAAAATATATTTTATGGCAAAGATTTTAATTTTTTCTTCTTGAAAACCCACTTTTGTAATGTTCGAACTTTGACACTTTTTAAATAAACTCTGTTTTGCTTCCTTTTGATTTTTTGGACTGATGATGAGCTTCTGTCTCTTTTGTAGGGAGTGGTTGGCATGGAGATTTGGAAAAGGCGACCAAGGTTGTGCCTGAAGTACTTTAAAACTGAAAAAACTTTGAAAATTACATCGCATTTATTACAAAAGATGAAGTAGACGATTTTTCTTCAAAACAGAGTTTTGAAGAAAAATCATTATCAAGCATTATGATGATGAAATTTTTTGCAATGAAAACCTATTTCGAACCTCCCTCATGTGCCTGCTGACATTATTAGTCATTTGGAAGACTAAATTAATGAAACCCTAGACCTAATGAGACTAAAACCCTAAAATGACTCTTTGCTAACTAAGAGACCAAAAATGACTATAAATGATTTTGATGAACAAACACGGACCAGCAGGTACATGACATGAGGGATATGAGTGACAAGACCCTTCCATCAGATGATCCATGCTCCTAATGGAATGTAGCTGACTAAACTGAATGAGACACCTAAAATGAAATGCAACAAGAGAAATTTGATCTCTAGCAGAGGGATGAAGATACCAACTCTAACAGCTCTGATATCGCTGAACCTCTGATATGTGATATCGTTAAATCTCCGATGTTTCAATATCTCAGAGTCTCGATGCTCCAACCTTTGATAATTCAGACTTCTCAAGGCTTCAAGTCCATAACTTTACCAGACCATATATTTTGATCCAAAAGCCCATTTTTGGACTTCCACGTGTCATTGGAAAGTTCTTCTAGAGAAATTTTCAATGGGTAGGGTCTAATGTATACTTGGAACATATTTGATACCTCTAGAGTTGGCTCTAAACTTCTTGCCTTACTCTTCTTCTCGACCCTTCTACTTGTGCTTGGAATTCCAACACGCCAACCATCATAGAAATAATTTAATGGATTTTCAATAAAGCTTCTATTAAACAACTTCATATGAGCAAAGGATCTAGGTAATCTGTCAATCCTAAGTTGCAAAGGGTAAATTAGAATAAAAAAACCTATTCTATTTTTGCTAGAAGGTAATTAGAAGAAATTAAATATATTATAAAACTAATAAAATCTAATCTATCTTGCTGGAAAGGAAATTTAATTAAAGGATTTATATATTACTCTTGCAAGAAGGAAATCACACTCTGCATAATGTAAATTGTGGAAAGGAAATCTAGACTAATTGTGGAAATCAACATTCAAGATGCAAGAAATGTAAGAGATAAATGACAACCTAACCAAGCCTCAGCTCAACCAAAGTGGCCTCATAGAATTCATAAACTATAAATCTACTTATACCATGAGTTTGGAGTGAATTTGGGCAAGGAAGATCTTGAAACAAATTGTTAGAGAACTGCTACAAGAATTCTACTCCTTGAGATAAATTTTTGAATTCCAAAGGAAATAAAATTAAAATGAGATGGGAAATTTTTTTATTATTTAATATTTCCTATGAATACATTCCAAATGGAATCACTCAAAAATACCCTTGTTAACATGTGCTAAAAAATAGTAGAAAATTACTACTCTAAAAACCAGAAGTTATAGAACTAGTGAGCTAGTTAACCTACCAAATTCCTAACCTAATCAAGTGAAAATGGTATGGGGTATTTTTTTTAATAAATTTTATGTTTTTATGACTCAATAAAAGTGGAATAAACTCAAATAAAACTCATTAACACGTTCTGAAAAATAGCAGACAATTACTACTAATTTTCTACAAGAGACTTCTAGAAATTCTAGATTAGTGAACTTGTAAACCAATCCAAGTGGCTCAATAATGAATATGAATTTTCAAAGTTTTCCTAGGGATGCATCATGCTCATGAATCTATAAATAAATTTCAAAACAACTCACTTCAATCATTTAACCAATGTAACTTACAACAAAAGAGGCATGAACACTAAATGTAGAAATAAGAGATGCAAGTGAAAAAGACATTCAAAGGAAATAAATAAATTGTACAAGAGGGCTCTCAGGCTCCTCGGATGGACATGCCCAAGGATAATCAAAGTCCTATCAAGGAAACCAAATATTTAGAAGCTAAAAATGGGACCAAACATCATTATTTGAATCAATCCAAGTACATCCCTGCTAGAAATGAAAGTGGAGCTACTAAATAACAAGTTTTGTTCACAAGAAGACTAATAAATACATTCACCTATAGGCCAATTTGAATTGGTACTTATACAAAGTGATGAGGAAGCATTCTCCTTGAGATGAGGTAACTTTCCCCTCCGAAATACTTTGCAAAGTGGATCTAGTTCCCAACACTGGGAATTTTCATTAAATGACATGAAACACATTCCTATATGTTCTCATTCAGTGGAGCTCCAGAATTGGTCAATAATTTCATGATATTTTATTCATTTTGTTGGCCACCTAATCCTTCTAGGGCTAGTGTGGAAGCTAAAGAGTCTTAGGGATTCCAAGAGACGTTGGAATATGAATCCAACGGTCACCCCAAAATGTATCATAAATGTATATCAGGTTAATTGTAATATCAATCTCATGCTTATCCTTCACATGTCTTCACCTTTGGTGCATTTAAAATGGTATTAGAGTGGGTGAATTCTGGCCCTGCTCCAATTTAAGCAACCGGTTTTGTGGATTTGTGACCTCTGTCTTTGAATTTAATTTCTACCATTAGTTATGCATTTCATTAGTGTCATGTCAACTATATTCCAACTTCGATTTATGCCCAGTTCTATAGCTGCTCTAAGAAATACCATTTTTCCTTCTTCTGTGTTTTTCCCTTATCCCATTAATAGTGGAATTTATGCTCAATGCTCCCTTTGACAATCATTATTTTCTAGAGATATTTCAGGGAATATTCACCTCATTCCCTTGAATGTGTAGTAGAAGACAACACTCATTTTTATCAATGACCTGCATATCCTCAAGTATGTTATTCCTAGCCCTGCCTGTGGCAATTCTCTCAAAGATGTCATAATTGTGTTTGTTATAATCTCTAGTAGAGTTAATTATGCCTTGACATAAAATTCCTTTGTGCCAATTTTTCTTTCTAGTCGTGTCTCTTCTCTATCCCTATGTCGACCTCAACTTGATCTATGATATTCTTAACCTGCCACTGATGGGTTTACAAAAAATTCTTTGAAAATAAAAATATCTTATCTTCTCCTTGCTCCCATTACTACTCGATCTCTTCAAAGTGAGTGCTCTACCATAAAATAACTCTCTCTAAACTCTTCCACAGTTCGGTCCCTCGACACCTCCAAAGTTTGGTCCCTCAACACCATACTCTCATTTGGCATCAAGCCACTCCATATCGTAGCCTCTAAGCAATCTCAAGAGTCCACACGTAGTCTCTATACGCTCCTTCGAAAGAAATTATTACACAACTTATTGGTTTCCATACACAGCATCCTCCACACCACATCAAACTCTTGGTGTTCCAGCTATTTCGATCCTAATCTACCACTTTCTTGGAAGAATTTTACCATGAAAATAACTCTGAATTCGACGCTTATGGCCTCACCTGCCACATCAACCCTTACATCACCCTTGAATCCTGATGGTATTCATCGCCTGTGTGAAAACCATACATAACCTCCTCTTCATGTCACTGTCCATGGACCAACATGACCATATCGGTCACTCCCTTCCTCGACAGCTGTTAATATAACGTGACTCCTTGGATCCTCGACAAATTGACCTCGACTCCCATGGCTTGGCATGCTCCGGTGGCTGCTCACTCAAAACGATGTATCACACTTGACAAAAAATCATACACACCAAACCACACTCCATGAAAACAAACAATATCCCTCATCCCTCCATGCAACACAGTCTCCCTCCCTCCACGACATATGCATCGTCCTATCCACATGACATACACATCACCCTATCCAAATTGTTAACAGTATCGTTAATGGTATAATGTTAACATGGAGTATGGAGAACACAGAGGATTGGTGTTACTAGGGTGTAGGTTGAGGATCCAGAGAGGGGACGATGGAATGGAGTTTCTATTGAGTTGGATTATGCACCAAAGAATCTTAAATTGGCTCTACCTTTGGGGTTTCGTAGTATCATGTCATGATACTAAAACAAATCCTTGATAGATAAACGATATTCTTGGGATGGAACCTCCTCATGAGGTAAATAATGTCCTTTATTCCCTTGGTCATGTTGGGCCACCACTTTATGATAGAGTTTGAGTTTATTATATTCTTTTCTTTCAAGAAAGCACATGAGTTTGACTATGATAAGGATTGTGGTTGTGTATCCACTTTGGCTGGTCCGAGCAATATGATTTCTTTCATAAACATTATTAAGAAGGTGGTTGCTAAATTATTTATGTAATAAAGCTCAATAATTATATAACAATTCATTGAATGAATTTCGTTAGCATACACAAAGTTTCGGTTGAATAGTGAGTGCATTAGCATATTTGGAGCGCTGAGACAAATCAACATTGAAGTTATAAATGCGTTGGGGTTGAACACCTTGAGAAATAAAATACCATCCGGAAAAATCATGATTGATTTTAATTTGAAGACCTTGGCCTCTGGACATCTTCTTTTTCCTGCCAAATTTCAATGACCTCACTTTGAAAATCAAGATATAATTTTTTTTTTATAGTTTTGTGGCCTTTACACTATTATCCAGGTCTGGTACTACAAATAAATTTGGTGTTAGTACTAGTCCTTCTACAAGTTTTGTTGATACTATAATTCTTCATTTGGCCTTGGGGTAACATTTGGCAAAGTGAGCTTTCCTTTATTTGGTTTTGGGAGTACATTTGAATCCACAAAATTAAACTCTTAAAAAATGGCCAAACATGATGATATATTATAATTTTTAAGTACTCTAATACATTCCACTATAAATGAGATTGTAAAAGTCAGCAAGGAGAATCTTTCTGACATTAAAATATGTCAGAAAAATGCACAATTGAAGATTGATTTTTTGCAACTAGAATCTTAGTTCCAGCAAGATGAGCTTCAACAAACTTGTCATTATAAATTATTTTATGCTCAAAAAAATCATATGGTTAGGCTCAAGATGGACTCCTATCAACAACAAGTCAATAATGTTGTAGCTGATTTAGATTCAATGTCTAGTTCAATAACATATTTACAAGCAGAAGCAGAAATTCAGCCTGTGCTTCCCAAGCCCATCATTAGAAATTGGGAAAATATTGTCCATAACAAGAAAAAAAAATGGTCTTGGATATGAAAAGGATGTGTCCTTTCATATTTGAGACTATTCCAAGCCCATTCAGTTTCATAGTGCGTGATTTATTTATGAGAGTTCACCTTTAGCAGTTCTAGTTTCTACTCCTCCACAACAACAAATTGTGAAATGCCAACACTGAGATCGAGTTAGTGATATGAAAGATCACAGTTTTTATCTTCACTCACGTGAGAACTGTCATAAAACTACCCATTCTTCACACACATGCTTCAGAAACAAACCTCCTGCAAGAACAAAGATTCATCTTGGATGAATCACTTCTTGGCAATGGGCAAAAAAAACCAAGAAGATATTTTAGTCATATGTCAGAACATGTTCTAGAGTATTGAACAACCTTGTATTTGATATTCCTCCATATTCTCACCTTGTATCTGACAGGGGGGAAAATGATCATTATTTACAAGCTTCATAGCCACATCAAGCGAGCCTGAGACACAACCTGGCATACCAGATTTAGAGTTGTAGCAAGAGAAAGAGATGCCCATGAGCATCGTTTGGTTGGTGGTCAGCCTCAAACCATATATGTGAGGTTGAGATTATCCCTCTTAAAATAATTGGGGACACTTCATCTAGCAAAAGGATTCATATTCTTGCCAGATTTGGAGAAGTTCTAGGAAATGCATTAAGCATTCCAGAGTTGGTGGTCATCCTTAAACCATCACAGGATGAGATCTCCCTTTTCAGGTTGAGGTTCTCCCTTTTTATGTAGGTTGCAGACCTCCCTTTTCTAGGTTGAAGGTCTCCCTATTCAAAACATTAGGAACACTTCCTCTAGCATAAGACCTCGACTTCTTGCGAGATTTGGACGAGTTTTGGGAATTTCACTAACCGTTCTAGTGTTGGTGGTCATCCCTAAAACACCTCCTTATGCAAACATTTCAGTGAGCACATTCAACCTGGTGCTGCCATGCATATGTTTTCACATTTGTTTTATTTCTCTCTTCCTGGACTCATACTTCCCCCTTCAGATTAAGTGGGGGAATGTTGGACACCTAATCCTCCTAGGGTTAGTGTGGAAGCTAAAGAGTCTTCAGGAGTCCAAGCGACATTGGAATATGAATCCAACGATCACCCCACAATGTATTATAAATGTATATCATGTTAATGGTGATATAAATCTCATGCTTATCCTTCACCTATATTCACCATTGGTGCATTTAACACATTTATTATCTAATATTGGTTCATCATGTAGCAGGGAGAAAGTACCTATATTTTCTCATCCTACAAGTCTTCATAATATGCCCAATATTCTCACAATATTCTACAAAAATAAATAATATTAGGCACAAATATGCAATTATCTCTAAACCTTCCTAATGAACATATTAAAGTTAAAAATATGTCATTTAATGAAGAAAGAGAGGTCTAATGTGATGAAGGATGGTTAGATGGGCCTTAATTTATGTCTAATTTGGAGTCCCATCAACATGAATCTAAGGATATTGATGACGGTGATAATAATAATGATGATTCCTCCTCGTAGTAGAACTATAATGTCTACTAGAGTGATGCCCATAAGGTCTAGTTATTCCCTTTGGGGTACTCAATGCTACATTCCCTCTCAGTTTGTATTCATTTTCTCCTCCATGCCTCTCTATGGACTTGCTACCGTCTGAACCATTTTTTCTCTCTTCTAATTTCAAAGGTCTTTGCCTGTCTCTCTAGCTAGCCCCCAATTCATGTTGCATATGTATCTATAAGCCTGATAGGATTTGTAGCATTACTGCATTTACCTCAGCCTTCCTATGACGATCCCTTACCAAATTCTCATTATCTACCTTACAATTCATAATCTCAACTTGTAGGCTCCTCAAGGTATCTATCCATTCAATATATTTTTCCCCTCTCCTGTTCTCCACTGAAGCTCCTTCATGCCCATGTTATGACCTGTGAGAACTCTACTGGACCATATTTCTTCTCATTCCTTGTTTCTCAATTTCCTTTTTCTTCTTGTGATGTGTTGTATTGTTAATCATACAAAATTTTTATATACATCATGACATACGTAAATAAATAAATATAATCATAACCATGACCTTTCTTTTATGGCATTTCCATGGTAAATTAGTTGTAACGCAACAAGCCTTGTTAGTACATCAATCCTTATGAACATCAAGCCAAAAGGAATACCACATCTGCATGTACACTCAACAAAATATATCAGTGAACAAAAATTGTTAGCTCATCAATAATAATAAAACTTTACCAATTATTAGTACCATGCCGCATAATTAAATCACAATGTAAACGCATTAATCATGCATGTAATCAATCAATTATAAACCATATTTTAACACCTAAACATAGTTTAGTTGTTTTTCTAAAAAGCATTACAAGACCTGCTTATGGAAACTTTGTTGTTACTTGCCTATGATAGAGCCCATCTAGTCCAAGTGTTTAACTTGGATACACTTATAGCACCTCTTAACACCCCACCTTCCCCTCAGTGAAGTGTGCACATGCTAACCTAACTTCCTTTTTGGAGTTAGAGAAGTTGGATTATATATATATTTTAATTCTCTCTAATTTTTCTAAAACTCAACTCTTATGTTATCGTTACACTAATGTCAGTGAGATGTTTATAGTGACATAAAATATTGCTCAAATTGAACTTTGAGATCTCATGTTGTGTCCATTTTAAAATTTTATTAAATTAATAGGTCATATCTATGCTCATGCCACGTGGCATCCATGTGAGTCCCCATGTGATGACCACATAACATGTAAACCAATGGTCATGATACAATACTATGAATCTAATGACTAACAACCCTTCACCATCATGGACCATTCACGTGGATGGGTGTGCTCCATAGGAAGTTAAAGGCCAACCCATCGTCAACTCCATGAGACAAGAATCCTTTCAATTGGGCTAGTCCTTGACCCTCGACCTTCTGACCTAGGGTTCAAACTGACTTAGAGGTTAGCCTGAATTTCTCTCGGCACTCCAACTTCTATCTTATCGGGTCTGACCCCCAACCATCTGACCCTCGACTAGGAGGACCCGCCGCTAGTTTCTTACACCATTAGTTATATGTTATGGTTGTATGGAATCTAAACCTAGCCAATGAAGTTCAACCTCCATGTGGCATTGTGAGATCACTTTTACACCAAAAATCCTGCGATCTACACAAAGACACATATAGGAATGCATACTTATGTTTCAAATGAAAACGATTCCCATGTATACATTACCATGCCTATGTTGAAGTTGAAACTCTCGACACAAGCTTATGGTACCATAAGGTGTTACATGCTCGTCATGAATTTAGTTATTTTCCCTTAAAATCAAAATATAACTATACTCATAACAACAACCAAGACATGTCGGCATTAAGCTTAAGAATTTCAATAGTAATTCAACAATGTTTACTTATGTGTCAATATGTTTATATACATTGAGCATATAATCTCAATACTTTCAATATTAATTTAACAGTGTTTACATATGTGTCAATATGTTTATATATATGCTCAATGTATATAAACATATTGAAACATATGTAAACACTGTTAAATTACTATTGAAATTCTTGAGCTTAATTCCTGCATATCTCAATTGTTGTTATGAGTATAGTTAGATCTTGGCTTTAATGGAAAATCACTCAACTCATGATGAGCATGTAACATCTTATGGTAAATGTGTGTGACATACACTATGTGCTCATGCATAGGTATGGTCTCGTTTGTATGAGAACTGAACCCTTTAGACATAGGTCTATAAGTGGATCTTCCATTACATTATATCATGGCATACATCGACAAAACTTTGGAAATAACCCTAGAACTTCAACTTGGGATTTTATTTTTTTGTTATTTTGGTGAAGTTTATACATGACATCATGCCTATTCACATCAATGAACATACTAGTGAGATGTGAATAACTTAGGTCCCATGCAAAAACCAATGTAATTCATATTCACCATAATTTTTGCTTGAAGTTAAACTCAACAACCACTCAATGAACATAAACTATCCTCTTAAGTGTAGTAATTAACGACAACAATAGTACAACGATATTAAAATTGTACATTCATCGCATATGTATATGTACATTTATTATTCCTATGTATTGAATAATAATGCATAAGTTATAACATCCAAAACTAATCATCAAGCCCCAATATTTTTAAACTCAGTAGAAACAACCATTCTTCCTACAAACAATAATTGGAGTAAACATTTATAATTAAATTCCTTGAGGGAACAACATCTATATAAAATCATGTCCACGAGGAAGCAATGAATAGGCATTTTCCCTCATGAGTCACATGTTAGCCATGAATCACTCAATTAATGAAAACAAAATTAATTTAAACTTTAACATGAATATAGTAGAAAGGAATATAGGTAGAGCGCTCATATTGAAATGGATTTGGGAAGCTGAGTTAGAGACTGCAACCATCCACCTGACTGTAGATGAGTTGTAACCATATATCTCTTGCATTTGTCACATTCAAGCCAAATTCTGTATATTGAGATGGATTTATCAAGGAATACCAACTACTGGTAAAAACAAGGACTCTAGATTTCCTCCCACCTCTACCCACCAACCAATAATAGTCCACCAAATGCACAAGGAATCCACAGGCTTTGCCTCCACTCTGAAACATGAAACATAGTGGTTCCACACACAAAAGAGAATCTAGATCCCACTGCTAGAAAAAGTAAAATGATCACAATATACTTATGAAATTTCATTTACCCGGGATAAAGGGACTAAGGCTCCACCCTAGGTGGTGAAGGAACTTTAAAGTATCCCATCTCAACCCTTGAGCGCCAAGGAACCAAAATATTATTTCCACTTGGAGGAAGTATCCCTCATGAACATAATATGCAACCAATATATAAATAACTTATCAGAGAGTTTTGTCATGCCTAGAGGCTATCTGCACTACTGTAGATATATTCAAATGGTTCCAGATCAAACTATGCACTAAATTATCCTCCAATTTTATTTTTCATTCTGTTTCTTCTACTACTCAAAGGAAGGTGTTGTTCCTACCATGGTAGCTTACGAGAGTGTTATTTTATATATCTCTACCATGCTAGATCATGAGAGTTTTGTTTTGTCTCTTTTCCTAGTGGTGATATTCTCTTTGATTCTCAACTTTCTCTTTGTTGGGCCTCCAATTTATCATAATTTTGTTGATGAAACCAACCATTTTTGCATCATTCCATTCACTCGTTAACATCATTTTTAACCATGCTTCTTCATAGACACACCAAGTTCCCATATACATGGATTATTATTGTTATTTCAATTATTTTTAATGAATTAAGAAGAATTTTGCATGGTTTTAATAATGAAAGTTTTTCCAGTTCAAGTTTTTGCAATGTAGTGAAGTTCCTGTAGCTATCTCCATGGTTGAGGTAGTAGAAACACTCTATAAGGAAATTTGTCACTTGTACTTGGTTTCTAGAAGCTCTGAATTGGATTTTTATTGGTCAAACTCCACCCAGATCACACGTGTTTACCTCCAGTAAAAGATCAAAGGAAAAACAAAGAGGTTTTTACCATTCAACATCAAACACATTTTCAGATAAAATGAAAAAAAATTTTGGAAAAAAAAAACATGGGTTTTTTTAAGAATGGGCCCAATTAGGTTCTTAGTGAGTCATTTTATAAAATTATTTACTATTTCAGATATTTTTTTGGTTGTTTGGAGCCTTATTTTTCATATTACATGGATAAACGATTTTCCAATTCATCATTGAATGCATAGTCACAAAAATATTGGAATGAGTTGTCCTTTAAAATATTCCTGGAACGGAGATAATTCTTATCATATCTGTGTAGATCTCTTATCCAAGGATCCATGAAATAAGATTTCATTTTATTTTCAAAACTGATCTCATGACAAAAAATCAAGCAAGAAAATTTCGAGTTTGTTAATTGTCTCAAAAATTTATAAATTCGAGTGTATTTGATGAGAGGAGAGATCATATGTCAAGGATGTTCTTAATTTGTAATTTTTGTTACTGATTGAAGGAAAATAACTCTATTTTTTCCCATTGAATGTTATTTTTAATATGGTGCAACTCTGAATGAAATTGGTGATTTAATTCTTTTCTCTTGATCTGAATTTTCAACACCTCGTAGTCCTAAGGAGGGTCCCGTGGATATCTGTGAGAATAGTATAGATGTTTTCCATTTATTTCATTTAATTTATTTATGCTCTCTGCTTAAGATAAAATTTTGTTTCATTTTAATGTTTTGTTCCTTTAGCTCGAATTTTCTTCACTCTGTTTACTTATTTGCCTCTATTTTCTTATAGATTAAGCACTTGGAAATAACAAAAAATACATAAATAATTACTTTCTTAAATTATATTTAAATATAATATCTATTATGTTATTCTCATGTATGGTTTGTTTTATACATAGTGATTGGTCTTTCAAAATAGTTGCTTCCACTTAATTTCTCAATAATTTCCATTTCATTCAGACTAAAGTAGTAATTCATTTACAGTAGAATAGTTTACTTCACATGCTTAGTTTGATTCATAAATAATTGTCATTTCAACAAGTATTTCATGATTTACATATATTAATTGTTTATTATTCACATAGATTAAATACTCATGATTTCCTTGGATTAAATGCTTTTGATTTCTTAGATTAAAATTTTCATGATCCCATAGATTAAATTTTATGAATTTAAGAAAAAAATCTCCATGCTTTCATAGGGTAAATCCCACGTTTTCTTAGATCAATAATCTTTATGTTTTTCTAGTTTAACATTAATTTCCTTTCAAAGAACATAATACTTCCATAGTTTATATTAAATAATATAATTTCCCTTTTATGTTTCCAATTCATTTAATTTATGCATAAATATTGAAAGCTAATCTCCTAGGACATACGGTGTAGTGTACTTCACAAGCTCACCTAGCCAGATTGACATATAAATGCAAGTAATTTAAGAGTCCATTAAATTACACAACATTTTGGTGCCATTTTCGAGGAAGTATACTTATGAATTAGATTTCAATCACATCTCATTCTTAGTTGCATCCATTTAATTTAATTTTAGTACATCTTAGAGGTAGATTAATTAAAAAATAGGACTTCAATCACCTATCACCCCCACTATATCATGTGGTGTAGTAAGAGCCGCATCACCTTCAACATCATGAATTCGTAATTTTGTAGGTAGAAGAAGAGGTGGAAAAAAATAGGTTGAAGAAATGGATGGAAATGATGACAATGAGGAATATCCTTTTGTATTTCCCATTAGGAAACTACTATCAACATTCATATGAAGAAAATCCCTCCATCTATACTTCCTAACTTCAAAGGTATGAGATTAGAATACCTAGAAACATTTCTTTTTGAATTTGAAATACTTTATAGATATTATGGCTACTCATTACACACTAAAAAATTGAATATGTTTATGGAAACATTGAAGGATAAAGCTCTTAGATGGCTCATGAATTTAGGAACAAATTCTATAAGGACATGGGATGATATGGAAATAGTATTTTTGGAAAAATATAAATATTACTGCATACACCATGACCCTATAAATGAAGTCTTTAAGATGAACCAAAAGGAGGATGAAAGCCTACAATATTTAGTGGATAGGTTTAATTATCATGTCAAAATATATAAATTTCATGCTTTAGGATTAGACAAAGTAAAAACTCTCCTACTTAAAGCTATAAGGGATGAATGGATTGATCTTCTTAATCCAATGGGGAAAGTAGATGTCTCTCAATTGTAATTTCAAGAGATTTGTGAACTATGCAAGAAAATATCGAGAGGAAAAGAAAACTATGGAAGATCCCCTCAAGATCCAGTTATGGAAAGAGTAAGTAATTCGACATCATGATTGGTAAATCAAACTAAACTTAACAATGTTCTAGACATTATTGGTAATTTAAATGAACAATTTGATATGCTAAGAATGCAAAAATAACAAAAATTTGAGAATGCTACTTCATTTATATTTTTCACTAAATGTAGAAAGAAACATGCTTTGCATGAATGTCCACTTGATAACATTAAAATTTATGAAATATGTGCAGGATCACATACTACTAAATATTACCCATCATTGCCAGGGTTAAAGACAATTTACCAAGGAGAAAATGAAACACTGGAATAATCATGTTATGTAGCTCCAAGAATATCAATGAAGCCTCATCAACCTAGTAAGATGAAAAATCTTAATTCTCAATTTCATGGTTATGCACAACAATATCTAATTAATTGGAAAACATCGTTCCCTTTTAAACCTTGGTCATCTCAATCCAAACCTTTGTTGTGGAGGTAAATTTGCTCTATGGACAGAGGTGATCCCACTAGCCCTATATTGGGTCTAGCAAAAATCAAATCACGTAATGACGTTGGTTCCTAGTTACAAGAAAGATAAAGATCTCTATAAGTAGCCTACCTCAAATACCACGCTACTGTTGTTGAGGAAGAAGCGGTGCTCCTCGTCCCTAGCTTGAAAGATCACAATCCTTCCGTTCGCCACATCTGGACACCTGTACACATGTAGAGAAACGATGACATACAACATAATACTTAAAGCATATAACTATATATTAGTCAAAGAAGATATAATTAGTTGCATTACATAAAAGAATAGACAGACGAATGGAACCAAAATCAGAGTCGCTTATATTATAGATGACAAAACGAGAGATTACAACCAAATGCTTTGATGCTATGATCTTCCTTCGGCGGGGCTTGCAGCAGAGCACATCTCAATAAAGCTATTCAGGGATTTGACAGAACTCTCTCTCTCACAGGGTTCTCCTCGGCTCTAGATTTTTATCATCACTAAGATATCATTTCCTTCCCAAAAGTTAAACTAGCTTGCAAATGGAGACAACAAGCTTTTATAGATGGAGGAAGGGAAGTTGGGATCCCTATAATCATGGGATAGGTCCTATCTCTTAGGAAGGTTCCATGAGAGGTGGAAAACCACTTCCTATACATGGAGATCCGAAGCCAAATCACTCAACTTCTGTTGATGATTCATTTTGGAGTTTGTTATAATCAAACTTCCGCCATTTATTTTTAAAAAAAATTCCTTAATAGGCCTGGCACGGGTGAGACACAGGGACAGAGTGCCAACTGGCACGCCCTCTAGTATGCATTTTCCTCATTGGTGCAAGGGATGAACTGGCTAGTCGCGCCAAGGCTAAAACATGTGTTTTTAGGGTTTTTCAAAGGAAATTTTCTTCAGGAGAATTCTTGTCCTTATGCAGAAGGATGCCATGAAGGTGTTTTCAAGACATTTTATTGTTCACAGGTCACGAGAATAGTCCTCCAATGTACAAGATGAGGGATTGCAGGGATGGTGACAAAATTATGTGTAACAGATTCCCCCTAAAGCATGAGGTCTGAGAGAGAGGGAGGGGTGAAATGCTTTATGAGAACGCGCCCAACTGAAAACACTGCCATCAGAAAACTTACAAATACAAATACAACTAATATCTCTAATACATGATATGTGGTATGGACACAGCCATCCATAATAGAGTGTGCAAAAACTAGGATCCAAGGTATGGATGCAACCATCCAGTAATATAAGGACCAATAAGTAGACTCAGGTATGGTTGTATCCATCCAATCAAATGAGTAATGTAATAAATCATAATAATCCACAAAAACCCGCAGCCTGGATGTTTATCAGACAAAATCCAGGGTCTTGCACTCCATCTTGACCCGAATAGTGTACAAGTTTGAGCATGCAAATATGTGAGCTTAAGTCGAACATGCAAGAACATCATCTGATTACCAGCCAATAATGAAAGCCGTTAACAGACGCAAGAAGAACCACCAAGAAGGATGATGGCTCTCAAGGTACAAGAGGTACAATCCACGAAATGTGAACATTGAGCTGGCGTCGAACACCCAAAAAATCATTCGATCGAAGGCCAATGATGAAAACCTTGCATCGAATGCAGAGAACCTGCCATTGAGGCATGCAGGCTCCAAGGTACCTGAAGGGAGTCTCAAGATTAGCTTCTTGGATAATGAGCTGAAGTTGACAAGAAGTGACCTCGATCGAAGGTGGGCCATAATGTTTCCCACATCAACAACATGAGACAGAAGAACATGATGTTTTTGAATCAAGATAAATAGAGAATCAGAGGGAGGTTAAAAACTGCAGAGGCTAACTTCTCTTGAACATATCGGCGACACGACACTGGATTTGGCAGTATTTGACATCAAGGGATTTGAGGTCATCGTGACATGGCAAAGAGCATATGAGCGGTCAAAATATATTACCCAAACCCACGGAGGCAAGCAGATAACGAGATGAGATGTCCCCAACCCGACATGAATGCAGACAAGTGCCATGTTCAAAAGCGACATACTGCCGACATGAATATGATATTGGTTCCATTTCCCCCCACCATTTCTGGTGAGTACCCCAATTATTTTTGGAAACAAGCTTGAAGGGATAGCATATTCTTGCGATATAAGTTTGTCCTTCGGACAAATCCAACCTAGTACATTTAACGAGCCCTAGGAAGGAGGAACTCGGGTAACGTCATTACGACAGAGTCCAATGTCATCAGTTTTTAATGAGTCTGACAAAGGAAGAACTTGACGTATTTTCATGTTTAGAGAGTTTGAAAAGACAGTAGAAAAGATAACTCCAGCAGTCCCTTTTCGTAGATAGTCCCACAAATCTGAAAAGGTAGAAAACTATGTCTGGGAGAGCCTCCTAGTCGCAATAGGCCAGGGTATTCCTTTTTTGTAAACAATCCATCCTAGCCTGAAAAATGGGTAAATTTATACTGTGTAGATATCACTTCGTAGCCATTTAACGAGTTCAAAATGATAAGCGTCTCGGAAATATTTTCAATTTTACAGAATCAGAAAAGAGCTGAAAGGCGACTCCTCCTAGAGGAATGAGTGGTATAAAGGGTAGCAACTAGTTCCGGTGATAGTGGAACAACTCAGAACAAGATAAAGGTCAAGATGCTGGCTAACAAGACCACTCATGACAATGGTTCCTTAGGAACGGGTGAAACAACCAAGTGAAGGCATATGATTGGCCAAGCAAATAGTGACGGTGGAATGAGAAAACCAAGGCTCATCTGGCAAAACAGGTTGATAAAATGGAAATCATGAGAGGTAAAATGGGAATGGTTTCATTTTTACACAAGCTTGAAATTAGAAAACTCTGCTTGAAGTTGGTTTCATTTTTACACAAGCTTGAAACAAAGATAAACTATGCTTGAAATTGGTTTCATTTTTACACAAGCTTGAAACAGAAACAAAATATTCTTGAAAAATTTTGCATGCCCCCAGCATGGTGACTCAATTCGAGGTATATGCCCCCAAAGATTCAATCCATATGAAAGGCAGATCAATTGAAGGTTCAAGTTACGAGATCAAGAGAAAGACTTGACTGGGATTTTATGAGATCTTATCAAAGACTCGAATTGAACAGGAAAGTGTTTCATTGTTTTAACGAGGTTGACACATTAAAAGAACTATCCTCAGATGACCTTGTTTCATTTTTTAACGAGGTTGATACAGAAGACAAACTATCCTCGAAACACCTTGTTTCATTTTTTAACGAGCTTGACACAAGAAAAAGAACTATGATCCGGACACCTTGTTTCATTTTTTAACGAGCTTGAAACAAGCAGATGAACCATGCTCCGATAGACCTCATCATAATGAATAAGAAGTCATAGCTTCCAAGGGTTTCCCGTCCGATGGAAGGAAAACATCTTGGAAGTCTGGACCCAATGCCCCCAGCTCACGATGTACAACTGCACTATCAATGAATATGGGCATATGACAGGTAGCCACATAATTGACATGCAATGGGAATGACACAACCGATAGATAAAGATCCAGCAGGGATGATGGTGGACTAGCTACCATATTCGAACCAACGAATGCAAGCTAATCGATGGTCACAATCTGACCTTGGTGCGAATAACACATCACATGAAAGAGGGAGAAAACATGCACTCCCATGGCATAAGTATATCTCACGGCCCAGGAGTAAATTAAAGTCCAAGGGGCCAGGAACAACCATCATGTCCATATGGACAGTTTTCACTCCCAAAGTAACAAGAAACTTTGGAAGGATCCCTAACGGTTGAAATCCAACAGATTCTGAGTAATAGGCATAAGCAGTGGAGAACCAAGATCTTGCCAAGTAGTGGAAGAAAAAATACTAACAGATGCACCTTCATCTATAATGGTGCTGGGTATGACCAGATCAAAGGTCTACACCGTTATCTCAAAACGCACATTAGATGAAAGGCGATATCCGGCAAATTGACTCCAACCAAAGGAATTGACCAAAATACTTGGAGGGGGTACCATCAAACTGAGATGGTCTTCCCTTGGTGTTATCAGAGCAAGAGGAGCATCCTCCTAGACCTCCATCATGGAATCAGGACGAGTAACTTCTTGAATTACAGGGACGCGATGATCTTTCTCCAAGTCCGAGGAATCTGAAGAAACAAGAGGAACGTGAGGGGGATGAGATCCACTCTCGACAAAAAAGACCTGATGAACCGTAGGCAGGATCAAGTCGATAGATTCCATGTCCAATGGTTGGTCAGGAACGAATTCCTGAATTTGAATTTCTGGGGGAGCGGGATCAACCAAGGATGACTCTTGACCGATCGTGGAATCAACTGGTGAAGGAATCAAAGAAAGCTGTTGTAACCAGCTGGAAGGAATGGTGCAGAAATAATCAAGTTGTCTAAAAATCTCTTGGCTTCATCCATGTATGGAAAAAGGTGAATGGCATGATGCCCTTCACACAACTTACAGGGATTGGTGAGCTTACCCTAAATCTTAGGAGCTTTACCAGCACTAGCTGAAGACGTGCCCCCAACCTAACTCCCAATACCCAAAGGAAACAACGGACGACCTTTTAACCATACTTCGAGCACCTTGGGAATGCCAGGGAAATCTTGAAGAAGATTCTTTTCGTGGTACAACATGCAAGGGAAATTAACTTTCCGAGGAGGGTTGGAAGGTTCATCGAGAGCAGGTGTTTTAGAAGCAACAACTGCAGAATTAGCCTCTCGCTTATTTCACTTCTTCTTCTTCTTAGCCACCTGGGTGCTAGAATCCAAACATTCACCAGGAGAAGTAGAATATGAGGAAAAAGAAACATGAGAAGAAGGGGAGAGGTACACCTTCAAATAAACATGGAATTTCTAAGGTGGAGGAACTGATTGAATAGTAGCTGGGACATTCGGGACCACAGAGGTTGAAAAAAACTAAACAGGCAACCCAACAGTTAACTCAGGAAGGGAAAACGTTGCATTATAAGGAGCACCAACATTTCCAAAGGTAGGAAAAGGACCAGGATTCCCATCGGAGGGGATTCCTTGGTTGGTGAACCCTGGAAAAGTTTCCATCGGAAATGACCTTGAAATAAAACACTAAGGACAAAAATTCTAACCAGGAATATTTCATGGGAAATTACTTTTTAAGACACTGGAAATCAGACTCTGTTGTTTCATATTTTAAGAGTCGAGAAAAAAGAAAAAGGTGACTCTATCGCTTTCAGGTTGGACATGAGTTTGAAAGGACAAGAGCTCGATGATCATTTCAGTTAAAAGAGTCAGTAAAGATCAAAGTGACTACTCTGGTAATCTAGGTAAATGGGTGTACTAGATATCCATGAACTGCCATATACACCTTGGTAAAAATAAAAGAGAAATCAACCAAGGACTTAACGTACATGCAGGTAATCTCTCTGAATGTTGTGTCTGGTGTATCATGGGTAAAAGGCGGCAGACTCAGCTTCCTATGGATAAAGGATTTGCAACCTAATAGGGTCTCCCTTTATATACACGACGGTACAGGGAGCACAAGTTTGTACTAGCGCTGTCTATAGCCAGATGGCGAGCGACAACTACTAGGCTTAAAGACACTGGAACACGTCTCTACCTTAGACTATTAAATGTTCCGTTAAGTTTCAATGCTACCTTAGGTTAATTCAGCAAATTTTAAAATTGATCTTCAATTTACATTTAAATTTCAAGGCCCTATCGAATGTCGGATCTTATAAAACCTCTAGATGCAAACTACATGCCACGAAATATCATTTTTCTCAATGAAGAGCTATCTATGGGAGAGTTGAGAGCTTTCAAATGACAGCAAAATGAACAGACGAAAACATCCACTACTGTTTTCAATGAAAGCTAATGAAACTAGAAATTTTTTCTCTATAATTATATAATATTATTAATGCGAAGAAGTTTTCAATTTTGACTATGCCAATCAAAATGTAAAAGATTTTGTTTTTGTATTTTTCAATATATTAGAGAAAATGCACTAAATGAATGAAATACTAATGAAAACACCAATTCGAGAAATGACAAAGAGAGAGCTGAAACAAACAAGTTCACTCAATTCAAACACACACAATCAAGACTCAAACCGACGACAAAATCCCTCAAAGCGAAGAATAATCTCGAAAGAGACTCAAACAAACCATGTGATCTAGGCTTGGAGCAACACAAAGTGAGATTGAATGAAAGAGAAGGAAATCACTCAATAAACACAATGATTCAAAGGGACTAGACAATACGAATGCAGAGAAGCAAAAACAAAATTTACCGGGCAAGGAAAGACCCAAAACTCCCACGGGAGGCTCAACATAGTGAAGCACCTAGAAGCCCTAGGGCTAAATTGAAAAACTGATAGTAACAAGCAAACAACCAGAGGACAAGGGCCAAACAAAGTAAAAAATGACTTCAAGGCACTCAATCAATCAGAAAAATGACACCAGGACCAAAAATCAAGCTCAGAGAGCCCAAAAGCAAGCAAACCCTAAAACCAAGTACAATTGGCGCACTTGTTTGGTTGTAATCTGCACCAAAAAGGCATTGGCACAGGGGCCTAACTAGCAACAAGCACCAGTTGGTAGGATTGTCAGGGGAAAAACCGTGCCAATTGAGTTTACCCTAGAAAAATGATAAAAATGAACTCACAGAGACTGGATCTGGTCTTCTGGGGGCTGAATAGAGGTTTAACACCAAGGGAGGTGAACCATAAAAGCAGACTAATCAAATAAAAAGCCAAAGAACAACCCAATGGAAGAAGGACAAACTCCCACTGATCCCCAGCGGAGTCGCCAAATTTTTGCGGAGGTAAATCCCCTCTATGGACAGAGGCGATCCCACTAGCCCTAGATTGGGTCTAGCAACAATCGAATCATGCAATGACGTTGGTTCCTAGTTACAAGAAATACAAAGATCGCTATAAGTAGCCTACCTCAAGTCCCATGCTACTGTTGTCGAGGAAGAAGCGGTGCTCCTCGTCCCTAGCTTGACAGATCACAATCCTTTCGTTCACCACGTCCAGACACCTGTACACATGCAGAGAAACGACGACATACAACGTAATACTTAAAGCATATAACTATATATCAGTCAGAGAAGATATAATTCATTGCATTACATAAAAGAATAGACACACGAATGGAACCAAAATCAGAGTCGCTTATATTATAGATGAAAAAAAGGGAGATTACAAACAAATGCTTAACGCTATGATCTTCCTTCGGTGGGGTTTGCAGTGGAGCATGTCTTAACAAAGCTCATTAGGGATTTGATAGAACTCTCTCTCTCACAGGGTTCTCCTCGGCTCTAGCTTTTGATCGTCACTAAGCTATCATTTCCTTCCCAAAATTTCAGTTAGCTTGCAAATGGAGAGGGCAAGCTTTTATAGATGAAGGGAAGTTGGGATCCCTATAATCATGGGATAGGTCCTATCTCTTAGGAAGGTTCCATGAGAGGTGGAAAACCACTTCCTATACATGGAGATCTGGAGCCAAACCACTCAACTTCTTTTGATGATTCATTCTGGAGTTTGTTAGAATCAAACTTCCGCCATTTCTTTTAAAAAAAAATTCCTTAATAGGCTTGGTTCGGGTTAGACACAGGGACAGAGCGCCAGCTGGCACACCCTCTAGTGTGCATTTTCCTCATTGGCGCGAGGGATGAACTGGCTAGTTGCGCCAAGGCTAAAACATGTGTTTTAGGGTTTTTCAGAGGAAATGTTCTTCAGGAGAATTCTTGTCCTTATGCAGAAGAATGCCATGAAGGTGTTTTCAGGAAATTTTATTGTTCACAGGTCACGGGAATAGTCCTCCAATGTACGGAACGAGGGATTGTAGGGACGGTGACAAAATGTTGTGTAACAACCTCGAAACAAATGTTGGAAACAAGGTTGGAAAGATCCTTATAGAGGAAATCCACCATATCCTCAATCTTTTCCATATCCATACCATTCACCTCCACCATAACATTAGTTTCACCCTCAATTGACCTCAATTCAACCTTTACAATTACCACCCACACAAGCACCCCAAAGATCCATTCCCGCTCCACTAACTGCACAACCATTTCAGATCCCCAACAATAAAACACATCAATCCACTTAAAATGTTGAGGTATTGGAAATTTATTCTCTATATTCCATTAAATAAGTAAAACTAGACGAAGAAGACTAAGATAAGGTCCAAGAATCATGGACGCCTGTTGAAGAAGAGAATTTTTTGGAACCTGAGATTGAAAATTTTCATGCATGCCTATCACTAGATTCTATGAATGGGGATCACATCTTTGAAGACATGCATGGCATGATAGCAGGAAGGCAATGAATAAAATATTACATTGAATCCTGGTTCAAGATAGTCATCAGATCCCAATACTCCATCCTTCAGTATCTTTTGACATCATTTCAATCAAGGTCATTGGTCTCTCATATACTTGTACATATGAAAGAGTGTCTTTCAAACCTGCATTTGCATTTATCTATCATCTTGTTACACACATGGTTCCATTGGAGGTATTCATATACTTGGACAAGATTTATTTTTCAAGTAGAGTAGGACATAAAAAAATAAAATAAAAATGTAAAGAAAAAAATAAGTCATATTGTGAAAACCAGCTTTTTGGCGTAATTGGACATGAGCTTTTCTTGAAAACTAGGCAACTTCCAAGAAAAGTTCACAATAAATTCTGGAATTTTATGATAGTTTCAATATTTTATTGTGGTTCTTAAAATAATTTTTGGTTCTATGCTCGAGTTGGTTGATGTGGAATTCCTTAATGCCCACCTTCCAACAGATCTTGTGCCATCGACCTCAACACCTTATGTAGGATCAATATCAACATTTATTTGGAGTGCCTTGGAACATGCATACATCAATGGAAAACCTCCTCGTTGAAAACAATGGGAATACAATAATGTATCTCGATTGTTAGATCTTACAGGTGACTGAAATTCAACACATTCATTCATCCCTATCAAGATGCACTCAATTACCTTGACACTCATTTACATTATCGATGAGTTGTCTCGCATTGGTTAACGATTTTCATCATTGACCAGTAATCCAATAATTTCTTTCCATGCTCGACTTCGTCACATTAATTCGCATGGTAAGAATTGGACCATGAATTTTGGTTTTGATGAAGATTGTATGATTTTATGGAATCAACAACAACTTGTAGCAGTACATCTTATTGGTTTCTTGTAGCAGCAGGTTCATCTTTTTTTCATTCAACAACAGCATGATGGCACCACTACAAGTCTTTTTCATTTATTTCCTTTTCAAGGAAATCAATAAAAATGGGTTTATTTCAGTCAACATGCATTATGTTTCATGGTTTCTACTTCAACATGCAACACACAATCCGAATCAATGGTTCATACTCAGAGAAATTTTTTTCTAGAAGAACAATAGAAACAACCATGAAAATTGACATTTTCTGCAAAAACTATGGAAAGTTGCAGTTTCTGCAACTATTGCTGTAGCAGCCTATTTTTTGTTGTAGTAGCTTATTCCAGGCCAGTTTTAGCACATATATTACAAGAAATTAGAGAGAAAAAAAATTCTAAGATACTGGGTTTTCTTAGAATATGATAAATTGAGTAAGATGCGGGCATAATTCAAAAAAAGTGAAAATTTTAAGGGAATTTCAAGTGGGTTTTTTAGGCAAGTTTTCAATTTTTACCATTTTGCACAAATTAGGAAAAAGTTTGGTATTTTTGCACATAAACTCCTTTTCATCATCAAAAGTGGATTTTGAAGGCATGTGGTGGTGAAAAAGGTAAATTGGTTTTTTTTTCCCTTTTTAAGCACTCAATTTTTCCTTAAAATGAGTTCATGGCATATGATTTTGTTGCAACATTGAGTAGCGTGAGGGTGAAACATAGTCAAAATTGATTTGACCATAAATTGATAGCCCTGCATTCGTTGGATCTGAATTTTTTATGGTAAATGCATTTAGGTACAATAAATAAATGCACAAAATTTCAAGAAATTATAGTGTGTATTTTTCAAGAAATTGGCCGCTTTCATCTACATCCATTTATCATTTTTATCAATATCTGTGCACCCATTGACAAAGATATTTTGTGGGAAGATGCATAATATTTATGGTAATAGCTTGAGAAATTTTCAGAAGAATCTATTTTAATATTTGAGAGAAATTGGAAAAGCAAGTCACCTACATGAAAATGATGCATTTTGTGGAGAAAGGTCAAAGTGTTGGTCAACGGATCATGAAGCAGAGTACCTGAGTCAAATGAAAACCAAACCAACCATCATATCGTGTTCTCTTCTCCAATTCCAAAAGGTAAACTTGAGGTAAAAATAGCTTCATTTTTTTTAAATTTGTTAAAATTTTTGGAGATTGTAATGAGAAAACTATTGTAAAACATATGATCCTTGTATTTCACCCTATCATATCCACATTCTTCAAACCATTTTCTCAATCCTTCATTCCTATTATACTCTGCATGCATAATCAATCCCAATAATTATTTCCAGCCCTCATACCTTATTTGGATACTCTACAAACCTTGTTATAGTTGAACTCCATACCATGATTGCATAATATTTTCCTTCATAAGACCTTATGTTTGTCTTGGTAATAATGTTGTATCCCATCATTCTTTTGTTTAAATTTCTCTTCTCACTACAATATAAATTGATTCATACCTCCTTGACGAACAATTTGACCTTTTTGTCCTTCATATGAGACTAATTCAAAATATGGAGATGTTTTGCTTAATGAACCATTATAGTACTCAAAAAGTACATGGGACATTTGGATTATGTGTCATATTGTTCATCTTCATATTTTTAATAGAACCCAAGAAATCATGATTACAAAGCCACAAGAAGAAGAAGGTTGCAACAAGTATTTGTTCACACACTCTTGAAATCACTTGGAAGTATATTTTTTCTTTGATAAATTGTACAACCTCGCCTGCACCTCTTATTTTGTGTTATGTGCAACTCATTTTGTCATAGATTCACAATGGGAAGTCTTCTTGAATTAACAAAAAACCACTCATGTTTCACATGAATATGATTCATTAATTGGTGGGCCCTTGAAGAAACTATTTGACAACATTGTTGAAGTAGGATTGGTTGCTATGAAAAATGTTTCTATGCATGGATGATAAGAATACAATCATTATGGGATGCAATTTATGATCATTTCCAGCCATGCTAATGGGATGCATTTCACAAGGATGGAAAACACATTCTATGAATGTAGTAAGATTCTTGATGTGTTCTTCACAATACGACATTCTACCAAGGATTGGACAAATTGTGCATAATTAAGTAGTGACAAGAACCTCATAAATAGTTTCCAAGTTATTGAAAGAGATATGATTTAAAAAGCATGAATTTGGAAAAGCTTTGAAAACAATGAAAAAGTACTTGGATGTGCTACTTTGTGGGCACCCTTGTCCTTCTCACAAGTTGTATATGATAATGTGCAAGAGGCTAATAAGTAATGAAGGGATGTTTGTTTTATTAGAGAAAGAATTATCACACATCGCTTCATTAGAGGAATTTTGAGGTCTAAAATGGGTCTTCTAATGAAATTATAAAATAATAGTGGAAATAATAAAATAAGATTTGATTACATCATCAAATTTTAGAGGGAAAAAAAACTAGTTTTTCAACTCGTATTTTCAACTTATCTCCCAAATTTTTTACTGAAATTTCGAGTGAAAGTACTCGGGAGATGCAAAATTTAATTCCTCATCCAAACAATACCCATGTTGCATACTTTCAATGGATCCTGCTACACGAAAAATGAGAAATACATGAAAAATGTGATTGCAATCATGTTTTTTCATGTATTTTTCATGTAGAAGGGTCCATCAAAAGTATGCAACATGGGTACTCCTTGGATGGGGAATTAAATTTTTCATCCAACGAGCACTCCCACTCAAAATTTGAGTAAAAACTTTGGGAGATAAGTTGAAGATACGAGTTGAAAAGTAGTTTTATTATTTTATTATTTTTTAATCTTTTTACCCTTTTACTTAAAAAATTGTGAATGGGCCTCCTAAGAAAATGTACATTAAAATGAATGGGTAACTCTTCTTTATTACTCTAATGACACAACAACCAAGTGTAGAAACAAAGAGTTATGCTACCAGATTAGTAATCTTGAAAAAACAAAGAGATAAAAGTGCATCTTACTGAGATAGAGGGTCAATATAGATATCTTGCAGCTTTGGTCAAGGATTTAGTTGAAATGACATAATAAAGGAACACTAGGAATCAGTTGGATTATGAAACTTTGCAATGTTTTTTTGCACGAGGACATGAAAAATCTCCAGAGTGGGGGAATGTTGGGCCTCCAATTTGTCATAATTTTTTTCATGAAACCATCCATTTTCGCATCATTCCATTCACTCATTGTCATCATTTTTAACCATATTTCTTCATAAACATACCAAATACCTGTATACATGTTTACATGGTTTATTTTTGTTATTCCTTTACGTTTAATGAATTAAGAAGAATTTTACATGGTTTTACTAATTATATTTTGGCCAGTTCAAATTTCTCCAGTTTAGTCAAGTTTTCATAGCTATCTTCATGGTTGAGGTAGTAGCAACACTCTAGAAGGAAATCCAACACTTAGAATTGGTTTCTAGAAGCTCTAATATGGATTTTATTGGTCAAAATACACCCATATCACACGTGTGGACATCCAAAAAAATATCGAAGGAAAAACACAACAGTTTTGACCAATCAACTTCAAACACATTTTATTAGAAAATGAAAACGAATTTAGGAAAAATAAAGCATGGGTTTTTTTTTTTCAAAACAGGCCCAATTAGGTTCTCTAAGGGCAAGTTTCTCAATTTTTTTACCATTTGAGATATTTTCGGGGTTCTTTCAAGCCTTATTTTGTATATTACGTAGGTAACCAGTTTTCCAATTCGTCCTTCAATGAACAGTCACCAAAAAAAATTGAATGAGTTGTTCTTTAGAAAATTCGTGGCAGGGAGATCATTCCTATCTTATGTAGGTAGATATTTGATCCAAGGATCCATCAAATAATATTGGATTTTATTTTCAAAAACTATCTCATGGCCAAAATTCAAGCAAGAAAATAATGAGTTTATTAATTTTCTCAAAACTCTATAAATTGCGGTGTTTTTGATGAGAGGAGAGATCAAATGTCAAGTATGATCTTAATTTGTAATTATTATTGTTGATTGAAGGAGAAGAACTCTGTTTTTTTTCCATTGAATCTAATTTTTAATATGACACAACTCTTAATGAAATTGGTGATTTAAGTCTCTTCTGATCTGAATATTCAATACCTCGGAGTCCTCAGGAGGGCCCCCGCGGAGATCCGTGAGAATATTATAAATGTTTTCCTTTTCTTTCATTTAATTTGTTTATGCTATATACTTAAAATAAAAACTCTGTTTCATTTTAATGTTTTTTTCCTTTAGCTTGAATTCATTTCACTCTCTTTACTTATTTTCCTCTATTTTCTTACACATTAAGCGCTTGGAAATTACAAAAAAATACAAAAAGATTTACTTTCTTAAATTAGTTTTAAATAGAATCTATATTAGGTTATTCTCATGCATGGTTTGTTTTAGTGATTGGTTATTAAGAATAGTTGCTTCCACTTAATTTCTCAATAATATCCATTTAATTTGAAAAAAGTAGTAATTCATTTGCAGTAGAATAGTTCACTTCACATGCTCACTTTGATTCATAAATAATTGTAATTTCAACAAGTATTTTGTGCTTTACATAGATTAATTGTTTATGCCTCTCATAGATTAAATAATTATGATTTCCCTAGATTAAATTCTTATGCTTTCTTAGATTAAAATGTTCATGATTCCATAGGTTAATGTTTGTAAGTTTTAGAACAAAATATCCATGTTTTCATAGGGTAAAATATCATGTTTTCTTAGATCAATAATCTTTATGTTTTTCTAGTTTAACATTAATTGCATTTCAAATAACTTAGTACTTTCATAGTTTATATTAAAGAATCTAATTTCCTTTTGAAGTTTCCAATTCATGTCAGTTATACATAAATATTGAAATCTAATATCCTAGCACATACGGTGTAGTGTACTTCGCAAGCTCACGTACCCAAATTGACATATAAATGCAAGTAATTTAATGATCAATTAAATTACAAAACACTCCTTTTTTTTTGGATTTTTCTTCATGTGGTGCCAAATATTATTGAGTGTGTGTAAATCGACGTGTGATGTCTCTTGGCACTTTTATCAAGTTAGTATGTGTGATGTTAGTAGTGTGATTGTGTTGTTCCCGGATGTGCTTTTCACTCTCCCTTTTTCCTCTCTTCCATGCTTCCCCATGTAGTCATTGACCTCCTTGTATTTTTTATTTGTTTCTCCACAAATTTTTATGATATCCTTGCTTCATTAATTTGTTGTATTTTCCTTTTTGTTAATTCTCATAAGAAAGGATGGTACTCATCCTTCCCTTGCAGTTCCATAAATTTTGAGCACCAATTTATTAAAAACACACCAAAAAACCTTCAATGGATAACACATATTTTAGAATTTTCTGAAGCAAGTAAACTAAATATACAAGGAAAGATCCATCCTCAGTCCCTGGAATCTGTGTCCTTACATAACCGATTTTTCCTTTAAAAGTAAAATATAAAAACATAAAATATTTACATAGTATTCATAATCAAAATAACGAGGGTTGTCACTACCAATTTTTCTCATGCTTGTTTCTACTAGCGCACTTGATTTATCTCACCTTAGGGTGTTGGCTATTACCAATCATGCACCATGAAGTGTAATTACAATCTTGAATTTTAACCTCATTTTTTATTTTCTTTTTCAAAAGACAATTGTATAATAATCCACGTAACCTTCTATATTCTTGTTACATGTGAATAATTGATTTTATTTTCACACATTATTCCTCCATATACATCATAACATATGAAAAATTGCAATTAAATGCAAAAATTAGACTTAAAAAAAGTGTCGCACAGCCAAAAATTATGCACAACCACAAATGTCCTTAGATCCCATTATTCAATTTTGGGACATGTCTAAGGGAAGGAGAAAATTTTTATTTTATAACGAGTTTCCTCAATCCCTTTTCAATAATATGGCCAAAAAAAATCTCAATTCATCGACAATCCTTGATAAGAATTAAAATTTTTGAAGATACAATAATTCATGTAATCAATATCCATTAGAGTCCATGGTTTCCCCATTCAAAATGACAAATGGATTCAAGGGTTCAACAATAAAATTTAATGGAAAAATATCCTTAAACTAAAAAAGATTTCCAAAGAAAATAAAATTATCCATTATAACTCCATCACATACAAAGTTAAACCAATTAACCACTTCACCCTTATACCTCCCATTTTATCGATTAAAATTTTCCAAGAAAAAAAATTCTAAATGTGTCTTTTACCTTTGTCTCGTGTAGTTTCAAGATAATGCAATGATTCTACGATACCCAATAATGTCCACTGGAGATCAAAGTTGATCCCAAAGAAAATAATTTACATTTTTTATAAGAAATGAAAAACAATGAAATAAAATTGTATCATATAAAATTCCATTTGTTTCACAACCAATTTTTTCCTCTTTTTATTGCATAGGTCATAAACAATGGAGTGGAAGCCTATGATGCTTTCCCTTCGTGGTTTTATCTCATGTGAGATATTACAATGCATATGCCTCCTCCAATTAAAACAAAAATGAATATGTAATCCATACTCACATAGAGTGAATTTAACCTTCATCAAACTTTTCCAGGAAAATCTACGCAAATTTTCCATGATACTTCTAATTTTCACCTCTTTCCATGGACTTCACTACAATTCTTAGAAAATGTTTGCATTAGAATAAGAATTTGTGGATTATTTTGAGATAGAAATTGAAAATTCTCATCCAGTGATTTTATATTCCCTTCATTGGTTCAATTCCTCACCATATTCTTCAAAATCAAGTTGGGAGTGGCTATGCATTCAAAATATTGGGTTTGCAATATTCAAAGGATGGTTTGACATGGCTCAATTATCCTATGGTATACTTGGTTCTGTTTAAGGAGACGTATTTATGAATGCATGAGAATATGGGTAGATGTTTTAAATGTTCTCAAATCTGTGGATATTATTATTTTTGATGTAATATGGAGGGTATTTTAGATATTTGAACTCACATCCAGCTACAACAAAAACACTTTTATGGTATGCAACACTTTACAAATATTGTAGTTCCAATGTTTGAGTTAAATATTCTTCCATAATCAATACAACACTAGAAAAATTACTATGAGAGAACATATACAACTCAACCAATCAAAAAATGAAGGTTGATAAATTTTGGGAATGATAGTGGGAGATACCGGGTTTTGAGACTCTCAAAGGGAAAAAATTCGATACCAAGTATACGTGAAATTGATGGATTTTATAAAATCGATAATAGTTGGTATAGGAATATTTACAATACAAATATATTATTATTATTATTATTATTTCAAAAAAATAGATATTAGATATGAAAATTCATTTCATATCTAGATTCAAAACTTGAAAAAAAATTATTGAATGAATAAAGCACCTCCCTTAAAAAAATCCATTGCTGATGAAGAAACTAGATTGAGGAATTGGAGTATTCTTCCTTAGTAATGCATCATGGCTTTCTCCTTACCACAATATTCTCATCATATCAAAATTCGTTAACTTTTCTCAGATACCATGCTAAGGATTAACATGAGAGAGACAAGACACATAAATTGTAGAAAAGGCTTGATGGCAGTCTCCTACATTGTATTGGTCCTAGGATATGAATCTATAATACATCAATTTGAACTTCTCTATCATGAATATATAGATATGTATCTCAAACTCATTAGTGGATCATGAAAATACCTCATTAAGGTAAGGATTACAACTCATAACAATATGGTCCCAGACCTTGTGATTATTTAAGGACTCATAATGTAATAATCCTTTGTATGAATGATGGGTGAAAGGATATATATGCATTACAGTCCCAAAATATGTAATTTTTGATGTGGTTGGCATTGAAATCATGTTTTCCAACTTGTTTTTGTTACCCTTCTTGTACTAGATAATGAAATGAAACTATTGTGAGAACCACATCCACATGTAGTGTTAAATTATATATAAATTGAGTTTGTGCTCCATCTCCCTCTTAGTTGGTGTCCCTTTAGGAACTTGGAACACTACCATGTATACCTCCATAAAATATTCAAAGTTTTATTGTTTTTCTTTAGTAAACCCTTTCGTGGATTCCTTTTTGTTCATTTAATCCTCACCAAATTATTTTTCTCCTGAAAATAATAGAAATTATTTCTGGTTATCATTAATAATATTCGTAGCTTGGTTGAGACTTACTAAGGAAATATTATACTTACATATATGAATTTTTATGATAAATTATTTATCATCCTTAATGAGGTGGTATTTTTTGGCTGTCCAAATGAAAATTGCATACCACATATACATATAGGGACTCCAAAAGTTAACTCTGGATCCATAAAGTGGAACTACACCCAATTCTACTGCATTGATAAAATCAACACTCATAGAAAATTGTATTCTACATTACGTTGTTATGTTAATTTACACATCCTTATTTACCCATCCCAATAGATATGGGATAGGATGATCTTAAACCTTAAATCCATATTTTTTTAAAGAATCCATTGCTATGAGATTATCCTACAAACCTAAGTCAAATAGAGCATCAATATCGGTCTTTTGAACTTGTATATTAATGTGGTAGAGCTTGTTCATTTAATTATCTTTGTGAAGATGAAGGATAATCATATTCACCTCATTTTACACTAATGAATACAATATTCTCATGCAAATCATAGTTTCTTTTGCACTTAATTGCTCAAATATATGTTGAGAATATTTTTTTTCTTCCCAGATTTCTTCCAATTGCTTGGGTTCAACTCTACATGAAATTTACAATACTTCTCCTTTATGTGGCCATCAACATTTTAGTCATTGCAATGATTTCTATGATCCTCACACTGATGGGCATTGACTATTTTATTCATGCCCTTTCCTCCTTTCCACTTCTTCTTCCCTTCCTTGGAAGCTTCCTAGTGTTTTTTCTATTTCAAACCACTTAACTACCCTTTATTTTGGCCTATGTTGTTTAGGTACTATGCTTGTACAAAGATATCATTCATTATTTTTGGTTTGAATAATATCACCTACTTTCATAGATGTTTGTGTAGAAACCCAAGATACTTGAGTATGCTTTAGCTCTTAAGAGATATACCTAACATGATGGCCATATTCTAGAATTTAATGGTGTACTCCTACACAATCATCCCTTGCTTCTACCTTAATTAGTGAAATTGGATCTATTGGTCGTATAGATACTTATAGAGTAGAATTGAGACTTTATGAGGGTTTCAAAGTCCTCTCACTTGTTTACTAGGGATCACCCTCTAACATGCATTTTTGCATATGGATTTTCTACTAGGTTAAGGCATAAACCTCTAAATACAATCAATGAAATAATATTTTATGTTCCTAATCCATATGGTGAACACTAAAGTAAAATTATAATTTTAGAAGCCAACGATTTAATTTTAAAGCAATGATCTCACCTTGATATTTCTTGATGTAAAAATTTACTTTCATCTTGAAGAGATACTATGAATGATTTTTGGAATCATTAGGGGAATTTTGAGGTCTAAAATGGGCCTCCTAAGGAAAATAATAAAATAAAAGTTATGAATTTACAAAAAAAAATTGAAACTATTTATTTTTTAATTTTATTTCCCGCTCCTCATAGGTTCACTCAAATGTCAAGTTTAGACACACGTTGGATAAAAAATTAAATTCCACATCCAATGAGTACCCACTTTGCATACTTTTGAGTAGACCTTCATCAAAAAAATGAAAATACATGAAGCATTTGTATTCATAACACTTTTTTCATGTACTTTCAATTTTTTTTATGTGGTATACTAAGAAGTATATATGGAACCAATTTTCTATTTAGTTCGCTAGTTATAACATAGCCCAATAGCCAACTAGGGATCAAGTTTGACTCCTTCAACTCTCAAATAGAGTTATAACTCTCACAATTATAGATTTTTTTCATAGTACCAATTTGGATAGCCCCTTTCCCATGAGTAACGAGGGTTGACATGACTTCCTCTTGAACCATGGTGGTTAAACATGTTAGCTAAAATTGTAAGCGGCATAACTTTTCAATAAAAAAATTGATTGAATTGATTCTTACATTGTTGGAAAGGTATTTGAGCATAGAATAAAGTCATCGGGTCTTGCACTTAGGAGATAATATTTAATTCCAAAGAAAACCATTTTATGCCTCAAAATTCCCTAAAATATTTTCATATCCCAATTATCTAAACTAGGTCCTACTGATAAAATTTATTTCGTAGGTATATTCCTACAATTGTTTCACTCTAAATGCATCAATATGGATGAAAAAAATTATAATGACCCAATAAAGATCAAAATTTGAGTTCAAAATTGATACAATAATTCAAATTAAATATATCTCTATTACAAAGTCGTGTCTTGTTTCACCAATCATAGATCTTCCTTCTATTCAATTTTTTAGACCCACCACAATGTTAGTGGAGGGGTGTGAGTACATGAAAATCAAGAGTATTAATAAGATATGTTAATGGGTGGAAAAAGCCAATGTTTTCTGGCTTGATATTTTTCCAAATTTGACACATGGCATAATTTATACCTTCATGATTGACAACAACATTGACAATGGAACTTTTTTCTTAATCGTCAAAATTTTGAAAACTTAAGTAGATCAAGGTAGAACTTTACTTAAAATCTCTCCACTTATTTAGTTGATTGTTGTTAACTAATGTTAATTTATAGTCACTATGTTAGTGTAAAACTGATAATAACATAACAAGTTAAATTCAAGAAAGAATGAAATCCACAAAAATAAATAAATAACAAATTGTTTGTTGTACTAAAATAAATTAAAAATATTGTATTACAGTAATTATAAAATGCATAAATTAAATAAGAAAGATAGATATTTAAAATTGGATATAATTTTTTAATTAATTTTTAATCACAAAATAATTAGATTCATGTTTCTTTTTATCTTTGTTAGTGGATATTTATTATTGATAATTTTATCATGTTTAATAAAATATAATTAATGTTTTCTATTTTAAAACTAATGTAGGCTACCTCTTTTTGGATCACTGTCACTTAATTGAGGTAGTGTGGTTTTCCTTGAACAATAGTGATGAGTCATCCTCCATTCACAGATAGTAGCTAGTGATGTCTATGCTCAATGCCATCTAAGTTATGATAGGTTTTCCGAGTGTATTGAAAACTAATGTAGCCATATAAATTCAATGATTAGTAAATGTCAATAAACATAAATCCATAATAAACATCAAAATACAGTTCATAATGCATCTCAAGTTGTTAAACAAACATAAGAATGAACTAGATTATAACTTTATTTAAAATAATAAGTATTGTTATCACTGGAAAATCGGACAAGAAAAGATGACATTATTAAATTTTAGGCAGAAGGATTTATAGGGCTGAGGAACATTAGAGGATGTGAAAAATTTTAAAAATTCCTAAGGTCCAGAGGAAAAATCAAATTGCACACCAAGTACTCTAGAAAAACGCGTCTTTGCGTGCATTTTTCTTTGATAAGTGCACCTTTGCACGAATTGTACGGTCCTGGGAGTGGTGCAAGTCACTTTCCAGGACCATAAGGCACACTCTAGGAAATGATCCCACACTTGACGTTGCCCAAAGATAACTGCCTAATCCAAATTGGGACCTCAAGGGAGCACACAAAGAAATCAAGTGGCACACAATGGAATCAACCCTCTCTCTTGGGTTGCCATCCACCAATGTACCAAGAGAGGGAAGGAGAATTTGAGTTCATCTATAAAAGGCCACCAAGAGATGAATAAAGGGAGAGCACATTGTTATGCTGACCAAAATTTCTTTGAGGCAATCCAACAGTGTGCAATCTAGAGCAGAAGTAGAGAGGGGATTCGGTTGTTGGCCATCCAACAACTTCAATCCTTTGGAGTAGAGAGAGAGACCTTGCACCAAGCAGCTAGAAGGTAAAAATTCCTTGCATCAGGTATTAGAACTCCATAGTTCTAAGGGTCCCTTGACAAGTGTGTAAACGTAGTATCTTTCTTCTTAACAGCAAGAAATAAGAGGGGACATTGATGCCACCATTAGTATTATTGTTATGTTTGAATCTTTATGATATTTCGTGTTTATGTTTAGTTTAGTCTTGTTTTCTCTATACATATGCATACTATATCATGATTTAGTGTGTTTAATGTTTTATAGCATGTTCACTAACTTGCTAACTCTTTTGTTTATCTGCCTGTGACCAAGGCTTAGAGGCAGCAACCACTCCTCCTAAGAAATTGTGGATTGGTACACAATGGGTGCACCAAAACCACAACCATAGGATTGGAAACTCCACTAACTTTACTTTTATAGTTAATTTGGTTGTGCCTGTTGTAGTGACCTTTTCTCTACTCTGGAGTGTTTCTTGGACAACTCCCCCTCTTTTCTTCTCTGCTCATTCACCCCTAGTGAAAGTTTGAAGTTCAAAATATCTTCAATTTTTTTTGCAGGAAATTTGCACACATTTCACTCAGACAGACGTGCCCTATTACGCAGGTGCAACCTTGACCTATGTGCAAAATTTCGCGCCTGTATGAGACATTTGCACATGGAAACCAGAGACAGAAAATCTCTATTATTTTCCTCAATTTCCCATTTGTAAAGTGGTTGGCATCCCAGAGAAAAACTTCCGGCACTGTGTGAGGTGTCCCACGACTGTTTAGAACTTGCTTTTGGCTACGTTTGAGTATTGCTAGTTGCTATTTTTAAATTTCAAAGTTTATCTTCACAAAAGACCACATAGTTTAAGTAGGGGGGAATTTACTGGCAATCTGAAATAACTCATTTTTGTGAAAATAGAAACCAAGAACACATAGATAATTAGCTAGAGTAAGTGTCCCTAATCCACATAGGCTTAGCTAGTTTTCATTTTTCCTAGTTAAGTCATTAATTTTAGTTTAATTTTTAGCACTAGGAGTTGGGACCAGGAATTAATTATCTTAAGAGAAGCAAGTAATATCTATTGCCTTTGCACCTTTTGGTGACCCTAGGAAAGCATATGAAAGCTCTCTTCTGATAATTTTCCAACTCCCTTTAGTTGATCACTTAGATTAACTAGGAAAAGTTGTAAGTGACCCACTATCCGCACATGATTTTCTTATAGCAAGGAAAAATCAAACATAGATTAATAGAGGACATGTAAAATATCTGTTCACTTTTTTCTCACATGCTTCCACACCATAAGTGAGGTAAATAATCCTTAAAAATAACCTAACTGAACTCACTAAGTTTCCCTACAAGGGCTACAAAAAAAATTATAGTTCAGGTTAGGACCATGGGGGTAGGAATCCAATAAGATGTCATGGTCAGTTTACATCTTAAGACATAGAAGTTGATTGATTAGGGAGCTTTAAAATCCGTCTATATGCCCATGGAAAAGAAAACCCGAGTTCCACAGAGACCCGATTTAGAGGGGGTTAAGCTTAGGCTCAATGCATGCAGTATTATTTAGGGCTATCTGAACCATATAATGCTCGGTACTGGTATCTGATTTACCAAGAAGCTCAAGACTCAAACGCTCATGTGGGATGACGATACTCAGTGGCCAAATCTAGGGCATCCTTCCCTATAGGTGATGGTGCAGGCAACACTAGATCCTCTACACATTACCTTGGTCAATTCTTTGCTTGCTGGAAGGCGTCGCTAGTTCTTTCATGATGTTAGCCCCAATACCATCAGAAGCTATCTTCGCAAGGCCAAGTTACAATTGAGAGTGTGAAGATTTTTTAGGTCTCTAGGATTTTGAGTATCATGCGCAAAAAACAACCAAAACCTCTTTTTGATTGATTGATCACATAGAAATAATTTAAAGGAAAATTAACTTTTGTTTTCGCTTTGTTTTATGTATGTGGTCACCATTTTTTCTTTGATACTACATCTCTCATATAACTGAAGATTTTTTCTGAAACCATACCTAGTTGACACCATAACGGACCCAACAAGAACTCATCAATCTAGACGTATTTTGGACCTCCCCCCATTACTAGGAGGGGTTCCATGTCTTTCACCATTTAGGCATCAAAGACTGAACACTGCCACCCTTATTGGTTCATCCTTTATCAGGGCATACTTAGTTGGGAACCCTCGAGGGTCACCCAACACCACACCAGTGGAAACCCCCACAGGTTCACCACATACCACTCCTCCCACAACCCCTAGGGGGCAGAGGAGTGCTACCCATTCGAGAATTCAAGTGAACACATAGTCTAGTACTTCATAGAAAAACCCATATCTAACTAGAAAACTGTGTCCTCATAGTGTGCAATGGCTCCCAACCTGCAGTCACTGTTCTTAGCATCGTTGAACTTACCTGATCCAACCAAGTTAATGAATGACCCTATTGAACACAACCCAACATGTCCCCATGCTCGCGAAGCTCCCTTCAGACATTCCAAATTTCTAAGAGAAGCAAGTGGAAGACCTAGGAAATCACATAATGAATTTCCACTTGTGTTTTTTGTTGAACAACATCATTGATGATACTATTATACTAAGACTATTTCAGCACACCGTAACCGGACTAGCTGCAAAATGGTATGTGGAGCAACCTTATTCTACACATGGAACCTTTAATGCCCTCGCTACCACGTTCCTCACATATTTTCAGTTATCCATCCACCATGATTCCGAGATGGAATTCTTGACACATTTTAGACAGCCATGAGCCGTCCATATCTCAGACCATCTCCATGAATGACTACGACATCGTAGTTTGTTCAAAGAAAAAATCGACGATCGAGTTCTGCTGGACCTCTTCCTGAACACTCTCACTGCAGAGATTTAAAAATATCTAGCAACCCAAAAACCAACATCAAAAGAGCATTCCATCAGTAAATACCAGCAGCTCGAACTGATTTATACACAATCAGGATACATTTATAACATCCTACTTAATGTCCTGCGCCTGCAAAATTATAAGGAAATTCTAGGCGTGTCAGATTCTGCAGACAGTTTGATTGGGTTACTAACCCGAAATCACCTAGGCAGCAGTAGTCAATACCCCAGTTACGCATATGATCCTAACTAGAACATCCCACAACTTGGCACCTTTTCACAATATGACCACTCTTGTGCGATCTATGTTGAATATGGCCATTGCACTCACCACTGTCCTGATCTCTCTGAGCTGAAGAATCTTTAGGGTAACTGAGGACAAGGGGGATCCTCACAATAGACAACTGTCATGCAAGAGCCTTTTCCCCATGAAGGGACAATTAGCACCCAACATCAGTAAACAAATCTCGATGATTGCAGAAAAAATAGCTATGAATTCTACATGACTAGTGAAGAAATGTTTTTTCAGACATGGAATCGAAATTACGATACCCCACCAGACACCAATTCGTCAAGGGCTAGCACGAGTGATCCAACATCACCGTTGACTATATCGAAGATACCTATTGAAGCTTTTCCAAATATGCATTGGGGGAATTTTGAGGTCTAAAATGGGCCTCCTAAGAAAAATGTACAACCAAAATAAACTTTATAAGAACTAATAGGATTCAAGATGATGATGTCAACCATGGGGGATGATTCGACATTTTTGGATTACAAACGTAAAAAGAATAAAAAATAATAAAATAATAAAAATACTTTTTCAAATCATATTTTCAACTTATCTCCTTAAGTTTTTACTCAAATTTCGAGAAGGAGTACTCTTTGGATGAAAAATTTGATTCCTCATCCAAGGAGTACCCATGCTGCATACTTTTGATAGACCCTGCTACACGAAAAATGAGAAATACACGAGAAAACATGTTTGTAATAACATTTTTTCATGTATTCCTCATTTTTCGTGTAGCAGGGTCTATCAAAAGTATGCAACATGGGTACTCCTTGGATGAGGAAATAAATTTTTCATCCAATGAGTACTCCCACTTGAAATTTGAGTAAAACCTTAAGGAGATAAGTTGAAAATACAAGTTAAAAAAGTAGTTTTTTATTTTTTCCGACTAAAATTTGATGATGTAATCTAATCCTATTTTATTATTTCCACTATTATTTTATAATTTACTTAGGATGCCCATTTTAGAGCTCAAAAATCCCCTAATGGTCTAAGGGACCAAGTAGGTGAGGAGGAAACCATTCTAAAGCGGCCCATAACTATAGCATTATGGAAAATTTAGCCCAATCTCCCGCTGGCATGTCAGCTTTGGAGGTATTATAATCATGCCAAAAGTAAAGAAAGCCTTGCTATCTGCATTAGGTGCCATTGACCTTGCCAATTTGCTCCTAATGGCTCTCATTTTAGACAAATCCACCCCTAGGCTTCCTTCGATGGTCGCCTTCCAGATACCGTTGTCAGTCCAAAACATTACCATTCACCGTTATATCATTGACGAGGGGACATCCACATGCATCATGTCAAAAAAAGTCTAGAAGAAGTTAGGTTCTCTCGAAATAAAGCCATCAGACATCACACTCAGAGCATACAACGAGCACGCACCTACTCCCGTCAATCTCTAACAAAATATCTCGGTCTGCTTAGCCAAAAAGACAATCCTTATAGACAATGAAGTCTTGGATGCTCAATTGGATTACAATATACTCCTTGGGTAGAGTTATATGTATGCCATGTCAGCCATAGCCTCCTCCGTCTTTCGAACCATGATGTTCCCCCATGAGGATCACATCATTATCGTCGACCAATTGACATACCACAACAAGCGATCCCTAAATAATATTGATGTCATCATACCTTATGTAGACACATCTGCTGAGACGCTTACATGGTACCAAGAATATGGCCCCGACAAGTTCAAACTGTCATATATCCTCAGGTCATTTCAAGGAGATCCCCCTTTTATACCAGAATCATCATTTGATATCGAAGAGGCTCCGATGTGCATGATGTCTACATCAAGCACCAAAGTCAGCCAAGAGATAGAGACAAGCAGTAACGACACTGAGACCTTGGCCATGACAACCTCTCTAGCCTACACCACCTCCTAAACTTCTCTTCCCCCCATCTGGTTTTGTCTCACAGCAGGTCTTGGCCACAGTGGTCTTACCAAACTTATCATTCGCAATTCCAGTTTGGTACCTAGTCCCACCTACTACAATGGGAGTCACACACGTCACCTCTATAAGTTTAATCCCCCTTAGTCCAAAGGAGGCCTTGTATGTTAAGGATATTGTCACAAACATCCCTTCGAAGGAAACTCCCATCGCAAAACTGATGGTTACGACCAAGAACACAAGTAAAAATGGGAAGAAGGTATAAAATCCCACCATGCAACGGGAATTACAACCTTGCACCATATGCGACATAGTAGGCCACCCTACCCACATCTACCCAAAGCTAGACAAGTTAAAACCACTCCTTAGCTTTGCGATAAATATCGCAGCAACAAGTTCCCATAAAAAGGAACCAACCACCAAAAATCAAGGCAAGGAATTGTGTACCAATCATCATATGCGCTATCTGTGGCCATTATGGGCACTACACCCATAATTTCCCAAAAAATAGGCAATACAGGGATGCCTTGCACGCCATTGAGCAATACTATCAAGAGGATCCCTCCATCCAATCAACTAAAGATGAAATTCGTGTCATTTTATACCTACAAGAGGAATGAAAGTCACAAAAAAGACTCCCAGCCATCCCCCCTCCCCCTATCGAGCACTATGCACTTTGTAACAAACACGATCATTTCATCGTTGAATGTCTAGCCCTAGAATTGTTTCAGCGATGGTATCCTGTCCATGTAGTATACCACGCTGACCTTCTAGCCACCCAATATTTGTGTCAGATATGTGGTGGAAATCACCCATTATGCCATTATAACTACATCCCTCTATTCCATACAACGTTAACTAGTTTGTGCATAGCCGTAGTACTATGCCTCTCCCTAGAAGATGACTCTAAAATGGAATCCATAGATAGCTTGATGACGCAAGAAGATGTGAGGAGTAGATCCATCCTCTTCTCGGCAGCTGAAAAGTGACCAGTCGAGGAAACCTTTGTCACATCCAATCGCCCTCCACGAAGAAGACCAACATATGTGTTATGTAACACATGCAATCATGTGGTCGCCACATGCCCTGACCTAGAAGCAATACGTTGCTGGTACCCGACCGCATCACCAAACGAACAGGATGGTAACCCCCATGTAAGGCTGTTTTTCCTAGTGTGTCAGAGAAAACACTATGAGCAGCGCTGTATGTATATATTGCAAGTGCGCCCTTTAACTGACATGATACATATATTAGAGATGAAATGATGAGATCTCATCAATCTAGAGCCAAAAATCCATAATGAAAGGAAGATCGTGTACAGGTAGTGTACTCCATACCCATTCCAGCATATTGTGCAAGTTAAGAAGATGCTCCAACCAAGCACGACCCATGTTCATCCTAGGAAAACATGCGGGCTATGTGACAGAATTAGCCACCAGGTCAATCAGTGTGAATATATAAAGCACCTCGCAAATAGTTTTCGCATAGTCTCTTCCCTCCCACAAAGACATCTCTCTAACCAAGAGAAGATCATGCATTGCTATTGCCGGATTTGCTCACAATTTCATCATATAATAAAATGTGATCATCTCCCAAAGCTTAGAGCGAAAAAAGCAGCATTAAGTATACACTAGCCAAGGGAGCTAGACATACGCAAGCCAAAAACTCAGAAATTATATTAGAGGATCATCTCCCCTACGTCTGATCCCTTCCGAGCGTCCACTTCTGGGACGAAGAGTAGTGTTGGTTCCCACACAATCTACTCAGTTGACACATTGGTACCGTGAACCATTTGCACCGGTCATAACCATGAACTAGAGCCATGCCCATTAATGGAAACATTCAGGCACCTCTGTACCAAGAACAACTTTCAACACACGGAAAGTGCCCAACCTAAAGAGGAATCTAGCTTTGCACTCATGCAAGCTCCCATGATGAAAAATCCTACCATACAAAACACCGACGACATGATACACCATATATGATTCATATCATCATGTATCAGAACCATGACTCGGGCTTTCTTCTCATCTTCCATAGGTGTCGAGTCAGTTGCAACTACAAGAGTAGCTGTTATTTGTAGAAACCGAATTATCCACAGTATCATAAAGCAATTGTCAACGTTTTGAATCCCAGCGGGGATCCATCTTCAGGATGAGAAATGAATGAAGAATGAAAGAAGGTTGCAAGAGGTCAAGGTATAAATAGTGAAGGCTAATGATGATGATTAGAGGAGCCAACAATAAATTATGCTAATTAATTAAAAAAAATTATTTTATTAAAATTTTTAACTAAAATTATTTTCTTTTTCTCTTAAGCTTATTATTATAATGTCATTTTAAATGATAAATATTTAAAAAGTTCTAATAAATATTTTAAAAAATTTTAAATAATTATTTTTTTATTTTTAGTCATCTATATTATTAATTGAATTAATTCTAATTCTAAAATAAACCCCCTAAAATAAATTCTAATTTATTATAAATTTAATATTTAATGTCTAAAAATAATTACAATGTCTAAGTTATTTTAATGTAAGGGAAAAAATTAAATAACACTAATAGGACATGATTTTTAATCTTAAAAATATACATAAATATATGATACTAAATGAATTTTAATCAATTCTCATCAATTAAACCCTAATAAATTTTCAACTTTAAAATTTTAAATTTCATATTAATTAATTCCTAATAAATTTTAAATTCTAAAACCTTATTAAATTTATAATATCCCTAAAATAATAATTAATGTCTAAAATTAAAATCAAAGTCTAAATTTTATTTAACTTCTAGAGTAACCAAATTTGCTAAATTCTAACCTAAGATAGTGAAATTAAATTATAATTTAAGAGAAAATATTAATTAACACTAATATGATAGTTTTTAAATAATATACCTAAATATAAGTTACGAAATGAATTTAATCAATTCTCATTAATCAAACCATAATAAATATTAATTCTAATATTATTTATTTATTTTTTCATATTAATTAATTCCTAATAAATTTTAATTCTAAAACTTTTTTATAAGTTACATTTAAATTTTTAATTTTTAATAAGTTTCCATTTACTCAATAAATATTAATTAATTAATTTTTATTAATAGAATAAAAATTAATTAATGAAAATAATTATTACGAGTAAGTGGAATAATAAGAGTTTCTAAGCTGACACGACCCTACACTAGTTAACTAAAAAGGAAGGAGAAGTATACCTGCAAAATTATACCTTGGATGAGGATGAACCTAGGGAGAAGGTCTGTATAATAAGAGGTCGCCAATTGTCACTAATCTCATATCCTCAGTCTCTGTTGATGTTATGCGGGTGTTTTATAATCTCTAGCGCTTCTCTAATCTTATGTCTCTGATAGTGTTCCTCCCTTGCAATGATTCTAGCATCCTCAAGGCGTAAGTGATGTTTTGTTTTTGAGGAGTGATCAACAAGAGCCGAGGTTCGTGATCACTCATGTTTAATATCGACATCATGCTCTTTTAGATGCTTCTAAAGAGAACGACCAATTTTTCCAATATAAATCTTCCCACAAGAATAATAAATCTTGTAAACACCTTTAAGCTGACCCTCACTAATGCTATCTTTAACTGAGCGCATATTTTGTCTAATGGTTCCTGCTACTGAGAATTGTGCAAAAATGTTACTCTTCCCCAAAACCCTGGAAATCTTATCTGTCACACCCTTAATGTATGGCAAAAAAACCCTTCCACCACTCTCTTGAGGATCCTGGCATTTCTTGGACACGACAACGCTTTTTGCTCTGTTTATGGCCTTCCTGATTTCTCTTTCCTTATACCCTAAACCCAAGAAAACATATGTTAGGTGAGATATTTCCTCCTCCAAGTGCTCCTCATATAATATTCTAAGGGCTCTTACAGCAAGAGTGTTGAGAACACCAAATTTTTGAGCAGGGTGATGGTAAGATTCAATGTGAAGGTAGCTTTCTGTATGGGTTTTCTTCCTAAAAAATTGATGCCTTAATGTTCCATCTTATTTTCTAGTAACCATTACATCCAAGAAAGGAATGCTCCTTTTTTATTCCATCTCCTTGGTAAAATTAATATCTGCAGAAATTGAGTTGAGGTGATCAAAGAATTTCTCGAGGTTCTCCCTACCATGCGACCACTTTATGTTAGTGTCATCTACAAATCACTTCCACCAAGCTAGACTTAAGGGAGAGGAAGAAAGGGATTTCTTCTCGAAGCTTTCCATGAATAAGTTGGCCACAATAGGTGAGAGTGGAAATCTCATTGCGACACCGGATACCTGCTCATAGAATTCTCCTTAGAAGCTGAAGAAGGTGGATCGTAAACAAATCTAAGCAAGCTTGGCTGTTTCAGGATCTGTGACCTCATTAATAACTTGCACTACTTCATCTAAAGGGATTTTGGTAAAAAATGAAAAAACATCAAAGCTTACCAAGATGTTGTTCTCCTCTACCCTCTCTTTTTCAATAAGCTTGACGAAGTCACTTGAGTCCTTGATAAAGGAATCAATGTTCCCAACAGGAGGTTTGATAATTTTTGCGACATATTTCGCTAGTTCATAGGTGGGGGATTCAATGGTATTGAAAATTGGTCTAAGAGGAACACCATCTTTATGAATCTTAGGAATCCCATAAATTCTCGCAGTGAACTCACAGGAGAGTGTCAATTTCTTCTACAACTTATCATCGAGATGGGAGTTCGAGATTGCCTTCTTAACCTATCTTAAGATCTTTGGCAAGGGGTTGGACTTCAAATTCTTATAGCTACCGCAATCAAGATGCTCTTTCATTTTTATAATATAATCATCCTTATCTAAAACGACAACAACCCCTTCGTATCCACCAACGATGGTGAAAACCTAATCCGTATGCACCCTGTCAAGTAGATGTACCAACGACGGTGCAAAACCAATCCATATGCACCTTGTCGACCGCGTCCGAATCCACTACATCGACGATGGAATCCTTTTCGTGTCTGTTGACCAGCTCTGTTAGGACTAAACCTCTTCCTCACAGCCTTGCACATAATCAATCCCGCTTAGGATCCTTATTTCATTAATATGAGGACATCCTCGAGGCCATGATGGAGCTAGATTATCCATGGGATGCATTGTATCACCACTCGTTTTTTCTCCCTTGAAAAATGTTTAGTCCTGACAAGACTAGAGAACAAGAGATTTACGCGATTGAATTAGAATATTTCCTCCCATCAGGAAAGGTCGATTGGTTCAAGAACCCCATTTCAGCGCTCGATGTGTTCAATGAAGGAAACATGTCAAACATTTCACCTACCATCAAGGTGAATATATCTCCAAATCCTGGAAAGGTCGAAGAAATATCACTGGAGGAAGCATGTTCACCAGATGAGATAACCTCTTACACCCACTTGCTACAAGAGTATCGAAATATCTTTTCATGGGACTACTTAGAGATGCCTGGGATTACTCCCACTATCGTAGAGCACCATATTGACACCTGGCCTGATGTACCATTAATATGCTAGAAACATCATCAACTGCACCCATCCAAGGTAGAAGCAATAAAATGAGAAATCAACAAGCTTCACAAAGCTAGTTTTATCCACCCCATCGCTTACACTCCTTTGTTTTCCAACTCTATTCCCATCATGAAAAAATAGGGCACCATACACATTTGCACTAATTTTCGCAATTTGAACAAAGCATGTCCCAAGGAAAATTACCCTACCCCATTCATCGACCAAGTCATTGATGCTCGTGCAGGTCAAGAGGCCCTCTCCTTCATGGATGACTTCTCTGGGTACAATCAAATTCAAATCCACCACACTTACCAATACAAAACCGCATTCACTACCCCATTGGGCACATTCGAATACAAGGTAATGCCATTCATCCTAAAGAACACTAGAGGCAACTTCAGGAGGGCCATGAATTTTATCTTTCATGACTTGCCACACCTTATCCTTGCATACTTGGAAGACCTCACCCTCTAATCCAAGAAGCACTCAGATCACCTCGAGGATATCTGACTGATATCCCAACGATAACAGTAGTACAACATATTCTTGAACCCCCTTAGGTGCATCTTCTATGTCATAGTAGGAATAATTTTAGGTTTTATAATGTCCCAGTAAGGAATTCGAGTGGAACCCCTTAAGGTCCAAGCCATCAAAGAGGTACCTCCACCTCAAACCCTTAGGAAACTACAAATCTTGTAGGGGAAGGCTAATTTTCTGAGACGTTTTGTCCTAGATTATCCCACTTGCGCTCAAGGATTCCTGCGCCTCCTTTTCCTCGACATCCCATTCAAATGAGATGACCAGGCCCAACAAGAATTTTACACGCTGAAAGACAAATTGTCTTCAACACTGCTGATTAGTCCCCTAGATTACAACAAAGACTACATCCTGTATCTATCAGCATCCGAGACCTCTTTTTCTGGAGAATTGATCCAGGAGGGCCCAGATGGGAAGGAGCTTAAAATATATTACGTTAGAAAAAACTTATCAAGCTCTGCATTAAGATATGAGCCCGAAGAAAAGAATGCCCTAGCACTAATTCATGCAGTCCAAAAAATTCTCCACTACATCATCTTAAAGCCCACAACGGTCATCGCAGATATTAATCCCATCAAACATCTACTCACGTGTCGTTTAATGAACCAAAAATACGCTCGCTGGATAATCATTATACAAGAATACGATTTACAATTTCGCTCCCCCAAGAGAAAAAAGGTGCTAGTCTTAGCAGAGTTCATTACGGACCTCCCAATTCATACCAAAGGATCACCAGTCAATTATTCGATACCAGATGAACATATCTTCCTCGTAGCAACTAAATACCCTTAGTAAAAAGATATCCTTATCATTTTATGAACCCAAAATTTCAGACCCCACCTTACTCGTGACGACCGTCGGTGCATTCGCCACTAGGCCCCCCGATACCTCCTTATGGGAGATGTCTTATAACGACGGGGCATAAACACCATTTTATGATGATGCCTTACTCATGACCAAGCAGAAAAATCCCTTAATGACTGCCACAACGAAGATTATGGCAACCACCTCTTCGGAATGGCCACTGCCCAAAAATTCCTACGGGTAGGATATTCCTAGCCCACTTTATTTTGTGACTGCATTTCAGTAGTCAAGTGGTGAGAGATATGTCAACACTTCAATCACAAGGCAAGAGCACCTCCCACTTCCCTGCACCCTATCATTGTCACTGGTCCCTTTTGTAAATGGGGGATCAACTTCATGACTTGCAACCTTGCATCGTCGGGCAATCAAAATTACCTTATTTTAGCTTTCGATTATTTCACCAAGTGTGTAGAGGCTATGCCCACATATGACAACACCGCATAAACCACTACACGATTTTTGTTTAACCATGTCATTTCCCAGTGCGGCGTACTCAAAGAGTTAGTCTCCAACCATGGGAAACACTTCGAAAACAAAGTTTTTCAAGAGATATCTCACCATCTTGGATTCACACATGAATTCAAATCACCGTACTACCCACAATCAAATGGATAGGTAGAAGCTATGAAAAAAGTCCTCAAAACAATGTTACAGTGTATGGTGAATAACCACAAAAAAAAATGGCACTAGATGATTTTCTCCGCCCTGTAGGCATACCGCACGACAATGAAAACATCAGCAGGGTTCACACCTTTCCACTTGGTGTACGGGGTCGAAGCCATGATTCCCATAGAACATGAGATCCCAAATTTACATGTCACCATCGAAGTCCTCGATGACACCCATCCTCTAGAGCAACACTTGGTACAACAAGAGTTCCTTGACGAAAGTCAAGGAAAATCGTTACAACACAATGAGGCCCATAAGAATTAGGTGAAAGCATCATTTGATCGCAACATAAGCTCTCATTCATTTACTGAGGGAGAGTTAGTCCTCTGCTACGATGTTGCAAAAGAAGCCCTAGGGCTAGGAAAGTTCGAAACTTTGTGGAAAGGATCCTAGATTATAAAACATTCTCTCCTAAAGGGGACATAAATCTTGACAGACCCAAAAGGAACATGCCTCAAAAACCCCGTCAATGTATTTACCTTAATAAATTCTACCCATAAGGGACAAGAGGGCTCAGCCCTAGAGTCAATGTACCTGCACCAAAACCTTAATTTTTGATCAAATATTTGTCACAAAAAATGCTCTAGTGTCACAAATGGATTTTCAACCCTACCATTACTTTGGATTCGCTGATGGAGCATCGTGATGGTCTCAAAGTTTGGTCGTAGCTACATGGGTCATCTATCACCCTGGCTGATTGCCCTTCTTCACTAACGATGTATGCATTGGTTCAGTGACAAAAAATCAGGCAGAATATGATGTTGTCATTGGAATTATGTGTGATGCCTTCAATCAAGGCATCCGACATTTTTATATCTACCTCAATTCCAAGTTAGTGGTGTCATAGTTAAACCAAGAGTTTGAGGTATGAGATTCACATCTGTTTAGAAAATACTTGCATGCAAAAAGATTAAGCTGTCAATTTGATCACTTTACATTCACACATGTGCCAAGAAATCAAAACTAGACAATAGATCACATAAACAACCATATCCTAAACTGGAATGCATCTTGGATAAAACGTCATACATAAAAAACATAGATACCCATCAACACAACACACAATTCATATAAACATATCAAAAAGGGACACACAATATAGAGCTACAAAAAAGATCTCTCTCTCATATATATATATATAACAAAAAATATATGTCTGAGTACAAAAAATAGATCGTACCTCTGACCCATAAGTCAGCCAAAAAATACACAGATACAAGTCAACAAAAATAAGGGAAGCACTATCATAACGAGTGCTTTCCCTATGTAAAACAAGCCTCTAGGGCTGTGCTCCTCTAGGTGGGGCATCTAGACCCATGGTTTCTCCTGGTACCAGTACTGGAGCCATTGTCAAAATTGAGATCGCCACCCGACGCAAAGTCTGTCTATAGCCCCTCTCCTCGGTTATCAGTGTCTCTAACCACACATCATCGAGGTCATCCACAAACCCTCGTGTAGGCATTCCCTAGGTCAAGCGGTCCACTTGACCCCATGCATCCTCTAGAACATGAGCCATGAACTATAGAGCATCCATCTACTCCATCACCTTTGCAATGCGAGCCTCTGCCGACTCGGCGCGAGCGATCATCGTAGCACATTTGGCAGAAGTCGAGCTTCTACTCTCCTCCGAGGGGCCAGCCTCCTCGCCAGGTGCTCCACCCTGAGGCTACTATGGAACCCCTCCCTATGCCCCAACTATGTGTGGAGCACCTCGTGGCCTCCGGATCAGATTTTGTCCCACCAACCAAGCCACAAGACGCCCTACCTTGCCAACATCTGCAAGAGTAACAAAGCTATGTTAGTGTCATCATAATACACATATAGAGAATAAAACATAAAAACATACCTGCTGGCACCTATGCATATCCCACAGGAAGACCTATGTCTGGGTCTCCACGAAATTCGATCCTCACATAAGGGAAAGTCAGGAACATTTGAGGATTGGCCTCAAATCAAGCCTCTGTAGTGACGTTCCAGTAACGCCCCACTTGACCTCCCCCACCTCGAGGCATCATGGAGGCCCACCTCTTCAGTAGGCATGACCAATGCAGGCCTAAAAAACACCACTCTCTCATACATTATGCTACACATGATGCTATCATATGTAAAAAAATTATATCCATCACAGACCTTTGAGATCTGAGCCAACATCCCGTCATAGTAATGACGGGAAAAACAAAAAAAGTTTCTGGCCCTCAGCCACCACAGAACACGGATCTATAAGCCCGACACCTGATTGGATGCACGTGACCCCGTCAATTGCACAATGGCTACCAGAGCACACTACTCATCCAGGTTAGTCATTAAGGCTATTTGAATACACCCCTCCATGAGAGGGGCCCTGCCACAATGGTTTGCCGAGAATTGCTGAAGATCCACTCTCCCAGGGGGAAACGGATAAGGAAGTGGCTTGTCCTGAGGCAGTAGTCCGAAAACGAAGTATATATACGTCTCAAGACGGATAGCTATATTTCACCCCTACAGCACCATAACCTTGCGTTTCCTATTCTAGCATCGGATCAGGTAGCGCAATAAACGATCATGTGATTAAAAGAGGTCATTCTCCAAGAACTTGAGAAGACCCCAACTTGCCAGCTACTAGCATGCATTAGCATGCCAATGCAACTCGAAGGTTAGGCCAGTCCCTCTCCCTCCACAACATCTTGTCATCAAACAAGCACACATCAGTGACATTAAAAGCACCAAAAACTGAAAAATTTCCCAAAACAAATTTAAAAAAAAATCGCTTTGGCTTTTTGCGCGCCTGTTTCTCAGACAACAACGTAAAATATGTGCCTTTTTCTCACACAAATGCAAAAATGGCGTGAAAAAATCCATTACACACATGATAATTTTGCATAAAACCCTTAGCTTTGCACGAAAACTATGCACCTATTCCTTGATCGCTCGCGCGAGAAAGGAAAAAAATTTCATGGGTTCCATACAAGCCCAATTTGTATAGACCTTGGCCCAGGCATACTGAAAAAATTAAAATGAAGGACATCATGGGGCCTACCTGGCTCAAGAATCACGAGTCTCGAGTACTCACGCTGACCGCAACGACAAGAACAGCTTCGCAAAATCCTTTGACCTCTCAAAACCTCAAATACTCAAATGTCGCAAATGAGCTAAAATGAGCCATATTGGCCTATATGTTGCCCTTTTTAGATTATTTGGAGGACCATAACGAGAGCTTAAAGGGCCCAATTGTAGAACCAAAAGAAAAATAGTGATTAGCACCTGATAATGCCCAAAGGAGGCTCCACACATTCACACCTCCGAAAACATAATTTTTCAGGGCCAACTGGTATGCCCACTCTCATCTTCTTTTCATTCAACACATGTTTTTCAATAATATTTGAATTAGGAAGATGCTTTTACTTGGGGTAATTTTTTTACAGGAATTGCACAAACCATCCACCATCCCATATACTGAAGGTTCCAAGGTAGGTATCATTCTACCCTTAGCATGATAGAGTCCTAGAAATACTTTGCATATCTTGGCATCATTTCTCCACAAGAAATTAACCATATGTTCCAAGCACCTGACCATGTTTATCATCTCCCCACCTTTCACATGATAAACCTCCTTTTTGGTCGGTAGGACCTCCCATCCATGATGCCCATCACTTAAAGTAGACCATACATTAGAAAAATCATGACGCCATGGCCATACCAATTCAGTCTGGCAAGCACTTCATGCCCATTCATCCACCATGCATCAAGTCAACTTTTACCATATTGAAATAAAACCCATTTCCCAGACTACCATGTTTTTCAAGAAGATATAAAGGGCACCATTGTGCCTCACATTTGGCCTACCATACCCCCATCAGCATAGCCCATCTGAAATATTTTCCATCCGCTTCATCAACCCCATACAAGATACCAACCAATGGGGCCCCCACCCTTAGTTAAAAGACCCCCCTTAGACCACTAGTGAGCGAGCACTTTTACGTTTAGGGATACTCGTCTCTGTGTTTTGTACAATCCAATCCCATTGTTTCAGTTTTTTGGTAAGTGTAAAAAGACCACAAATTGTGAACAAATTCCCCCACTCATCCATCCCTTTTTCCTCCCGTGGTAGTAGCCCCTAGTCACCTCTGGTTAGAGTATCACACCTTTCATGCATAAGCCATCATAACATTCATAACCAACATACACCCACCCTAGAATTCCTACTGACTCCAAGGATTTCCTCATCAGAAATAGTCATGACTGCCACCAAGCTGTTTTTTTATACTCCAACCTTGGGCCAATGAATCCCTATCATCAGTTTTTAGTCACCCCTTGCCATCATGCCTATGTTAAAGCTATCAAATCTGAGGCCCTAGTCCCTTGCATCAGTAACTCTCTCGTTCGGTTGAGGCTTCCTTTTTTTCGACTTCAACTCCCATTCTCCAAAATGGAAGTGGTACCATGGATGGCCCCTCACCACAATAGGGGCATCCTCGGGTGGCACTGCGGGAATCATCATTGCCCACATATTTCATCGATCCTCCTAACATTCAAATAAAACATAAGCATTCATGTTAAGATGGTATTGTACTTTACAACCATTGCACTCTGCTCAAATTCATCTAAGACCCGTGCCATTATAAGCATCTCTTTCAACAATAATTACACGAGAAGGTCCCAATCATACACCTATGCATACAATGAGAATTTATATGCCATACCAAGATCACGCATGTGGGCACTACATTCCTCCTATTGTCAAATAAAAAATGCCCCTGAGGGCGTAAAAATCGTCATCATCAACAAAATTAATAGATCACTACCATACTAGTGACACAGATAGAATATTTATCTGTCAAATATATTTTCTTAGCTAGCCAAAGCATCACGAGCATGGGACATTCTCGCCTCATAGAAAAATTGTATTTATTGTATCATAATATTTCTTATAGGGTTCCCACATGACATGGTCACTCTTCAACCCGCTGTAAGGTGTTTAAAACTTTTAGCTATACGCAGGTCTCTCTCTCTCTCTCCATACAACACACAGAAAAGAAACTATAATGTATTTCAGCTATACAATTCTTCCTAGACCTCATGCATTAGGGGGCAACTGTTATCACTGGAAAATATGACAAGAAAAGATGACATAGTTAAATGTCAGGCAGAAGGATTTATAGGGCTGAAGCACATTAGAGGATCAGAAAAATTTAAAAAATCCCTAAGGTCCAGAGGAAAAATCAAATTGCACACCAAGTACTCAGGAAAAATGTGCCTTTGCATGCATTTTTCTTCAATAAGCATGCCTTTCCCCGGCTTTTCCTTGAAAAGCCGTGTGGTCCTAGGAGTGGCAGAAGTCACTTTCTAGGACCACAAGGCACACTCCAAGAAATGATCCCACACTTGGTGCCACCCAAGGAAAACTGCCTAAGCCACCTTGGGACCTCAAGGGAGCACACAAAGGAATCAAGTGGCACACAATGGAATCAACCCTCTCTCTTGGGTCACCATCCACTGATGTAGCAAAAGAGGGAAGGAGAATTTGAATTCATATATGAAATGCCACCAATAGATGAAGAAAGGGAGATCACATTGTTATGCTGGCCAAAATTGCTTTGAGGAAATCCAACAGTGTGCAATCTAGAGCAGACGTAGAGAGGGGATTCGGTTTTTGGCCATCCAACAACTTCAATCCTTTGGAGTAGAGAGAGAGACCTTGCACCAAGCAGCTAGAAGGTAAAAACGTCCTTGCATTGGGTCTTACAACTTCATAGTTCTAAAGGCCCCTTGGAAAGTGTGTAAACGTAGTATATTTCTTCCTAACAACAAGCAATAAGAGGGGACATTGATGCCACTATTAGTATTATTGTTATGTTTGACTCTTTATGATCTTTCATGTTTATGTTTAGTTTAGTCTTTTTTTCTCTCTACATATGCATATTATATCATTATTTAGTGTGTTTAATGTTTTATAACATGTTCACAAACTTGCTAACTCTTTTCTTTATCTTCTTGTGACCAAGGCTTAGAGGCAACAACCACTCCTCCTAAGAAATTGTGGATTGGTACACATGTGCACCAAAACCACAACCACAAATATTATTAATGATAAAAAAATTAATATATAAGTTGAACATGTATACATTTAAAAAATCATATAACAAAATTCTTAACCATGGAATTCATCCCATTTTATCATGGAAATTCTCAATTCAGACCTCGCTATCAATACCACATGCCCAAAAAATCACAAATCATTTCATATCACAATATATATATATATGTTAGGTCCCTATATTACTAGTATAGTCCCTTATTGTTGTTAGTGTAACCCCCTTATTGTTATTATTGTACCCCTGTAACCCCCATATTTTTATTATTGTGCCCTTAAATTATTATTTTTAGGTCGGCTGGGATTACATTGTGGCCCACTAGGATCACATTATGGCCCCATGGACTTCTATATATGGAAAGGAGGTTTTGTAATTTGCATCATCTAAGAATTGTTCATTCATGTAATGTATTGGAGGTTTTCCCCTCGAAGTGGCTTATTTATAAGGCATTGATATCTCTTTTATTCTATTTTTGGAGCTGGTTTCACAACATTTGGTATCAGAGCTTTGGATTCTAGGGTTTCGCTGCTCCAAACAGGTCATCGTGGAATTTTCGCTATAAATTTTTTTCTATGAAGTTTCAGAAGCTGAAATTTTTAGGGTATGAAGTTGAAATCCTGAGGAACATCGTCAAAACATTTTAGAGCTTGGTTCACAATATTTTCGGAGATATGATCTATGGAAGGTAGTGCTTTTTCAGGCTCCCGAAAGAGGTGATCGTGGGAAAATATTCATAAATCTCTCTCTGAGCATCAGATTGGAGTGTTGTAAAAGGTTGTTGCAAGTAAACATAATTTATTTTCTTTACTATCAATTTTAGAGCTAAAATACCAAACAGTGACACGTGGAAAGTCGTACAATTTTGCTCTACTGAACTAGTCCATAATTAGGTCATTGTGGGAGATTGGACATAAATTTGCCTTGGAGAATCCAAATCAAGTTAGACCTGTGGCATTTGAAATATAATTTAGAAGGATACCTTAGTGCCCAATTTAATATATTGAAGAGCCACAATCACAAAGATAATCCAATTTCAATATCGAGCTCCTCAAAAGCAAGAAAACGGTGTTTATTTTTTTATACGAATTGCATAAGTCTTGTTGGAAGAATCAATTTGAATTGATTCCAAGGGCATATTGTAGAATATATATCAGTATTGGGTTAAAAAAAAATGCCCTGTAAAAATAATTCAACACCCATTAAGCCTTCAGAATGCTCTACTATGACTCATGAAGATGAAGAATTGCAACATGATCTATCAAAATTACAAGAGAAAGTGCACCAAATTTTGCTCTCACAAAGAGCAACAAAAAATGAAATGGATGTTTTCAAGAAAGGTGTGGAAGCGAAGATGGATGGTTTGAAGAATAATATGGATGGTTTGAAGAAAGGCGTGGAATCTAAGATAGATGGGATGGAATCTAAGATGGATGACATGGAAGCTAAGATCGATGAAAAAATGAAAGACAACATGGAAAAAATGAAGAATGATCTAAAAGTAGACATGGAAAGTTTGAAAAATTTGATACAAGAAATGTTTCCTAATGGTGAAAATATAGTAGAGGAAACTCATGAAGAGAACAAAATAAATGTTAATCGTGACTTCATAAACTCTAATGTTGGTGGGAAGAACCACCATATTCCAAAAATGGATATGAGGAAGTTTGATGGAAAGGATCCTGTAACATGGATACTATAGATGGAGCAATATTTTGATCTCCATAATGTGAAAAAAACACAAAAGGTATGCATTGCAACTTTACATTTAGAACAAAATACATTTGTATGGTATCGATGGCTTTGCTCCCGTAAAAAAATTGTCACTTGGTCAATTTTTACGGAGGAAATGATAGCACATTATGAGGATACAAAGAGCAACACCTTCTTTAGCCAATTGATAAATCTCAAACAAAAGGGTTTAGTGGGGAGCACATTGAGGACTTCCAAAAATTGAATATAAGGGTAACTGATATTCCAGAGGAACACAGGATTGATCTCTTCATAGGTACTTTAAAGGATAACATCCAACATGAAGTTCGCGTTTTGGAACCTGATTCATCGGAGAAGGCATTCAGGTTGGAAAGAAAAATTGAATGTAAAATTATGGCGACAAGGAAACCTACCACTCACTTCTATAAAGAGGGAAGTGTTGCTACTCCTAGATTTCCACAACCTACAAGGTTGACACCACAAAAATTGGAAGAAAAAAAAGCAAAAGGGCTTTGCTACAGTTGTGATAGAAAATACACTAAAGGTCATAAGTGTGCTGAGAAGAAATTATTTTACATAGATTGTGAAGAGGAAGAAGAAAATGAACAAGAAGAGGATATACACCAGGAACCAACCCAAGAAGAGGAAGAAATGAGTCCGACCATATTGTGTAATGCATTGGCAGGAATTACCACTCCTCAAACTCTCAAGATAGAAGGACATATTAAGAAGAAAAAGGTAATAGTGTTGATTGATTCAGGTAGTACCCATAATTTTATTCATTGTAAGGTAGCCAAGGAATTGAATTGTTTCCTATACCCAGCACCAGAATGTCAAGTGATGGTTGCAAATGGAGGAACTATAAATTGCTATAGAAAATGCCATAATATCAAGCTAACCATGGGGGAATATGTATTGAATATTCCAATGCTTTCCATTCCTATGGGAGGTGTTGATGTTGTACTAGGAGTACAATGATTACAATCTTTGGGGACGGTAGCTTTTAATTTTCAAGAACTTTTCTTGAAATTTTTTTCAGAAGGAAAGGAAGTCGAATTACGGGGTATTGCGGGGAAGCCAAGAAGGATAATAAGCTCTAATGTCATGACAAAGCTTCTAAAGAAAGAACAACGAGGCGTAATTGCACAATTATGCTCACTAGAAGTTCCAACATCAAAATCATCTATTTCTACAAATCTCCAACAAGTCTTGGACAATCATTCCAAGGTGTTTGAAACTCCCAAAGGACTCCCACCTATTCGTGATCATGATCATGCTATTCATTTGATTCCAGGAAGTGTTCCTCCAAACATCAGGCCTTGTAGATATCCTTATGTCCAAAAGAGTGAAATTGAACATATGATTGCATAAATGTTAGAGGCGGGTATAATTCAACCTAGTCAAAGTATAATTCCTATGATTGATGAATTATTGGATGAATTACATGGAGCAATTTATTTTACCAAGTTGGATCTTCATTCAAGATATCATCAAATTAGAATGAAGACTGAAGATATTCCAAAAACAGCATTTCGAACTCATGAGGGTCATTATGAATTTTTGGTCATGCGTTTTGGCCTTACCAATGCACCTTCTACATTTCAAGGGTTGATGAATTCCATTTTCAAACCCTTCCTTAGAAAATTTGTGCTAGTATTTTTTGATGATATACTAATCTACAACAGGTCTTGGAAGAATCATGTTGAACATGTTGACAGGGTGCTCAAACTATTGTAGGAGAAACAATTATATGCAAAAACATCCAAATGTTTCTTTGGAGTACAAGAGGTGGAATATCTGGGTCATATTGTATCTCACAAAGGTGTTAAGGTAGACCCTAAAAAAATTAAAGCCATTAAGGAATGGAAAGTCCCCACAACCATAAAGCAGTTGCGAGGATTTCTTGGGTTAACAGGGTATTATCGCAAGTTTGTTAAGAATTGTGGGAGAATAGCAGCACCTCTAACAACATTATTGAAGAAAGATGCATTTTCATGGACTCCTGAAGCAACTAAGGCCTTTGAACATCTTAAAGAGGCAATGTGCCTAGCACCGGTCTTAGCTACGCCAGACTTCACAAAAAACCTTTATTGTGGAATGTGATGCCTCAGGAAATGGAATTGGTGCAGTTTTAATGCAGGAAGGAAGACCCATTGCTTTTGAAAGTCGTCCAATCAAAGGAAATTATTTACAAAAACCTATTTATGAGAAGGAAATGTTAGCAATACTGCATGCACTAAAGAAATGGAGAACTTACCTAATGGGAAGACACTTCAAGGTAAAAACTGATCATGATAGTCTGAAACACTTTTTGGAACAAAGACTATCTTCAGAAGAGCAGCAAAAATGGGTCACAAAGATATTGGGTTATGACTTTGAAATAATCTACAAAAAAGGAAAGCTTAATGTTGTTGCAGATGCACTCTCAAGAAAGAATGAAGAGGTGGAAGCATTTCTTTATGCCATTTCTATTATCCAACCAGATTGGATAACCGAAGCAAGAGATGAATGGAAGAAGGACAAAGATGTATGGACACTCATTCAAAAGTTGTAGCAAGATCCTAGTACATCTGATACATTTAGTTGGAAAAATGATTCCTTATGGTACAAAGATCGCTTATATCTTTGTAAGAATTCCCAACTAAAACAAAATTTTCTTTTGGAATTGCACACTTCTCCTTTAGGAGGACACTCAGGATTTTTAAAAACTTACCACAGGGTGAAGAAAGATTTTTTTTGGGATGGCCTTAAATCTGATATTCAAAAGTTTGTGGCGGAATGTTTGGTTTGCCAATAGAATAAAGTGGAGACAATTAAGACCCCGGGACTTATACAACCTTTATCCATTCCAAGTCAACGTTGGGAGGAGATTTCAATGGATTTTATCACAGGTTTACCTAAGTCCGAAGGAAAGAGTGTCATCATGGTGGTAGTTGATAGACTTACCAAGTATGCACACTTTTGTGCATTATCTCATCCATTTAAAGCAAGTACAGTTGCTACTACATTTATGGACACAATTCAAAAACTACATGGAAACCCAAGGGTTATTGTGAGCGACAGAGATCCCATTTTTACTGGAAATTTTTGGACGGAGTTATTTTCTTGTTTGGGTACTCAATTAGCTCATAGCTCATCTTATCATCCTCAATCTGATGGTCAAACTGAGATAGTAAATAAATGTTTGGAAGGATATCATCGTTGTTTTGTATCTGATAAACAAACACAATGGGTCAAGTGGTTACCTCTTGCTGAATGGTGGTATAACACTTCCTTCCATACTGCAGCAAAAATGACCCCATTTATGGCACTTTATGGATATCATCCACCATCCATCACATCATATTTAAGAGAAGATTCGAAGGTTCAAGCAGTGGAAGATCACATCGAGCATCAACAAGAAGTTCTCCAACTCTTAAAGGACAACCTGAATTTGGCACAAAATCGAATGAAACAACAGGCAGATCAACATCGCAGCGAGAGAAGTTTTGATGTAGGAGGCTGGGTATTTTTACGGCTACAACCATACAAAAAAATGTCCCTCAAGCAAGCTAAGAAGGATAATAAATTGTCGCCAAAGTACTATGGTCCTTACAAGGTGTTGCAAAAGATTGGTACTATGGCATACAAATTGGAGCTTCCTGCTTCTTCGCAAGTACATCCAGTTTTCCATGTTTCATGCTTCAAGAAGGTTATAGGTGAAAATCTTCCAGTTCAAACAGTATTGCCAGAACTTGATGGGGAAGGGAAGATCATATTGGAACCTGAAGCAGTCATAGAAAAAAGAACTCGACAACTACGGAATCGATCAATTTCAGAGTATCTCATCAAGTGGAAGAACTTACCCACTGAAGATTCTACGTGGGAGGATGAGAATTTTATACAGAAGCACCCAGAGCTACTCAAGCATTGAGGACAACACTTTTTTGAAGGAGAGGGGCATGTTAGGTCCCTATATTACTAGTATAGTCCCTTATTGTTGTTAGTGTAACCCCCTTATTGTTATTATTGTACCCCTGTAACCCCCATATTGTTATGATTGTGCCCTTAAATTATTATTGTTAGGTCGGCTAGGATTATATTGTGGCCCACTAGGATTACATTATGGCCCCATGCACTCCTATATATAGAAAGGAGGTTTTTTAATTTGTATCATCCAAGAATTTTTCATTCATGTAATGTATTGGAGGTTGCCGCGTCGAAGTGGCTTATTTCTAAGGTGTTGATATCTCTTTTCTTCTATTCTTGGAGCTGGTTTCACAACTATATATATATATGGAAACTATTTTTGAAATAAATTATTTCCTTTGATTTAAGTATATTACTAACAATATTCTATAATATTGTATGGAGTTTAAATCCCTACTATCCACATAGTTATCATTATTGGTAATTTTGTCGGATGACAGTGTGGTGAGACGATTGTATCACTAAGATGTTATCCCCTCCACCTGGTTTCAAATCCCATAGGGGGACACCATGTCACGTCATAGTAAGGCTCGAAGGATAGGTGATCTAAATGGGAATATTAGTTTTGTTGTGCTAAGATCAAATTCAGAATATAAAGAAAGTGCTTGAGTATTGAGGTTAATTGCAAGTTTAGTATGAATTTTTATGTGAATTTCATGAGAAAATTAACATAAATAAAACATTTAACAACAACATATAACAGACATGAACATCAACATAAACATTTGCAAAACATCACATGATGAAGGAATTCACCCCGCATCATCTAATTCTCCTTGGTCCAGTTTCTAATGGCTTTTCCTTCTTCCATTATGCTCCAAAGTGTGATTACATGTGTTTAAAATACTCAAACATCTTTGAAACCTATCCCATTAGCTCCAAAATGCCCAAAAATTCCCATCTAGCCTCTTTTTGCTTCAAATTTGGCCAAAAACTGGAGAAGTTATGACCTCCCCAAGTTTCTCCACTAACCGCTCCAGAATTTCCTCGAAGGTCGAGATCATCCTACAAATTCGATCTTTTCCCATGCTAACAGGGTGAAAAATTCCTTATTTTATAGGAGAAATTTTCACCTCATTAAAATTCTCTCTATGGCCTATGGCGAAAAACCGTTTTTTAATTAAAGGTCGTCCACGGTTCCGCTAACCATCGACATGTGGGCCACCCATGTCGCTGACAGTTAGAATATATTATGGGGGGGTCAGGGCTAGCCTCCCACCTAAGGTCCCACTAGTGGTGGTGACTGGGGTTGGGGCTAGACCCCAGCCCCCTCCCCCATATATTCTACATATTAACAATGAAACAAAGCCACAATGTATATAATTTAAGAAATGATCCATGGTGTAGTGGTAAACATTGGTGCTTGTTGCATAGAGGTTGCCAGTTCGACTCCCAAGGGCTCTACTCAACCCTTGCCAAAATTTTGCGGCCCCATGTGCTACCACGTGGTGGCCCCTGGTTGGGCCACATGTTAGCACATGGTTGGCCAAAAATGAACCAGTCAAAAAATTCCACAAAGAACCTGTAATACTGTGCCACATGGAACTCCGAGATTCACCGAAGGAAAAAAAAGGATTGACCAGTCAACCCGCGATGTAGGCATGCCTAGTCAACTGGACGGACTCCTCACTAGTTTGTCCGTATTTTTTTTTTTTAAATTTGCGTGATTGACGAAGTGGACATAATGTGTTTCTGGGAGAATATGGTGTCAATTTTTTGTGAAACGAGTTGTCCCTGATTCACAATGATAAGATCTACGTGGTCGTTTAGGTTCCAAACCATTCTGACAACTTTGAGTTTTGAGCATAAATTTAAGCACTTGATCACACCTCCCCACTGGAAGCTTTTGGACCCCAAAATATATTTCATTACTGAATATGTGGATGAGGGTACAATTCCCTTGCCCTTCCAGTCTCAATCCAATACAATTTTCCAAGAGTAAAAAAATTGAGCTTTTCATGAAAAATGATCTTTTTCCTTGATTTTGGAGACCCTGTCTTGCTGTTGTAGACACCAATATGCTACAATTTCCTAGAATTTGCAGAACAACAGGCTATCCTTGAAGAAACAAACTTGTTCCTACCTCGGTCATCAATCAAAGGAAACTTGAATAACTTGGAAAAGATCTCATCTCTAACATTGTCAATATGGAGATTTTTAGCTTGTCTTGCCTTGCTCTTTTCAAAATTATCTTTCACTATTTGTTGTACCATTTGAAGTCGTTCAATGGAATTCTTGGGTTTGTCCATGTCACCATTAAAAGAAACATCATTCTTACCAATATGACACAACAAATTATAATGCAAATGGTAAACAAATTCCACTACTTGGTTTACTTGACAAAAGCCTGAACGTACATCTTGAAAGTATGCATATTTTTGAACATAAATTTCATGTAAAAAAATGATGTTTGAGTACAATAGTTACACAAATAACATGCCTAGAAGGAATATCAACGAACTTATCGCTTATACCTCTCTTATACCTTTTGGCCAAGTGGAATTGTTGATGAACACCCATAAAATGAAAGTGCCTTTATTGCTGCAACTTAATCATTGTACCATTAACATTTTCTGAATGAAATAAAATGGCATAGTCACTTGCATCAACCTGAAACTCAAATGACCTTTTCAAGTTTAAAAGAGAAAATAAAAGCTGAAATGATACTTTTCTTCGAAGCATCACATGCCTCTTGTTGTTCCCCCCCCCCTCCCTCCCCACTTGAAGACATTTTTCACACATGTCAATGCATGCCAAGGAGCTACAATAGAAGAAATATTAACAAAAATTTTCCTCCAACATTGGGCTGCTCCTAAAAAATCTCTTATTGAGATGAGCATCTTGGGAATTGACCAATCCACAATGGTGTCAAACTTGGAGATGTATACCTTCAACTCACCTCCTCCAACGTCATAGCCCAATTACATAAAAGAAGTGTTACCCAACTCATACTTTGACATCTTCAAAAAAAAATTCCCATGCCTTACAACATCAAGTATTTTTTCTCTTCTACATGACATGTTCATAATGAAATTTTCTAAAAATGAAAATTTCATACAAGTGGACCATCACATCTAGAAATGGATCCAATTCATTGTTCTTGATATGCATGAAAGTAGTAGGAGTATAAAAAAGACCATAAAACATAATAAGCCATTCAAACAAACCCCATTTGATGTTAAATTTCATCTTCCACATACCTCCTTCAACAACTCTTCTTTGATGAAAGCCACTCCTTTTGTGCCTCACAATAAAATTCTTTCCATTCTTCTTGGGCACCAACAATAGGTGCATTGCATGGCAGAATATATGGTCGAGTTATTCCATTGTTCAACAACCTTTTTCTTTGCTTTGGTATTGCTGCACTTTGCATTTTTGACATCCAATGTATGCCAATGTCACAAAGAGAACCTTCTTGTTACAAAATATTTACCAAGGATAAAATCCAAAAATTATTTGGAAAATAACCCAAACAATCTTCACATGGTAAATACTTGTGTAAATGAATTCTTGACACATTTGTGAAATACTAAATGTGTTGCAACTAATCATCCCAAAGTTTATGATGCTTACTAAAATGTACCCAAATAGAAATGCATTTTACAATATGGAATAAATTTGACTCCCAAATTCCCATACAAACTGACTCATCATAAAACTAAAATAGCATAACAATGCCAAAGAGTCACTGTTGCATATAAGTGATTTACTCAAAAACATCACGTTTTCAAAATTCTCAAATGTGAGGATATGCAACAAGTACTTTAAAAATATTTATGATATTCAACTAGACAAGTAGTTTTTCCATTTCTTACCCAAACCAGGTGAATGAACCCTCTACTTGAACTTTTTTTTCCTTCTTGAGTCGCTTCATGGATGGTCGCAACTTGCGCCACTTTTTTCTTTGTCGCTTCCTCTTCAGGTGCTTGCATGACTTGATTTACCTTGTTAGGATAAAGTTGTGGATGCAATTTCCAAAACTTCTCGACCCAATTCCCACTGATATTGAAATGATTTCAAATTTTTTTGTGAGCCTCTCTTGGCATAAATATCTTTAAGATTGGATGTGAATTTCCCTTCTTCATCTCAATTCCAATTGAAATGTTCATCTTCTTGACTAATTCTTTCCTTTTGTGGCACTTAGCTACAGAATGGTTAGGCACATGACATAAAGTTCACGAAAAAATATTACACAACATGTTATTCAAATCAAAATGTGGTTTGTCATCATAAAAATACTTTGAATAATCAGGATGCTTATACCTCTCATGGTCGTACTTTGGCTTATGATTTTTATGTGAGGAACTTGAATGGAAAGAGGAACTTGTCTTAGTCTCTTCTTCAACTTGCTTATCTCTCTTTGGAGATGTTTTGAACTTCATGTCGTCCTTTTTCTTCAGAAACCAAGCTAATACCAATTCCAGATGTAAATCCCAACATTTTTCCTTCTCATGTCCTCTCTTATGACAAAAATAATAGAATACTCAAGAGATATCGCTGTAAGACCATTCTTCCTTTTTGACATAGCCCAAACCTTCATATCTAGGTGTCTCCTTTTCCTTAATTGGATGGATAATGCTCCGATTATTCACTCCAAGGCATCCTCCCTTGAAACCCATCTTGGACAAGAGATTTGTTCCTATGCCTTTGATATGCATTTAAAAGGCCGTAAAAGAGCTTAAATCAACATTTTCATGTAGAGAAAATGCATGTAAATCTTACCAATTTACTCATCTTTTGACTGAGGGACAAATATTCTCTTAAACTATTTCCTAATTCTTGAGGTGTCCTCTTAGACTCTTGGTCTTTCTTCTTTTATCTCTTTGGACTTTGGTGCTGATAGAACATCATCCTCATCATCATGTGGACAAAAGGTGCAAAATTTTCCATCTTCCTTCTCCGAGGGACTTTCTGCACTAGCCTCTTGTATAAGAGTTTTTGTGGAAAAGGATGATGATGGTGGAGAAGATGGTGGTTTACCACCATTTGCATTACCTCCTCCTCCTCGAGAACACTCTCCTCTCAGAGGTATGGAGCTTTCACCCTGCAGTCTGGTGTTCCTCTCTTCATAGAGGACTTTCACCATTTCTTCCATGTCAAAGAAATCCTTCCTAAAATCCTTCACATACTACGACATACTTGCAGGCTTTGCTCCATGTGACATGATTACTAAAGCCTCAAGTAAAACATGAGTTGAAACTTGTGGTGGAGATTGTGGCAACTCTGCCCTACTTATCCTTGCTCTAATTTCAGAAAGTGAATCAAAAAGTTTGCCTTCTCCTCTCTTGAGCTTCAACTTTGTAAGCATTTAAACACTTGAAAAAAATTTAATTCTCCTTGCACAAGAAAGCTTAGTGCTCTGATACCAACTTGATTTGAATGGGAATATTAGTTTTTCTATGCTAAGATCCAATTTAGAATATAAAGCAAGTGTTTGATGATTGAGGCTAATTGCAAGCTTAATATGAGTTTTTATGTGAATTTCATGAGCAAATTAACAAATAAAACACTGAAAAACAATATCTAAAGACATGAGCATAACCATAAACAATCACACAACAACACATGATGAAGGAGTTCACCTTGCTTGGGCTACGTCTCCTTGGTCCAGCTCCCAATGGCTAGGCCCTCTTGTATTATTCTCCAAAGTGTGATTACCTGTGTTTACAATGCTAAAAAATTTATGAAAAATGTTCCGTCAACTCCAGAATGCCCAAGAATTATTGTCTAGCCTCTTTCTTCATTGAATTTGGCTAAACACTTGAGAAGTTATGATATCCCCAAGTTTCTACACTAATCGCTCCACAATTTTCTCCATGGCCGGCATCAACCTACAAATTTTCTCTTTTTCGATGCTAACTCGATGACAAGTTCCTTGTTTTCCATGCGAAATTTTCACCTCATTAAAATGCACTCTACGAGCTATGGTGGAAAACGTTTTTTAATTTAAGGTCACCTACGATTCCGCTAACCATTGGCATGTGGCCACCCATGTCGCTGACCATTACAATATATTGTGGGGGGCTTAGGGCTAGCCTCCCACTCGAGGTCACTTCGGTGGCGGTGATTAGGGCTTGGGCTAGACGTCCGAGGGATTAACAATGAAACAAAGCCACAATGTATATATGTTAAGCCATAACCCATGGTGTAGCGGTAAACATTGGTGCTTTTTACGTAGAGGTCAGCGGTTCAACTCCTCAGGGTTCCATTCGACCCTTACCAATTTTTTTGGCCCCACGTGATACCATGTGGCGACCTCTGGTTGGGCCACGTGTCAGCACATGGTTGGCCAAAAATGAACCAATCAAAAAATTCCACAAATAACCTATAATATGCGCCACTTGGCACTCCTGGATTCACTGAAGGAAAAAAAAGGATTGACGAGTCAACCTGCCATGTAGGCATGCCCAACCATGTAGGCATGCCCAGTTAGCTATACAAACTATTGAATGCATATTATTTTTTTAAAAACTTTTCCGTGTTTTACAAAGTGGACAAAAACGTTTATGGGACCATACGGTTTCGGGTTTCCGCGAAATGAGTTGAGATAGTTTCATAACGATGAGATCTACGCAGTCCTTAAGTCATTCTAACAAATTTATTTTTTGATCATAATTTTGAGCACATCGATAGGTGTCATGTACACCACATCATGGCATAGGAAGGCTCGAAGGATACATGTCATCTTAGAGTTTTGGATCTTGAAGGATAAGTGTCATGTTAAAATTTGGGATCTGTGCTCCGCATTCCCTGTGGTCTCCACATGTCTCTATGCTCCACTTTATGATGGTCTCTAGATGTCTAAGGCTAAACATGAGTTTATGATATATGTGGCTTATTGAGGTTGCTAGTTCACCATCAACTATTTTTCTTTGATACTTAAATTAAAATTCTTTGAAACACTATTCCAAAATTGACAAGCTTATTGACATAATAAATTCAAAACAATGTATTATATTAATTATAAAATAACCCACAAAACTTAGAATAGATAATAACATGTGTTATGTTAAAGCACTCCATGCTAAAAGGTCACTAGTTCAAAGTGGGAAAAATCTAGCCATGCTAAACAATCCATGTTCCATTTTGATGGTTTAGATGGTCTTAAATTGAGGCTACTAAATAAACTGTTAGAAGTGTTAAGCCATATCAAAACTTACATTACCTAAAAAATAAATAAAATTATAAAAATATATAAATAAAATAATTGACAATAAATAAATCTTTAACATTTGCAAAAATAAAATAAAATAAAAAAATAATAAAGTCCATATTTCCTTTTATCTTTATTGATGGATATTTATTAAAGATAATTTTATTTATTCATTTGTATATAAGTATGGAAATGTAATTTTCAATATTTTAAAAATTAAAATTGCAAACATGATATTAAAATGTATCCAACCCTTCTTTATATTCATGCTTAGTTATTTTACATTATATTATATTGTTTGAGCATAAGTGATTGATTTGATATGAATTTTTGAGGATTTTTTTTGGGTTAATTTTAACTAAAATTATGCATTTTTTTTAAAACTAGTTTAACTAGTACCAAAATCTAAAAATGTTTTTCAAGTAAAAAAAAATTATATTCTTGGTTGAAATTGTGTAGCCCCATGAAAAATAATATTTGCTATATAAGTTAGACTAGTCATTTATAATAATAATTATAGTTAATTAAAAATTTAATATTTTATTATAGTTAGTTAAAATTTATTTTAACTAATTAACTAGATATAAATATTTGACCTTCCTACCCAAATTCAAGTTTTATTGAGAATTGACAACCATTCATCCAAATCACAAGTTTGACCAGTGAACTCTTCAAAATTATTTATTTTCTACCTTATTCATTTAATTTAAAAATATTATATAATAAAAATATATATAATTAGGTGATTGAGAGAATTTAATGATAATCTTCCCACCCGAAACCACGTTTCATTGAGAGATTAATGATAACATCCCCACACAAATTCAAATTTCATTGAGACATGATGCTTCACTGGGAATACTTCATTGGGATACTAATTAAGTCTTTATTGACTAGTTTGAGTCTTCTTGAGAATAACAATAAAAATGATAAAAATAAGTAATGGAAGAGTTTAATTCGTGACTCTCCCTTGATTCTGGACTCTTCATTCATTATTGAGCATAGAAAACAAAAAAAACTCAAAATAAATTACAAAAATAAGTGATAAAATAGATTTGGGTTATGTTATTTGACTACAATATATATTATTAAATAACTAAATTAATCATTTTTATGTTTCATTTATGATTTAGTTTCTCAAAGTATATTATATATTGTAAAGGTGATTGTGAAAATATTGTTCAACTATAGTATTTCCATTTGCAGCCCTATACTGTCACAGGTTTGCACTCAGACGAGTAATTGACTCGACTTACAGGTTCGCACTCATGCGGAGTTCCAAATCTGCAAACCCTTATAATAGGTAATTTTTTTTTGTGATTTAAACAGTTATAATATAGTTTAAATTGTTAAAAATCTTATTTCTCAGTTCTATACAATCCTATTTCTTATTCAATCCTATTTCTTATTCCATTTCAATATAAAAGTATGTGATATATCTATTCTTTACTTATAACATGCAATCAAGCTCTATTTTTAATAGAAATATTCTTAATGTGTATACTGCAGACTGGTGGTCGAAATAGAGAAACAGAATGAAACTGTTCAGACTAATAAAACAAGTGAAATGAATCCAGATCTGACTGCTGTTGTTGTGCCAAGAAGACTAAACTGGAAAAAGAGAGCAAGACAAAGAAGTCAAATGAATCTAGAGTTGAATACTGTACTTGCTGTGCCAAGAAGACCAAACTGGAAAAAGAGAGCAAGACAGGCATCTCAGGATAGTCTTGTAGGGCAGAGAGTGTCTGGTATGGTAGACAGTTCATTTGATGCAGGCTTCTTAATCACAGTTAAAGTGGGGAATACTGATAAAATCATGAAAAGATTTGTAATTAAAGAAGGATTGTGCATGCCTGTGTCAAATGCAAATGACATCGCACCCAATATCAATTTTATAAGAAGAGATCCGTGAGTATCTCTGCCTTCCAAACGTACTTATTACAAATTTATATGACCATCAACAGAAACAAACATAAAAACAGGACAATAACAATGCATCCACCATCAACCAAAGAGACTAAAAAACTAAACATGAACCACCACCACCATCCTCTATTGTGAAAAACTGAACATTAAACCCATAAACCTACAGCTACTCTTTGTGCATTAGTATTCCCAAAACCAGCATAAAAAATAAGTCTGGTATGCATTGGCATTACACTAAGAGAGATGTAGTCATACATCAAGTAATCTAGGGTTGTTAAGAGCTAGCAAAAGATGTTGCAGTTTTAAAATTACCTTGCAGATCTGTTGCTGATCCCCACTCCCCTGCACAGAAAATAATCTCCACTTTGGATGAGCATGTCTCTCCAAAGGAACAACCTATCACTCATTCTCTGCCAACTGACCCTATCCCTACTGAACAGCCCATCACTCATTCTCTGCCAACTGATCCCATCCCTACTGAAGCAGACTCTTCCCCACAGCAAACGATCTCCATTCTGGGTGAACATGTCTGTCCTAAAGAACAGCCAACCACTGCGCATGCAGAACCTGTACAATCAGAGACCATTGTTGATGCTCATTCTCAGCCACAGCAGCCAACTGATCCCAGAACGAGATTTTTCCCACAGCAAAAAAATCTGAAACACGTCTCTCCTAAAATGCAGCTAAACGCAACCTATGCAGAATCTATTGAATCGCAGATAGTTGCTGCTGAAGATGTTAATCGCCCATAAATAAGCTGTTGATGCACTGGATTTGCCATTCCTGCAACTCATGAGTTTTTATTAGTCTTCTCAAGTGATCGGGATACGAATTAGGGTTTTTTAAAGTAAGTCTCATTGAATTTGTTATTTCAGCTATTAGGTTTTCAATAGTTTCTGAAAGTGATTGGGAAAGTTATCCTATACAGTGTTTCATTTGGCCGTGTGGCGTTTTTTAAACGAACAGTATTAAGTTGTCTACTTACTGCATTTGTTATTTTGGCTACTAGGTTTTTAATAGTTTTTAATGTGATTGGGAACCTATTCTATACACTACAGTAAGTTGTTTTTTTCCTTATGACCAATATTTCTTTTTACTTTATTTTCGATGTCTTTTTAGATTATGTAGTTATTATTGTATTGAAGAAATATGAATGAATATAAAAATGTAAAAGATAGAATAAATTGGTGTTCAAATTTCACATTAATTAAAATAGTTTTGTATTGGATTGTGATAATTAATAATATTAACATGTTTATGTTTTTAATCATTGTTTCTGGGCAATTTTAAAATGATCTCAATAAATTTAAGGCAAATTTTAAAATTTTATTGTTTTTTCATTACTAAAATCAGTTACATGGGTAAATAGAGAAACATGAGCATAGGCTAGGCTTACTTGCTAACTGAAAACACTCATCAAAATTGACTATTTTGTTTAGCCACTTGGAAAATCAAAATTCTACTTATTACAAAATTATATAACTGTCCACAGATAAAACAAACAAACATAAAAACAAGACAATAACTATGCATCCACCATCAACCAAGGGTACTGAATATGAACAAATACCATCATCCTCTATTGTGGAAAACTGAAAATTAATCACATGAATCTACAGCTACTCTTTGTGCATTAGTATTCCCAAAACAAGCATAAGAAATAATTCTGGTATGCATTGTCATTACAGTAGGAGAGATGTAGTCATACATCAAGTAATCTAGAGTTCTTAAGAGATAAAAAAATAGTGTTTCAGTTTTAAAATTACATTGTAGATCTCTTGTAAATGTTCTGAATAGATTTAAGGTGAATTCTAAAATTACATTGTTTGTGATGAATTGAAGTAATCTATGTTTTTTTTTTTTAATATATACAATTTAATTAGTATGTAACACCACTATATGGTATTGAATTTTTAGAAAATGTATATAAGGAATATATTGTATTGTATAGATTTTAGTTTTCTATAGTGAATATATGGTATTTTACATTTTTAAAATTCAACTAGTGAAACTAGGATCAAACTAATTTTTTGACTAAAAGGAATTAGCTAAAAAAGAACTAGCAACAATGATTCATAACCAACTTTTAGCATTTGAAGACAAGATTTAGACAAAGATAAAAAAAAAATTTGTAGATGGAATTAAGGTTTATCAATGCTTCCCTACTAATGAACATTATATTCTTCTAATTTAACCACTAATATTAGTTCTTGATTCTTCTTGAGCTTGTTTCTCTTTATCAATATGAAAATGTAGAAAAAAATAATAACCTAATGTTGCTTAAAATATCACCATTATTGGAATTGTTTTTGGCTGCATGTTTAATATATGCTAGTATTGAACTAAGCTAAGCTTATACCCTTGGAGACCTTCTATGAGATACTCTTGAAATGATTTCTTGTAAGGGTTAAAATTTTCTCTACAAAGTGTTGGAAATGTTGTCATTGATGACAAAGGAGATGGCAAAAGAAGACTATTGAAAGGAAAAATGAGAAAAAGTGGCAGAGCGTCAACCAGAAGAGAAAGGGGACAATGAAATAGAGACAGAGAATACAGAGGCAAAGACAGAGAATAACAGAGGCTGCAGAGAGTACAGTGAAACAGAGAGAGAATAACAGAGGTGGAGACAGAGAATGACAGAGACAAAGAATAACAGAGATGGAACCGAAAAACAAAATAGCAGCGGGGTTATGTGCATATGGGTTAAAGCACAATCTGTACATTTAAATGAAGAATGGCAGTTTAATAAACAATTGACGTGAAATTATAAAATACCGAAACCCTAAGTCAAAGATGGAACCATGAGGAATAGTGATGGTGGTTTCTGCGGAAGAAACAACCTATATCGCGTTGCCCCTAAGTGGTAAGTTGAATTCACCTTTTCGAATGCTATCTATGTTGCTGATGGCCACGTGTCCTAATGTGGTTTTAGAATACAACTTTTTTCACGTAATTTTGGAGAATTATGTGACGAGCATATAATTTGCGCGATATTGTGCATCGTCCGTCGGATGGGGGCCCAAAGCTTAGTTGGTGCGTGAGAGTAGATTGATCGTCCCACCAAAGAAGAAGTTGCGGGGAAGATAACCAAGGCTGTGGGACCTACATTCATAGTTGAAGGGCCAAGTATTATACAAAATCCTATGTATTATGTGTATTATGAAAGTTAATAAACATGCGGAAGGTAAATAACAAAGCAGTGTGGGCCCGAAGGTTATTTTAATTCACAGTTGAAGTATAAAATCTGAAAGGCCTTCCATATGCGTTGGGGGTTATATAAACTATATTATGAGTGCAAAGGGATACTATGGGCCCAAGTATAGTTTCATGAAGTTTTGAGTTTCATATATGGCCTAAAAGTAAGTTACATGCCCGTGAATGCAATACATTATGAAGTGTTGGGTTAATGTTATAAGCCATGGTTGAAATAAACGCTTGCGTGTTTAATTAAAGGCATCAAATCCATTGTTATAACGTTAAGTGATAAGGTCGGGAATATGCAAGTGTTTATTATATCACGTTCAAACCTTAGAGAGCAGGTTAAGAAGGTTGTGCGTCGGGTTAATACACCTGACATAATAAACAAAGGAAGGGGTTAAATATAATATGAGCGTTGTATTGAATGGAAACCCAGATTATAATACAAGGCATATAAAACATTGTATATGTGGATACAAGTTGCGGTGGGCCCAGTTGGAGTATCACGTTAATGGTTAGTGACTAACCATTGGAGAAAATGTTGAATAGTTGAACTGTTTATATATATTAATTGTGGACCTCGACTATGTTGCGGATTGATGAAGAGGTAACCCAAACATTAGACACTGCATTATATCATTATAAACAAGGCGAGTTAAAATAACTCTGGAGCCCGAAAGGTTATATTACTACATATATTAGTGCTGGGTTTAAGTCTGGGTCAAAGACTTAATATAATGTTGACAGAGGATATTGTATGTGTAGTGTGGGACCCCCCCTACAAAAATTCTGAGAATCTTAACCCAAGATGAAGGATACATAAAGGCTGATGCAGAAAAGTATATATATATATATATATATATATCTATATATATATATATATATATATATATATATATATATATGTAGCACTTTATGTACAAGGGACCAAGCTATAATATGAAGCATAGTATTATTGTGCACAATATTAAAATAACAAAGGGTTCTATTGTTTGGGCTGAAAAAAAACAAAGAAGTATTTGGTGGGACCCGAGTCACGAATCGCATCGGAGAAAAGTATGGCAGCAGAACGTGTTGACAAAAGTCGTGATTGAGACAACGGACCTGATTCATTTATAAACAGTGAGTCTCATATTTGTTTGAGTTCTGCCTTAAAGCGCATCGAAGAAATTCATCGCATAGGAGGTGAAAGAGTATCATACAACTGAAATTTTCGATTGCGATTAAGCGATCGGATGATAGCCGTCAGATTTTCTGAAGGATGGATGGTGAATATGAGATGTTTGACTACATGGTGGGGCCTTTGTCAATTGGATCAGAGAACTCCAATCGCATCGGCGCAGTGAAGTGCAGTGAACAGTAAACCATCACATCGGAAGAAGCCAACACAGTGGAACAGGTTAATAAAGCTTTCGATTGCGACCAATCAAAATCAGAAAACTATGGAGAAGGCTCATCGCATCGGAGCATAAGAAAATTTCAGATGGTGGGCCCGAATGGGAATTTTATGTATTAAAGGGTCTTTTATTATGGCTCCGAGAGGCATTTGCGTTACATTGAACAGACGGCTTATGTGTTAAAAACAACTTTATTATTACGCCGAGAGTTGAAGGGAATTATATAAAAAGCGCTGTTACATATATGCAGAAGTTACACCACGGCAGTGAACAGGAGAGCAAGCAGAGCCGAAAAAGATAGACACAATCATTAAAAATATAAATGAGACAAAGATCCAAAATGAACTTGGCTAGATTTGAATCACATCAGAATCAGTAATGTATACGCTTTGATTAGTTTGATATTATTTTTGATGTAATCGAAAGTTCTCGTAGGAATAAAACTCCATCAGAAACTGAAAGTTAGATGAATACCAGATTTAATGAGCTAGAAAAAGAATAAGAGGAGGAAGAATGCAAAGAGTCGGGCTATTCACTTGAATTCTCTGAATAATAAATCGTTATGATAGCAAATCAGACAAAAAGTATACTACTATGCAGTAAGAGAGAGAATGCAGAGGCTGTATCTATAGAAGATAAGAAAAAGAGGAGCGAAAGAGATGCTAAAAAATCGATATCCAGGCAACCCAAGTAAAATTTATTTTCTTTTGATTGAATGAGGAAGTTGGAGCTTCCCTATCAAGTTGAAGCTTTATAGATGTCAGTTGTAGATGACTAGTTTTGGAGCCTCCTGTAGGTTGGTTCCTGTAGAAAATTAGTGGTGAGAGGGAGTTGGAGCTTGCCTTTGCATCACAACAATAATAAGATGTGGTTTTCTCCCTTTATGGGTTTCCACTTATATCTGTTGCATGTGTGTGTGTTGCCTATGTTTTGATATGTTCCACTCAATCTGCTTAATGCTTGCTACTCTCATAATAAGCTTGGTGTAACATTATCTTAATACTTACTACTTCATATTAAGACTGTTCACATATTAAGTTGGTTATAAAATTAAGTTGTAAATAAGATTAATGAAAAGTTTTAAAAATCTCATGTATGTGTTAAAATGATTCACCCCCCCTTTCAGTTTAACTATGGATTCAATAATTGGTATCAGAGCCGGTTCCTTTTCGACCAGTTTAACAACTGAAAGGAGATCCTAGGTCCCCAAGATGGCTAGTCAAGAAGGACGCTCAACCAATAAATCCCCTTTTTCCACTGGTGCTAATTACGCCTTCTGGAAAATCAGAATGAGAGCATACATAATGTCTCTAGGAATAGAAGTTTGGGCTGCTGTGGAATTTGGATATGCCCCAAAGGAAACTGACTCAGAGAAAGAAGCTAAACAACATTTTGTAGCCAATGCAAAGGTCATGAATGCAATCCTAAATGGACTGTGTGAGGCAGAATTTATCAAAGTAATTTACAAAAATACTAGCAAAGAGATGTGGGACACTCTAGAGAACATCCATGAGGGAGACAAGAAGGTGAAGACTGCCAAACTTCAAGTCTATAGAGCCCAATTTGAAAATTTAAAAATGAATGATGATGAAGATATTGCCAACTTCTTTTTAAGGGTTGCAGAAATAGTAAATAACATGAAAGCTATAGGGGAAACTGTAAAAGAAGCCATGATTGTTCAAAATATTTTGAGATCTCTTCCACCCAGCTTTAACCCCAAGGTTTCTGCCATAGAAGAAACAACTGATTGGGAAACCTTGACCATGAACCAGTTACTTGGAAATCTAACAACCTATGAGATGAGACTCTCACAGAAGAAGAGAAGTGTGAGCGAGGCAGATTTTAAAATAGAAAAGAAGAAATAAGAAAAGGAAGATATATGCTCTTGCTCTGATGAAGAAGAGGCCAAATTTGTCAAGAAACTGGATAGACGCTCAGCTAAATATAAAGGTAAACTTCCATTCAAATTCTTTAACTGTGGAAGAGTTGGACACTATGCTGCTAAGTGTCCTCATAAGAAAGCAAGGAATCAGGCTCAAGAATCAGAGAAAACTACATTAAAGAACTCGCAGAAAGGAAAGAAATTCAATAGAAAATCTTTCTATGCTCAACAAGACAACAGTTCATCTGAAGACTTAGATGAACCCTCAAGTGAAGAAGGAACCTTTGAATTTTTATTGATGGCCATAGAAGAACTCGAAGGACTCCTTCTAGAAGATGAATAAGAAGAAGGTGAAGTTGATCTTGAGGGGGAGCTAAGAAGTGCCGTGGAGGATATCGACAGACTCAAACTGAAGTGCAGAAAACAAAAAGACATTCTCCTCAAATATGTAAGAGAAGAACAAAATTCAGAAGTCCTAATGCAGCTGAAAGTAGAGCTTGATGAAGCCAAGAAGATAGAAGACATGTTACTTAAGCAAATCAAGGATAAAAATCAGGAACTAGAGAAGTTGGAAGAAGAAGTATTATTTCTGAGGAAGAAAATAGAAAATTCCTAAAGGAAAGTGTCTATAAAATCTTCTCAAATGAATAGCTCTCGTAAGTTGAATGAAATCCTAGATGCTCAAAGATATCCTCCAATAAAAAATGGGATAGGCTATGAAGGAGAATCAAGTAAAGGCAAAGAAAAGGAAAACAAAAATATTATTTTTGTAAAAGAAAATAAGGCTGATGAAGCAGCTCAAATGATTCCTATAAAAGAAGAAACATGCAATAAAGGAGATAGAAACTAGAAGGAACCTCTAATAACAAATAATGAAATAAACACTCAGCCAACAAAAAAAGGCTCATATATCCCTGAGTATGTCAAATTTGGAAGCCATCAAAGGAGATTATTCCCTCCTATGAAAAATGCCACCTGTTATGCCTGCCACAAGCTGGGATATATTTCTGCATACTGTCATACAAGGAGGAGTAATTCAAACCAGCAAAGGATGCAAACAGTGAAGAGACTGTCTCAGGAAAACAAATGGAGAATACAACCTCACATCAGGTATGCAAATTGTTTCTATGGTTACTATTTTTATTGTAAGTAATTTGGCCATAAAATCATTGAGTACAGACAATATGGACAAAGATTGATGTTCAACAACTCAAGGAGGTTTATGAATCATGGAGATTTTACTCATACTCACAATTATGCAAAAATCATGATCAAATGTTGTGTATGTAATAAAATTGGACATATGCCTTCCAAATTTCCTCTCAGAGAATGTGGTTCATCATCTCACAAAAGGTACCAAACAAACAGATGCTTCTAGTGGAAAAAGAAGGTGAATAAATGTGACCTGGCTCTAACTGCTCAAGACCTGAAAAGCCAATGGTATTTGGACAGTGGCTGCTCAAAACATATGATGGAGATAGAAGCAATTTTATAACCTTTGATGAAAAGAAATCTAGAAATGTTACTTTTGGCAATGATAAAGCAGGAAAAATCAAAGGAAAAGGAATAGTCAGCCTAGATAATGGCAGAGGAAAGGCCCAAGATGTACTATTTGTGGATGGGCTGAAAGCAAATCTGCTGAGTGTCAGTCAAATGTGTGACAAAGGCTGTGAAGTTATTTTTAGAGCACAAGACTGTGAAGTCAGATCAAGCACCTCAGGAAAGACTCTGATCAAAGGTGCTCGAACTGATAGTAATGTCTACATAGTAAAAGAAGAGAATGAAGCATGCCACCATAGCAAACTAGAGGATTCATGGTTATGGAATAGGAGATTGGGACATCGTAACTTTGACCATATCATCAGACTGAGCAAGAAGAAAGTAGTCCAAGATATGCCAGTAATAAAAAGGCCTTAAAATACCATAAGAAAATCTTGCCAATTGGGCGAACAGACCCGGACATCCTTTAAGACCAAAGATGTGCTATCAACAAGTAGGCCACTTCAGCTTGTGCACATGGACCTGTGTGGACCTTCAAGAACTAAAAGACCAAGTGGAGAATCCTACTTCATGCTGATCATAGATGATTTCTCAAGAATGACATGGGTTGCATTTCTCAAATATAAATCGGAAGCACTTGATAAATTCAAAATATTCAAGGCATTGGTAGAAAATCAAATAGGATGCAAGCTAAAGTGCATCAGATTAGACAGAGGAGGTGAATTCATAGAATATTACTTTGCAAACCTATGCAATGAACATGGGATAAAGCAACAATTTACTATTGCAGGGACACCTCAACAAAATGGAGTGGCAGAGAGACAAAACAGTTATGTACAACAAATTTCCAGAGCCATGATGCAAGAGAGTAACATTCCTCAAACCTTCTGGGCAAAAGTAGCACACACAGCTGTGCATATCCTTAACAAGTCTCATTAAGGCCAAGCAGTGACAAGACTCCCTATGAACTATGGCATGGTAAACCAGCTTCAATCAAGCACTTTAGAGTCTTTGGAAGCAAGTGTTACATAAATAATAATGATGAAAATTTGGGGAAGTTTGATGCAAGAGCAGATGAAGGGATATTTTTAGGATATGCTTCCAAGAGTAAAGGTTATAGGTGCTACAACAAAACTCTTCAAAAAATTGTGGAAAGTATTGATGTAAAATTTGATGAAGAAATTCCAAACAAGACAAAAATTACAGGTTGCAGCAATCCTCGAGAAGACAATGAAGAAGAGAACCAAGATGATGATGAAATAAGAAAGACAACATAAGATTTTGAACTAAGCTCGAAAGCCCCCTCAAGATACACTCAAAAGAACCATCCAAAAGATCAAATCATTGGGGACAAGAGTGTAGGAGTGCAGAAAAGAAGGTAGTTAACTGAACAAATAGAAGAGATATACATAGATATGTTATCACAAATAGAGCCAAAGAAGTTTGAAGAAGCCAGCAAGGACAAGTATTGGGTGAATTCTATGAATGAAGAAATGGACCAAATTCAGAAGAACAATACCTAGGAATTAGTTCCTAGACCCACTGAGAAAAATGTCATAGGCTTAAAATGGGTATTCAAGAATAAAATGAATGAGCAAGGACAAGTAATCAGGAATAAATCCAGACTTGTTTGAAAGGGATATTCACAAATTGAAGGTCTTGATTACGATGAAACATTTGCCCCTGTAGCCAGAATGGAAGCTATCAGAATGTTTCTGGCCTTTGCATGCTACCATGACTTCAAGGTATATCAAATGGATGTGAAATCTGCCTTCCTGAATGGAGATCTAGAAGAAGAAGTCTACATGGAAAAACCAGAAGGATTCTCACTAACAGATAAAGAAGACTATGTGTGCATACTAAAGAAGGCTCTATATGGACTAAAATTAGCTCCTCGTGCTTGGTACTCAAAGCTGGATAAGTACTTGCAAAAACAAGGCTTTAAGAAAGGAGGAGTAGAAAAATATCTATTCATAAAATTACATGAAAATGAACTCCTGATTGTTGTAGTATATGTTGATGAAATTATGTTTGGAAGCAACAAAGATGAGCTAGCAAAACGATTTTCTGAAGAGATGAAATTAGAGTTTGAGATGTCTATGATTGGAGATCTCACCTTCTACATAGGACTTCAAATTTAGCAATATAACACAGGTACATTCATCTCACAGGAAAAATATTTAAAAGAGATGTTGAAAAAGTTCAAAATGGAAGACCGCAAACCTATGTCAACCCCTATGATCACTGGATGCAAGCTATGTGCTGATGATGGATTTGCTGATATAGATCAAAGAATTTCTAGATCCATGATAGGAAGTCTGTTGTACCTAATAGCATCAATACCAGACATCATGTTGGTAGTAGGACTTGTGGCTAGATATCAAGCAACACCAAAGAAAAATCACCTTCTAGCAGTCAAAAGAATATTTAGATATCTACAAGGAACTGTACAGTATGGGCTATGGTATCCAAAAGGAAAGAGCTTCACTTTGACAACATATACAGATGCAGATTGGGTTAGCTCTGTGGATGACAGGAAAAGCACAAGTGGAGGTGCATTCTACTTGGGAAAAAGTCTCGTGGCATGGCTAAGCAAGAAACAAACATCTATCTCTCTATCTACAGCAGAAGTAGAATACATAGCAACAACAGCATGCTGCACAGAAGTCATGTGGATGAAACAAACCCTCCAAGACATGAAGGTAAGAATTTATGAACCTATCTCTATCAAATGTGATAATACAAGTGAAATAAGTATATCAAATTATCCTGTACTTCATTCAAAGACTAAACAAATCCCAATCAAGTACCACTTCCTAAGAGAACAAGTAGCACAGAAGGTAGTAAAGTTGGAATATGTGCCAACAAAAGAACAAACAATAGATATATTCACAAAACCTCTTGCTAGAGAGCCATTCGAATATATAAGAAACAAACTAGGGGTAGTGTCTTCAGATACTACTCTCTAACAGAAAAAAAAAGCTTCATTCCAGGGGGAGAACAGAAAAGAAGACATCATTCCAGGGGGAGATCAGTCGACAAAGAGAGTTACAAAAAGGCCAGAAAAACTAAACAGAGCATGAAACAGGTCCTCAAGATCAGAGCAACATGGACAAGATTTAAAAGCACACGGGGAAATAGGCAATCCTTTGCCATTGATGTCAAAGGGGGAGGAAGATTGATGTCAAAGGGGGAGGAAGAGCAAGAAACAGAAGAAAGGGTCCTAAAAGGCAAGCAGAGGAAGTGTATTGCCATCAATTCCAAATGGGGAGACTGTTGGAAATGTTTTCATTGATGGCAAAGGAGATGGAAAAAGAAGACTGTTGAAAGGAAAAAAGAGAAAAAGAGGCAAAGTCGTGAGATGAAATGGTTAAGCAGCAGAGAAAGGCTACAAAGAGTACAGTGAAATAGAGACAGAGAATACAGAGGCATAGACAGAGAATAACAGAGGCTGCAGAGAGTACAGTGAAATAGAGATAGAGAATAACAGAGATGGAACCATAAAACAAAATAACAACAGGGGTATGTGCATATGGGTTAAAGCACAATCTGTACATTTAAACGAAGAATGGAGGTTTAATAAACAATTGACGTGAAATTATAAAATACCGAAACCCTGAGTCAAAGATGGAACCATGAGGAATAGTGACGGCGGTTTCGGCGGAAGAAACAACCTGTATCACGCTGCCCCTGAGTGGTAAGTTGAATTCACCTTTTCGAACGCGATCTATGTCGCTGATGGCCACATTTCCTAAAGTGGTTTTCGAATACAACTTTTTTCACGTAATTTTGGAGAATTATGTGGTGAGCATATAAGTTGCGTGATATTGCATGTCGTCCATCGGACGGGGGCCCAAAGCTCAGTTGGTGCGCGAGAGTAGATTGACTGTCCGATCAAAGAAGAAGTTGTGGGGAAGAGAACCAAGGCTCTGGGACCTACATTCATAGTTTAGGGGCCAATTATTATATGAAATCCTGTGCATTATGTGTATTATGAAAGTTAATAAACATGTGGAAGGTAAATAACAAAGCAGTGTGGGCCCGAAGGTTATTTTAATTCACAGTTGCAGTATAAAGTTTGAAAGGCCTTCCATATGCGTCGGAGGTTATATAAACTGTATTGTGAGTGCAAAGGGATATTGTGGGCCCAGGTATAGTTACATGAATTTTTGAGTTTAATATATGGCCTAAAAGTAAGTTACATGCTCGTGAATGCAAGACATTATGAAGTATTGGGTTAATATTATAAGCCATGGTTGAAAGGTTATAAACGCTTGCGTGTTTAATTAAAGGCATCAAATCCATTGTTATAACATTAAGTGATAATGTCGGGAATATGCAAGTGTTTATTATATCACGTTCAAACCTTAGAGAGCGGGTTAAGAAGGTTGTGCGTCGGGTTAATACACCTGACATAATAAACAAAGGAAGGAGTTCAATATAATATGAGCGCTATATTAAATGGGGACCCAGATTATAATACAAGGCATATAAAACATTGTATATGTGGATACAAGTTACGGTGGGCCCAGTTGGAGTATCACGTTAATGGTTATTGATTAACCATTGGAGAAAATTCTGAATGGTTGAATTGTTTATATATATTAATTCTGGACCCCGACTATGTTGCAGATTGACGAAGAGGTAACCCAAACTTTAGGCAGTGCATTATATCATTATACACAAGGCAAGTTAAAATAACTCTGGAGCCCGAAAGCTTATATTACTACATATATTAGTGTTGGGTTTAATTCTGAGTGAAAGACTTAATATAATGTTGACGGAGGATATTATATGTGTAGTGTGGGACCCCCCCTACAAAAATTTCGAGAATCTTAACCCAAGCTGAAGGATACATAAAGGCTGATGCGGAAAATTTTATATATATATATATATATATATATATATATATATATGTAGAGCTTTATGTACAAGGGACCAAGGTTATAATATGAAGAATTTGTATTATTGTGCACGATATTAAAAGAACAAAGGGTTCTATTGTTTGGGCTTAAAAGAAACAAAGTAGTATATGGTGGGACCTGAGTCACAAATCACATCGGAGAAAAGTATGGCAGTAGAATGTGTTGACAAAAGTCCCGATTGAGATAGAGGACCCAATTAATTTATAAACGGTGAGTCTCATATTTGTTTGAGTTCCGCCTTAAAGCGCATCATAGCAATTCATCGCATCGAAGGTGAAAGAGTAACATACAACTTAAAGTTCTAATTGTGATTAAGTGATCAGATGATAGCCGTCAGATTTACTGAAGGATGGACGATGGATATGAGATGTTTGACTACATGGTGGGGCCTTTGTCAATCACATCGGAGAACTCCAATTGCATCGGCGTAGTGAAGTGCAGTGAACAGTGAACCATCACATCGGAATAAGCCAACATAGTGGAACAGGTTAATAAAGCTTGCGATTGTGACCAATCGCAATCAGAAAACTCTGGAGAAGTCTCATCGCATTGGAGCATAAGAAAATTTCGGATGGTGGGCCCGAAAGGGAATTTTATGTATTAAAGGGTCTTTTATTATGGCTCTGAGAGGCATTTGCGTTATATTGAACAGGCAGTTTATGTGTTAAAAACAAATTTATTATTACATTGAGAGTTGAATGGCATTATATAAAAAGCGATGTTACATATATGCAGCAGTTACACCACGACAGTGAACAGGAGAGGAATCAGAGACGAAAAAGACATACACAGTCACAGAAAAGACAAACACAGGGTGATCCAAAACTGAATGGGTTGATTTTTAATCCACATTATAACTTTATGTATACGTTTTTGATTGGTTTATATTGTTTCTAATGCACTGGAAAGTCTCCGTAGGAAATAAAACTCCACTGTAAAATTGAAATTTGTATAAATTGCTCAGATTTCCTCAATGAGCTAGAAAAATAAGTGAGGAGGTAGAATGCAAAGAGTCAGGGCTATTCACTTTGAATTCCCTGTGGAATACGAACTGTTACGAGGAAGGGTATATAAATCATATCACATTGATATGTAGAGAGAAGTGAGAGAATGCAGAGTATGAAGAATTGAGGCAGAGGAAATAAGAAAAAGAGGAGCAGAAAGAGATGCTACAGAACAGAGCTGATATCTAAGGTAAATCAGAAAATATTTTCTTTTGATTGAATGAGGAAGTTGGAGCTTCCCTATCAAGTTGAATATTGATAGATGTTAGTTGTAGTTGACTGAGGTTGGAGCCTTCTGTAGGTTGGTGCCTGCAGAAAATCAGTGGTGAGAGGGAGTTGGAGCTTGCCTTTGCATCACAACAATAATAAGATGTGGTTTTCTCCCTTTATGGGTTTCCACTTATATCCGTTGTCTCTGTGTGTGTTGCCTATGTGTTGATATTTTCCACTCAATCTGCTTAATGCTTGCTGCTCTCATAATAAGCTTGGTGTAACATTATCTTAATACTTGCTGCTTCATAGTAAGACTGTTCACATATTAGGTTGGTTATACAATTAAGTTGTAAATAAGCTTAATGAAAAGTTTTAAAAATCTCATGTATGTGTTAAACTGATTCACCCCCCCCCCTCCCAGTTTAACTAAGGATTCAACACAAAGTTACCATGAGAAATTTAAAATTATATTGTTTATGGTGAATTAAAGTGATATGTAGTGTGTGTTTTATCATTTAATTGAACATATATGCAATGAATATAGAGTGCTGAATTTTGAGAAAAAGTATGTCCTGAGTATATGGTATTATTTTTTATATAAGTGGAGAGTATATGGTGTTGAACTTATTTACTATGATTTACCATGAGCTTTTTTATTTATTTTGATTTACTTATAATAAGTGGAATTGGAACCAAAATAGGTGCATAATTTTCTTTTATTACTTATTTTCTTAATTTTTTTGAACATTTTAATATGAACATTTTAGTACACATTCAAGATAAATACCTACTGAAACAGAGCTAGTAGCAATGATTATTTGAAGGAAAGATTCAAAAAAGAGATATAGAAAATTAGTGTTCACAACTTCTTTTATGAAAATGGGTGTAAGATGATAAGGATTGGAAAAAAGCAATCAAATCAAGGAGGAGAGGTAAGAAGAAAAGAAACAATTTGGTCTTAAGCACTTTGGATAATAAATTGGATATAAAATCCATGAAAGAGAAAATTGATAAGATCATGAGTGTTTAAAGAGCATGAACTCAGTAATTTTTGGTATAAAGCTTGAAAATATTAGAACAATATTAAAATAAGTAAAATGTAGTTGGGAAAATAAACAAACATAAATATAGGTTGATTTTTGTGAAGTAAATTGTAATGACCATAAGTACAGCATGGATTATTTTTAAATGAACACTTAAGTCCACAAGACCAAGTTTAATTAACATAGTATTTGAAGTTCAAAAGGTAAAAGAAGCTATTATTAAGGAAAATGGGAAGGTACAAATGTGGATCCAAAGTGAGATTGATATTATTTTTCTAGTTAAGATGGAACAAAAAAATTCTATCTAGAAGTGTTGGAGGAATTCCTTGTGAGAAAGTTCGATCCCAAGTGAAATTTATATTACTTTTTCTAGTTAACACGAAACACAATATCCACATGGGTTGGAGGAATTGGTTGCTACCTAAGAAAGAATGTTTCTACTATCATTATAATTTATAAGATAGATCCTCTCAATTAATACATTTGGACAAAGGTGACAAAGGTGGATCCCAAGTGAAATTTATGTTATTTTTCTAGTTACCATGGAACAAAAAATCCAGAGGGGTTGGAGGAATTGCTAGCTACATAAGAAATAATGTTTCTCTTATCATTAGAATTTATAGGACAAATCCTCTCATTCAATACATTTGGAATGAAATATTAGGAACATTTATTTTAAACAAAGATAATATACCAAAAATGAATTTGTAATTTGGGTTGCCACTATTAAAATATATACAATACTTTTTCATAGATGTCACAAATTGGCTAGCTACAAAATGTCTTTCAATACTTGAACCTAACCAGCTGGAGAAACACATTTCTCATCAAATCAATGGAGGTAAGATCCTTTAACCTATTAATTATGCTTTATATATGAAAAACAATGTAGGGAAAAAATCCCCTTTAATATCCTTTTAAAATGTCCCTTGAATCCTTATGTTTACCCATGTATTTGTGGATGGAATGGTACAAAACTTTTTTTTAAACTTTGTATCCTTATGTTTCCCCATTTATTTGTGGATAGAATTCTAGATACATTTTTTAACTTTGTCTCCATATTATAGTGCACTATACTTCAAAATGAAATCAAGTTTGTTTTCACTCTTTTCTAAATGACTTTAGCTCTTCAATTCCTAAAAATCTAGCTAGAAGTCCTCATCCTTTGTATATGCATCTCTGTATGCATGATAGGTGAAAGGGCATATGTGCATTAAATATATCAAACATCTAATTTTTGACGTGGCTTTCCTTAAAAGCATGTTTTCCAACTTCCTTGTGGTAATATTCTTGTAATTTATAGTTAAATGAAATTGTTGTAAGAATTCCATCCACTAGGATCTGTCTATTTTTCTATAACTTGATTTTCTGCTCCACATGGGTGGTGTTTCTTTAGGAATACATAATAATTCCCTATATTCCTATAGAAATCCTTGCAATTAATTTTTTTTATTATTCAATACACTACTCTAAGTGTGCATTTTGCCTTCATTGACTCCTTGCTAGACTAATTTTCTCCTAAAAACAACATAACATATTTCTTGCTATAACTAATCATTTTATTGGCTTACTTGGCACTTATGATTGAAATCTTGGAGTTGCCTTTGTGTATGTTAATGATGACTTATTTCCCATCATGGATGAGGTGGTATTGGTTCATTATCCACATGAATATTTCTTCCCACATATACATGAAGGGACTCAAAAAGATAAATCCACATACATCATGTGGAACTACATCCAATTCTATTACATTGATAAAATCAACACTAATATGAAAATTTTATTCTACATTGTTTTGTTACCTTAATTTCCATGTCATTATTTACCCATCCCAATGGATATGGGTTAGGATGATCTCAAACCTCTAGACCAAATCCATTCCTATGAGGTTATTGTGCAAACCTAAGTCGAATAAGGCATCAATATTCATCTTCTCTACTTTTATATTAATGTGGAGGAGCTTGGTCATTTCCATCTCTTCATGAAGGTAAATACTACTTAAATTCACTTAATTTTAAACTAATATGCATAAAATATTTTCATGCACATCATAGGTTATTTCACCTTGATTGGGAAAATATATGGTGAGAAGATTCATTTTCTTCCAATCTTTTTTCCAATTCTTTGGGTTAACCAATAGATGAAATTTGCAACACTTATCCTTTGTGTGACTATCAAATTTGTAGTGATTGAAATGATTGCTATTATCTAGGAACTATTTGGTAGTAACTATTATCTTCTGGTCCTCTCACCTTTCCACTTCTTCTATTTTTTGGAAGCTTCTTGGTGCTCATTCCTTTTCAAACCACTTAACCACCCTTTTTTCCCTATATTTTCTAGGTTCTATGCTTGTACAAAATATCATTAATTGTTGTTGGCTTCAATAATAATACCTTATTTCATAGATCTTTATGGAGACCCCCAAGATACTTGAGGAGTATACCTGAGGTCTTGGGAGATATACCCTAGTATGATGGCCATCTTCATGAATTTCATGGTGTAATCATATAAATTCTTCCCCCTGATTCTCCCTTAAGTAGTTCTAGTGAATCCATTGGTCCTTTGCATACATAATAGGGTTGAATTGGGACTTTATGAGGGTTTTAAAGTCCTCCCATTTAGTTATTGGGTGATTTCCCTTGGCCTAAGTGTCTCCTTATGGATTTTCCATCACTTTAAGACATGACCCTCTAACTTCAATATGATAAATAATATTTTCTATTTCTCATCTATGTGGTAAATGCTAAAGTAAACTTCTAACTACTACAATGAGTGAATTGATTTTACTCAATTGATCTCACCTTCATATGAATTGATGTCCACCTTTTCTTTCATATTGAAGATGGATTGCTAATGATTCATGGCCCATATACTTGGCTACTTATTTTCAAGTTATTTTCTTGACTCATTAGGATCTTCTTTCTCACCCACTTTCCCCTTTGATCTAATTTTTTTTATTTGGAAATTGTTCGAAACAATGTTGATATTGCGAGGGGGGGGGGTGAATCACTATTAACGATAATTTAAAATTTTATGCCAAATTATCTTTACTCATTCAAATATAGCATCCAATATATGAAAGAAAATATTGACAAACCATAACTCCAACCATGTCAACAAATACAATCATACATATCATGAGAAACATAGAAATTAGACATGAAGGTTTAAAGTGGAAACCATTACGGGAAAAAAACACCAAATCTTGTTTTTGTTATTGATGTAAAATGATATCATCTTCTCAATTACATCAATATGTTTCTAACCACCACTCACATGAAGCACCAAATCCCTTTTATTGTTTACTAGAACCCACTAGCACGAAGCACTAACTCCCTCTTTTTGTAGACACCTGATCGACCCTATAGAAGAACCATATCAAGCACCAAACTTCATGGGTTTGTTGGAACCACCAAATTGAATCTCCTTGGATTTATGTGAGCACCAAATCGCATGAGGCACCAACCCCCTAAGATTTATTCACACAACCACTAGAGATGGAAGCATGAAATTCCCCTGGATGCAAGATCCAACACACACTCAATCAGAAACTAATGTTCATTGTACATGGGAGACACTCTGCCTAATATCAATTCTGTTCTCCTCTACCCTTGGCCCACACAACATTCTTTGTCCTCTAATCAATCTCTAGCAGCCACGGGGGCTTCAATTAATGAACCTCTAACATATCACGTGCGATCATAGAATATTAAACAAAACCCTTAATTTGAGTACATATTGGAAAATACCTCTAAAAATCACATTATTTAACCCCCTCCCAATATAAACCCAATACACCTTCCCAATTTAAAAATCCCCTACGTTCACTATATATTTTAGGTATCCATTTTTTCATTAAAATTTTATATACCCCTTTATATTTTTTTCATTAAATTTGAGCTCCATTTTTTATACTTTCCAATATAAAAACCCTTTTACCCCCCTATATATCCCCCCAATATATAATGTCATTTTTTTCCTCATTATATATCACCCATTATGAACCCACGTGGTATGGTATTTCTCCCGCAGTTGAAGCCCCTCGTGCTAACAACTCCACGCTCTACTTAATATCAACTCACTCATCACAACCCATGCAACACTCTGTCCACACAATAATAGTATAGTATTCTTGGCCCTTTGATCTCAATTTCATACATTCAACACTCTACCTTCTCGCTTCTATACATGAAAATTTTTACCTCTTCTTAGACATTAACAAAAACTCTCTAGGGGTCTCTCTCCTTCTGCATAGGCACTCTCACCCTTTCTCCGCAACACTAGTGGACATGGCCTCTCCTCATTATCATACACACCCAAAAATCTCTCCACATAGCTCACTCGATTTTTTTTTCTTACCTCACATTTCTCGACCGAAATATTGGGTTTTGTTTCACTGAAACATAGTGAGCGATGTAGTCCCCCGAAAACCATCAACATTATATACACGTGACATGAGTGTGTACTTTGTGGATAACACTCCATACTATTGTAGTGTCTGAATTCTTTCGATTTCGATCATATTAAATGCGAAGCATTGGATTCTCAACATTTTCTCCTGTTCATATACTCAATCACCTCACAATTTCACATGCACATAAAAACCAAATTCAATCGACCATCTCGATAAGATCTGATGGACCCAACAGTATATAGTAGCTCAAAAAATTTCATATCTTAATGAAGTAAGTGGTTGCGGAATGGTTTTCACAAAACCATTCACCCTATAAATCGATCGCTCCAATTAATTACGGGGGAATTCAAGCTAATTTCAAATACCATGACACATGGTTTCATGATGGTTTCCAAAACCACTAGTCCCATAGGAACACATCCGCATGAATGAAGTTCCAACTAGACACAATGGACCACTGCCTTGTGCCCAAAATTTCCAAAAATGTAGCATTAAATAGGGCTTAGGAATGGAGTAAAAATATTGTTTGCTTGGCAACATTCCTATATGAACCTCCCTCATAATGAGCATGATTTCTTCTAGACACTTTTGTGTGTTCTTGGGTTGTCTGCTACATAACACATTTTTTTTCCTGCATGCCATCTACAATATATGGATTTATGTGAAAAATTATTGCAAGAAAACAATATACATAAAAGGGGTTTTGAGGATTGAAGATCCATTTTCTTTGAGGTATTTGTCCTTGAGGAGGAAAGGACCTCTGGTGGTTGTTCATGTGCCTTCCATGACAGTTTGCATTTCTCCCTTACACTCTTTCTTTCTGCTAGCTAGCTCTATTTTATTTTGACATCATTGTTTTTGTTGTTCGAAAAACTCTTTTCCCTATTGTTTCTTGGCTCTCTTTTGCTGCTCTCCTTGTTGTTACTTCTTAGCATATTGTTGCTGGATTTTCTTCCCCCGCAGTTCATGCTTTCTTTTTTGTCGCTAAATTTAAACAACTTGTTTTCCTCTATTTTTTTTATAACATTGAACTTCCTTTACGTAGGAAGTTGACCCTTCAACTTTCATAATCTTGGAGCTTGTATTTTCTTTGAAACCCAAACTAGCTTTGATGAGAGGGGTTCTTTGCTTAAAAAACATCTTATTAAAAGAATTTGTGCAGGATCCTCAAGCTTATGGTATTAATAACAACTTTTATTTTACTTTTCTAAGTCATTTCTCAATGAGACTACTTCATTTCACCTAGATGAATGGTTATCCTCCCATACAATATACTATCCTCTTCTTTTTAAGAATTTACATCAACTGTTGTTTTGCTCTAATTTTCAATTGATCCTATTGCTTGATATTTTCCTTTGTTATTTCCTTGATCTCCTTTAGATTAGAGATCAAATTATTTATAAATTATATCATTTCATTCAGATCCTTCTCTTCACTATAAAAGGTGCTAGTTGAGTCACCATAGACATCTAGATTCTTCTCTGTGACCCTAGGATCTTCCATAGCTCTAATAACATTAGGGTAATTTTGAGGTCTAAAATGGGCCTCCTAAGGAAATTATAAAATAATATTTGATTACATGAAAAAAGAAAAAACTAATTTTTCAACTCATATTTTTAACTTATCTCCCAAAGTTTTTACTCAAATTTCGAGTGATATTACTTATTGGATGTAAAATTTAATTCCTCATCCAAGGAGTACATATGTTGCATACTTTTGATGGGTCATACTACATGAAAAATGAGAAGTACACGAAAAACGTGATTACAATCACATTTTTTTATGTATTTCTCATTTTTTGTGTAGGAGGGTACATCAAAAGTATGCAACATGGGTACTCCTTGGATGAGGAACTAAATTTTGCATCCAATGAGTACTCCTGCTCAAAATTTGAGTAAAAAATTTGGGAGATAAGTTGAAAATACGAGTTGAAAAAGTAGTTTTATTATTTTATTATTTTTTAATCTTTTTACCATTTTACTTAAAAAATGGATAATCATCCCCAATGTTGACATCATCATCTTGAATCCTATTGGTTCTTATAAAGTTTATGTTTTGTACATTTTTCTTAGGAGGCCCATTTTAGACCTCAAAATTCCCCTAATGGTATCCCATATTCATCACTACATCGGGTACTCTTATTTTCTCCTATGGATGAGAAAACCTCAGATCTCTCTTATTCCTTTGAGGTACAATCATTGGTTATTGCTACAAATTTAGGTCTCTCTTCAGAGCAGTATGGTCTCCCTTCTGAGACTTCTCCATCATCGAAACGAGTACGATGTACAAAAACTTCCTTATTAGAAGAATAATCCTCAAATTTTTCAACATCTATTTTATGGGATGCTCTCTTTGACTTCTTCCTTCTCTTCTTTTGTTTATCATTTGTAGCTCCACCATTTTCATGTTATCATTCACTACTTGAGAAACAGGGTTGTTCAACCTCCTCTATTTATATGTAGCTTGCAATTTGTCCAACATTTCCTTGGTTGTATCACAATGACTTACTTTATCAACTTCTGGCTTAAAAATTCCTTTCATGATGATTTCATTGGCCTCTTCATTCTTCTCACTCTTTTATCCATGCAATAAGGACCACTAACATCAACATCGAAATCCATTTAATATGATTCCATTCTAACCTCCCATAGTACATACTTTAATCCATTTAAAAATGAAACTCCTCTTGATGTAAGCCATGTTTGACTAGCCATTGTTTCCATTTGATCTACCTTTAAGCAATTAAGATGTTATTGAAGGAACTTGGTCGTGATACCAAATTCTTGGAAATAATGTTAATATTAAGAGAGGGGGTGAATCAGTTGTTAAGGATAACTTAAACATGTATGCCAATTTATCTTTACTCATTCAAAACTTGGTATCCATCATATGAGATAAACCATAAAAAAACAATAAAAAATAGCCATGTCAACCAAAGAAATCATACACATCATGAGTAGCAAGAAAATGACACACAGAGGTTTAAGGTGGATACACTTCGTAGCAAGAAATCTACCAAAGGTTTTTTTTTGATATTGATGTAAAATGAGAGAACCTAGACTATTACACCAAGTATCTTTGTGAGCCACCACACATAGGAAACAACCAGATCTGTTTTATTATTTGCAAGCACCCACTAACAAGAAGCACCAACTCCCTCCTTTTGTAGACACTTGATCAACCTACCGTAAGAACCCTCTAAAGCACCAACTTTCATGGATTGGTCGCAAGCACCAAATTATAACTCCTTGGATTTATGCAAGTGTAGGAATTTATAGGGGTAAGTTACTTAGATCAAACACCAAAGGTCACCGCTCACAAAACAGATCATAGATCAAGTACACCCGCATTTGACGAAGAGACGTGAACCTAAGACCTCTATTCTCATAAAGTAACTTTACACCAAGTGAGCTAGTAAAATGATTCTGTAATTATTTGAAATGAGGAAGTGATTTTTTTTTCAAAGTGATGATATATCTCTTAGTGTTGTAGGGTTTGGAACCATTCATTTAGATAACGGTCAATTTAATGATGTATTATGTGTTCCTACCTTATCCTGCAACCTTGTATCTATATATCAGATAAATCATTCCAGTGAAGGGAAAATAATAGAATTATCACCTCATGATGTTTTAATTAAGTACTTAAGAGATCCAATACATATTTTAGCTACTATAATTGTAGATGATTCCACAAGGTTGTATAAGTTTGAAAACTGTGGGTCATCATGTCTTCCCTCTGTTTTTTTTGCTCATAATAATGAAGTGAGCAAACTTTGGCATGAGCAATTTGGTCACTTAAACTATCACTCTCGTCAAACCCTATGTAAATAAAATATGGTGATAAGTCTTCCTATGGTATCTTACCGAGATGGTGTTTGTTCTAGAAGTGTACCTGGAAAACGTCATCAGGATAGTTTTGACAAATGTGCCTCTTTCCACGCTTCAGCCCCTTTGCAGCTTGTGCATAGTGATTTATGTGGTCCACTTCCAGTTGTTTCTTTCTCTGGCTGCAAGTAATTCTTAACTTTCATTGATGATTTTTCCAGACGCACTTGGGTATGCTTCCTAAAACTCAAGGGTGAATTTTTTGAACATGTTCTTCACCTTTAAGGCCTTTTTTGAGAAACAATATGGACATCAAATTCTTAAGTTGAGATTTGAAAATGGAGGAGAATATGTTAACAACAAATTTATCCACTTTTGCACTCGAGCATGGAATTCAATTGCAACATACTATTCCATATACTACACAAAAAAAATGGTGTAGTTGAAAGGAAGAATCACACTCTAAAAGAAATGGCTAATTGTATGCTTCAATCTAAAGGACTTAGTCTTAATTTTTGGGCAGAAGAAATTCATTGTGAAAATGACATAGTAAATCACACTCCTACTAAGGTTTTAAGGAATATAACTCCAGAAGAAGCTTGGAGCTCAATCAAACCAGATGTAAGTCACTTTCCTTCTTTTGTAACTAAAGCTTGGGCCTATATTCCAAATGCGAAACATAAAGCCTTAGAACTTAAGAGTGAAAAATGAATTTTTGTTTGATATTCTAAAGATGTCAAAGGATATAGAATTCTTCAACAAAAATCCAAAAATTTAATCATTAGAAGAGATGTAAAATTTGATGAAAATATATCAGCCTGTGAGCCTAGTTCGGTGAGTGTGCCATCTTCATCCTACAAGCCTGATTCGGCATATGTGCCACCTCTCTCTATCTCTTCTATTTTTGAAAGCATTCCTTCTAGTTTAGGTGATGAAATTGAGGATGAAAAATCCTCCTCCACCTCCTCAAGATCTTCATTCATCTCCATAGCTTCCAAAATGGGCTCGCTCTACTTGGGATGCAAAAATTTCTCTTATAGGTGACCCTGCAGATCAATTTCGTACACTTTCTCAGTTCAAAAGAGTCTCTTCCTTATTGGCTCAAGTTCCAAAAAATCTTGATCCAGACACATTTGAAGAAGCTTCAGGTCATCCAGAATGGGATGCAGCTATGAATGAATAATATTGCTCCTTATTGGCAAACAATACTTAGGATATTGTTCCTCTTAGAAAGGAAAGAAATCTTGTCAAATTCAAATGATTTTATTTAACAAAGTTTGGATCAGATGGAAAAGTGGATAGACATAAAGCTCGCCTTGTTGCTACATGATTTTCACAAGTTGAAGGGATTTACTATACTAAAACCTTCTCCCCCGTTTCCAAAATGAATTCTACCCATCTTGTTCTTTCCCATGCTAACTCCTTTAAATGGGAAATCTATTAGATGGATGCTAAATCTACCTTATTACATGGGGAATTGCATGAATAAATATACATGGAACAACCCTCTGGCTTTATCCGAAATGAATCTAGCCTTTTTTGTCGCCTTAGGAAGTCTCTCTATGGTCTCAAACAAGCCCCTCGGTATTGGTATGCGAAGATTGATAGATTTCTCTTAGATAATGGCTTTTCTAGATGTCATTCTGGAAACATCATCTACACCAAGAAAGTGGGTAAGTCCTTAATCATCCTTTTACTTTATGTTGATGATATTATCCTTACTGGTAGTTCTCCAAACCATATAAACCATATGAATTCTAGCCTCAAAAAGAAGTGTGAAATGACAGGCTTAGGACACTTGCATTATTTCCTTGGTCTTCAAGTCTTGTAATCCAAAGAAGGTATTACCCTTTCTTAGTCAAAGTATGCATGTGATATTCTACGCAAATTTCACATGGAAGACTATAATCCAGTCCCTTCTCTCTTTCATTCTAAAGTCAAGCTTTCAGTCACTTCTAATTCCCCTGAAGTTGATGCTACCTTATACCGTCAACTTGTTGGTAAACTTCTACATCTAACCCATACCCATCCTGACATTTCCTTTTTCGTTGGTATTGTTGCTCGGATTATGCACCAACCTCATGAAAGTCATTGAAAATCATACTAAAATAATAATTCAATATATTTGAGGTACTATTCATTTCGAGATTCATCATAGTGTAGGAGAATCTCCATTTTTTGTTAGGTTTCACCGATTTTGATTGGGTTGGTGACCCCGATGATCGAAAAGTCTACTACAAAGTTATGAATTCACTCTTGGTTCAGGGCCTATTACATGGTCTTGTAAGAAAAAAATGCCATCTCTCTTTATTTCGGCGAATTAGAGTATCATGTTGTAGGTGGAGCTAATAAGGAAGCCCTTGGCTTTGTCGATCCTCATCGAATTTGGTATTCATTAGAAGCATCCAACTACACTTTGGCATGATAATCGGAGCACCATTCAACTATGCAAAGATCCATTTCAACATCAGTGCATGAAAAAAATTGAGGTATAGATACACTTCATCAGAAAGCTCATTCATGATCGTGTTCTTGAAGTGCAATATTGTTCAACCAATGATCAAGTTGTTGATATCTTTACAAAAGCTCTCACAAAATTCAAGTTTACCAAAATTCAATCTATGCTTTGAGTTCACGAAAGTTATCATTAAGGGGGGTAGGCTCTAATGCCTGTTTCCTTCTCCTATAGTGTCACCTTTGTAAATACTTCAATCATATCCCAATTTGTTCTTAAGGGGGGATGTTAGGATATTTCGACACATATGAAATAGTCTCTATTGTGTCACCTTTATAAATCCTTCAATCCTATGCCATGTTTTGTTTAAGGGAGGATGTTAGGATATTCTGACACATAGGAAATATTAAAGTATAGCTTGGTCTAGCGTAGAGTTAGGTAAAGTGTGTTTATTTACCATGTACATTTTTAACTTATAATCCAACAATCACAATATGTAGTGATCCGACGATTCATTCTCTCCTCGATATTACTGACACATGATCCGTGGCTTAGCACTCGATTGGTCCATGATCTCTATTTAAAGAGCATGGAGGGTCATTTTTCTAGTAACTATTTATGAGAGAAGCTTATGTAAATTTTCTTTCTTTATATTAATAAATTTCCTGAAGTGGTCACACTAGCTTAGGTTGTGGACTATTTCCCTTTTTGAGGGTTTTAACTATGTCAAATAATAGTGTACTGATCTCGTGATCTATTTTGTGAGTGGTGACATTTGGTGTTTGATCTAAGGAACTTACCTCATAAATTACAAAAACAAGCACCAAGTTGTAGGAGGAACCAAACCCCAAGTTTTCTTCAAACACCCACTAGAGATGGAAGCACCAACTTCCTATATCCAGTGCTCCAACCCACACTCAATAAAGAAACTAATGTTCATCGTACATAGAATCCATGTTTCCCTCGATATCATCTCAGCTCTCCATAGCCCTTTCCCCACAAAACATTATCTTTCCTATCCTCACTCTGCATCGATCACTATTATTCTCAACACGCAGTCACTCATAATATCCCATGTAGCACTTTCTATCCACAAAAACAACATTATAATATTCTCATCCCTATACTCTCAATAGCATACATTTAGCATGCAACCTTCCTTCTTTGCGTAAGGAATTTCTGCCTCTTCTCACACAACAACATAGGGCCTCTTAGGGTCTCTTTCCTCCCGCATAGGAACTCTCAACCTTTCTCTACAACACCGTTGGTCTTGGCCTCTCCTCAAAAACGCACACACACCCACGTAATTGTAAAAAAACCTAAAATTTATCAATTAAAAAAAAATTTCTACGTGGTGCACTCGAGCCATTTGGCTCACATTGTTCATGGTGCTGGCTGTAAATTTACAGACCACACCACAAACGGTGCTAATGGAAATCGCATTGGGGTCTGGTGCAGTACCAAAAATGCACACAATTATATTTTTTTTAAACTTACATGGTTGGGTGGTCGTTTAAATTACCACAGCTTTGAATATGCATCAATGTCAGGAGGGAAGTGCGTTGACCAAACTATGTGCCCCAGGGCAGATAGTTAGGTTAGCGCACCTCCCTCCTGACATCAAGCATAGTCAATGGTGCAGTCATTTACATGAAAGCACCATTGAACATGCACTGATGTTAGGAGGGTGGTGTGCTGACCTAACTATTTTCCCTAGGGAAAATAGTTTAGTCAACACACCGCCCTCCCGAACTGGTACATAGTCAACGATGCGGTCATTTAAACGACCACAACCTTGACCATGAATTATTGTTGGGTGGTGTGTTGACTAAACTATCTGTGCTGGGGTAGATAGTTTCATCAACGCACCACAGAAAAAGTACAATTTATGTTTTTCGGTGCGTGAACAATTTCCATGCACACCAAGGGAGGTGCACGATAAAAAATTACACACTGCTACCGGTGTGTGACTATTTTTTTTGGTCACACCAATCAAAAAATTATATATATTGAAATACATGTCTAATTTAATAAAATAAATATATTTAATATGTGAATCATTCATCGACGTCAACAAAGAGAACAAAGGGAACAACAAGAACATAAGGAGGACTAGTATAACTCGATTCACCCTTTGGGAAGCACTAGAGAGGGAAAGGCCTATGTACCCTTGCCCTATTATGAAAAACACCCGCTTTCTCCTAAGGGAGGTAGGCCTCCTCATTTTCTATGAGGAGGCTACAACCTTGAGGGGCCATAGTGGGTTATTGGGACAACTCATCTTTTGGTAGAATACCCACCAACAGAGCTCTCGGTCAGTCCTCACCACTGATAGGTGCCCATTGACGAGGAAATATATTTCATTACTTGCCTATCTAGGAGAGGGAAGGATTTTCCCCGCTTCTGGATGTCCCCATTGGCTATGCAAAGACGCAAGTGAGTTTGGGTACTCCCGCAGATACATTAGGGATGATATAATTTCTCCCGCATATTTTTCAGGTGCCTTGTGGTTGATTACATAGTGCTTCATTTGTTTCGTAGGAGGTGAGTTGCCTCTCACTACAGTTGATGACGATTTCACACTATACCAGATGATAGGAAAACACATTATATTCCCACTTTTTATTTTATGTTGATTCTTTTTGTTATAGGCACCACAACTTGTGAGATGGCCTACAATTTTTTTGCGTAGTTTTTTTAAAAACATTATATAGATGTCGTTCTCGTGGAATGTGAGAGGTTGACCTTCCCTTTTGCTTAAGAGTTATTCTCGTTTATTTTTTGAGAGGTTTCTAGAGATGAGGCCTAATTTTTTTTCGGCAGTACCTCGTAGGCCGATGCTTCATGTAAGGATGCAGATGTGGGTCCGGATGATGCCCAAGAGGGGCTAGTATAAATTTCCCTACCAAGATATCTCCCGATGCACTTGAGTTGCTATCCAGTGTTGATGATCACTCATTCGTTATTGTGCAATGTCCGTATGTCGGATTGGATTAGCGAAAGTGTGACAACATCCTCTTCACACAGGATGAGCCGCCCAACATGAGAGGTAATATTAGTGTTTTCTTTAAATTAATATATTTTCATTTTATTTTCTTAATTGATTAAATAGAATTATCAAATTTATTATAACACATTCTTTAACTTGTTTTATTAAATTGTTTAATGAAAATGTCTAATTATTATTGTTTTGTACTATATATTTTGTGCGAAATTGGGACATTTGTTGGGGATGAGATTCCACCCCCTCCAAATGATCTAGGTGTACATGTTGACGATGAGGAAATGGCAGAGGCAGAGGATTCGTATGATAGACCTGATCCTAATCGGGTGCGTATACCCGTGGGGCCGAGGCGTAGGCCGACACCGTATTTAGGATGGAGTTGGGCAACCAACCCTATCGATCGCAGCTGATGAGGGAGTCCACCCATTTATGATCAAAGTAGATTTAGGCTAATCATAGGCTCACAAAGCTTTGGAGTGGCTTACCCCACAATATTTTGACCCTCATGCATCATATCGTTGGAGCTCTAGCATGGGCTAGGAGGGGTAGGAGTCATGGAGATGCACGACAGAGCAACGCCTCATCCCGATGATCATGATCATGAGGGTAGTGATCATCATTATATTACTCCACCTCCTCCTCCTTCACCTTATGACGAAGATCATGATGAGCACCGAGCACCCAATCCCGACTCGCGGAGCATCCTCTAAGAAGTCCGCACCATATTAGCAAACACCTAGTGCCGAGAAAGCACCTAATATTGAGTAGGCGGGTCCATCTTAGGAAGCAAGTCCATCATCACAAGCCACATCATCCACGTCTTAGTAGGCTTCTCCATCAACGAGTCATTAGCAGTGTAGTTCCCGAGTAGATTGCACCATCGACATGGTCGGACTAGTACTAGTATTGATGTCCCACCAGATATTTGACATTTATATGCAATTATATTATAGTTGTATATCTTTGACATTATATATATATATATATATATATATATATATATATATATATATAGATATAGATATATATATATATGGTCCATGTATTTTATGTTCATGTTGGTGTTCATAATGATGTGTATATTGTTAGGTCATGTTAGATATGTTCATTTAATATGCTTGCAAATAGATGTGTATATGGTAACAGCTTATTTGATATGAGATGTATATTTGATGTTTGTGTTGTGATGATGTTATAGTAATGCTTGTGTTTTGTTGGATGATCGTGATCATGATTATTAGATGACGTTAGCGAATTTGAATGTGTATTTTAGTCGAATATGATGTTTTTACGATGGTTATCATGATCGTGATGTTTATTTTTTAATATTAAATCATGATATTTATTAAATATTATGTCATGATTGTAATCGAAAATTTTAATTTTAATTTTATGTAAAATTGTAAAATCAATTTTAACTTTAATTCGTAATTGTAATTTGTAATTTTAATTTTAATTGTAATTGTAATTGTAATTTTAATTTGTAATTGTAATTATAATTGTATGTGAAATTGTAAAATTTGTAATTGTAATTGTATGTAAAATATTTGTAAAATTGTAATTGTAATTGTAATTTTATTGTGAAATTGGCATTGTAATTGTAATTGTATGTATTGTCATCATTCAATTTTATTAAAATTTTTTAAATTTGTAAATTTGTAAAATTGTAAATTAATTGTCAAATTAGAACCATAATTACTACTCTAAGTAAAATGCATATCATAAATATTGTTAAATTACCATAATTGTAAATTTGTAAATTTTTATGAATATAAATAATCGTAAAATAACAAATCTAGATTAACAATATGAATTTCTATAACATAATAAAGTTTCGAAAATAATGAAAATAAATTCATGTTTAGAATTATCATTACTTTAATTATGATCCTACATACCAAAAAAACATTATCCATTTTGAAGTTATCTTTCACACACATTTAAAGCAATCAAGTAGTTGTATTATTTTAGGAATTGAAATTATAATAAAATAAATTTATACAATATGCCATTGTTTTGGAGATCAACATAATTGCAAATTGTCAACTCGAAATGATTTTAACATTCACACCATGCGAACCAATTAATTCAAAATACATAATATAATGTTTTGAAAAAAAGAGTCTTAATTATAAGGTAATTAAGTCATCCTCTTTATAAAAACCCATCTTAACAAAATATAATTGATGAAATAACACATGTACTATATCACTCTCGATTCTCATGATCATCGTCATTATCTTCGAGCATCGATTAGCATAACAATATTGTTCTCAAAAATATTTTTTGATCAAGGGCCATGTCTCAATATGAATCAACAATCCCTATCTAACACATATGGGTAAAAAAACACCGTTGCTGTGTTTGGGTAAAACATAGGGCTCCTTAGCTTCATTCCACATCTTTCTAGAGTTGATAAATATTAGCCTATTATCATGATTTTTCTTTACATTATTCCGATAAAAGGTGTCCCACCACTTGCACCCCGAGAATAACACATTGGAAAGAAGAGAAATCCACTTCAATGATCTCTTGTATCTTTTCGACATTACCTAATGTCCCCCGTACTAGGTTTTGATCACGTTGGCTAGCTTGACTAGATTGATCAAAAGTGACTTCCACTCCACACTCATTAGTCATGTGTCCATCATCGACATTTTCTATGCGAAAATGGTGTCCATATGCCCACATATATGGGAACAAATTGACCTATAAAAAAAGTTAAAAAATCATAGTGTCATGTGTCTTATAATAACCCAACTATTAAAATATGAAATATAGATGTAATTACTTTTAAAATGTGCATTATTACCTAGTGGGTGCACCCAATCCATACGTCTAGCACATCCTCTTCAGCACACATGTAACGACCGGTTGCTCCGTATTTCTCTCTGACTTGGTCAATAACCCAACTGTTGGGGCACATTTTTGGCATATTTTATTTTAAATGATCGAGATAAGACACACTTCTACCATTCAACCATCTGAATTCTTTCCCCGTCATTATCCCATTTCATCCTATTTTTTTTCGTACAATGGGACCCATGGTTGTGTCACTTCGAAATTGTAAAGAACGAATTTATTGATTGCTTCAATTTTTGCATTCACGATGAAATAAATCCGACATGTAGTACACATGAGATCTAAGTATACATTATACCAAAGTTCAACATGAATATTTAATTTGTGTAAGTTTGAAAAATTTTAAGTCGCTTACTCTTTATCAAGCACATTTTTCGCATTTGTTTGGAGCAACTACCCCCTTCTCTTTTTGTCTTCATCCCTTTCATCGTCCCAAATCACCACACCCGGTCTATTGTCAATCCGCTTGATGTACTCACCGGCATAATAGAAAGACTTATACGATATGTGTACCCCTCTCGCCATCAACCCCTCGGGTTTTTTCCCTTTGTCGAACAAAACCTTTCAATTTTTTCATGTACCTCTCTGAGAAGAACATCCAATGACAAGAAACCAGCCTAACTAATTCAACCTCATCTACTAGGTGGATTAGAAGATGAACTTGCAAGTCCATGAAACTCATCGATAGTTCCTTCTCAAACATATAAACAATCTAAACTATATCTTGACGCCATTGTGGAATGCTAGCGACATGAATCTAGGCTTTGACGTGACCCAATGTACAAATGCAAATAATTTAGATATGGCACATCCTAGGTCATGGGGGAATTCATGTTTCACACAACCACAACGAAAAAATGATAATGACACTACAAAGTTATAAACACATGCAATAATATACAAATTTCATTATGTTTTATGATCCTTGCATGGGATAAAATTTATTAATATAAAAAATAATAACATCATGCTTTTGACATTATACATACTCTTAGAAGATTTAAATGGTCATGCGATTTAAACCCCGACAAATGGTCATCCATGGTGAAGCAGCGTCGTAGTGAACAGTCGTATGTATATGGCACCCTCACACCCATTATAACTTCATTTGCCAAAGAAAGATCATGTTTTTTTAAAATCCATGGGACATCATCTTATTTGAAATACCATGAATTAGAGGGACCCGCTCCCACCTCTGATCTTTTACATTCCAATCGTCTTGGCCAATGCTTCTTTTTAGTTTTTGAAGTAATAAGGTCTTTCTTAACAACCAATTTGTCACTTTATTTCGATTATATGTGCCTCTGTAACGAATATGAAACATTTTCAAATATATGCATGGGATCTAAGAAGTGGGTAATCTTAAGATGCTCCCAATATGGGAGGTTATAAGAGATATATTTCCTTTTCATCCCTATGGGCAATTTCTCAACAATTATTATTACTATTATTGTCCGAGGATTGTGGCTAGAAAATGCAATGTTACAGTTGGCAGGATGAAGCGGCTGTCTATTTTCGTCTACCAAATGCGCCTTGCGGTATAATGCTCCTCGATAAGAGCTTCCGAAAATTTTGGAGATGTTTGAATATTTTGTCCATCTAAACTCGATTTTGAATCTGCATGAACCTGAAAATTTTTATACATTATTTTTATTGAGCTGATTGACATGGATAAAAAAAATAAATTCAATTAGATCATACAAATATAAATAAAAGCTGAAGTAAATATTATGCCTTGAGATGGATTGCGAGAACTCCATGATGGAAATTGAGAAATCTTATGAAACAAGTTGGATTTTGAAGAATTTTCCATTTGATATCATTATCATATTTTCTCCCTAAATCCGAGAAAAATCAACAATAAATTTTGGTGTACATACCTAAAAGTAATTTTGGCGCCTTAAAAATGGACTTATTGTTATCAGTGTAATGTACAATTAACCGCACATGTGCATTGTAGTTATCACGCACCGTCATGCCGTGTTATTAATTGATGCACCAATGTGGTTAGATAAAAACACACCGAATAGCCGCAAATAAGAAAAAACACACTTTAATAAAGTGAAAAAAGTGGTAAATTGAAAAATGGGCAGTAAAATTATTTTCGAAATCTAATTTCATAAAAAAATATTTTTAAATAGTAAAAATCTATTCATTATTTCATTATTTTTGAAAAAAAATTCAAGGAGAGATTTGCACCAAAGACATACCTAGAGCAAGAGAGCATGAGAGCACTGTGTAGCGGTGAAATATTTTTGAACAACAACACTATTTAGAGAATCATAATTTCAAACATCTAGTGATTCAAACCTTGTAGTATAGTAAAAATGTTAAATTTTACTATAAAATATTATTTTACAGTTTCTGTTTGATTTAATAAATGGTAAGTAAAAATTTTAAATTTTGTTGTGCATTTATAAATAAAAATAAAAAATCCATTCTTACACTAAACCCTTGATTCTTCTTGTTTCTACCCTTGCTTCTTCTTCTTATTTGTGACTTCATAATTAGGGCTTTTTCATTTTAGGTTTAGAGGGTTTGTATTGCTATATATATCTATATCTATATATGTGTGTGTGTGTGTGTGTGTGTGAAATATAACCCCCTAGGACAACTTGTTGAGCTCGGATCGCAATCCATGTTGATCGTTGCATGATTTTTTTAAAAACGTAAATTTTTTAATCGGTGCACCCCGTGTAAAATAAAGCTAACCGGTGCACTATTTTATTATAGTGCATTGTGCATGTACTGTTTGATATATATATATATATATATATATATATATATATATATATATATATATATCAATCAGTGCCCGTGTAAAAAAAATAGAAGATGCACATGTGAAAATGAATTGTTGTTTAACTCATTTGGAGTAGTGTTGGATTTTAATGAAAGGGGGGAAAAACGTTTGCAAAAAATTTGAGGGATCTAATGGAACAAAAATGTATAGATGGTATTGCCACTTACAATACAAAAAAGCAATCCAATGATTCCAAGAACCATATTTTATCTAAACTATGGGATGATTTTCTAGGGAATTGGTCAATGAGACATGTCGGCTTTTAATAGAAAAAACACAAAAAAGAAGAAGGAATGGAAATATATAATATTCCTTTATATGTTTTTCTAGAATTATATGTATATGTTAATAGAAAGTAATCATTTAGAAATATCACTTTTGTTATATTTACTTTTCATATATCAATATAAAAATTAAATAGTTTCGTTTTCATGTTACATTTTAGGAAGATTATGAAAATCTCAAAGGATGAACGAAGTGATATCACAGCATATGCCAAAGAGGGAATGTCTAAAAAGTGTGTACAAGGAGATGATAAAAGAAATGGACATATTTCCATCGCACTAGAGTGATATCAACAAAAACATGCTTCAAATGTAATAGATAAGCATTGGATTTTTTCGATTAGGTACAATAAATAAAAATTTAACATTAAATATTAATTTTCAAGTATTTTTTCGTGCATAAAAGAAAAGAAAATGGAACCCATTCAAAACATAAAATAGGATGACAAGGAAAGAAAAGGGTTGATATCTAAGTTTGTGAGTAATTTTTACTTTCCTTATAACAACTTAACTAGACTTCATTTTTGTATATTTTAAAGTTGTGTTACAACAACCATCATTTAACGTCTTCAAATAGGTGCTAATATACAAAGAAGAACCATGATATGAATTGGATCGACATTGGGTTAAATATGGGTTGTCAGTATATGTTGGTATATCAAAAATTAATTGTGGAATTTGTAAGCATCTATCGATTTTGTTTTACTTAGATCCAGTTTATAATTAATAGAACAAAAAAATCTTTTATATTAAATATATGATTTGTTATGGGGTATAAAAATTGGAAGGAAACAAAGTATGGAACTCACGCCAACAAATGAATTGTTGAAAGATGACATAAAATTTGGTTTTGAAAAAATGTGTATAGTTCATGAGTCAATCCTTGCTATGGTACATTTCTTTTCGATTTACATTGATGTATATTATTTAATATTGCAATTTTCATTATTCTCACCAATGTATAGAGAATCGATTAGAGTTTATTTTTATGTTTATAGATGGAGGTTGAATAAGAAGAAAACAATAAACACGTGAACAAAAACATTCCTCAAAAATTACCCAAGTCGTGGAAGTAGCTCTAGCAAAGGCGACAATTCTAGTGAATAATGGTGATAAATATGTTTGGATATCAAAGCAAGGCGTTATATTTTTTGAAATATTTGTGTGTGAAATTAGACATTTTGGTTTAATGTAATGGACATAGTTGTCCTAATCGAAAACACAAAGGGATAACAACAATTGTCCCATTTTTGTGTGACAAAGGTCAGTTCTCATTCATATATATATAATAAAGATGCGTTTTACTTTATTACTATTGCGTACTCTATTGTTATTGAGAAATTTTCGCACCGATTGATTTACTATATGGATGATTAATTATTATAATGAAGATATGCGATATATGATTATATGATATAGCAAAATCAATGATTGTGCATTTTCCTCGGGAGGCCCATTTTAGACCTCAAAATTTCCCTAATGCAGGCATGCGTCATTCGTGGCCATTATGGGCACTACTACATCATTGCACAGGAAATTCACGTGATAGAGGGACACAACACGCACGCCATCGAGCAAATACTATCAAGAAGAGGATCCCTCCATCCAGATCAACTAGAGATGAAATTCGCATCATTTTATACCTACAAGAGGAATGACAAAGTCACCAAAATACTCCCACTCATCCCCCTCCCCCTATCGAGCACTTTCGTGCACTTTGTAACAAAACGGAGTATCATTTCATGCTGAATGTCCAGCCCCATAATGGTTTCAGAATAGTGTGTATCCTATCCATGTAGTATACCACGCCGACCTTCTAGCCACCTCAGTATTTCATGTCGTATATGTGGTGGAAATCACCCATTACGCCATTATCACTACATCCTTCGATTCCATGTAGTCGCTAACTGGTTTTGCACACGTCGTAGTATGTCTCTCCCTAGAAGAACGACTCTAATAATGGAATCCATAGATAGCTCGATGACGCAAAGAGGATGTGAGGAGTAGATCCATCCTCTTCTACGGGCGGTAAAAGTGACCGACTCTGGGAAACCTTTGTCACATCCAATCACCCTCCACGGAGAAGATGAACATGTGTGTTATGTAACACATGCAATCATGTGTGTCGCCACATGCCGAACCTAGAAACTAGTACGCCGTCGGGTACCCGACCGCATCGCCAATAGTGAATAGTGATGGTAACCCCTATGTAGATGTTTTTCCTAGTGTGTCGTAGAGCAACCACCATGAGCAACACTAGTATGTATATCTCGCAAGTGCGCCCTCTAATCGACATGACACATATGTTAGAGATGTAGAAATGATGAGATCTCATCAATCCAGAGCCCAAAATCCCATAATGAAAGGCAAAGATCGTGCACAAAGAAAGTGTACTCCATACCCATTCCGGCATATTGGGCGAGCTAAGAAGATGCTCCAATCAACACGACCCTGTTCGTCCTAGAAAACATGCGGGCTATGTACAGAATAAGCACACGAGCGTCAATGACGAATATATAAAGCACCTCGCAAATAGTTTTTCTGCATAGTTTCTTCCTCCATAGAAGACAATCTCTCTGACCAAGAAGATCACGCATTGCTATTGCCGGATTTTGCTCACACTTTCATCATATAATAAAAATGTGATCATCTCCCAAAAGCTTAGAGTCGCAAGAAAAGCAGCGTTGAGTCTACACTAGCCATGGGAGCTAGACATACCCAAGCCAAAAAACTCAGAAATGATAGTAGAGGATCATCTCCCCTACGTCTGATCCCTTTCCGAGCGTTGCACTTCTGGGATGAAGAGTAGTGTTGGTTCCACACACAATCTACTCGCTTGGCACATTTGGTACCATGCACCATCTGACATCGTCCAAAACCATGAACCATAGGCATGCCCATGTAATGGAAACATTTGGGCACCTTCTCGTACCAAGCACAACTTTCCAACACACGGAAAGTTCCCAACCTAAAGAGGAATCTAGCTTTTGCTCATGCAAAGCTCCCATGATGAAAATTCCTACCCCACAAAACACCGACGACATGATACACTCATATATGATTCATATCATCATGTCTCAGAACCATGACTCAGGCTTTCTACTCATCTGCGATAGGTGTCGAGTTAGGCGCAACTACAAGAGTAGTACATATTTGCAGAAAGCCGGAATTATCCACAGTATCACAAAAGCAATTGTCGACGTTTTGAATCCCAACGGGGATCCATCTTCACGACGAGAAATGAATGAAGAATGAAAGAAGGTCACAAAGAGGTCAAGGTATAAATAGTGAAGGCTAATGATGATTAATTAGAGGAACCAAAAAATTATATTATTAAAATTCATTAACTAAATTAATTTTTATTAAAATCTTTATTTATGCTAAACATTATTATAATGTCATTTTAAATGATAAATATTTCAAAAAGTTTTAATAAATATTTTAAATAAAATTTTTAAAATAATTAAATTTTTTATTTTTAGTCATCTATATTATTAATTGAATTAATTCTAATTCTAAAAATAAAACCCTAAAATAAATTCTAATTTTATTATAAATTTAATATTTAATGTATGAAAATAATTACAACGTCTAAGTTTAGGAATTTGGCTTACGTGATCCATAAAATGTATCGAATTTTCGGTGAAAATCATGTAAGAAATTTTTCGTCCACGCATTTCGAACCAACCAGAGTGTGGTTCATCATCGGAGCAAGATCGAGAAATTTCATCAAGAAACCTGTTTGAAATATATAAGGGCATGCTCTCCACTAGCCATTGAAAAAAGCGGATAGTTTGACTATAATAAAAAATTTGATCAAATTTTCATTTTATTTTATTTCAATTATATTTTTAATTTAATTATACTTTTGAATATGAGCTGTAGTATTACTTATTATAATTTAATATTAATACTTTTTTAATTATTTTTACTATTTGTAATATCTAAAAAAATAACTAAATGAAATAATTTTTTTTAATAGATAATAATAATAAATGAAAAGTAAAATAAAATAAATATAAATAAATAAAATAAATATAAATTAATGATAAATATAATAATAATAATGATAATAATTAATTAATTCAATATTACTAAATAGGTAATTAACAAATTAAATCATAAGGAAATTACTCATAATAAAAACTATAATCAAATTAAAATAATAAAATAAAAGGATAGTGAAGACAGGAGGAATCAAGGCTAGAGAAGAAAGAACGATGAGAGGGAACAAAAGGGGAGGAAAGACTCCACCAATCATCCCTATTAAAGAGGTTAACTGCCCTCTTTTCGATTTCCAAGGCTTCCCCTCAACTTTTGGTGGTAGGAAATGGTCAATCTCTGCAATAACTTTCAGGTATCTTCAAACTACAAATATGATGATTGGATGAGCATGCTACTAAGGTAGAGGTCTCAAGATCTACCATGCGCGACATGTTCTTGAGTCTTCATGTTGACAATACATATTAAGAAATATCACATATTAGTATATTAATGCAAGGGAAAAAACAAATAACACTAATATGCATGATTTTTAATCTTAAAAATATACCTAAATATATGATACTAAATGAATTTTAATCAATTCTCATTAATTAAACCCCTAATAAATTTTTCAACTTTTAAAATTTTAAATTTCACATTAATTAATTTTTAATAAATTTAAATTCTAAAAGCTTATTAAATTTATAATATCCCTAAAATAATAATTAATGTCTAAAATTAAAATCAAAGTCTAAATTTTTATTTAACCTCTAGAGTAACCAAATTTGATAAATTCTAACCCTAAGATAGTGAAATTAAATTATAAATGTGAAGAGAAAATATTAATTAACACTAATATGATAGTTTTTAAATAATATACCTAAATATAAGTTACTAAATGAATTTAATCAATTCTCATTAATCAAACCATAATAAATGTTAATTCTAATATTATTTATTTATTTTTTCATATTAATTAATTCCTAATAAATTTTAATTCTAAAACTTTTTTATAAGTTACATTTAAATTTTTAAATTTTAATAAGCTTCCATTTACTTAATTAATATTAATTAATTAATTTTTATTAATAGAATAAAAATTAATTAATGAAAATAATTATTACGAGTAAGTGGAATAATAAGAGTTTCTAAAGATCGATACAACCTTAACACTAGTTAACTAAAAAGGAAGGAGAAAGTATACTCGCAAAATTACACCCTTGGATGAGGACGAACCTAGGGAGAAAATCTATCTAATAAGAGGTTTCCAAAGCTGTCACTAATCTCATATCCTCCATCTCTATTGATGTTATGCGGGTGTTTTATAATCTCCAGCGCTCCTCTAATCTTACATCTCGATATTGTTCCTCCCTTGCAATGATTCTAGCATCCTCAAGGCGTAAGTGATGTTTTTGCTTTTTGAGGAATGATCAAGCAAAGAGCCGAGGTTCGTGATCACTCATGTTTAATATCGGCATCATGATCTTTTCATACACTTCTAAAGAGAGCGCCCCAGTCTCGCCAATATAAATCTTCCCACAAGAACACCAATCTGTAAACACCCTTTAAGATGACCCCTCACTAATGCTATCTTTAGCTGAGCGCATATTTTGTCTAATGGTTCTCAGCTGCTCGAGAAATTGTGCAAAAAATGTTACTCGTCCCCAAAACCCCAGAAATCTTATCTCATCACACCTTAATGTATGGCAAAAAAACCCTTTCCACCCCTCTCGAGGATCATGGCGATTTCTTGGACACGATCGACGCTTTTTCGTTCGTTTATGGCCTTTCCTGATTTCTCTTTCCCATACCCTAAACCCAGAAAACATATGTTAGGTGAGATATTTCTTCCTCCAGGTGCTCCCTCATTTGATATTCTAAGGGCTCATTATAGCAAGAGTGTTGAGAACACCAAATTTTTTTAGACAGTGGTGATGGTAAGATTCAACATGAAGGTATCTTTCAGTATGGGTTTTCTTCCTAAAAAATTGATGCCGTAATGTTCCATCTTATTTTTCTAGTATAACCATTACATCCAAGAAAGGAATGCTCCTATTTTCTTCGATCTCCTTGGTAAAATTAATATATGAGGAAATTGAGTTGAGGTGATCAAAGAATTTCTCGAGGTTTCTCCTACCATGCGACCACTGTTATGTTAGTGTCGTCTACAAATCTCTTCCACCAACATTTGGACTTAATGGAGAGGAAAGCAAGGGCTTTCTTCTCAAAGCTTTTCCATGAATAAGTTGGCCACAATAGGTGAGAGATGGCGATCCCATTGCGACACTAGATACCCTACTGCATAGAATTCTCCTTAGAAGGCGAAGAAGGTGGATCGTAAACAAATCTAAGCAAGCTTGGGTCGTTCCATGATCCGTGACCTCATTAATACTCACATTGCTTCATCTAAAGGGATTTTTGGTAAACACGAAACAACATCAAAGCTTACCAAGATGTCGTTCTCCTCCATCACCCTCTTTTTCAATAAGCTTGATGAAGTCACTTGAGTCCTTGATAAAGGAATCAATGTTCCCAAGAAAGAGGTTTGATAATTTTTGCGACATATTTCGCTAGTTCATAGGTGGGGGATTCAATGGTATTGATAATTGGATCTAAGAGGAACCCCATCTTTATGAATCTTAGAGAATCCCATAAATTTCTCGGAGTGAACTCACAGGAGAGTGTCAATTTCTTCTACAACTTATCATCGAGATGGGAGTTCGAGACTGCCTTCTTAACCTCTCTCTTAAGATCTTTTGGTAAGTGGGTTGGACTTCAAATTCTTATTACTTGCCACAATCAAGATGCTCTTTCGTTTTTTCTAATATAATCACTCCTATCTAAATGACATAGCCCCTCCGTATGCACCAACGATGGTGCAAAACCTAATCCGTATGCACCTGTCGAGTAGCTGTACCAACGATCGTGCAAACCCAATCCATATGCACCCTTTTCGACCCGCGTCACGATTCCACTACTTCGACGATGGAATCCTTTTTCGTGTTTCGTGGACCAGCTCTACGTAGGACTGAACCTCTTCCTCATAGCCTTGCACATAATCTAATCGCTTTAGGATCCTTATTTCATTAATATGAGGGACATCCTGAGGCCATGATGGAGCTAGATTATCCATGGGATGCAATGCATCACCACTCGTTTTTTCTCCTTGAAAAAATGTTTAGTCCCCGACAAGACATGAGAACAAGAGATTTGCGCGATTGAATCGAAATATTTCCTCCCATCGGGAAAGGTCGATTGGTTCAAGAACCCCATTTCAGCGCTCGATGTGTTCGAGGAAGGAAACATGTCAAACATTTCACCTACCATCAAGGTGAATATATCTCCAAATCCGGAAAGGTCGAAGAATTATCATCGGAGGAAGCATGTTCTACGATATGAGATAACCTCTTACACCCACTTTGCTACAAGAGTATCGAGATATCTTTAGCATGGGACTACTCGGAGAGATGCCCTAGAGCTTAGTCCGTATCTATAGAGCACCATATTGACACCTGGCACGATGTACAATATGTCTAGAAACATCATCAACTACACCCCATCTAGGGTAGAATAAATAAAATGAGAAATCAACAAGCTTCGCAAAGCTAGTTTTTATCCACCCCATCGCTTACACTCTTGGTTTTCCAACTCTATTCCCATCATGAAAAAATAGGGCACCATACACATTTGCACTGATTTTCGCAATTTGAACAAAGCATGTACCAAGGAAAATTACCTACCCCATTCATCGACCAAGTCATTGATGCTTGTGCGAGTCACAGATGCCCTCTCCTTCATGGATGACTTCTCTAGGGTACAATCAAATTCAAATCGCCACATCTAACCAATACAAAACCGCATTCACTACCCCCATTTGGGCACATTCGACACACGGTAATGCCATTCATCCCTAAAGAAATGCTAGAGACAACCTTCAGGAGGGCCATGAATTTATATCTTTCATGACTTGCCACACCTTATCCTCGCATACTTGGAGAGAGCCTCACCATCCGATCCAGAAGTGCTCGCATCACCTCGAGGATCTCTGTGATCGATATCCCAATGATGACGGTAGTACAAACATATGCTTGAACATAGGTGCATCTTCTATGTCATAGTAGGAATAATTTTAGGTTTTATAATGTCCCGCCAAATGAATTTGAGTGCACCCCCTCAAGGTCTAAGCCATCGAAAGAGGTACCTCCACCTCGAACCTAGGCAACTACAAATGCTTGTAGGGGAAGGCCAATTTTCTCGAATGTTTTCGTCCTAGATTATCCCACTTGCGCTCAAGATTCTCTGTGGCTCCTTGGCCGGACATCCCATTCAAATGGGATGACTGTGCCCAACAAGAATTTACACGGCCGAAAGACAAATTGTCTTCAACACTGCCGATCAGTCCCCTAGATCACAACAAATGACTACATCCTCGTATCTATCGGCATCAGAGACCTCTTTGTCCGGAGTGATCCCGGGAAGGGGCCCGGATGGGGAAGGAGCTCATAATATATTACGTTAGAAAAAACTTATCAAGCCCTGCATTAAGATATGAGCCCGAAGAAAATAATGCCCTAGTGCTAATTCATGCAGATCAAAAATTCTCCACTACGTCATCTTAAAGCCCACAAACGGTCGTCTGCAGATATTAATCCCATCAAACATCTGCTCACGTGTCATTTAATGAACCAAAAATACACCTGTGGATAATCATTATACAAGAATACGACTTACAATATTTCGCTCCCCCAAGAGAAAAAAAGTGCACTAGTCTTAGCGAGAGTTCATTACGTGACCTCCCAAATTCATACCAAAGGATCACGATCAATGATTCACTACTCAGATGAACATATCTTCCTCATAGCAAATTGAAGTACCCTAGTACGAAAATATCCTTATCATATTTATGAACCCAAAATTTTCAGACCCCACCTTACTCGTGACGACCGTCGGCGCATTCGCCACCAGGCCCCCGATACCTCCCTTTATGGGAGATGTCTTATAAACGACGCATAAACACCATTTTTATGATGATGCCTTACTCATGACCAAGTAGAAAAATCCTTAATGGCTGCCACAGCGGAGATTATCAATATTCCTCTCCGAAATGGCCACCGCCCAAAAAATTCCTACGAGTGGGATATTCCTAGCGCCACCTTTATTTTCATGACTGCATTTCAAATAGTCAAGAGGTGAGAGATAATGTCAACGACTTCAATCGACAAGGAAAGAGACACCTCCCATCTCCCCGCACCCCTATCATCGTCGTTGGTCCCTTTTGTAAATGGGGGATCGACTTCATGACTTGCAACCTTGCATCGTCTGGCAATCAAAATTACATTATTGTAGGTTTGAATTATTTCACCAAGTGAGTAGAGGCTATGCCCACATATGACAACACCGCATAAACCACTGCACGATTTCTGTTTAACCATGTCATTCCCCGGTGTGGTGTACCCAAAGAGTTAGTCTCTGACCATGGGAAACACTTCGAAAACAAAGTTTTTCAAGAGATATCTCACCATCTTGAATTCACACATGAATTCAAATCACCGTACTACCCAAAATCCATGGATAGGTGGAAGCTGTGAACAAGTCCTCAAAACAATGTTACAATGGTATGGTGAATAACCACAAAACAAACTGGCACCAGATGATTTCTTCTCCGCTCGTAGGGCATACCGCACTGACAATGAAAACATCGCCAGGGTTCACATCTTTCCACTTGGTGTACGGTCGAAAGCCGCGATTCCCATAGAACATGAGATCCCAAATTTACATGTTGCCATCAAACTCCTCGATGACACCCATCCTCTAGAGCAACGGTTGGTACAACAAGAGTTCATTGACGAAAGTCAATGAAAATCGCTGCAACACAATGACGCCCACAAGAAGCAGGTGAAAGCATCATTTGATCGCAACATCAACCCTCATTCATTTACCGAGGGAGATTTAGTCCTCCGCTATGATGTCGCAAAAGAAGCCCTAGGGCTAGGAAAGTTCGAAACTTTTGTGGAAAGGATCCTACATTCATAAAACATTCTCTCCTAAAGGGGACATAAATCTTGATAGACCTAAAACGGAACATGCCTCGAAAACAACCCCGTACAATGGTATTTATCTTTAATAGTTCTACCCATAAATGGGACAAGAGAAATTAGCCCTAGAGTCAATGTACACTGCACCAAAACCTTAACTTTTTGATCAAATATTTGTCACAAAAAATGCTCTAGTGTCACAAACTGGATTTTCAACCCTACCATTACTTTGGATTCACGATGGAGCATCGTGATGGTCTCAAATTTCATAGTCAGTAGCTACCTGGGTCATCTATCACCCCGATCGATCGCCCTTCTTCACTAACAATGTATGCATCGGTTTGGCTGACACAAAAATCAGGGCAAAATATGATGTTGCCATTGGACTTATGTGCGATGCCTTCAATCAAGGCATCCGCCATTTTTATATCTACCTCAATTCCAAGTTAGTGGTGTCATAGTTAAACCAAGAGTTTTTGAGGTATGAGATTCACATACGTTTAGAAAAATACTTACATGCAAAAAGAGTCAAGCCATCAATTTGATCACATTACATTCACATGTGTGCCAAGAAATCAAAACTAGACAACAGATCACATAAACAACCATATCCTAAAATGGAAATGCATCTCGGATAAAGCGTCATACATAAAAAACATAGATGTACCCATCAACACAACACACAATCCATATACACATATCAACAAGGGAGACACACAATACTAGAGCTGCAAAAATATCTCTCACATACATATATATATATATAACAAAAAAATATATGTCCGAGTACAAAAAAATAGATCGTGCTCTCGACCCATAAGTCAGCCAAAAATACACGTATACAAGTCAACAAAAACAAGGGAGGCACTCATCATAACGAGTGCTTTCTCGTGTACAACAAGCCTCTAGGGCTGTGCTCCTCTAGGTGGGGCATCTGGACCCATCGTTTGCTCCACGGTGTACGAGCCACTGGAAACCCTGTCAAGCGAGATGTGCAGCCACATGATGCAAAGTCGTGATAGCCTCTCCTACGGACAGTCGGTGGTATGCTCTAACCACGCCTCGTCGAGGTCGTCCAGAGACCACCAAGCGTGGGCATCCCTGAGGTCCAGACGGGTACCACTAGACCCGATGCATCCTCTAGAACATGAGCGATGAACTGTAGAGCATCCATCTACGCCGTCACGCACCAGCCGCGAGCACTCTCGAACCTCTCACCGCCTGCGGCGCGGCGAATCAGCAGCGCACTCGGGCCAGACAGCCGCGCCTGCCCTCCCCTGAGAGCTGCGGCCCTCCTAGCTAGAGGTGCTCACCTTGCCCAAGGCTCTGCTGTGGAACCCCTCCCTCAGTCCCTCGGCCCTATGCGTGGAGCACCGCCCAGCGGCCCTTCGGATCGGATCGTGTCCACGCCGGACCGCATGAGCCTTTCACTGCCAAACATCAGCATACGCAAGCAAGGCTGTGTCCGTGTCATCATAATACACATATAGAGAATAAAACATGAAAAAGCATACCTGCGGCGTGCACATCCCACAGGAGAGAACGTGTACGGGTCTCCACGTAAAGGTCCATCCTCGCACGCAGGCAAAGGCGAGGAGACGTATGAGGATTGGCCTCAAATCCAAGGAAACCTCGCAGTGAGCGTTTCCAGTGATGCCCCACTGAAGCCTCACCTCGAGGCATCACGAAGGCCACGGCTCCTCCGAGGCACGACCACCGCAGGCCTCAACATACCACTCTCCGCACATTATGCTACACATGATGCTATCATATGTAAACAAATTAGATCCGTCATGGACTTTTGAGATTTTAGCCAACATCACCATCATACTAGTGATGGGAAAAAGAGTGTTTTCGGCCCTCCGCCGGCCTCGCATGTAGATCTGCAGGGCACGGCACCCAGTTGGGCGCGGGTGACCACAGTCAATCGCATAATGGCTACTGAGACTCCTTGCTCGACCGTCAGTTTACTAAGGCTATCTAAATACACCCCTCTATGAGAGGGGACACGACTAATGGTTCGCCAAGAATCGCGCGGATCCACTCTCCTGGGGGAAGCGGATAAGGAAGTGGCTCGCCTTGAGGAAGTAGTCCAGCCACAAAGTATATATCCAGTCTCGAGAAGGATGGCTATGTTTGCACCCTGCTGACACCCATAACCTTGCGCCTCTTGTTCCGGCATTGGATCGGTAGTGCAATAAACGATCCTATGATCAAAAGAGGTCATTCTCAAGAACTTGAGAAGACCCCCAACTTACTAGCGCATCGGCATGCATTGGCATCACTCTGCTAATGAAACTTGGAGGTCAGGCCGGTCCCTCTCCCTCCACAAAATCTTTGTCATCAAACAAGCACACATCGATTGACATTAAAAGAACCAAAAACTGAAAAAATTTCCCAAAACTGAAATTTAAAATTCATTGGATTTTTAGCGTGCTTGTTTCTATGGACGACGTAAAATGCGTGCCTATTTCTTTCACGGACACAGAAATGGCATGCAAAAATCCATTACATGCATGATAATTTTGTGCAAAACCCTCGGTTTGCACGAAAACTATGCACACCTATTCCTTGATTAGCTCGCGCGATCAAGGCAAAAAAATTTTCATGGGTTCCATACAAAAGCCCAATTTTGTCATGGACCTTGCCCGGGAATACTAAAAAATTAAAATGCGAGGACATCATGGGGCCTACTCGGCTCAAGAATCACGAGTCTCGAGTACTTGCTAACCGCATCGACAAGAACAACTTCGCAAGAAGCCTCCGACCTCTCAAAACCTCAAACACTCAAATATCGCAAATGAGCTAAAATGAGCCATATTGGCCTATATGTCACCCTTTTTAGATTAGTTTGGAGGATCATAACGAGAGCTTAAAGGGCCCAATTGTATAACTAAAAGAAAAAATAGTGATTAGCACCTCATAACGCCCAAAGGAGGCTCCACACATTCACACCTGCGAAAAACATAATTTTTGAGCGAACTAGTATACCCACTCTCATCTTCTTTTCATTTAGCGCATGTTTTTCAATAATATTTCAATTAGGAAGATGCTTTTACTTGGGGGTAATTTTGTTGCGAGTATTTGCACAAACAATCCACCATCCCATATACTAAAGGTTCTAGAGCGGTATCATTCTAGGCTTAGCATGATAGAGTCCCGAAATACTCTGCATATCTTGACATCATTTCTCCACAAGAAATTAACCATATGTTCCAAGCACCTAACCATGTTTATCATCTTCCCCACCTTGCACATGATAAACATCCCTTTTGGTCGATGAGAGCCTCCCATCCACGACGCCCATCACTCAAAGTAGACCATACATCGAGAAAAAATCATGATGCCATGGCCATACGAATTCGGTACATGGGAAGCACTTCATGCCCAATCATCCGACATGCATCGAGTCAAATTTTACCATATTGAAATAAAACCCCTTTCCCGGACTACCAAGTTTTTGCAAGATGATATAAAGCGCACCACTTGTGCCTCACGTTTGGCCTACCATACCCCCATCAGCATAGCCCATCTACAATATTTTCCATCAGCTTCATCAACCCCACACAAGAGACCAACCAATGGGGCCTTCACCCTCGGTTAGAAGACCCTCCTCGCACCACTAGTGAGTGAGTAACTTTCACGTTTAGGGAGTACCCATCTCACGTGTTTTGTATAATCCAATCCCATTGTTTCATTTTTTTGGTTAGTGCTACAAAGACCACAAATGGTGAACAAAGTCCCCCCACTCATCCTTCCATTTTTCCTCCCATGGTAGCAGTCCCCTAGTCACCCCTGGTCGGAGTATCACACCTTTCACGCATAAGCCATCATGACATTCATAACCAACATATACCCACCCCAGACGTCCTACCGAGCTCCAGGAATTTCCTCATCAAAAAATAGTCATGATTGCACCTAGCTGCTATTTTTATAGTTCGACCTTGGGCCCTATGAATCCCTATCATCAATTTTCAGTCACCCCTCACCATCATGCCTATGTTAAACCTATAAAATCTAAGGCCCTAGTCCCTTGCATTAGTAAATCCGTCATTTGGTTGAAGCTTCCTTTTTTTTACTTCAACTCCCATTATCCAAATGGAGCGGTACCTTGGATGGCCCCTCACCACAATAGGGGACATCCTTGGGTGGCATTGCGGGAATCATCATTTCCCACAGATTTCATCGATCCTCCTAAAATTCGAATAAAACACAAGATTTCATGTCAAGATGGTATTTGTACTTTACAACCATTGCACACTGCTCAAATTCATCGAAGACCCATGCCATTATAAGCATCTCTTTCGGCAATGATTACATGGGAAGCGTCCCAGTCATACACCCATGCATACAATGAGCATTCATATGCCATACCAAGATTACGCATGTGTGCACCACATTCACTTTTTCAAAGAAAAAATGTCCACGAGGGAATAAAAAATAGTCGTCATCAACCAAATCAACAGATCAACTACCATACTAGTGACACATATAGAACCTTTATACGTTAAATATATTTGTTTAGCTAGCCAAAGCATCATGAGGATGGGACATGCTCTGCCTCGTAGAAAAATTATATTTGTTGTATCATACTATTTCTTGGAGGGTTCCCACAAGACATGGTCACTCTTCAACCAGCTGTAAGGCGTTTAAAACTTTTAGCTATACGCGGTCTCTCTCTCTCTCTACACCATACACAGAAAAGAAACTATAATGTATTTCAGCTATACAATTCTTCCTAGACCTCATGCATTAGGGGAAAGCTGTTATCAACGGAAAATCTGACAAGAAAAAGATGACATTGTTAAATGTTTACGGGCAAAAGGATTTATAGGGATGAGGCACATTAGAGGATCAGAAAAAATTTAAAATATCTATCGAAGAAAAAATCAAATTGCACACCAAGTATGGGCAAAATGCGCCTTTGCATGCATTTTCTTCGATAATGCATGCCTTTCGTGGCTTTTCCTTGAAAATTCATGTGGCCCTAGGAGTGGCGGAAGTCACTTTCCGGGACCACAAGGCACACTCCAAGAAATGATCCCACACTTTATGCCACCCTAAGGACACTGCCTAAGCCACATTGGGACCTCAAGGGAGCACACGAAAGGAATCAAGTGGCACACAATGGAATCAACCATCTCTCTTGGGTCACCATCCACCAATGTAGCAAGAGAGGGAAGGAGAATTTGAATTCATATATGAAAGGCCAACAAGAGATGAAAAAAGGGGAGAGCACATTATTGTCTTTGGCCAAAATTGCTTTGAGGAAATCCAAGAGTGTGCAATCTAGAGCGAGAAGTAGAAAGGGGATTCGGTTTTTGGCCATCCAACAACTTCAATCCTTTGGAGTAGAGAGAGAGACCTTGCACTGAGCGGCTAGAAGGTAAAAAATTTCCTTTGCATCGGGTCTTACAACTCCCATAGTTCTAAAGGGCCCATTGGCAAGTGTGTAAACGTAGCATATTTCTTCCTAACAACAAGCAATAAGAGGGGACATTGATGCCACTATTACTATTACTATTATGTTTGACTCTTTATGATATTTCATTTTTATGTTTAGTTTAGTCTTGTTTTCTCTCTACATATGCATACTATATCATGATTTAGTATGTTTAATGTTTTATAGCATGTTCACAAACTTTCTAACTCTTTTTGTTTATCTACGTGTGACCAAGGCTTAGAGGCAACAACCACTCCTCTAAGAAATTGTGGATCGGTACACATGTGCACAAAACCACAACCACAAATATTATTAATGATTAGAAAAATTAATATATAAGTTGAACATATATACATTTAAAAAAACATATAACAAAATTTTTAACCATGGAATTCATCCCATTTTATCATGGAAATTTCAATTCAGACCTGGCTATCAATACCACAAGCCCAAAAAATCACAAATCATTTCATATCACACAATATATATATATATATATATATATATATATATATATATATATATATATGGAAACTATTTTTGAAATAAATTATTTCCTTTGATTTAAGTATATTACTAACAATATTCTATAATATTGTATGGAGTTTAAATCCCTACTATCCACATAATTATTATTATTGGTAATTTTGTGGGATAACGATGTGGTGAGACGATTGTATCACTAAGATGTTATCCCCTCCACTCGCTTCAAATGCCCATAGAGGGGACACCATGTCCCGTCATAGTAAGACTCGAAGGATAGGTGATCTAAATGGGAATATTAGTTTTGTTGTGCTAAGATCAAATTCAGAATATAAAGAAAGTGCTTGAGTATTGAGGTTCATTGAAAAGTTTTAGTATCAATTTTTATGTGAATTTCATGAGAAAATTAACATAAATAAAACATTGAACAACAACGTATATGCGAGACATGAAGATCAACATAAACATTTTCAAAACATCACATGATGAAGGAATTCACCCCACATCATCTACTTCTCCTTGGTCCAGTTTCTAATGGCTTTGGCCTTCTTCGAATTATGCTCCAAAGTGTGATTACATGTGTTTAAAATACTCAAAACAACTTTGAAACCTATCTCATAAGCTCCAAAATGCCCAAAAAATTCCCTTCTAGCCTCTTTATGCTTCAAATTTGGCCAAAAACTAGTGAGTTATGACTCTCCCCCAAGTTTCTCCACTAATCGCTCCACAATTTCCCATGGAGGGCCAAGATCATCCTACAAATTTCGATCTTTTCCCATGCTAACATGGGTGAAAAAATTTCCTTATTTTTTAGGGTGAAATTTTCACCTCATTAAAATGCTCTCTATGGCCTATGGTGAAAAACCATTTTTTTAATTAAAGGTCATCTACGGTTCCGCTAACGATCGACATGTGGGCCACCCATGTCGCTTGATAGTTAGCATATATTATTGTCGGGGGCTAGCCTCCCACCTGAGGTCCCACCGGGTGGTGGTAGGGCGGGGGATGGGGCTAGAACCCGACCCCCTCCCCCCATATATTCGACATGTTAACAATGAAAACAAAGTCCACAATGTATATAGTTTAAGAAATGATCCATGGTGTAGTGGTAAACATTGGTGCTTGTTGCGTAGAGGTTGGTGAGTTCGACTCCCAAAGGGCTCTACTCAACCCTTGCCCAAAATTTTGCGGCACCCATGTGCTACTGCACGTGGTGGCCCCGTGGTTGCACCACATGTTAGCACGTGGTTGGCAAAAAATGAACCAATAAAAATTCACACAAAGAACTGTAATATCTGTGCCACATGGAACTCACGAGATTCATCGAAGGAAAAAAAGGATTGACTGAGTCAACCCACGATGTAGGCATGCCTAATCAACCGGACTGGACTCCTCACTAGTTTGTCCGTATTTTTTTTAATTTGAGTGATTGACAAAGTGGACATAATGTGTTTCTGAGAGCATACGGTGTTGATTTTTCGTGAAACGAGTTGTCCCTGATTCATAATGATGAGATCTGCGTGGTCGTTTAGGTTCCACACCATTCTAACAACTTTGAGTTTTTGAGCATAAATTTAAGCACTTGATCACACCTCCCCACTCAGAAGCTTTTGGACCCCAAAAATATATTTCATTATTGAATATGTGGATGAGGGTACAATTCCCTTGCCCTTCAGTCTCAATCTAATACAATTTTTCCAAAAGTAAAAAAATTTGAGCTTTTCATGAAAAATGATCTTTTTCGTTGATTTTGGAAACCGCATCTTGCCATTGTAGACACCAATATGCTACAATTTCCTAGAATTTTCAGAACAACAGACTATCCTTGAAGAAACAAACTTGTTCCCACCTCGGTCATCAATCAAAGGAAACTTAAAAACTTGGAAAATATCTCACCTCTAACATTGTCGATATGGTGATTTTTAGCTTGTCTTGCCTTGCTCTTTTCAAGATGTTCTTTCACTATTTGTTGTACCATTTGAAGTCGTTCAATGGACTTCTTGGGTTTTTCCATGTCACCATTAAAAGAAACGTTCTTCTTACCAATATGACGCAACAAATTATGATGCAAATGGTAATAAAATTCCACTACTTGGTTTACTTGACTAAAGCCTGAACGTACATCTTGAAAGTATGCATATTTCTGAACATAAATTTCATGTAAAAAAATGATGTTTGAGTACAATAGTTACACAAATAACATGCCTAGAAGGAATATCAACGAACTTGTCTCTTATGCCTCTCTTATACCTTTTGGCCAAGTGGAATTGTTGATGAACACCCATAAAATGAAAGTGCCTTTATTGTTGCAACTTAATCATTGTACCATTAACATTTTCTCGAATGAAATAAAATGGCATAGTCACTTGCATCAACCTGAAACTCAAATGACCTTTTCAAGTTTAAAAGAGAAAATAAAAGCTGAAATGATACTTTTTCTTCGAAGCATCACATGCCTCTTGTTGTTTTCCCCCACTCCCACACTTGAAGACATTTTTCACATATGTCAATGCATGCCAAGGAGCTACAATAGAAGAAATATTAACTAAAAATTTTTCCTCCAACATTGGGCTGCTCCTAAAAAATCTCTTATTGAGATGAGCATCTTGGGGAATTGACCAATCCACAATGGTGTCAAACTTGGAGATGTATACCTTCAACTCACCTCCTCCAACATCATAGCCCAATTACATAAAATAAGTTTTACCCAACTCATACTTTGACATCTTCAAAAAAAAATTCCCATGCCTTACAACATCAAGTATTTTTTCTCTTCTACATGACATGTTCATAATGAAATTTTCTAAAAATGAAAATGTCATACAAGTGGACCATCACATCTAGAAATGGATCCAATTCATCATTCTTGATATGCATGAAAGTAGTAGGAGTATGAAAAATACCATAAAACATAATAAGCCATTCAAAAAAACCCCAGTTGATGTTAAATTTCATCTTCCACATACCTCCTTCAACAACTCTTCTTTGATGAAAGCCACTCCTTTTGTGCCTCACAAATAAAATTCTTTCCATTCTTCTTGGGCACCAACAATAGGTGTACCCTAGCATGGCGGAATATATGGTCGAGTTATTCCATTGTTCAACAACCTTTTTCTTTGCTTTGGTATTGCTGCACTTTGCATTTTTTGACATCCAATGTATGCCAATGTCACAAAGAGAACCTTCTTGCTACAAAATATTTACCAAGGATAAAATCCAAAAAATTATTTGGAAAATAACCCAAACAATACTTCACATGGTAAATACTTGTGTAAATGAATTCTTGACACATTTTGTGAAATACTAAATGTGTTGCAACTAATCATCCCAAAGTTTATGATGCTTACTAAAATGTACCCAAATAGAAATGCATTTTACAATATGGAATAAATTTGACTCCCAAATTCCTCATACAAAATGACTCATCATCAAAACTAAAATAGCATAACAATGCCAAAGAGTCACTATTGCATATAAGTGATTTACTCAAAAACATCACATTTTTCAAAATTCTCAAATGTGGGGATATACAACAAGTACTTTAAAAAATATTTATGATATTCAACTAGACAAGTAGTTTTTTCCATTTCTTACCCAAACCAGGGTGAATGAACCCTCTACTTGAACTTTTTTTTCCTTCTTGAGTCGCTTCATGGATGGTCCCAACTTGCGCCACTTTTTTCTTTTTCGCTTCCTCTTCGAGTGCTTGCATGACTTGATTTACCTTATTAGGGATAAAGTTGTGGATGCAATTTCCAAAACTTCTCGACCCAATTCCCACTGATATTGAAATGATTTCAAATTTTTTTGTGAGCCTCTCTTGGCATAAATATCTTTAAAGATTTGGATGTGAATTTCCCTTCTTCGTCTCAATTCCAATTGAAATGTTCATCTTCTTGACTAATTCTTTCCTTTTGTGGCACTTAGCTACAGAATGGTTAGGCACATGACATAAAGTGCATGAAAAAAATATTACACAACATGTTATTCAAATCAAAAATGTGGTTTGTCATCATAAAAAATACTTTGAATAATCGAGGATGCTTATACCTCTCATGGTCGTACTTTGGCTTATGATTTTTATGCGAGGAACTTGAATGGAAAGAGGAACTTGTCTTAGTCTCTTCTTCAACTTGCTTATCTCTCTTTGGAGATGTTTTGAACTTCATGTCATCCTTTTTCTTCGAAACCAAGATAGTACCAATTCTGAGATGCAAAATCCCAACATTTTTCCTCCTCATGTCCTCTCTTATGACAAAAATAATAGAATACTCAAGAGATATCGCTGTAAGACCATTCTTCCTTTTTGACATAGCCCAAACCTTCATATCTAGGTGTCTCCTTTTCCTCAATTGGATGGATAATGCTCCAATTGTTCACTCCAAGGCATCCTCCCTTGAAACCCATCTTGGACAAGAGATTTGTTCCTATGCCTTTGCTATGCTTTTCAAAGGGCCATAAAAGAGCTTAAATCAACATTTTCATGTAAAGAAAATGCATGTAAATGCTTACCATTTTACTCATCTTTTGAGTGAGGGACAAATATTCTCTTAAACTATTTCCTAATTCTTGAGGTGTCCTCTTAGACTCTTGGTCTTTCTTCTTTTATCTCTTTGGACTTTGGTGCTGATTAGAAACATCATCCTCATCATCATGTGGACAAAAGGTGCAAAAATTTTTCCATCTTCCTTCTGCGAGGGACCTTTTGTACTAGTCTCTTGTATAAGAGTTTTTTTGTGGAAAAAGGATGATGATGGTGGAGAAGATGGTGGTTTACCACCATTTTCATTACCTCCTCCTCCTCGAGAACACTCTCCTCTCGGAGGTATGGAGCTTTCATCCTGCGAGTCTAGTGTTCCTCTCTTCATAGAAGACTTTCACCATTTCTTCCATGTCAAAGAAATCCTTCCTAAAATCCTTCACATACTATGACATACTTGCATGCTTCTGCTCCATGTGACATGATTACTAAAGCCTCAAGTAAAACATGAGTTGAAACTTGTGGTGGAGATTGTGGCAACTCTGCCCTACTTATCCTTGCTCTAATTTTCAGAAATTGAATCCAAAAAGTTTTTCCTTCTCCTCTCTTGAGCTTCAACTTTGTAAGCATTTAAACACTTGAAAAAAAAATTTAATTCTCCTTGCACAAGAAAGCTTAGTGCTACGATACCAACTTGATTTGAATGGGAATATTAGTTTTTCTATGCTAAGATCCAATTCAGAATATAAAGCAAGTGTTTGATGATTGAGGTTAATTGCAAGCTTAATATGAGTTTTTATGTGAATTTCATGAGCAAATTAACATAAATAAAACACTAAACAACAATATCTAACAGACATGAGCATAACCATAAAAAATCACACAACAAGACATGATGAAGGAGTTCACCTCGCTTGGGCTACGTCTCCTTGGTCCAGCTCCCAATTTCTTGGCCCTCTTCTATTATTCTCCAAAGTGTGATTACATGTGTTTACAATGCTAAAAAATTTATGAAAAATGTTCCATCAACTCCAGAATGCCCAAGAATTATTGTCTAGCCTCTTTCTGCATTGAATTTGGCTAAACACTCGAGAATTTATGACCTCCCCAAGTTTCTACACTAATTGCTCCACAATTTTCTCCGCGGCCGGCATCAACCTACAAATTTTCTCTTTTTCTACGCCAACTCGATGACAAATTCCTTGTTTTCGAGGTGAAATTTTCACCTCATTAAAATGCACTCTATGAGCTATGGTGGAAAACGTTCTTTAATTTAAGGTCACCTAAGATTCAGCTAACCATTGGCATGTGGCTACCCATGTCGTTGAACATTACAATATATTGTGGGGGGCTTAGGGCTAGCCTCCCGCTGAAGGTCACGTCGGTGGCGGTGATTAGGGCTTGGGCTAGACCCGAGCCCCATCCCACATACCTCCGACGGATTAACAATGAAACAAAGCCACAATGTATATATGTTAAGACATAACCCGTGGTGTAGTGGTAAACATTGGTGCTTGTTACCTAGAGGTTAATAGTATCGGGGCTCCATTCGACCCTTACCAATTTTTTTCGCCCCACGTGATACCATGTGGTGAGCTCTCGTGGTTGGCCGAAAATGAACCAATCAAAAAATTCCACAAATAACTTGTAATAAGTGCCACTTGCCACTCCTGGATTCAGTGAAGGAAAAAAAAGATTGACTAGTCAACCCGCCATGTAGGCATGCCCAGTTAGCTATACAGACTATTGAATGCATATTATTTAAAAAAAAAAATTTCCTTGTTTTAAAAAGTGGACAAACACGTTTATGGGACCATAAGGTTTCGGGTTTCTGCGAAACGAGTTGAGATATTTTTTGAACGACGAGATCTACGTAGTCTTAAGTTATTCTAACAAATTTATTTTTTCATCATAATTTTGAACACATCGATAGGCGTCATGTACACCACATCATGGCATAGGAAGGCTCTAAGGATACATGTCATCTTAGAGTTTTGGATCTCGAAGGATAAGTGTCATGTTAAAATTTTGGATCCATGCTCTCCATTCCCGTGGTCTCCACATGTCTCTATGCTCCACTTTATGATGGTCTCTAGATTTCTAAGGCTAAACTATGAGTTTATGATATATGTGGCTTATTGAGGTTGCTAGTTCACCATCAACTATTTTTCTTTGATACTTAAATTAAAATTCTTTGAAACACTATTCCAAAATTGACATGCTTATTGACATAATAAATTCAAAACAATGTATTATATTAATTATAAAATAACCCACAAAACTTAGGATAGATAATAACATGTGTTATGTTAAAGCACTCCATGCTAAAAGGTCACTAGTTCAAAGTGGGAAAAATCTAGCCATGCTAAACAATCCATGTTCCATTTTGAGGGCTTAGATAGTCTTAAATTGAGGCTACTAAGTAGTCTGTTAGAAGTGTTAAGCCATATCAAAACTTACATTACCTAAAAAATAAAATAAAAATTATAAAAATATATAAATAAAATAATTGACAATAAATAAATCTTTAACATTTGCAAAAAAAATAAAAATAAAAAAATAATAAAGTCCATATTTCCTTTTATCTTTATTGATGGATATTTATTAAAGATAATTTTATTCATTCATTTGTATATAAGTATGGAAATGTAATTTTCAATCTATTAAAAATTAAAAATTACAAACATGATATTAAAATGTATCCAACCCTTCTTTATATTCATGCTTAGTTATTTTACATTATATTATATTGTTTGAGCATAATTGATTGATTTGATATGAATTTTTTGAGGATTTTTTTTGGGTTAATTTTAACTAAAATTATGCACATTTTTTTAAAAACTAGTTTAACTAGTACCAAAATCTAAAAATGTTTTTCAAGTAAAAAAAAATTATATTCTTGGTTGAAATTGTGTAGCCCCTATGAAAAAATAATATTTCTTATATAAGTTAGACTAGTCATTTATAATAATAATGATAGTTAATTAAAAATTTAATATTTTATTATAGTTAGTTAAAATTTATTTTAACTAATTAACTAGATATAAACATTTGACCTTCCTACCCAAATTCAAGTTTTATTGAGAATTGACAACCATTCATCCAAGTCACAAGTTTGACCAGTGAACTCTTCAAAATTATTTATTTTCTACCTTATTCATTTAATTTAAAAATATTATATAATAAACATATATATAATTAGGTGATTGGGAGAATTTAATAATAATCTTCCCATCCAAAACCACGTTTCATTGAGAGATTAATGATAACATCCCCACCCAAATTCAAATTTCATTGAGACATGATGATTCACTGGGAATACTTCATTGGGATACTAATTAAGTCTTTATTGACTAGTTTGACTCTTCTTGAGAATAAAAATAAAAAATGATAAAAAATAGTAAAAAATGTAATGGAAGAGTTTAATTCGTGACTCTCCCTTGATTCTGGACTCTTCATTCATTATTGAGCATAGCAAACTGAAAAAAAACCTCAAAAATAAATTAAAAAAAATAAGTGATAAAATAGATTTGGGTTATGTTATTTGACTACAATATATATTATTAAATAACTAAAATTAATCATTTTTATGTTTCATTTACGATTTAGTTTCTCAAAGTATATTATATATTGTAAAGGTGATTGTGAAAATATTGTTCAGCTATAGTATTTTCCATTTGCAGCCCTATCTCTGTCACGAGGTTTGCACTCGGACGAGTAATTGACTCGACTTACAGAGTTCGCACTCATGCAGAGTTCCAAATACGCAAACCCTGATAATAGGTAAATTTTTTTTAGTGATTTAAACCATTATAATATAGTTTAAATCGTTAAAAATATTATTTCTCGGTTCTATACAATCCTAACTTTTATCATACGATTTCAATCTAAAAGTATGTGATATATCTATTCTTTACTTATAACATGCAATCAAGCTCTATTTTTAATAGAAATATTTTTTAATGTGTATACTGCAGATTGGGTGGTCGAAATAGAGAAACAGAATGAAACGGTTCAGATCAAATAAAACAAGTGAAATGAATCCGGATCCGATTGCTGTTGTTGTGCCAAGAAGACTAAACTGGAAAAAAGAGAGCAAGACAAAGAAGTCAAATGAATCTAGAGTTGAATACTGTACTTGCCGTGCCAAGAAGACCAAACTGGAAAAAGAGAGCAAGACAGGCATCTCAGGGATAGTCTTGTAGGGCAGAGAGTGTCCGGTATGGTAGACGGTTCATTTGATACGGGCTTCTTAATCACAGTTAAAGTGGGGGATACTGATAAAGTCATGAAAGGATTTGTAATTAAAGAAGGGATTGTGCATGCCTGTGTCAAATGCAAATGACATCGCACCCAATATCAATTTTATAAGAAGAGATCCGCGAGTACCTCTCGCCTTCCAAACGTGCTCCACGTAAACGAAGGGCTCAAACTCGTGCAGCCGCCATCACGCTTGTTCCATGCCAAATGTTTCAGGTACAGTACATCAGGTTTTTTATACAAAATGATCTTTTCCTCCTTACAAATCTCATCCCTCCCGATCCCCACTCCCCTCCACAGTACAATCTGCACTTTGGATGAACATGTCTCTCCAAATGAACAGCCCATCACTCATTCTCTCGCCAACTAACCCTATCCCTACCGAACAACCCATCACTTATTCTCTGCCAACTGACCCTATCCCTACTCGAACAACCCATCGCTCATTCTCTTCCAACTGATCCCATCCCTACTCGAACCAGGGCTCTTCCCCACAAACAAACGATATCCATTCGGGGTGAACATGTCTGTCCTAAAGAACACCCAATCTCTGTGCATGCAGAGCTCTGTTGAATCGAGAGACCATTGTTGATGTTCATTCTCTCGCCATAGCGACTAACCGATCCCATCTCTGCTGAAACCAGATTCTTCCCACGGCTAAAAAAATGCGACTAAAATGCTAGCCTATGCAGAATCTTTTGAATCACGGATCGTTGCTGCTCGAAGATGTTAATCGCCCATAAAGAAGTTGTTGATGCCCTGGATTTGCTATTTTCGGCTACTCATGAGGTTTTTATTAGTCTTCTCAAGTGATCGGGATACGAATTAGGGTTTTTAAACTAAGATGCATTGAATTTGTTATTTCAGCTATTAGGTTTTCAATAGTTTTTTAAAGTGACGGGGCAAGTTATCCTATACAGCGTTTCATTTGGCCATGTAGCGTTTTTTAAAACGAACAGTATTAAGCTATCTATCGATTGCATTTGTTATTTTGGTTTCAAAATTTTTAATAGTTTTTAATGTGATTGGGAACATATTCTAGACACTACGAGTAAGTTGTATTTTTTCCCTTATGAACCATATTTCTTCTTACTTTATCTTTGAAAGTTATTTATTGATCTTTGCAAAATTTGATGTCTTACCAGAAATATGAATGCATATAAAAATGTACAAGATTGAATAAATTGGTGTTTTACATTAATTAAAATTGTTTTGGATTGGATTGTCTAGTAATATTAACATATTTATGTTTTTAATTATTGTTTTTTTTAAACTTTAAAATGATCTTAATAGATTTGAGACTAATTTTAAAATTATATTGTTTTTTTCATTATTGAAATCGGTTATATGGGTACATAGAGAAATATGAGCACGACTTCGGGCTTGCTTGCTAACTGAAAATATCTATCAAAATTCTACTCGAAACTACTTTAGACACTTGGAAAATCAAAATTTGACTTATTACAAATTTATATGACCATCAACAAAAACAAACATAAAAACAAGACAATAACAATGCACCCACCATCAACCAAAAAGACTAAACATGAACCACCACCACCACCATCCTCTATTGTGAAAAACTGAACATTAAACCCATAAACCTACAGCTACTCTTTGTGCATTAGTATTCCCAAAACCAACATAAAGAAAATAAGTCTGGTATGCATTGGCATTACACTAGGAGAGATGTAGTCATACATCAAATAATCTAGGGTTGTTAAGAGCTAGCAAAAGATGTTGCAATTTTAAAATTACCTTGCAGATCTTTTTGCTGATCCCCCACTCCCCTCCACAGAAAAATAATCTCCACTTTGGATGAGCATGTCTCTCCAAAGGAACAAACCTATCACTCATTCTCTCGCTAACTGACCCTATCCCTACTGAACTAACCCCATCACTCATTCTCTCGCCAACTGATCCCTTCCCTACTGAACCGAGACTCTTCCCCACAACAAACGATCTCCATTCCGGGGTGAACATGTCTGTCCTAAAGAACAACCAACCACTGCGCATGCAGAACCCGTACAATCGGAGACCATTGTTGATGCTCATTCTCAGCCCACAGCAGCCAACCGATCCCGGAACGAGATTTTTCCCACGGAAAAAAAAATCGAAACACGTCTCTCCTAAAATGCAGCTAAACGCAACCTATGCAGAATCTATTGAATCACGGATCGTTGTTGTTGAAGATGTTAATCGCCCATAAAGAAGTCTGTTGATGCACTAGATTTGCCATTCTCTGCAACTCATGAGTTTTTATTTGTCTTCTCAAGTGATCGGGATACGAATTAGGGTTTTTTAAAGTAAGTCGCATTAGGTTTTCAATAGTTTTCGAAAGTGATTGGGAAAGTTATCCTATACGAGTGTTTCATTTGGCGGGGCCTATTCTATACACTACGATAAGTTGTTTTTTTCCTTATGACCAATATTTCTTTTTACTTTATATCTCTCGTAAAATTTGATGTCTTTTAATGTCTAAAAGTAAACATGGTTTTAGATTATGTAGTTATTATTGTATTGAAGAAATATGAATGAATATAAAAATGTAAAAGATAGAAATAAATTGTTGTTTTGTAAAATTTCACATTAATTAAAATAGTTTTGTATTGGATTGTGATAATATAATAATATTAACATGTTTATGTTTTTAATCATTGTCTCTCGGGCAATTTTAAAATGATCTCAATAAATTTAAGGCAAATTTTAAAATTTTATTGTTTTTTTCATTACTAAAATCGGTTATATGGGTAAATAGAGAAACATGAGCATAGGCTAGGCTTACTTGCTAACTGAAAACACTCATCAAAATTGACTATTTTGTTTAGCCACTTGGAAAATCAAAATTCTACTTATTACAAAATTATATAACTATCCATAGATAAAACAAACAAACATAAAAAACAAGACAATAACTATGCATCCACCATCAACCAAGGGGACTGAATATGAACAAATAGCATCCATCCTCTATTGTGGAAAACTGAAAATTAATCACATGAACCTACAACTATGCTTTGTGCATTAGTATTCCCAAAACTAGCAATAGAAATGATTCTTGTATGCATTGTCATTATGGTAGCAGAGATGTAGTCATACATCAAGTAATCTAGGGTTCTTAAGAGATTAAAAAAAGTGTTTCAGTTTTAAAATTACATTGTAGATCTCTTGTAAACTTTAAAGTTATCTCAATAGATTTAAGGTGAATTTTAAAATTACATTGTTTGTGATGAATTGAAGTAATCTATGTTTTTTTTTAATATATATAATTTAATTAGTATGTACCACCACTATATTAGTATGTAATCTATGTATTGTATAGAATTTAGTTTTTTATACTGAATATATGGTATTGCACGTTTTTAAAGTTCAACAAGTGAAAGTTGGATCAAACTAATTTTCTGACTAAAAAGAATTAGCTAAAAAAGAACTAGCAAGAGTGATTCATAACCAAATTTTAGCATTTGAAGACAAGATTTAGACAAAAATAAAAAAATAAAACATTTTTCCATGGAATTAAGGTTTATTAATGCTTCCCTACTAATGAACATTATATTCTTCTAATTTAATCACTAATATTAGTTCTTGATTCTTCTTGAGCCTGTTTCTCTTTATGAATATGAAAATGTAAAAAAAAAAAAAAACCTAATGTTGTGTAAAATATCACTATTATTGGAATTGCTTTTGGTTGCATGTTTAATATATGCTAGTATTGAACTAAGCTAAGCTTATATCCTTGGAGCCCTTCTATGAGATACTCTTAAAGGATTTCTTGTAAGGGTTAAAATTTTCTCTATGAAGTTACCATGAAAAATTTAAAATTATATTGTTTATGGTGAATTAAAGTAATATGTAGTGTGTGTTTTATCATTTAATTGAACATGTATGCAATGAATATAGAGTGCTGAATTTTGAGAAAAAGAATGTGTATATGGTATTATTTTTTATATAGGTGGAGAGTATGTGGTGTTGAACTTATTTACTATGATTTATTATGGGTTTTATTTATTTATTTTGATTTACTTATAATAAGTGGAATTGGAACCAAAATAGGTGCATAATTTTCTTTCATTACTTTTTTTTAAATATTTTTTTGAACATTTTAGTACACATTCAAGATAAATACCTAGTGAAATAGAGCTAGCAGCAAAGATTATTTGAAGGAAAAATTTAAGAAGAGATATAGAAAATTAGTGTTCACAACTTCTTTTATGAAAATGGGTGTTAAATGATAAGGATTGGGAAAAAACAATCAAATCAAGGAGAAGAGGTAAGAAGAAAATAAATAATTTGGTCTTAAGCACTCTGGGTAATAAATTGGATATAAAATCCATGAAAGAAAAAAATGATAAGATCATGAGTGTTTGAAGAGCATGAACTAAGTAATTTTTGGTATAAAGCTTAAAATATTAGAACAATATTAAAATAAGTAAAATGTAGTTGGGAAAATAAACAACCATAAATATAGGTTGATTTGTGTGAAGTAAATTGTAATGATTGTTAGGTCCTTATATTACTATTATAGTCCCTTATTGTTGTTAGTGTAACACCCTTATTATTATTATTGAACCCTTGTAACCCCCATATTGTTATTATTGTGCCCTTAAATTATTATTGTTAGGTCTGCTAGGATTACATTGAGGCCCTACTAGGATTACATTATGGCCCCATGGACTCGTATATATAGAAAGGAGGTTTTGTAATTTGAATCATCCAAGAATTGTTCATTCATGTAATGTATTGGAGGTTGCCCCGTTGAAGTGGCTTATTTCTAAGGCGTTGATATCTCTTTTCTTCTCTTTTTGGAGACCAAAATTTGGTATCAGAGCTTTGAGATTCTAGGGTTTCGCTGCTCCAAACAAGTCAGTGTGGAATTTTCACTATAAATTTTTTTCTACGAAGGTTCACAATCTAAAATTTTTAGAGTACGAAGCCAAAATCCTTAGGAACATTGTCAAAAAATTTCAGATCTTGGTTCACAAAATTTTTGGAGATATGATATGTGCAAATTAGGTCATTTTGCACTCCTAAATTTAACCTAAAAAGGTCATCGTGGTATTTTTGTAATAACGTTTTTTATACGAAGGGTCAAAAGATGAAATTTTTAGAGTGCGAAGCCACAATCCTGAGGAATGTCGCTATATTTGCGGAGATATGATCTGTGGAAGTTAGGGATTTTTTAGGCTTCTGAATTTCATCTCAAAGAGGTGATCGTGGGAAAATATTGATAGCTCTCTCTCTGAGCATCGGATTGGAATGCTATACAAAGTGGCTGCAAGTGTACGAACTTTAGTTTTCAGTCTATCGATTTCAAAGCCAAAGGAGGAAACAGTGACACGTGGCAAGACATGCAATTTCGCTCTATTGAACTAGTCCAAAATTGGGTCATTGTGGGAGATTGGACTTAACTTTGCCTTGAAGAATCCAAATCAGATTATACTTGTGGCGTTTGAAAGAAGATTCATAGGGATACTACAGGGCTCAATTTTAGATATTGAGGATCCGAAATTATAGAGATAATTAAATTTCAATATCGAGCTCCTCAAAAGCAACTAAAATGTGTGTATTTTTTTCTTTTCCAAATTGCATAAGTCTTGTTTGAAGGATCAAGTTGAATTGATTACAAAGGCATATTATAGAATATATATTAGTATTGGATTCTAAAATGGCCCCTAAAAATAATTCAACTCCCATTAAGCCTTTAGAAATCTCTACTATGACTCATGAAGATGAAGAATGGCAACATGATATATCGAAATTACAATAGCAAGTGCAAAAAATTTCGCTCTCGCAAAGAGCAACAAAAAATGACATGGAAGTTTTTAAGAAAGGCGTGGAAACTAAGATGGATGGTTTGAAGAAAGGCATGGAATCTAAGATGGATGGTTTGAAGAATGGCATGGAATCTACGATAGATGGCATGGAAGCTAGCATGGAATCTAAAATGGAAAACATGAAGAATGATCTAAAAGTAGACATGGAAGGCTTGACAAATTTGATACAAAAAATGTTTCCTAATGGTGAAAAGATAGTAGAGGAAACTCATGATGAGAACAAAATAAATGTTAATTATGATTTCATAAAATCTAATGTTGGTGGGAAGAACCACCATATTCTAAAAATGGATATGAGGAAGTTCGATGGAAAGGATCATGTAACATGGATACTACAGATGGAGCAATATTTTGATCTCCATAATGTGAAAAACACACAAAAGGTACGCATTGCAACTTTACATTTAGAACAAAATACATTTGTATGGTATCGATGGCTTTGCTCCGGTAAAAAAATTGTCACTTGGTAAATTTTTACAGAGGAAATGATAGCACATTATGAGGATACAAAGAGCAACACCTTCTTTAGCCAATTGATAAATCTCAAACAAAAGGGTTTAATGGGGGAGCACATTGAGGACTTCCAAAAATTGAATATAAGGGTAACTGGTATTCCAGAAGAACACAAGATTGATCTCTTCATAGGTACTTTAAAGGATAACATCCAACATGAAGTTTGCGTTTTGGAACCTGATTCATTGGAGAAGGCATTCAGGTTGGAAAGAAAAATTGAATGTAAAATTATGGTGACAAGGAAGCCTACCACTCACTTTTATAAAGAGGGAAGTGTTGCTACTCCTAGATTTCCACAACCTACACGGTTGACACCACAACAATTGGAAGAAAAAAGAGCAAGAGGGCTTTGCTACAATTGTGATAGCAAATACACTAAAGGTCATAAGTGTGCTGAGAAGAAATTATTTTACATAGATTATGATGAGGAAGAAGAAAATGAACAATAAGAGGATATACATCAAGAACCAACCTAAGAAGAGGAAGAAATGAGTTCGACCATATCGTGTAATGCATTGGCAGTAATTACCACTCCTCAAACTCTCAAGATAGAAGGACATATCAAGAAGAAAGAGGTAATAGTGTTGATTGATTCAGGCAACACCCATAATTTTATTCATTGTAAGGTAGCCAAGGAATTGAATTGTTTCCTATACCCAACACCAAAATTTCAAGTGATGGTTGCAAATGGAGGAACTATAAATTGCTCTCGAAAATGCCATAATATCAAGCTAACCATGGGGGAATATGTATTGAATAGTCCAATGCTTTCCATTCCTATGGGAGGTGCTGATGTTGTACTAGGAGTACAGTGGTTACAATCTTTGGGGACGGTAGCTTTTAATTTTGAAGAAATTTTCTTGAAATTTATTTCAGAAGGAAAAGAAGTCGAATTACGGGGTATTTCAGGGAAGACAGAAAAGATAATAAGCTCTAATGTCATGAAAAAGCTTCTAAAGAAAGAACAATGAGGCATAATTGCACAATTATGGTCACTAGAAGTTCCAACATCAAAATCATCTATTTTTGCAGATCTCCAAAAATTCTTGGACAATCATTCCAAGGTTTTTTAAACTCCAAAAGGACTCCCACCTATTCGTGATCATGATCATGCTATTCATTCGATTCCAGGAAGTGTTCCTCCAAACATTAGGCCTTATAGATATCCTTATGTCCAAAAGAGCGAAATTGAACGTATGATTGCAGAAATATTAGAGGCGGGTACAATTCAACCTAGTCAAAGTTCTTTCTCTGCTCCTGTAGTATTGGTATACAAGAAGGATGGATCATGGCACATGCGTCTGGATTATAGGGAGCTCAATAAGCTCACCATTAAAGATAAATTTCCCATTCTTGTGATCATTGAATTATTGGATGAATTCCATGGAGAAATTTATGTTACCAAATTGGATCTTTGTTCATGGTATCATCAAATTAGAATGAAGACTAAAGATATTTCGAAAACATCATTTCGAACTCATGAGGGTCATTATGAATTTTTGGTCATGCCTTTTGGCCTTAACAATGCACCTTCTACATTTCAAGGGTTGATGAATTCCATTTTCATACCCTTTCTTAGAAAATTTGTGCTAGTATTTTTTGATGATATACTAATCTACAACAGATCTTGGAAGGATCATGTTCAACATGTTGACAGGGTGCTCAAACTATTGCAGGAGAAACAATTATATGCAAAAACATCCAAATGTTTCTTTGGAGTACAAGAGGTGGAATATCTCGGTCATATTGTATCTCACGAGGGTGTTAAGGTAGACCCTAACAAAATTAAATCCATTAAGGAATGGAAAGTCCCCACAACCATAAAGCAGTTGCGAGGATTTCTCGGTTTAACAGGGTATTATCGCAAGTTTGTTAAGAATTATGGGAGAATAGCAGCACCTCTAACAACATTATTGAAGAAAGATGCATTTTCATGGACTCCTGAAGCAACTAAGGCCTTTGAACATCTTAAAGAGGCAATGTGCCTAGCACCTGTCTTAGCTATGCCAGACTTCACAAAAACCTTTATTGTGGAATGTGATGCCTCAGAAAATGGAATTGGTGTTGTTTTAATGCAGGAAGGAAGACCCATTGCTTTTGAAAGTCGTCCAATCAAAGGAAAGTATTTACAGAAACCTATTTATGAGAAGGAATGTTAGCAATACTGCATGCACTAAAGAAATGGCGAACTTACCTAATGGGAAGACACTTCAAGGTAAAAACTGATCATGATAGTCTTAAACACTTTTTGGAACAAAGACTATCTTCAGAAGAGCAGCAAAAATGGGTCATAAAGATGTTGGGTTATGACTTTGAAATAATATACAAAAAAGGGAAGCTAAATGTTGTTGCAGATGCACTCTCAAGAAAGAATGAAGAGGCGGAAGCATTGCTTTGTGCCATCTCTATTATCCAACCAGATTGGATAACCGAAGCAAGAGATGAATGGAAGATGGACGAAAAAGTATTTACACTCATTCAAAATTTGCAACAAGACCCTAGTACATATGATACATTTAGTTGGAAAAATGATTCCTTATGGTACAAATCGCTTATATATTTGTAAGAATTCCCAACTAAAACAAAAGATTCTTTTGGAATTTCACACTTCTCCTTTAGGAGGACGCTCAGGATTTTTAAAACTTGCCAGAGGGTGAAGAAAGAATTTTTTGGGGATTGCCTTAAATTTGATATTCAAAAGTTTGTAGTAGAATGTTTGGTTTGCCAGCAAAATAAAGTTGAGACAATTAAGACCCTGGGTTTTCTACAACCTTTATCCATTCCACGTCAACGTTGGGAGGAGATTTCAATGGATTTTATCACTAGTTTACATAAGTCTGAAGCAAAGAGTGTAATTATGGTGGTAGTTGATAGACTTACCAAGTATGCACACTTTTGTGCATTATCTCATCCATTTAAATCAAGTACAATTGCTACTACATTTATGGACAGAATTCAAAAGATACATGGAAACCAAAGGGTTATTGTGAGCGACAGAGATCCCATTTTTACTAGAAATTTTTGGACGAAGTTATTTTCTTGTTTGGGTAATCAATTAGCTCTTAGCTCATCTTATCATCCTTAATCCGATGGTCAAACTAAGATAGTAAATAAATGTTTGGAAGGATATCTTCGTTGTTTTGTGTCTCATAAGCAAACACAATGGGTCAAGTGGTTACCTCTAGCTGAATGGTGGTATAACACTTCCTTCCATACTGCAGCAAAAATGACCCCATTTATGGCACTTTGTGGATATCATCCACCATCCATGACATCATCTTTAAGAGAAAATTTGAAGGTTCAAGCAGTGGAAGATCACATCGAGCATCAACAAGAAGTTCTCCAACTCTTAAGGAATAACGAATTTGGAGCAAAATCGGGCCAAACAAAGAAGAATCAACATCACAACGAAGAGATTTTGATGTAGAAGTAGAATTTTTAAGCTGCAACCAACTTCGCTCGTGCTCTCGTACTTCAAGAAGAGATAATAATTCTCCAGTACTATAGATTTCTTACAAGAGTAGGGGTGTTGCAAAATTGGTACTATATGTACTATAACTTACAAGTGGGGTTGTCTAGGTTGTACGCGGTCGTCAATTTTCCATGTTTCATGCTTAAAGAAGGTTGTAGGTGAAAATCTTCCAGTTCAAACAATATTTCCAGAACTTGATGAGGAAGGAAAAATCATATTGGAACCCGAAGCGGTCATGGAAACAAGAACTCAACAACTACGGAATCGATCAATTTTAGAGTATCTCATCAAGTGGAAGAACTTATCCACTAAATATTCTACATGGGAGGATAAGAATTTTAGACAGAAGCACCCAGAGCTACTCAAGTGTTGAGGACAAAATTTTTTTGAAGGAGAGGGGCATGTTAGGTCCCTATATTACTCGTATAGTCCCTTACTATTGTTAGTGTAACCCCCTTATTGTTATTATTGTACCCTTGTAACCCCCATATTGTTATTATTGTGCCCTTAAATTATTATTGTTAGGTCGGCTAGGATTACTTTGTGGCCCTAATAGGATTACATTATGGTCCCATGGACTCCTATATATAGAAAGGAGGTTTTTTAATTTGAATCATCCAAGAATTTTTCATTCATGTAATGTATTGGAGGTTGCCCCCTCGAAGTGGCTTATTTCTAAGGCATTGATATCTCTTTTCTTCTCTTTTTGGAGCTAGTTTCACAATAATGACCATAAGTATGGCATGGATTATTTTTAAATGAACACTTAAGTCCGGAAGACCAAGCTTAATTAGCATAGTATTTGAAGTTCAAAAGTTAAAAGAAGCTATTATTAAAAAATGTGAAGGTACAAATGTGGATCCCGAAGTGAAATTGATATTACTTTTTCTAGTTAACATGGAACAAAAAATTCTATCTAGAAATCTTGGAGGAATTCCTTGTGAGAAAGTTGGATCCCCAAGTGAAATTTATATTATTTTTCTAGTTAACATGAAAAACAATATCCACATGGGTTGGAGGAAATTGGTTGCTACCTAAGAAATAATGTTTCTCCTACCATTATAATTTATAAGATAGATCCTCTCAATTAATACAGTTTGGACAAAAGATGAAAAAGGTAACAAAGGTGGACCCACAGTGAGATTTATGTTATTTTTCTAGTTACCATGGAACAAAAAATCCATAAGGGTTGGAGGAATTGGTAGTTACATAAGAAATAATGTTTCTCCTATCATTAGAATTTATAAAGACAAATCTTGTCAATCAATACATTTGGAATAAAATATTAAGGATATTTATTTTAAACAAAGAGAATACACCAAAAATTAATTTGTAATTTGGGTTGCCACTACTATAACATATCACAACCCTTTTTTCATAGATGCCACAAATTGGCTAGTTACGAATGTCTTCCAATACTTCAACCTAACCAGTTGGAGAAGCACATTTCTCATCAAATCAAGGAGGTAAGATCATTTAACCTATTAATTGTACTTTATATATGAAAAAATAATGTAGGGAAAATGTCCTTATAAATATCCTTTAAAAAATGTTCATGAATCATATATTTACCCATGTATTTGAGGATGGAATGTTACATAAACTTTGTATCCTTATGTTCCCCATTTATGCATGGATAGAATGCTATATACCTTTTTTAACTTTGTCTCCATATTCATACTGCACTATACTTCAAAATGAAATCAAGTTTGTTTTCACCCTTTTCTACATTACTTTAGCTTTTCTATTGCTAAAAAATCTAGCTAAGTCCTCATCGCTCTATGTCTGCATGATAGGTGAAAGGAAATATGTGCATTAAATATAACAAAGATGTAAATTTTTATATGTCTTTCCTTGAAAGACATGTTTTCCAACTTCATTGTGCTAATATTCTTGTAATTGATAGTTAAATGAAATTGTTGTAAAATTCCATCCACTTGTAGTGTCTATTTTTCTATAACTGGAGTTTGTGCTCCCACATGGGTTGTGTTCCTTTAGGAAATACATAGCAATACTTCCCTATATTCCTATAGCAATCCTTTCAATTAATTTCTTTATTCTTCAATACACTACTCTAAGTGTGCGAGTTTTTCTTCATTGACTCCTTGCTAGACTAACTTTCTCCTAAAAGACAACATCAACATATTTCTTACTATAACTAATCATTTTATTGGCTTACTTGCACTATGATTGAAATCTTGGAGTTGCCTTTGTGTATGTTGATGATGAATTATTTCTCATCATGGATAAGGCGGTATTGGCTCGTTATGCACATGAATACTTCTTCCCACATATACATGAAGGGACTCCCAAAGATAAATCCACATACATCATGTGGAACTACATCAATTTATTACATTGATAAAATCAACACTAATAAAAAATTTATTCTACGCTTGTTTTGTTACCTTAATTTCCATGTCATTTGTTTACCCATCCCGGTGGATATGGGTTAGGATGATATCAAACCTATAGACCAAATCCATTCCTGAGGTTATTGTGCGAACCTAAGTAGAATAAGGCATCAATAATGGTATTCTCTACTTTTCTTTATATTAATGTGGAGGGAGCTTGGTCATTTCCTTCTCTTCACGAAGGTAAAGACTACTTAAATTCAATTACTTTTGAACTAATATGCATACAATATTCTCATCCACATCATAGGTTATTTCACCTTGATTGGGGAAAATATATGGCGAGAAGATTCATTTTCTTCAAATCTTTTTTCCAATTCCCTGGGTTCACCTATAGATAAAATTTTCAACACTTCTCCTTTGTGTGACTATCAAATTTGTAGTGATTGAAATTATTGTTGAGTATCTGTGCACTATTTTGTAGTAACTATTATCTTCTCATCCTCTCCCCTTTCCACTTCTTCTTCCCTTTGTTGGAGAGACATCTTGGTGCTCATTCCTTTTCAAACCACTTAACCACCCCTTTTTCCCTATATTTTCTAGCTCTAATGCTTGTACAAATGTCATTAATTTTTGTTGGCTTCAATAATAGTACTGCTTATTTCACAGATCATTATGTGGAGACCCCCAAGATACTTGAGAGGAGTACACTCTGGGTTCTTGGAGAGATATACCTCGTATGATGGCCATGTTCCCGAATTTCCATGGTGGAAATCATGTAAATTCTTCCCCTAGTTTTCGACTGAGCAGTCTCCAGGTGGATCCATTGGTCCTTTGCATACATAATAGGGTTTGAATTTGGACTTTATGAGGGTTTTAAAGTCCTCCCATTTAGCATATTGGGTGATTACCCCTAGCCTAAGTGTCTCCCTATGGATTTTCCATCACTTTAAGGCATGACCCTCTAACTTGAATATGATAAATGATATTTTCTATTTCTCATCTATGTAGTGGTGAATGCTAAAATAAACTTATAACTACTACAATGAGTGAGTTGATTTCTGCAGAATTTGATCTCACCTTCATATGAATTGACATCCACCTTTAAGTCTTTCATATTGAAAAGGGACTCCTAATTATTAATGTCACATATACTTGGCTACTTCTTTTCAGTTATTTTCTTGACCTCCTTGGGATCTTCTTGCTCACCCACTTTCCCCTTCGATCTAATTTTATATTTGGAAATTGTTTGAAACAATGTTAATTCGAGAGTGAATCAACTGTAAGGAAAATTTAAAATCTTATGCCAAATTATCTTTACTCATTCAAACTTGGCATCCAATATGATGAAAGAAAATATTGACAAAACATAACTCCAACCATGTCAACAAATACAAATTCATACACATCACGAGAAACACAAAAAGTAGAAATGAAGGTTTGAAAGTGGAAACCATTTCCGGGCAAAACAAACCATAAAAGCTTGTTTTTGTTTTTTGATGTAAAAATGAGATCACCTGCTCAATTACATCAATATGTTTCCTAACCACCACTCGCTGGGAAGCCACCAACTCCCTGTATTGTTTGCCTAGAACCCACTAGCACAAAGCATCCAACTCCCCCTTTACGCGTTTAGACACCTAATTTAGTCTCACAGTGAAGAGACTTTCATCTCAAGCACCAACTTCATGTAAGCCTTGTCGGAATCCACCAACTTGCATCTCCCTTGGATTTATGCCAGACACCAAATTTCGCGAAGGCACCAACGAGATTTATTCGTACAACCACTAGAGATGGAAGCATGAACTTTCCTACATGTGTGCAAGATCTAACCCACGCTCAATAAGCAAAGCCAGTTGCTCATTGTACATGGGAGACACTTCCATGTTAATATCAACTATGTTCTCCTCTACCCTTGGCCCACGCGCAATATTCTTTGTCCTCTAATCACTCTCTAGCAACCCAACGTTCTACTGACATCTGTTCACTCATCACAGCACATGCAACACTTCCGTCGCACAATAATAGGATAGTATTTCTCGGCCCTCTAATCTCAATTTTATACATTTAAGCACTCTACCTTGTCGCTCCGTGCATGAACTTTCGACCTCTTCTTACACATTAGCAGTAAAATCTCTTGTGGTCTCTCTCCTTTGCACCAGGAGCTCTCAACCTTTCTCTCGCAACGCCGGTGGAATTGGCCTCTCCCCGTAGCGTGCAAACACACAAAGGCTCTCCACAGGCTCTCACCTTGGAAACAATTTTTACTCTCGCATTTCTCAGTGCAATCTCTGGTTTTTGTTTCACCGAAACAAAGGTGAAAGACAATGTAGTCCCCGAAAACCATCAACATTATATACATACGACATGAGTCTCTGTAGCTTCATGGATAACATTCCATACTATTTGTAGTGTCTTGAATTATTTATATTGTGATCGTATTGGCCTAGAAAAGCATTGGATTCTCAACATTTTCTCTCGCTCATATGACTCAATCACCTCACAATTTCTTGTGCAGATACTATGCAACCAATTCAGTCAAACCATCTCGATAAGATCCGATGGATCCACCCGTGTATAGCAACTAAAAATATATCATATGGCAGATGTAGGTGGTCACCAAAGAGATGCGTTTTTCACAAAACCATTTGAGCTTGTAAACTACGATGGCTCCAATTAATTTTTCCTTAAAATGAGTTCATGGCATATGATTTTGTTGCAACATTGAGTAGCGTGCAGTGGAAACATGGTAGAAATTTGATTTGACCATAAATTTATAACCATAGATCCATTATGCATTCAGATTTTGTACAGCAGTACATTTAGGTGCAATATAATAACATACAAAATTTACTCAGAAATTATAGTGTGTATTTTTGAAAGAAATTGGCCACTTTCAGCTACAACCATTTATCATTTTTATTGAGATCTCGTGTGCACCCATCGACGAAGATATTTTGTGGGAAGATCGCATAGTATTTATGGTAACAGAGCGTCAAGGCACTCAAACAAAATATTTTAATATTTGAGAGAAAGTGGAAAAACAAGTCTCCTACATGAAAATGATACATTTTGTGTGGAGAAAGGTCAAAGTGATGGTCAATCCATCATGGAGTAGAGTACCAAGAGCCAAATGAACACTGCCAAACCAACCATCAAATCATGTTCTCTTCTCCAGCTTCCAGAAAGGTAAACTTGAGGTAAAAACATAGACTTTCGTAATTTATTAAAATTTTTTGGAGATTGTAATGAGAAAACTATTGTAAACACATGATCCATGTGTTTCACCCTATCATAATCCACTGTTCTTCCAACCATTTCTCTCATTCCTTCATTCCCTGTATACTTTGCATGCATATACCAATCCCACAATTATTTCCGAAGCCCTCATACACACTTATTGGATACTCTACAAACCTTGCTATAGCTGGAACTCCATACCATGATTGCATAGTCTTTTCCTTCACAAGATCTTATGTCTGTCTTGGTAATAATGTTGCCTCCCATCACTCTCTTCTTTAAATTTCTCTTCTCACTACAATACACATTGATTCATACCTCCTCGATGAACAATTTTACCCTTTTCTTCGTCCTTCATATGAGACTAATTCAAAATATGGAGATGTTTTGTCTTAACGAACCATTCTGAGTACTCAAAAAGTGCATGGGACATTTGGATTACGTGTCATATTTGTTTCATCTTACACAAGCATTTTAAGCAGAGCCCTTAAGAAAATCACGAGTGCAAAAGCCACAAGAAGAAAGAGGAGCTTGGCAACCAAGTATTTGTTTCGTTACCTTTACACTCTCTGAAATCACTTGGAAGTATATTTTCTCTTTTGATAAATTGTACAACCTCACCTACAACTCTTATTTTGTGCTATGGTAAACTCATTTTGTCATAGATTCACAATGAGTCTTATTGCATTATCACTCATGTTCATATGAAGATGATTCATTGTTGCGTGAGCCCTTTGAAGACTATTTGACAACATTGTTGAAGTAGGATTGGTTGCTATGAAAAATGTTTTTATGCATGGATGATAAGAATACAATCATTATGGGATGAAATTTATGATCATTTCTAGCCATGATAATGGGATGCATTTCACAAGAATGGAAAAGCACATTCTATGGATGTAGTAGATTCTTGCATGTGTTCTTCACAATATGACATTCTACCAGGGATTGGACAAATTGTGCACCAATTAAGAAGTGACAAGAACCTCATAAATAGTTTCCAAGTTATTGAAAGAAAAGATGCATTTAAAAAAGCAAGAATTTGGAAAGGCCTTTGACAAACAATGAAAAAAGTACTTGGATGTGATACTTTTGTGGCACCCTTGCCCTTCTCACAAGTTGTATATGATAATGTGAAAGAAGCTAATAAGTAATGTAGGGATGTTTGTTTTAATAGAGAAAAAAAATTTGCTTCATTAGGGAATATTTTGAGGGTCTAAAATGGGCCTCCTAAAGGAAATTATAAAATATAATGGAAATAATAAAATAAGATTTGATTACATCAGCAAATTTTAGGGAGGAAAAAATAAAAACTACTTTTTTCAACCTCGTATTTTCAACTTATCTCCCAAAGTTTTTATCGAAATTTCGAGTGAGAGTACTCGTTGAGATGCAAAAATTTAATTCCTCATCCAAGGAGTACCCATGTTGCATACTTTTCGATGGATACTGCTACACGAAAAATGAGAAATACATGAAAAATTCTGTGATTGCAATCATGTTTTTCTGCATGCTTCTCATTTTTCATGTGAGAAGGGTCCATCAAAAATTATGTCATGTGTACTCTTTGGATGGGGAATTAAATTTTTCATCCAACGAGTACTCCTCTGCTCAAAATTTGAGTAAAAAACTTTGGGAAATAAGTTGAAAATACGAGTTGAAAAAGTAGTTTTTATTATTTTATCACACATGACTCAAATAGCCATACTACCCATAATCCAATGGATGGCAGGGAAGTTTGGCAGCCAGACAAAGTCCTCAAAAACAAATGTTACGGTTGTATGGTGAATAACCACAAAACAAAATGGCACCACGTGATTTTCACGCCCTATAGGCATACCGCTGCGGCAATGGAAAACATCAACGTTCACACCTTTCCACTTGGTGTACGGGGTCAAACGCCAGTGATTCCCACAGAACACGAGATACCAAATTTACATGTCGCCATCTGAACTCCCTCAGATGACACCTGCATCCTCTAGAGAAATGCTTGGTATCAACTAGAGTTTAGTTGAGCAAAAGTCAACAACGAGCCGCGGCAGCACAGTGAGGCCCACAAGAAGTGGGTGAAAGCATCAGGCTGGTCGCAACATCAACCCTCATTCATTTACCAGGGAGAGTTAGTCCTCCGCTATGATGTCGCAAAAAGAAAGCTCTAGGGCTAGGAAAAGTTTGAAACCTTGTGGAAAGGATCCTACATTAAAAAACCATTCTCTCCTAAAGGGTATAAATCTCGATAGACCCAAATGGAACATGTCTCGACAACGTCAATGGTCTGCCGCAGAAATTCAGCCACAAGGGGAGAAGAGGGCTCGACCCGTAGAGTCGATGTACACGCACCAAAACCTTAATTTTCTGATCAAAGATTTGTCACAAAAATGCTCTAGTGTCACAAATGGATTTTTCAACCACACCATTTACTTTTGGATTCAACTGATGTAGCATCATGTGATGGTCTCCAAGTTTAGCAACGATTTCCGGGATCATCTCTCACCCCGACCGATCACCCTTCTTCCACTAACGATGTATGCATCGGTTCGAAGTGACATCCGGGCAAAATATGATGCCGTCATCGGACTTATGTGCAACGCCTTCAATCAAGGCATCCGCCATTTGTATATCTACCTCGATTCCAAGTTAGTGGTGTCATAGTTAAAGCTGAGAGTTTTGAGGTATGCAGAATTCACACTGCATAGGAAAATCCTTGCATGCAAAAAGATTAAAGAAATCACGTCCGTTGATCACATTACATTCACGACAGTGTACTCAAGAAATCAAAACTAGACAACGCATCATCATAGACAACCATATCCTAAACTAGAATGCATCTTGCATAAACCGTCATACATAAAAAACATAGATACCCATCAACACAACACATAGTCCATATACACATATCAACCATTTATCATTTTTATCGAGATCTCATGCACCCATCGACGAAAGATATTTTGTGCACAGGAAGATCCATACTATTTATGCAGTGGGCTTAGCGTGAGAAATTTCTCGAAAGAAATGTATTAATATTTTGAGAGAAATTTGGAAAAACAAGTCTCCTACATGAAAATGATACATTTTCGTGGAGAAAGGTCAAAGTGATGGTCAGTCGATCTCATGGAGTAGAGTACTACGAAACCAAACGAACACCAAACCAACCATCATATCGTGTTCTCTTCTCCAATTCCAGAGGTAAACTTGAGAGTAAAACTAGCTTCATAATTGTCAGTACGAGATTCTAATGAGGACTATTGTGAAGCATATGATCCATGCATTTGCACCCTATCACTTATCCACATTCTTCAAACTATTTTCTCATTCCTTCATTCCTATTATACTTTGCATGCATAATCAATCCCAATAATAATTTCCCGACCCTCAAATACGCTTATTGGATACTTTACAAACCTTGTTATAGTTGAACACCATACCATGATCGTGACAATATTTTCCTTCATAAGATCTTATGTCTGCCTAGGTAATAATATTGTCTCCCCATCATTCTCCGTTGTTTAAATTTCTCTTCTCACTACAATAAATAGATTCATACCCTCCTTGATGAACAATTTTACCTTTTTGTCCTTCATATGAGACTAATTCAAAATATGGAGATGTTTTGCTTAACGAACCATTTTATAGTACTCAAAAAGTACATGGGACATTTGGATTACGCGTCATATTGTTCATCTTTCAGACTTTTTTAATAGAACCCAAGAAATCACTGAGTACAAAGCCACAGAAGAAGAAGGTTGCAACAGTATTTTGTTTACACACTCTTGAAATCACTTGGAAGTATATTTTTTCTTTGATAAATTGTAAAACCTCACCTACAACTCTTATTTTTGTGTTATGTGTAACCTCATTTATCATAGATTCACAATGGGAAGTCTTATTGCATTAACAAAAAATCACTCATGTTTCAAATGAAGATGATTCATTAATTGGTGAGCCCTTGACTATTTGACAACATTGTTGAAGTAGGATTGGTTGCTATGAAAAATGTTTTTATGCATGGATGATAAAGAATACAATCATTATGGGATGAAAATTTATGATCATTTCTAGCCATGGTAATGGGATGCATTTCACAGAGAATGGAAAACACATTCTATGATGTAGTAGATTCTTGATGTGTTCTTCACAATATGACATTCTACCAAGGATTGGACAAATTGTGCACAATTAGGAAGTGACAAAGAACCTCATAAATAGTTTCCAAAGTTATTGGAAGAGCTATATTTAGAAAAAGCAGAATTTGGAAAAGACTTTGACAACAATGAAAAAATTACTTGGATGTGATACTTTGTGAGGCACCCTCGCCCTTCTCACAAGTTGTATATGATAATGTGAAAGAGGCTAATAAGTAATGTAGGGATGTTTGTTTTAATAGAGAAAAAAATCAGCACAAATCACTTCATTAGGGGAATTTTTAGGGTCTAAAATGGGCCTCCTAAGGAAATTATATAAAATAACATGGAAAGAATTAAAATAAGATTTGATTACATCATCAAATTTTAGAGGGAAAAAAATAAAAAAACTACTTTTTTCAACTCGTATTTTCAACTTATCTCCCAATGTTTTACTCGAAATTTTCGAGTGAGAGTACTCGTGAAATGCAAAATTTAATTCCTCATCCAAGGAGTACCCATAGTTGCATACTTTCGATGGATCTGCTATACGAAAAATGAGAAATACATGAAAAATGTCGATTGCAATCATGTTTTTCATGCTACTTTCTCATTTTTCATGTAGAACGGTCCATCAAAAGTATGCACATGTGTACTCTTTGATGAGAATTAAATTTTTCATCCAATGAGTACTCCGCTCAAAATTTGAGTAAAAACTTTGGGAGATAAGTTGAAAATACGAGTTGAAAGCATAGTTTTATTATTTTATCACACATGAATTCAATCACCGTACTACCCATAATCCAAATGGATAGGTAGAAGCTGTGAACAAAGTCCTCAAAACAATGTTGCATAGTGTATGGTGAATAACCACAAAACAAAATGGCACCACATGATTTTTCTCTCGCCCTATAGGCATACCGCACTGACAATGAAAATCATCACAAGGTTCAGACCTTTCCACTTGTACTCTGGGTCAAGTCTGTGATTCCCATAGAACACTAGATCTCAAATTTACATGTCGCCATCGAAACTCCTCGATGACACCCATCCTCTAAAGCAATGCTTGGTACAGCCAGAGTTCATGACGAAAAGTCAAGCACGCGAGCAACGACAACTGAGGCCCATAAGAAAGTGGGTGAAAGCATCATTTTATCACACATCAACCCTCATTCATTTACTAAGCGTAGAGTTAGTATCCGTTATGATGTTGCAAAAGAAGCCCTAGGGCTAGGAAAGTTCCGAAACCTTGTGGAAAGGATCCTATATTATAAAAACATTCTCTCCTAAAGGGGGCATAAATCTTGATGAACCCAAACAGGAACATGTCTCAACAACCCCCTCAATGGTCTTTACCTTATGAAATTCTACCCACAAGGGACAAGAGGGCTCAGCCCTAGAGTCAATGTACACCCGCACCAAAACCTTAATTTTTTGATCAAAGATTTGTCACAAAAATGCTCTAGTGTCACAAATGGATTTTCAACCCTACCATTACTTTGGATTCGCCGATGGAGCATCGTGATGGTCTCAAAGTTTATATCGCAGTTTACATGGTCATCTATCACCCCGTCGATTGCCCTTCTTCACTAACGATATGCATTGTTCGATAGACAAAAAATCAGCAAAATATGATGTTGTCATTGGACTTATGTGCAACGCCTTCAATCAAGGCATCCGCCATTTGTATATTCCTCAATTCCGAGTTAGTGGTGTCATAGTTAAACCAAGAGTTTGAGGTACGAGATTCACATCTGTTTAGAAAATCCTTGCATGCAAAAAGATTAAGCTGTCAATTTGATCACATTACATTCACACATGTGCCAAGAAATCAAAACTAGACAAAAAATCACATAGACAACCATATCCTGAACTCGAAATGCATCTTGGATAAAACCGTCATACATATAAAAAACATAGATACCCATCAACACAACACACAATCCATATACACATATCAACAAGGGACACACAATATAGAGCCACAAAAATATCTCTCTCATATATATATATATATATATATATATATCCGAGTACAAAAAATAGATCGTGCCTCCGACCCATAAGTCAGCCAAAAATACACACACAAGTCAACAAAAATAAGGGAAGCACTCATCAATGAGTCGCTTTCCCCTATGTACAAAACAAGCCTCAGGGTCCGTGCTCCTCTAGGTGGGGCATCTAGACCCATGGTTGCTCCCGCATGCCGCATCCGGGAGCCACTGTCTAAACTGAGATCACCCGACGCAAAGTCCGTCTATAGCCCCTCTTCGGCCATCGTGTCTCTAACCACACATCATCGAGGTCATACAAAAACCCTCGTGTAGGCATTCCCCAGGGTCGTAAGTGGTCCACTTCCGACCCCATGCATCCTCTAGAACATGAGCCATGAACTCATAGAGCATCCATCTACTCCATCACCTTTGCAACACGCAGCCTCCAGCTGACTCGGCGCGAGCGATCACCATAGCCACTCGTGCAGAGCTCGAGCTTCTACCTCCTCCGAGGGGCCGCCCTCCTCGCCGTGTGTGCTCTGCGAGGCTGCGCTATGGAACCCCTCCTCATGCCCCAAACTATGCGTGGAGCACCCTCGTGGCCTCCCTGGACCGAGATCGTGTCCCACCAACCAAGCCACAAGACGCCCCTTACCTCGCTAACATCTCGCAAGAGTAACAAAGCTATGTTAGTGTCATCATAATACACATATAGAGAATAAAACATAAAAAGCATACCCGCCGGCACCCATGCATATCCTGATAGGAAGACCTATGTCCGGGTCTCCACGAAAGTCCGATCCTCGCATAAGGGAAAGGCAGGAACATCTGAGGATTGGCCTCAGTCAAGCCTCCGTAGTTGCGTGAGTAACGCCCCACTTGACCTCCCACACCTTGAGGCATCATGGAGGCCCACCTCCTCAATAGGCACTGACTCACGTAGGCCTCAAAAAACACCACTCTATCATACATTATGCTACACATGACGCTATACATATGTAAAACAAAATTAGTATCCATCACGTACCTTTGAGATCCGAGCTAACATCCCGTCATAGCAGCACGGGAAAAAATGGAAAAATAGTTTCCTGGCCCTCGCCCGACGTACGAACACGGATCCATAGGCCCGACGCCCGATTGGATGCGACGTGACCCCGTCAAACTGTCACAACGGCTACCAGAGCAGCACGACTCAACGTAGTCGAGTCATTAAGGCTATTTTTTAATCACACCCCTCCATGAGAGGGGCCCTTCCACAATGGTTCATGCGAGAATTCGTTGAAGATCCACTCTCCTGAGGGGAAAGCTGAATAAGGAAGTGGCTTGTCCCCGAGGGCAGTAGTCCTGGCCACGAAGTATATATATGTCTCAAGACGGATAGCTATATCGCACCCCACGCAGCACCACGACCATGTCCCTGCTCTAGTATCTGACCGTGTAGTGCAATAAACGATCATGTGATCAAAAAGAGGTCATTTCTCCAAGAACTTGAGAAGACCCCAACTTGCTAGCTACTGAGCATGCATTGGCATCACCGCCAATGCAACTCGAAGGTTAGGCCAATCCCTCTCCCTCCACAACATCTTGTCATCAAACAAGCACACATCGTTGACATTAAAAAGCACCAAAAACTCGAAAAATTTCCCCAATTTCAAATTTAAAAAAATCGTAGCTTTTTACGCGCACTGTTTCTCAGTACTGACAACGTAAAATACGTGCCTGTTTTCTACACAAATGCATGAAAATGGCGTGAAAAATCCATTACACGCATGATAATTTTGTGCAAAACCCTGCTTTCGCACGCTACTACGCACCTATTCCTTGATCGCCCATGCGGTCAAAGGAAAAAGTTTCAAGGGTTCCGTACAAGCCTAATTTGTACAGACCTCGACCCTGCAGTATACTAAAATTAAAATGTGTAGGACATCATGGGTACCTATCCGGGCTCAAGAATCATGAGTCTCTAGTACTCACGTCTAATTCTGCATATCGACAAGAACAGACTCCGCGAAAACCTTTCGACCTCTCAAAACCTCAAACACTCAAATGTCACAAATGAGCTAAAATGAGCCATATTGCCCTATATGTCATCCTTTGTAGATTATCTGGAGGACCCTAACGAGAGCTCAAAGGGCCCAATTGTAGAACCAAAAGTAAAACAATGATTAGCACCTCATAGCGCCCAAAGGAGGCTCCACACATTCACACCTTCGAAAACATAATTTTTCGATGGCCAAAGCTGGTATGCCCACTCTCATCTTTCTTTTCATTCAACACATGTTTTCTCAATAATATTTGAATTAGGAAGATGCTTTTACTTGGGGTAATTTTTGTTACGAGGAATTGCACAAACCATCCACCATCCCATATACTGAAGGTTCCAAAGCAGGTATCATTCTACCCTTAGCATGATAGAGTCCCAGAAATACTTTGCATATCTTGGCATCATTTCTCCACAAGAAATTAACCATATGTTCCAAGCACCTGACCATGTTTATCATCTCCCCACCTTGCACATGATAAACATCCTTTTTGGTCGGTAGAGCCTCCCATCGACGATGCCCGTCACTCAAAGTAGACCATACATTAGAAAAATCATGATGCCATGGCCATACCAATTCAGTCCGGCAAGCACTTCATGCCCATTCATCCACCATGCATGAAGTCAACTTCTACCATATTGGAAATAAAACCCCTTTCCCAGACTCACCATGTTTTTTCAAGAAGATATAAAGGGCACCATTGTGCCTCACATTTTGGCCTACACATACCCCATCAGCATAGCCCATCTGAAATATTTTCCATCCGCTTCATCAACCCCACACAAGATACCAACCAATGGGGCCCCCCACCCTCAGATTAAAAGACCCCCCTCGAGACCACTAGTGAGCGAGCACTTTCACGTTTAGGGATACTGCGTCTACGTGTTTTGTACAATCCAATCCCATTGTTTCGATTTTTTTGGTAAGTGTAAAAAGACCACAAATTATGAACAAATTCCCCCACTCATCCATCCCTTTTTCTCTCCCATGGTAGCAGCCCCCTAGTCACCTCCGGTCGAGTATCACACCTTTCATGCATAAGCCATCATAACATTCATAACCAACATACACCCACCCTAGAATTCTCATCGACTCTCAAGGGATTTCCTCATCAGAAATAGTCGATGACTCCCACCAAGTGTTTTTTTATACTCCAACCTTGGGCCAATGAATCCCTATCATCGCTTTTTAGTCACCCTCGCCATCATGCCTATGTTAAACCTATCAAATCTGAGGCCCTAGTCCCTTGCATCAGTAACTCTCTGCTCGGTTGAGGCTTCCTTTTTTTCGACTTCAACTCCCATTCTCCAAAATGGAAGCGGTACCATGGATAGCCCCTCACCACAATAGGGGCATCCTCGGGTGGCAACGCGGGAATCACTCATTGCCCACATATTTCATTGATCCTTCTAACATTCAAATAAAACACAAGAATTCATGTTAAGATGGTATTGTACTTTACAACCATTGCACTCTGCTCAAATTCATTGAAGACCCGTGCCATTATAAGCATCTCTTTCATTAATAATTACACGAGAAGGTCCGAGTCATACACCTATGCATACAATGAGCATTTATATGCCATACCAAGATTACGCATGTGGGCACCACATTCCACCTTTTGTCAAAGAGAAAATGCCCCTGAGGGCGTAAAAAATCGTCATCATCAACCAAATTAATAGATCACTACCATACTAGTGACACAGATAGAATCTTTATATCGTCAAATATATTTTCTTAGCTCAGCCAAAGCATCACAAGCATGGGACATTCTCGCCTCGTAGAAAAAATTGTATTTATTGTATCATAATATTTCTTATAGGGTTCCCACATGACATGGTCACTCTTCAACCCTGCCGTAAGGTGTTTAAAACTTTTAGCTATACGCGAGTCTCTCTCTCTCTCCATACAACACACGGAGAAAAGAAACTATAATGTATTTCAGCTATACAATTCTTCCTAGACCTCATGCATTAGGGGGCAAAGTCGTTATCAACCGGAAAATATGACAAGAAAAGATGACATAGTTAAATGTTAGGGCGAAGGATTTATAGGGCCGAAGCACATTAGAGGATCAGAAAAATTTTAAAAAATCTTTAAGTTCCGGAGGAAAAAATCAAATTGCACACCAAGTACTCAGGCAAAAATGTGCCTTTGCGTGCATTTTTCTTCAATAATCATGCCTTTCCTCGGCTTTTCCTTGAAAAGCCGTGCAGTCCCTAGGAGTGGTCGAGTCTGCTTCCAGGACCACAAGGCACACTCCAAGAAATTATCCCGCACTTGATGCCACCCAAGGACAACTGCCTAAGCCACCTTGAGACCTCAAGGGAGCACACAAAGGAATCAAGTGGCACACAATGGAATCAACCCTCTCTCTTGGGTCACCATCCACCAATGTAGAAAAAGAGGGAAGGAGAATTTGAATTCATATATGAAAGGCCACCAATAGATGAAAAAAGGGAGATCACATTGTTATGCTGGCAAAAATTTCTTTGAGGAAATCCAACGAGAGCAATCTAGAGCAGAAGTAGAGGGGATTCGGTTTTTGGCCATCCAACAACTTCAATCCTTTGGAGCAGAGAGAGAGACCTTTCACCAAGTAGCTAGAAGGTAAAGACATCCTTGCATTGGGTCTTAGAACTCCATAGTTCTAAAGGCCCCTTGGAAAGTTTGTAAACGTAGTATATTTCTTCCTAACAACAAGCAATAAGAGGGGACATTGATGCCACTATTAGTATTATTGTTATGTTTGATCTTTATGATCTTTCGTGTTTATGTTTAGTTTAGTCTTGTTTTCTCTCTACATATGCATATTATATCATTATTTAGTGTGTTTAATGTTTTCTAACACGTTCACAAACTTGCTAACTCTTTTTTTTATTTGCTTGTGACCAAGGCTTAGAGGAAACAACCACTCCTCCTATTAGAAATTGTGGATTGGTACACATGTGCACCAAAACCACAACCACAAATATTATTAATGATAAAAAAATTAATATATAAGTTGAACATGTATACATTTAAAAAAATCATATAACATAAAATTCTTTAACCATGGAATTCATCCCATTTTATCATGGAAATTCTCAATTCAGACCTCGCTATCAATACCACATGCCCAAAAAATCACAAATCATTTTATATCATCAATATATATATATATATATATATATATATATATATATATATATATATATATATATATATATATATATATATATATATTGAATCTATATTTCTGTATAGTCCCTTATTACTTATTGGTATAGGTACTATATATTATATAGTCCCTTAGTTGTTAGTATAACTTATTATTAGTGTACGTCGTGTTATATTGTGCCCTTAAATTATTATTTGTTTAGGTCGGTGGGATTACATTGTGGCCCCACTGGGATCACGTGGCTCATGGACTTCTATACATGGAAAGGAGGTTTTTGCAATTTGCATCATCTAAGAATTGTTCATTCTATGTAATGTATTGGAGGTTTTCCCCCTCGAAGTGGCTTATTTCTAAGGCATTGATATCTCTTTTATTCTATTTTTGGAGCCGGTTTCACAACATTTGGTATACGAGCTTTGGATTCTAGGGTTTTCGCGTCTCAAAATGGGTCATCGTGGGAATTTTCGCTATCAGTCTACAGAAGTTTAAGAGGCTTGAATTTAGGAGTATGAATTTGAAATCCGAGAAACATCATCAAAAACATTTTAGAGCTTGTTTTCACAACATAGATATGATCTATGGAAGGTAGATGCTGTCATGCTCTCTGAAAGAGGTGATCGTGGGAAAAATATTCATAACTCTCTCTCTGAGGATCGAATTGGAGTGTTGTAAAGGTGTTGTCACAGTAAACATAATTTAGTCTTTGCTATCAATTTTAGAGCTAAAAGTACAAAACATGACACGTGGAAAGTCGTACAATGTTTGCTATCTACCCGAACTACAGTCCATAATTAGGGTCATTGTGGGAGATTGGACATAAACTTTGCCTTGGAGAATCCAAATCAAGTTAGACTTGTGGACATTTGAAATATAATTTAGGAGGATCTGCCTTAGTGCTCAATTTCGTATATTGAAGATCTACAATCACAAAGATAATTCAATTTCAATATCGAGCTCCTCAAAAAGCAAGTAAAAGGTGTGTATACGAATTGCATAAGTCTTGTTGGAAGAATCAATTTGAATTGATTCCAAGGGCATATTGTAGAATATATATCAGTATTGGGTTAAAAAAAATGTTCCAGTAAAAATAATTCAACACCCATTAAGCCTTCGTAATGCTCTACTATGACTCATGAAGATGAAGAATTGCAACATGATCTATCAAAATTACAAGAGAAAGTGCACCAAATTTCGCTCTCACAAAGAGCAACAAAAATTGAAATGGATGTTTTGAAGAAAGGCATGGAAGTGAAGACGGATGGTTTGAAGAATAATGTGGATGGTTTGAAGAAAGGCGTGGAATCTAATATAGATGGGATGGAATCTAAGATGGATGACATGGAAGCTAAGATCGATGAAAAAATGAAAGACAACATGGAAAACATGAACAATGATCTAAAAGCAGACATGGAAGGTTTGACAAAGTTGATACAAGAAATTTTTTCCTAATGGTGAAAATATAGTAGAGGAAACTCATGATGAGAACAAAATAAATGTTAATCGTGACTTCATAAACTCTAATGTTGGTGGGAAGAACCACCATATTCCAAAAATGGATATAGAGGAAGTTTGATGGAAAGGATCTGTAACATGGATACTATAGATGGAGCAATATTTTGATCTCCATAATGTGCAAAAACACACAAAAGGTATGCATTGCAACTTTACATTTAGAACAAAATACATTTTGTATGGTATCATTGGCTTTGCTCCCGTAAAGAAAATTGTCACTTGGTCAATTTTATGGAGGAAATGATAGCACATTATGCGGATACAAAGAGAAACACCTTCTTTATCCAATTGATAAATCTCAAACAAAAGGGTTTAGTGGGGGAGCACATTGAGGACTTCCAAAAAATTGAATATAAGGAGTAGCTGATATTCTAGAGGAACACATGATTGATCTCTTCATAGGTACTTTAAAGGATAGCATTCAACATGAAGTTCACGTTTTGGAACTCTGATTCATCGGAGAAGGCATTCGAGTTGGCAAGAAAAATTGAATGTAAAATTATGGCAACAAGGAAGCCTACCACTCACTTCTATAAAGAAGGAAGTGTTGCTACACCTAGATTTCCACAACGTACAAGGTTGACATCACAAAAAATTGGAAGAAAAAAAAGAGCAAAAAGGGCTTTGCTATAGCTTTGCGATAGCAAAATACACTAAAGGTCATAAGTGTGCTGAGAAGAAATTATTTTAGATAGATTGTGAAGAGGAAGAAGAAAATGAACAAGAAGAGGATATACACCAGGAACTAGCCCTAGAAGAGGAAGAAATGAGTCCGACCATATTATGTAATTCATTGGCAAGAATTACCACTCCTCAAACTCTCAAGATAGAAGGACATATCAAGAAGAAAAAGGTAATAGTGTTGGTTGATTCAGGTAGCACCCATAATTTTATTCATTGTAAGGTAGCCAAGGAATTGAATTGTTTCCTATACCCAGCACCAGAATGTAAAGTGATGGTTGAAAATGGAGGAACTATAAATTGCTATAGAAAATTCCATAATATCAAGCTAACCATGGGGGAATATGTATTGAATAGTCCAATGCTTTCAATTCCTATGGGAGGTGCTGATGTTGTACTAGGAGTACAATGATTACAATCTTTAGGGATGGTAGCTTTTAATTTTCAAGAAATTTTCTTGATTTTTTTTAGAAGGAAAGGAAGTTGAATTACGGGGTATTGCAGGGAAGCCAAGAAATATATTAAGCTCTAATGTCATGACAAAGCTTCTAAAGAAATAACAACGAAGTGTAATTGCACAATTACGCTCACTAGAAGTTTTAACATCAAAATCATCTATTTCTGTAGATCTCCAACAAGTCTTGGACAATCATTCCAAGGTGTTTGAAACTCCCAAAGGACTCCCACCTATTCGTGATCATGATCATGCTATTCATTTGATTCCAGGAAGTGTTCCTCCAAACATCGGGCCTTATAGATATCCTTATGTCCAAAAGAGTGAAATTGAACGTATGATTGCATAAATGTTAGAGGTGGGTATAATTCAACCTAGTCAAAGTATAATTCCTATGATTGATGAATTATTGGATGAATTACATGGAGCAATTTATTTTACCAAGTTGGATCTTCATTCAAGATATCATCAAATTAGAATGAAGATTGAAGATATTCCAAAAACAACATTTCGAACTCATGAGGATAATTATGAATTTTTGGTCATGCGTTTTGGCCTTACCAATGCACCTTCTACATTTCAAGGGTTGATGAATTCCATTTTCAAACCCTTCCTTAGAATATTTGTGCTAGTATTTTTTGATGATATACTAATCTATAGTAGGTGTTGGAAGGATCATGTTGAACATGTTGACAGGGTGCTCAAACTATTGCAGGAGAAACAATTATATGCTAAAAACATCCAAATGTTTCTTTTGAGTACAAGAGAGTGGATTATCTCAGGGTCATATTGTATCTCACAAGGGTGTTAAGGTAGACCCTAACAAAATTAAAGCCATTAAGGAATGGAAAGTCTCTACAACCATAAAGTAGTTGCAGGATTTCTCAGGTTAACGAGGTATTATCACAAGTTTGTTAAGAATTATGGGAGAATAGCGACACCTCTAACAACATTATTGAAGAAATATGCATTTTCATGGACTCCTCGAAGCAACTAAGGCCTTTGAAAATCTTAAAGAGGCAATGTGCCTAGCACCGATCTTAGCTATGCTGGACTTCACAAAAAACTTTTATTGTGGAATGTGATGCCTCGGGAAATGGAATTGGTGTTGTTTTAATGTAGGGAAGGAAGACCCATTGCTTTTGAAAGTCGTCCAATCAAAGGAAATTATTTACAAAAACCTATTTATGAGAAGGAAATGTTAGCAATACTGCATGCACTAAAGAAAATGGTGAACTTACCTAATGGGAAGACACTTCAAGGTAAAAAATTATCATGATAGTCTTAAACACTTTTTGGAACAAAGACTATCTTCAAAAGAGCAGCAAAAATGGGTCACAAAGATGTTGGGTTATGAATTTGAAATAATCTACAAAAAAGGGAAGCTTAATGTTGTTGCAGGTGCACTCTCAAGAAATAATGAAGAGGTGGAAGCATTTCTTTGTGCCATTTCTATTATCCAACCAGATTGGATAACCAAAGCAAGAGATGAATGGAAGAAGGACAAATAAGTATGGAAACTCGTTCAAAAGTTGTAGCAAGATCCTAGTACATCTGATACATTTAGTTGGAAAAATGATTCTTTATGGTACAAAGATCGCTTATATCTTTGTAAGAATTCCCAACTAAAACAAAATATTCTTTTGGAATTACACACTTCTCCTTTAGGAGGACACTCAGATTTTTAAAAAACTTACCATAGGGTGAAGAAAGAATTTTTTTGGGATGACCTTAAATTTCGATATTCAAAATTTTGTAGCGGAGTGTTTGGTTTTCCAGCAGAATAAAGTTGAGAAAATTAAGAACCCGGACTTCTACAACCTTTATCCATTCCAAGTCAATGTTGGGAGGAGATTTCAATGGATTTTATCACGGTGTTTACACTAAGTCTGAGGAAAGAGTGTCATCATGGTGGTAGTTGATAGACTTGCAAGTATGCACACTTTTTGCATTATCTCATCCATTTAAAGAAAGTACAGTTGCTACTACATTTATGGACACAATTCAAAAGCTACATGGAAACCCAAGGGTTATTGTGAGTGACAGAGATCCTATTTTTACTGGAAATTTTTTGGACGGAGTTATTTTCTTTTTGGGTACTCAATTAGCTCATAGCTCATCTTATCAACCTCAATCCGATGGTCAAACTGAGATATTAAATAAATGTTTGGAAGGATATCATCGTTGTTTTGTATCTGATAAACAAACACAGTTGGTCAAGTGGTTATCTCTCGTTGAATGGTGGTATAACACGTCCTTCCATACTGCAACAAAAATGACCCTATATATGGCACTTTATGGATATAATCCACCATCCATGACATCATATTTAAGAGAAAATTCGAAGGTTCAAGCAGTGGAAGATCACATCGAGCATCAACAAGAATTTCTCCAACTCTTAAAGGATAACTTGAATTTGGCACAAAATTGAATGAAACAATAGGCAGATCAACATCGCAATGAGAGAAGTTTTGATGTAGGAGACTGGGTATTTTTACGGCTACAACCATACAAAAAAATGTCCCTCAAGCAAGCTAAGAAGGATAATAAATTATCACCAAAGTAATATGGTCCCTAAAAGGTGTTGCAAAAGATTGGTACTATGGCATACAAATTGGAGCTTCTAGCTTCTTCACGAGTGCATCCCAGTTTTCCATGTTTCATGCTTCAAGAAGGTTATAGGTGAAAATATTCCACTTCAAACAATATTGCACGAACTTGATGAGGAAGGAAAAAATGATATTTGAACCTGAAGCGGTCGTAGAAACAAGAACTCGACAACTACTTTAATCGATCATTCTGAGTATCTCATCAAGTGGAAGTTAACTACCCACCGAAGATTCTACATGGGAGGATGAGAATTTTATGGGCTGCATACGTAGCTACTCAAGCGTTGAGGACAAATAATTTTTAAAGAGAGGGTATGTTAAGTCCCCATATTAATATGTAGCCCCTTATTATGTTAGTGTAGCCCTCTTATTGTTATTATCAGACTTCGTAACCCCCCATATTGTTATTATTGCCTACATTGGCTATTGCTAGGTTTGCTAGGATTAGATTGTGGCTCCCACTAAGATTATATTATGGCCCCATGGACTCCTATATATAGAAGGAGGTTTTGTTCATTTCACTATCCAAGAATTGTTGCGTGGCTCATTTTCTGGCGTGAATATCTCTTTTTCTCTCTCTTTGGAGTCGGGTTACACAACATCATACAAGTGGACCATCACACCAGAAATGGATCCACCATCAACACTTGATATGAAGGATGAAAGTGGGGAGTATGAAAAAGACCACATAAAACATAATAAGCTAATTCAAACAAACCGCATTTGATGTTAAATTTCATCTTCCACATACCTCCTTCAACAACTTCTTTGATGAAAGCCACTCCGTTTGTGCCTTCAAAATAAAAATTATTTCCCCATTTTGGCACCAACCACATAGTGCACCGCATGGTGGAATATATGGTCGAGTTTATTCCATTGTTCAACAACCTTTGTTTATTTCTTGGTATTTTCATTTTCATTTTTTGACATCCAATCTATGCCAACATGTATAAAGAGAACTCTCTTGCTACAAATATTTACCAAGGTTAAATCCAAAAGCTATTTGGCAAATAACCCAACAATATTCACATGGTAAATACTTGTGTAAATGAATGCTTGACACATTTGTGACATCGAATGTGTTCTAACCAATCATCCCAAAGTTTATGATGCTTACTAAAATGTACCGAAGTAGAAATGCATTTTACAATATGGAATAAATTTGACTCCCAAATTCCTATACAAAATGATCATATCACTAATTGTTAAGACAATAATGCAAAAGAGTCATTTTGCATATAAATGATTTATTCACAAACACTACTTTTCAAAATTCTCAATCGTGGGAATATGCAACAAGTACTTTAATAATATTTATGATATTAAACTAGACAAGTAGTTTTTCCATTTATTACCCAAACGAGGTGAATGAATCCTCTCATTCTTGAACTTTTTTTTTCCTCTTGAGTTGCTTCATGGATGGTCGCAACTTCAGCCACTTTTTTCTTTGTTGTTTCCTCTTTAGGTGCTTGCATGGCTTGATTTACCTCATAGACAAAGTTGCGGATGCAATTTCCAAAATTCCCGATGCAATGCCCACTGATATTGAAATGATTTCAAATTTTTTGTGAGCCTCTCTTGGCATAAATATATTTAAGATTGGATGCGAATTTCCCTTCTTGGTCTCAATTCCAATTGAAATGTTAATTTTCTGACCCACTCTTTCCTTGTGGCACTCGCCTACACAATGGTTAGGCGCATGATATAAAGTGCACGAAAAAATATTACACAACATGTTATTCAAATCAAAATGTGGTTTGTCATCATAAAAAATACTTTGAATAGTCGTGATGCTTATACCTCTCATGGTCGTACTTTGTCTTATGATTTTTATGTGAAGAAATCGAATGGCAAGAGGAACTTGTCTAGTCTCTTCTTCAACTTTCTTATTCTTTGGAGATGTTTTGAACTTCATGTCCTCCTTTTTCTTCAGAAACCAAGCTGGTACCAATTCCGGATGAAAATCCCAACATTTTTCCTCCTCATATCCTCTCTTATGATAAAAAGAATAGCATACCCAAGAGCTATCACTCGAGGACCATTCCTCCTTTTTGACATAGCCCAAACCTTCATATCTAGGTGTCTCCTTTGATTCAATTGATGGATAATGCTCTCTTTGACATTCACTCCAAGGCATCCTTCCTTGAAATCCATCTTGACAAGAGAGATTTGTTCAAGCCTTTGTTATGCTTTTCAAAGGCCGTAAAAGAGCTTAAATCCACATTTTCATGTAAAGAAAATGTACAAATGCTTACCATTTTACTCATATTTTGAGTGAGGGACAAATATTATCTTAAACTATTTCCATTCTTTGGAGGTGTCCTCATGGACTCTGGTATTTCTTCTTTTAGATATTTGGAGTTTGGTGTCGATAGAACATCATCCTCATCATCATGTGGACAAAAGGTGCAAACTTTTTCCATCTTCCTCTTCTTTTGGAGGGGCTTTATGCATCTAGCCTCTTGTATAAGAGTTTTTAGGAAAAGGATGATGATGGTGGAGAATATGATGGTTTACCACCATTCGCATTACCTCCTCCTAGAGAACACTCTCTTCTTGGAGTGTCCGGAGCTTTCACCCCACAAGCCTCGGTGTTCCTCTCTTCATAGAGGACTTTCTCACCATTTCCTCGCCATGTCAAAGAAATCCTTCCTAAAATTCTTCACATCCTATTACATACTTTCAGTGCTCGTTCCATGTCACATGATTACTAAAGCCTTGGCACAGCATGAGTTGAAACTTTTGTGAGTATCAGGCAAGTCCGCCCTACTTATCCGTTTCCACTTTTAAATTGATCCAAAAGTCGTCATTTGAGCTTCAACTTTGTAAGCATTTAAACATGAAAAATTAATTCTCCTCGCATCTCCCTCTGGAGATGTTTTGAACTTCATGTCGTCCTTTTGCTTCAGAAACCAAGCTAGTACCAATTCCGGATGCAAAATCCCAACATTTTTTCCTCCTCATGTCCTCTCTTATGAAAAAAATATGATACTCAAGAGATATCGCTGTAAGACCATTCTTCCTTTTTGACATAGCCCAAACCTTCATATCTAGGTGTCTCCTTTCTTTGCTCAATTGGATGGATAATGCTCCCGATTATTCACTCCAAGGCATCCTCCCTTGAAACCCATCTTGGACAAGAGATTTGTTCCTATGCCTTTGCTATGCATTTCAAAGGCCGTAAAAGAGCTTAAATCAACATTTTCATGTAAAGAAAATGCATGTAAATGCTTACCATTTTACTCATATTTTGAGTGAGGGACAAATATTATCTTAAACTATTTCCTAATTCTCGAGGTGTCCTCTTGGACTCTTGGTCTTTCTTCTTTTAGATATTTGGAGTTTGGTGCTGATAGAACATCATCCTCATCATCATGTGGACAAAAGGTGCAAACTTTGCCATCTTCCTTCTTTGAGGGGCTTTATGCACTAGCCTCTTGTACAAGAGTTTTTGTGGAAAAGGATGATGATGGTGGAGAATATGATGGTTTACCACCATTTCCATTACCTCCTCCTGGAGAACACTCTCCTCTTGGAGGTTTGGAGCTTTCACCCTACAGTCTAGTGTTCCTCTCTTCATAGAGGACTTTCACCATTTCTACCATGTCAAAAAAATCCTTCCTAAAATCCTTCACATCCTATTACATACTTGCAGGCTCTGTTCCATGTGACATGATTACTAAGGCCTCAAGTACAACATGAGTTGAAACTTGTGGTGGATATTGTGGCAACTCTACCCTACTTATCCTTGCTCTAATTTCAGAAATTGGATCCAAAAGTTTGCCTTCGCCTCTCTTGAGCTTCAACTTTGTAAGCATTTAAACACTTGAAAAAAAATTAATTCTCCTTGCACAAGAAATCCTAGTGATATGATACCAACTTGATTTGAATGGGAATATTAGTTTTGCTATGCAAAGATCCAATTTAGAATATAAAGCAAGTGTTTGATGATTGAGGTTAATTGCAAGCTTAATATGAGTTTTTATGTGAATTTCATGAGAAAATTAACATAAATAAAACACTGAACAACAATATCTAACAAACATGAGCATAGCCATAAACAATCACATAATAACACATGATGAAGGAGTTCACCTCGCTTGGGCTACATCTCCTTGGTCCAGCTTCCAATGGCTTGGCCCTCTTCTATTATGATCGAAAGTGTGATTACATGTGTTTACAATGCTCAACTATTTATGAAAAATGTTCCATCAACTCCAGAATGCCCAAGAATTATTGTCTAGCATCTTTATGCATTGAATTTTGCCAAACACTCGAGAAGTTATAATCTCCCCAAGTTTCTACACTAATCGCTCCACAATTTTCTCCATGGCCGACATCAGCCTACAAATTCGCTCTTTTTAGATGCTAACTCGGTGATAAATTCCTTGTTTTCCATGCAAAATTTTCACCTCATTAAAATGAACTCTACGGGGTATGGAGGAAAACGTTTTTTAATTTAAGGTCACCTACGATTCCACTAACCATTGGCATGTGGCCACCCATGTCACTGACCATTACAATATATTGTGGGGGGCTCAAGGCTAGCCTCCCGCTCGAGGTCACATTGGTGGCGGTGATTAGGGCTTGGGCTAGACCCCATCCCCCTCCCGCATACTTTCGACGGATTAAGAATGGAACAAAGCCACAATGTATATATGTTAAGACATAACCCATGGTGTAGTAGTAAACATTGGTGCTTGTTACATAGAGGTCATTAGTTTGACTCCTCGGGGCTCCACTCGACCCTTAACAAAATTTTTTTGGCCCGATGTGATACCATGTGGCGGCCCTTGGTTGGGCCACGTGTCAGCATGTGGTTGGCTGAAAATCAACCAATCAAAAATTTCCACAAAGAACCTGTAATACATGCCACTTGGCACCCCTGGATTCATTGAAGGAAAAAAAGAATTGACGAGTCAACCGGCCATGTAGGCATGCCCAGTTAACTGTACAGACTATTGAATGCATATTATTTTTTTTAAAAAAATTATGTGTTTTACAAAGTGGACAAAACATGTTTATGGGACCATACGGTGTCGGGTTTCCGCGAAACGAGTTGAGATAGATTCAAAACGATGAGATCTACGCAGTCGTTAAGTTATTTTATCAAATATAATTTTTGAGCATAATTTTGAACACATCAATAGGTGTCATGTACACCACATCATGGCATAGGAAGGCTGGAAGGATACGAGTCATCTTAGAGTTTTTGATCTTGAAGGATAAGTGTCATGTTAAACTTTGGGATCCCTGCTCCGCATTCCGGTGGTCTCCACATGTCTCTATGCTCCACTTTCTGATGGTCTCTAGATGTCTAAGGCTAAACTATGAGTTTATGATATATGTGGCTTATTGAGGTTGCTAGTTCACCATCAACTATTTTTCTTTGATACTTAAATTAAAATTCTTGAAACACTATTCCAAAATTGACATGCTTATTGACATTATAAATTCAAAACTATGTATTATATTAATTATAAAAATAACCCATAAAACTTAGAATAGATAATAACATGTGTTATGTTAAAGCACTCCATGCTAAAAGGTCACTAGTTCAAAGTGGGAAAAATCTAGCCATGCTAAGCAATCCATGTTCCATTTTGATGGCTTAGATGGTCTTAAGTTGGGGCTACTAAGTAGACTGTTAGAAGTGTTAAGCCATATCAAAACTTACATTACCTAAAAAATTAAAAAAAATTAAAAAAATTTTGTAAATAAAATAATTGACCATATATAGATCTTTAACATTTGCAAAAAAAAATAAAAATAAAAATAAAAAGATAAAATAAAAAAATAATAAAGTCCATATTTCCTTTTATCTTTATTGATGGATATTTATTAAAGATAATTTTATTTATTCATTTGTATATAAGTATGGAAATGTAATTTTCAATTCTTTAAAAATTAAAATTGCAAACATGATATTAAAATGTATCCAACCCTTCTTTATATTCATGCTTAGTTATTTTACATTATATTATATTGTTTGAGCATAATTGATTGATTTGATATGAATTTTTGAGGATTTTTTTTGGGTTAATTTTAACTAAAATTATGCACATTTTTTTAAAACTAGTTTAACTATTACCAAAATCTAAAAATGTATTTCAAGTTACAAAAAATTATATTCTTGGTTGAAATTGTGTAACCCCTTGAAAAATAATATTTCTTATATAAGTTAGACTAGTCATTTATAATAATAATTATAGTTAATTAAAAATTTAATATTTTATTATAGTTAGTTAAAATTTATTTTAACTAATTAACTAGACATAAACATTTGACCTTCCCACCCAAATTCATGTTTTATAGAGAATCCACAATCATTCATCCAAAACACAAGTTTGACTAGTAAACCCTTCAAAATTACTTATTTTCTACCTTATTCATTTAATTTAAAAATATTATATCATATATATATATATATATAATGAAGTGATTGAGAAAATTTAATGATAATCTTCTCACCCAAATGGACTTTTCATTAAGAGACTAATGTTAACATCCCCACCCAAATTCAAATTTCATTGAAACATGATGCTTTTACTGGGAATACTTCATTGGGATACTAATTAAGTCTTTATTGACTAGATTGAATCTTATGGAGAATAACAATAGAAATTATAAAAATAGTAAAAAAAATAGTAATAGAAGAGTTTAATTCGTGACTCTCCCTTGATTCTGGACTATTTATTCATTCTTGAGAATAATAAACCCAACAAAATCCAAAATAAATTATAAAAATAAGTGATAAAATAGATTTGGGTTGTGTTATTTGACCACAATATATATTATTAAATAACTAAAATAATCATTTTTATGTTTCATTTACGATTTAGTTTCTCAAAGTATATTATATATTGTAAACGTGATTGAGAAAATATTGTTCAGCTATAGTATTTTCATTTGCAGCCCTATACTGTCACAGGTTTGCACTCAGACGAGTAATTGACTCGACTTACAGGTTCGCACTCATGCAGAGTTCCAAATCTGCAAACCCTGATAATAGGTAAATTTTTTTAGTGATTTAAACCATTATAATATAGTTTAAATCGTTAAAAATCTTATTTCTCAGTTCTATACTATTCTATTTCTTATTCGATTTCAATATAAAAGTATGTGATATATCTATTCTTTACTTATAACATGCAATCAAGCTCTATTTTTAATAGAAATATTTTTAATGTGTATACTGCCGACTGGTGATTGAAATAGAGAAACAGAATGAAATGGTTCAGACAAATAAAACAAGTGAAATGAATCCAGATCTGACTGTTGTTGCTGTGCTAAGAAAACTAAACTGGAAAAAGAGAGCAAGACAAAGAAGTCAAATGAATCTAGAGTTGAATACTATACTTGCTGTGCCAAGAAGACCAAACTGGAAAAAAAGAGCAAGACAGGCATCTCAGGATAGTCTTGTAGGGCAAAGAGTGTCTGGTATGGTAGATGGTTCATTTGCTGCAGGCTTCTTAATCACAGTTAAAGTGGGAGATACTGATAAAGTCATGAAAGGATTTGTAATTAAAGAAGGATTGTGCATGCCTGTGTCAAATGCAAATGACATCGCACCCAATATCAATTTTATAAGAAGAGATCCACGAGTACCTCTGCCTTCCAAACGTGCTCCGTGTAAACGAAGGGCTAAAACTATGTAGCCACCATCAACTCCAGCTTGTTCCATGCCAAATGCTCAGGTACAAACATCAGATTCTATACATAATGATCTTTTCTTTCTTACAGATCTCATCCCTCCTGATCCCCACTCCCCTCCACAGACAATCTGCACTTTGGATGAACATGTCTGTCCAAATGAGCAGCCCATCACTCATTCTCTGCCAACTGACCCTATCCCTACTGAACAACCCATCACTCATTCTCTTCCAACTGATACCATACCTACTGAACCAGGGTCTTCCCCACAGCAAACGATCTCCATTCGGGGTGAACATGTTTGTCCTAGAGAACACCCAATCTCTGTGCATGCAGAGCCTGTTGAATCAGAGACAATTGTTGATGCTCATTCTCTGCCACAGCAGCCAACTGATCCCATCTCTGCTCAACCAGATTCTTCCCATGGCAAAAAATGCAGCTAAAATGCAGCCTATGCAGAATCTATTGAATCACAGATCGTTGCCGCTGAAGATGTTAATCGCCCATAAAGAAGCTGTTGATGCCCTAGATTTGCTATTTTGGCTACTCATGAGTTTTTATTAGCCTTCTCAAGTGATCGGGATACGAATTTGGGGTTTTAAAGTAAGATGCATTGAATTTGTTATTTCATCTATTAGGTTTTGAATAGTTTTTTAAAGTGATGGGGCAAGTTATCTTATAGAGCATTGCTGAAACGTTGGAAAATTCCAGAACAAAAAGATAGAGAATAAAACTCTCTTTTTCAACACACAGAAAATATTTAAATTGCATTTACAGTGACAGAGTTTCCACACTTAAAAAAAATTTCTAATTCTTCAAAATACTAATACAGATTCTTCCTCAACACAGATGGATTACAAGTGTTGGACTACTTGTAGGCAAAGTGCCAGAATAACACATTCTATTTTTCTAAAACATTCAATGCTGTGTATACAAAAAAAATACAGATTCTTCCTCAACACAGATGGATTAAAACTGTTGGAATACTTGTAGGCAAAGTGCCAGAATAACACATTCTATTTCTCTAAAACATTCAATGCTGTGTATACAAAAAAAATTCACACTGCTATGTATTCTCTGTTTCGCCCACTGCTATGCTTCTCATTCACTGTATTGTGTAATAAAAAAAATTACAACTCTGTCCCCCTTCTTGATTACAATATGTTAACATATATATATATATATATATATATATACAATATGTTAATATATATATATATATATATATATATATATATATATATATATATATAGCCAAATGTTAAAAAAAATATACTGTGCAGCAAATGTAAACTAAGTGAAAAGGTATTTAAAATAGACTTTCCCTTTATGCTTTCAGGGGCTTCGTGAGGTTCATCCTCCTTAGCTCTCATACCCCCGCGGAATGGGTGTGTTGTAGTGTGTGGGGACCACTATGACGTGGCTCTGTTTTTAAATTAAAACAAAGACTTTGCCATGTAATTTAGAACTTTCATTTGTTGGCTGGTGAGTGCTTTATAGCTGGTGGATGAATCGTTAATTGCAGAGGAGACTAGTTGCGTGAAGATCGAATGTGGAGTTTTCTTGCTCCTGCTGTTGTCCTTTGAATTTCCATCAGCAATTAATCTTGCTGTATTGCCAATCCCATCTACGTTGAATTTTTCTTTCCTGCTGCTATGTGTAGATTAAATTCCAACATTTCCCCTTAATTTCAACTACTAAATTCCAAAATTTCCCCTTAATTTCAACTACTGGGTTATCTGTCATACCCAAGCATTTTCTTAAAAATTCAAATGTCTTCTGCCCCAATGATTTTGTCAAGATATCTCCATATTGCTCCTCTTTTTTACAATGTTGTAAAACAATTTCTCCATTGTTCACCAATTCTCTGATATAGTGAAACTTTGTATCTCTGTGTTTTGTTCTCTTATGAAAAACAGAATTTTTTGATAAAGCTATCGCTGAGCTATTATCATAGTAAATCATTGTCCCCTTTGTCTGTTCTTGGCACAAACTTCTTAGCATCCTTCTCATCCAAATTGCTTGACACGCTGCTGCTGTAGCTTCCACATATTCTCCCTCTGCTGTAGATAATGCTACAATCGGCTGTTTCTTAGAAGCCCATGAAATGACTCCTGAACCCATATGAAAAACATAACCGGAAGTGCTCTTCTGATCATCTACACTTCCAGCATAACCGGAAGTGCTCTTCCAATCATCTACACTTCCAGCCCAGTCACTGTCAGTGTATCCAACTAATTATGAATTTTCTGAAGCTGTATATAAAATACCAAATCTTTTAGTTCCTTTCACATACCTCAAAATTATCTTTGTTGCCTGCCAATGTGCTTCTTTTGGCTTCTCCATAAATGTGGAAATTAAACTAACAGCATGCATAATATCCGACCTAGTTACAATCAAATACATGAGGCTGCCAACTATGCTTTTACATAAACTTGGATCAACATCATTCCTGCTGTCATCATTACTCAACTTCAATCCCATCACTGTGGGAGTAATTGCAGCTTTGCATTCCTGCATATTAAATCTTTCTAAAACTTGATTCACATACTTTGCTTGAGAAATAAAAATTCCTTTTTCATTTTGTTCTACTTCTATTCCTAAGAAGTATCTCAACAAACCCATGTCAGTCATTTCAAATTAATCTTTCATGACTGTTTTAAAATTTTCAGCAAGGTAATCATCATTACGTGAAAAAATTAAATCATCAACATATAAAACTACAATCAACAATTTACCATCTTTTTCTTTGATGTAGAGGGTGGGTTCTCCCTCACACTTTTCAAATCCATTTTCCTGTAGATAGGATTCCATTGTACTATACCACGCTCTTGGTGCTTGTTTCAGCTCATAAAGAGCTTTATTCAATCTGCAGACTTTATGCTCTTGGCCTTTCTTCTCATATCCGAGAGGTTGTTCAATGTAATCCTCTTCCATTAAAACTCCATTTAAAAATGCATATTTTACATCCATCTGGTATACTTTCCATTTGTTTTGTGTTTCTATTGAAAGCACTGCTCTTACTGTCTCCATTCTTGCAACTGGTGCAAAATTTTCTTCATAATCTATCCCATGTTTCTGCTTATATCCCTTGACAACAAGTCTCGCCTTGTGTCTTTCTATATTTCCTTCAGCATTGCTTTTGGTCTTATAGACCCATTTAACACCAATGACTTCTTTACCTTCTGGGAGATCAACCAACTCTCATGTTTTGTTTCTTTTTATGGCATTAATCTTCTCATCCATAGCTTCTATCCATTTCCTATCTTTAATAGCATCCTCAAAATGAATAGGATCATCAACTTGTGTTAAAATTGGACAACTAGGTCCAAACTCCATGTTGTGATGCTCAGATGAAGATACCGATATTTTTATTGGATTCCTCTTTCAGAGAGGTGTAAGATCCATATAAAATTTATCTAAATCCAATGAGCAGAACATTTATTTTGAATTTATTATTTATAATAAATTATATGTGCAGGTCGGCCTTAAGGTTTTACACCCCTACTAGATGTGTCACACACCTCAATGATGTATATAAATACAGTCAAAGTTGGAGAGCATTTCACACTCACTCATCATACATCTTCTCTTCTCTGATTTAGTACGAGCTCCTTGGAAGACGAATTCACCTCACACATGGGAAAAAGGACGAGTTTGTACAGCCAAGAAGAAGGATGCAGATTGCTGCAGCTAGGGTTTCCAAGGAAGTTTGACCAGCGTTGACTTTGGTCAACGCATGGTCCAAAGAGGTTGAAATTTATTGGAGACTTCGATTTTGGGAGGCCATAGACATTGGCACAAGAACCGAGGTCAAAAGTTTGACCGAAGTTGGAGCTGCATTGACTTTTATGTTGCTGCCCTGCATTGACTTTTCTGGACAGCGTTGACTTTTCTGGAGTTGACTTGTGTTGACTTGGTGACTGATTTGAGGATTGTTGTGACACATTCTGGGTTGGCTGATCAAGGAGACTTTTTTTTTTTTTTTTGGAATCTAAGCTTCTGTGATCCATAATAAAATTAGTAGAAATTCTTTCGGTAAAAATCACATGCAAAAGAACGTGGTCGACGCGTTTCGAACCAACCAGTGTGGTTCATCATCAGGACTATGAGAGATCAGATCCAGACATTAAGTATAAATAGATGTAGAAATGACTCAACTAGCCGTTAGGATAACAGCTAGTTTGACTAAGAAAAAGTAAATATTCCATTATTTATTTATTTATTTAATTAATTAATTTTTATTTATTTATTTATTATTATTATTTTAATAAATTTTTACAACCTTTAATATATTTAAACATCTAAATTGACCAATTAATTAATATAATGGTAAGTAATATAACCAATTTTGGTGCATATATGTAAATTTTTTATTAAATTATATAATCATCAATTATTAATAATAATTAATAAATATATTTAATTCTTATCCATGTAATTAAAACAAAGTATCAATCAAATAGTCAAACATGGAGTCAAACCAATTAAAAATAAAAATAAAAATAAAAGTAAATAAAAATAAATAAATAAATAAATAAAAATTAATAAATAAAAATAAAAATAAATAAATAATAAATAAGAATAAAAATAAATAAATAAAAACAAAAATAAATTATAAATATAAATTAAGAAATATTTTATTATTATTATCATTATTATTATTATTTTAAATTAAAAAATAAAAAATAAAAAATACATAAATAAATAAATAAAATACAATAATAAATATAAATATAAATAAATAAGTTACAAAAATAGAAAATTTTTAAAAAATATAAATAAATAAATATAAAAATAAAAATAAAAATAAAAATAAAGTATAAATAAATAATTAAAACTAACTAATTAATTAAATAAATAAATATAAAAATAAAATAAATAAATAAAAAATCAAGAATATAAAGCAGGAATCCAACACCTGCTAATATTCCAACCGTCATCTCTATTGAGATTAACGGGCCGCTTTTCAATTTCAATGGCCTCTCTCAACTTACCATGATGGAAATGGTCGATTCTAGCAATGACCTTAGCATCTTCTATGCATATATGATGGTTAGTCTTTTCTGCATGCTCAGCTAAGGCGGACGAGCGAGATCTTCTATGCTTGATATCAGCAACATGCTCACAGATCCTTTGATTAATAGACCGACCGGTCTCACCAATGTAAGGAGTCCCACAGGAACAGGGAATGATGTAGACACCTTTTCCGTCCCTGGGGTCAATCGGATCTTTAACCGATTTTAGAGAACTACGAATTGTATTAAGAGGCTTGAAATAAGAGGATACCTTATGCTTTTTAAGGATTTTAGCAATCTTATCAGTGGTACCCTGGATGAACGGAAGGCTGACACTGCCATACCATTCACTCGGTTCTTTTTTATTTTTATTTTTAAAAGAATGACCTTTTTCCGCTTTGAGGAAAGCCTTGAGGCCCTGCGACAAACTATAACCATTATTACAAAAGACATTCAACAAATGGGTCTTTTCCCTTTCAAGGTGAGACTCATCAGAGATTCTCAGTGCCCTCGTGGCTAAGGTGCTAAGGACGCCTAATTTTTGAGCAGGGAAATGGTGGGAGCTAGCATGAAGATACTGCTCAGTATGGGTTTTCTTTCGAAAAACTTGATGGGAGAAAGAACCATCATCATTTCTAGAGATAAGGACATCAAGGAAAGGAAGGCTACCATCCACCTCATGTTCCATGGTGAATTTTATGGAATTAGATTGGCTATTAAGATGAAGGAAAAATTGATCTAACTTATCTTTACCATGAGGCCAAACAACACAAGTATCATCAACAAACCTTTTCCATAAATTTGGCTGGAAAAGAGCTGAGGAAAGAGCCCTAGATTCAAGGAGACTTTGCTGGTTGAAGCATCCTGTTGACCGCCGTAACGCACCATCACATTTTTCCTATTTCTGGTTTGTCTTCTATAGATCCACTGGTATGTTCTATCATCATTTTACAAAACTGTTTGGGAGATTGCTGTAATAAAGGTAAATTTGCATCAAGCATAAAACATCTACAAAAATTTACAACTTGACAATATAAAGCAAATAAGGAATTCATACCTTCGTTTGTTGTTCCCTACTCATAGATTTCTTTAATACTTCTGAACTTTGTTCCTCTTTCACTTGGTGTAGACGTGCTTGATGAAGCACTCAATTCTGCTCCACGTGGTGTGCACGGAGATGCACTCCCGCTATTTCTCAAGGGTGTTCTCGTTGCCGCTTGAGGCGTCCCTTGCTGTCCCTGTGTTGGTGGAGGTTGTGCTATGGATGGGTTGCTAATTTCAACCACATCTTCTTCATCTTCATCATGAGATAAACAACTTTTAACATTAACTGTTTTCTCAATGCTTCCATCCCATGCTTCCTCTTCAATAAATTGCACATCTCTACTTATCACAAACTTCTTTGTGGATGAGTTATACAATCTGTATCCTTTGGAATCTTCACAATATCCAAGGAAAATACACTTCTCCCCCTTAGTATCCAACTTCTTCCTCAACTTGTCAGGAATATGTGCATATGCCACACATCCAAAAATTCTCATGTGGGTGACTCTCTGTTTTCTGCCACTCCATGCTTCTTCTAGAACTTTGTTCATCAGTGCTTTTGTGGGGCATCTATTTAAAATATACATAGCACAGTTTGTTGTTTCTGCCCAATACTCATTTGGCAAGTGTTTTTCCTTTAGCACGCTTCTCACCATTTCCATTATGGTTCGATTCTTCCTTTCAACAACTCCATTCTGTTGCGGTGTGTACCTTGTGGTAAACTGCTTGTGTATGTCGTTCTCTCGGAAAAAGCGCAGAAATTCCTTTGAGATATATTCTCCTCCTCTATCAATTCTGAGAACTTTAATGTGCAGCCCGCTCTGTTTCTCTACAAGAGTTTTAAAGTGGCAAAATTTTTGAAAAACTTCACTCTTATATTTTAGAAAATAAACCCACACTTTTCTTGTGAAATCATCTATGAAGGTCAGCATGTAATTGCTGCCTGAAACTGATGTTGTTTGCATCGGCCCACATAAATCTCAGTAAATGATATCTAAGGGTTCTTTCTCCCTTATGCTTTTCCCTAAAAGAAACTTTTCTGTGTGTTGCTTTCTAAGATGCAGCCTTCACATAGGCTGTGAGGCTTCTTAATCAATGGCAAGCCTCTTACCATTCCTTTTCTATGCAGCAAATTTAATCCTCCGAAATTGAGATGTCCAAATCTCAGGTGCCATAACCAATTTTCATCTTTCTTTTCCTTTTGAAAGGCTTCTTGTGTTACAACTGCTATACTCTTTCCTTTTCCCTTCAAGTCAATGTTGAGCTTGAGTGTAAACATTCTATTGCTAGTCATTTGTATTTCAGCAATAATTTTCTTGCTTGGAGGTATATCTTTTATTGTGCACACATCATCTTTGAATATTACATTATAACATTTGTTTATGAGCTGCCCAATGCTCAAAAGATTACATTTCAAAAGTGGTACATAATACACATCACGAACAAATTTATCCTCACCATTTCTTGCTCGAATACTAACTCTGCCTTTTCCTTTTACAAAAATTTTAGTATCAGTCCCTGTGGTCACTTCAGATTTTACTTCTTCATCTAGATTAGCAAACATTGCTCTATTTCCAGTCATGTGATTACTACATCCTGAATCTAAGAACCAAACATCATCTTCTTTATCTTGTGCTACATTACAAGCTAACAACACATTACTTGGGTTCTTTTCTTCTTTTTTTACGTTAGCATTATGCTTATTTTTCATGCCATTTTGCTTCTTTCTACATTCATTGGCATAGTGCCCATACTTTTTGCAATAATAACATTCGACATTGGATTTTTCATACCTTTGTCGATGAGCATGTTGGTGTTGATGTTCACCTTGCTGGCTATTGCATTGGTTGTGGCTCTGACTTTGACTATTGCTCCTTCCATGTGAATGTGAAGGGCTATTCCTTCCACCTCTGTTCTGGCTTTTTCCTCTTCCTCTTCCTTTTCCTTGACCTCTTCCTCTTCCTGAAGGCATCTAGGTCTTGAAGGCATGCTCAAGAGATGAGGTTTCATCTCTACTCAATCTCTGTTCATGAGTTATTAGTGAGGCATGAAGTTCATCCATTGTGAACTGTGAGAGATCATTGGTCTCTTCTATGGTGGTAACAATTACATCAAACTTTGAGGGTAAGCATCTCAAAAGTTTCTCCACAATCCTTCTTTCTTCAAGAGTTTCTCCATGGGAACTTATCTGATTTACAATCCTAATCACATGTGTAAAAAATGTGTCAACACTTTCTGACACTTTCATGCAAAGAGTTTCAAAATCCCTTCTCAGCAACTGAAGTTTTGCTGTCTTAACTTTCTCCATACCTTGATAGGCTACTTTCAGAGTTTCCCATGCCTCCTTGGATTTCTTAGTTGCTGCTATCCTTGGAAACACACTCTCACTTACTTGCCTGATACAAATAGAAGAGGGCTTTAGCATCCTTCTTTCTATTATTCTTCAATAAATCCTTCTCTGCTTCAGCTAAGGCATTAAAAGCCTGCTCATCAGCTGGTTCAGTAAAACCATCTTCTACAAGTTCCCATAAGTCTTGTGATACAAACATGGCTCTCATGGTAATGGCCCAATAATCATAATTCTTTCCATTAAATTGTGGAAGTTGCACATTTCCAAGACGCATTCCTGTACTTGGTCCTCTTAAACTGAACACAACTATGTTATCTTTGAGAAATACCTGAACTTTGACCTCTGTTGAGCTTTTCACACTGCTGGAAAGAAATCACTGCAAAAAGTCTTCTTCTTCAGCTTCTTTGAAACCTTCAAAGAGTTGAATAGCTTTGATACCATGTTGAAATGTTCCAAAATTCCAGAACAAAAAGATGGAGAATAAAACTCCCTTCTTCAACACAGAGAAAATATTAAAATTTCATTTACAGTGACAGAGTTTCCACACTTAAAACAAATTTCTAATTATTCAAAAAACTAATATAGATTCTTTCTCAACACAGAGGGATTACAACTGTTGGACTGCTTCTACGCACAGTGCCAGAATAACACACTCTATCTCTCTAAAACATTCAATGCTGTGTATACAAAAAAAAATTCACATTGCTATGCATTCTCTGTTTTCTCGCACTGCTATGCTTCTCATTCACTGTCGTGTGTAATAAAAAAAATTACAACTCTGTCCCCCTTCTTGTACTCATGGCACATCACACTTGATGCGGAAAATGTAAACTAAGTCAAAAGGTATTTAAAATAGACTTTCCCTTTATGCTTTCTGGGGGCTTCGTGAGGTTCATCGTCCCGAGCTCTCATACCCCCGCGGAATGGTTGTGTTGTAGTGTGTGGGGACCACTATGACGTGGCTCTGTTTTTAAATTAAAACAAAGACTTTTCCGTGTAATTTAGAACTTTCATTTGTTGGCTGGTGAGGGCTTTATTGCTGGTGGGTGAATCGTTAATTGCAGAGGAGACTGGTTGCGTGAAGATCGAATGTGGAGATTTCTTGCTCCTGGTGCTGTCCTTTGAATTTCCATTAGCAATTAATGTTGTTGTAGCGTTTTTAAAACGAACAGTATTAAGCTGTCTACTAACTGCATTTGTTATTTTGGCTACAAGGTTTTTAATAATTTTTAATGTGATTGGGAACATATTCTTAAACAGTCTACTGACTGCATTTTTTATTTTGGCTACAAGGTTTTTAATGTGATTGGGAATATATTCTAGACACTATAGTAAGTTGTATTTTTTCCCTTATGAACAATAGTTCTTTTTACTTTATCTTTGGAAGTTATTTATTGATCTTTGTAAAATTTGATGTCTTAGAAGAAATATGAATGGATATAAAAATGTACAAGATTGAATAAATTGGTGTTTTACATTAATTAAAATTGTTTTGTATTGGATTGTTATAATAATATAGTAATATTAACATATTTATGTTTTTAATTTTTTTTTTTTTAACTTTAAAATGATCTTAATAGATATGAGGTGAATTTTAAAATTACATTGTTTTTCATTACTGAAATCAGTTACATGGGTACATAGAGAAATATGAGCACAGCCTAGGCTTGCTTGCTAACTAAAAATATCCATCAAAATTCTACTCAGACTACTTTGTTTAGGCATTTGGAAAATCAAAATTTGATCTATTACAAAATTATATAACCATTAACACATGAAACAAACAAACATAAAAACAAGACAAGAACAATACATCCACCATCAACCAAAGAGACTAAACATGAACCACCACCACCACCCTCTATTGTGAAAAATTGAACATTAAATCCATGAACCTACAACTACTCTTTGTGCATTAGTATTCCCAAAACTAACATAAAAAATAAATCTGGTATGCATTGGCATTACACTAGGAGAGATGTAGTCATACATCAAGTAATGTAGAAGTTGTTAAGAGCTAGCAAAAGATGTTGCAGTTTTAAAATTACCTTGCAGATCTCTTGCTTATCCCCACTCCCTTCCACAGAAAACAATCTCACACTTTGGATGAACATGTATTTCCAAAGCAACAACCTATCACTCATTCTCTGCCAACTGACCCTATCCCTACTGAACAGCCCATCACTCATTCTCTGCCAACTGATCCCATGCCTACTGAACCAGACTCTTCCCCACAGTAAACGATCTCCATTCTGGGTGAACATGTCTGTCCGAAAGAACAGCCAATCACTGCGCATGCAGAACCTGTTCATTCAGACCAATGCTCATTCTCTGCCACAACAGCCAACTGATCCCATCCCTCTGAACCAGATTCTTCCCACAGCAAAAAAATCTGAACACGTCTCTCCTAAAATGCAGCTAAACGCAGCCTATGCAGAATCTATTGAATCACAGATCGTTGCCGCTGAAGATGTTAATCGCCCATAAAGAAGCTGTTGATGCACTGGATTTTCCATTTCTGCTACTCATGAGTTTTTATTAGTCTTCTCAAGTGATCGGGATACGAATTAGGTTTTTTTTTAAAGTTAGTCGGATTGAATTTGTTATTTCAGCTATTAGGTTTTCAATAGTTTCTGAAATTGACTGGGAAAGTTATCCTATAGTGTTTCAATTGGCCGTGTAGCGTTTTTTAAACGAACAGTATTAAGCTGTCTACTCACTGCATTTGTTATTTTGGTTACTAGGTTTTTAATAGTTTTTAATGTGATTGGGAACCTATAGATACACTACAGTAAGTTGTCTTTTTCCTTATGATTATTTTGGCTACTAGGTTTTTAATAGTTTTTAATGTGATTGGGAACCTATAGATACAGTACAGTAAGTTGTTTTTTTCCTTATGACCAATATTTTTTTTACTTTATCGAAGTTCGATATTGATCTTTGTAAAATTTGATGTCTTTTAATGTCGAAAATCAAAGATGGTTTTAGATTATGTACAATGGATATAAAAATGTAAAAGATAGAATAAATTGGTGTTCTGTAAAATTTCACATTAATTAAAATAGTTTAGTTTTGTATTGGATTATGATAATATAGTAATATTAAAATGTTTATTTTTTTAATCAGGTTTTTTTCAAACTTTAAAATTATCTCAATAGATTTCAGGCTAATTTTAAAATTTCATTGTTTTTTCATTATTAAAATCAGTTATATGGTTAAATAGAGAAACATGAACATAGGCTAGGTTTACTTGCTAACTGAAAACACTCATCAAAATTGACTATTTTGTTTAGCCACTTAGAAAATCAAAATTCTACCTATTACAAAATTATATAACCATCCAAAGATAAAACAAACAAACATAAAAACAGAACAATAACTATGCATCCACCATCAACCAAGAAGACTAAACATGAACAAAGACCATCATCCTCTATTGTTGAAAACTGAAAATTAATCACATGAACCTATTCCTACTCTTTGTGCATTAGTATTCCCAAACCAGCATAAGAAATAATTCTGGTATGCATTGTCATTACACTAGGAGAGATGTAATCATACATAAGTAATCTAGGGTTGTTAAGAGATAAAAAAAAAAGTGTTTAAATTTTAAAATTACATTGTAGATCTCTTGGAAACTTTAAAATTATCTCAACAGATTTAAGGTGAATTTTAAAATTACATTGTTTGTAATGAATTGAAGTTATAGTTATATATATATATATATATATATATATATATATATATATATATATATATATATTAATTTTAATTTAATTTAATTAGTATGTACCACCAATATATGGTATTTAATTTTTAGAAAATGTACATAATAAATATATTGTATTGTATAGATTTTAGTTTTCTATAATGAATATATGGTATTGCACATTTTTAATTTTCAAATAGTGAAATTGGGATCAAACTAATTTTCTGACTAAAAGGAATTAGCTAAAAATGAACTAGCAAGAGTGATTCATAACGAATTTTTAGTATTTGAAGACAAGATTTAGACAAGGATAAAAATCATTTTATATGGAATTAAGGTTTATTAATGCTTCCTTACTAATGAACATTATTTTCTTCTAATTTATTGACGAATATTAGTTCTTGATTCTTCTAGAGCTTGTTTCTCTTCATGAATATGAAAATGTAAAAAAAACAACCACCTAATGTTGAGTAAAATATCGCCATTATTGGAATTGTTTTTGGTTGCATGTTTAATATATGCTAGTATTGAACTAAGCTAAGTTTATATCCTTGGAGACCTTCTATGGGATACTTATGAAAGGATTTCTTGTAAGGGTTAAAATTGTCTCTACATAGTTACCATGAAAATTTTAAAATTATAGTGTTTATGGTGAATTAAAGTGATTTGTAGTGTGTGTTTTATCATTTAATTGAACATATATGTTGCATATAGAGTGTTGAATTTTGAGAAGAAGTATGTAGTGAGTATATGGTATTATTTTTTATATATATGGAGAGTATATGGTGTTGAACTTACTTACTATGAGTTTTTTATTTATTTTGATTTATTTATAATAAGTGGAATTGAAATCAAAATAGGTACATAATTTTATTTTATTACATATTTTCTTATTATTTTTAACATTATAATATCAACATTTTAGTACACATTCAAGATAAATACCTACTCAAATAGAGCTAGTGGCAATGATTGATAGAAAACTTATATTATTTGAATGAAAGATTCAAAAAGAGATATAGAAAATTAGTGTTCACAACAGCTTTTATGAAAATGGGTGTTAGATTATAAGGATTGGGAAAAACAATCAAATCAAGGAGGAGAGTTAAGAAGAAAAAAAACAATTTGGTCTTATTCACTCTCGATAATAAATTGGATATAAAATCCAAGAAAGAGAAAATTGATAAGATCACGTGTAATATTCCTAACTAGCCCACGCTAGTAGGAATATTCAATGTCATTTTATTTTTATTTTTTATGAATAAAATGTAAAGGAAAACAAATAAAAACTCCTAAACATGAGAATAAATCAATGCCCAATGTGAACAGAGTCAAATCTGGGCTTGCTCAATAAAATCCACTTGTATGTGAAACAGGTTCAAGCTATTTGACAGGGTCAAATCTGGGCTTGCTCAATAAAATCCACTTGTATGTGAAACGGGTTCAAGATATTTGACAGGGTCAACTGGACCAAATCATAAAGCAGTCCAGATACAATGAACCTCGTAGATGATGTCCTATGAGGAGGTCCTCCATGTGAAAAGGGACAAATGGATGAAGGTGGTTTAGGGTTTTGCAAACCCTAATCTTATATAAGGAAGGGACAGAATCAAGGAGAGGTTGTTGATGATATTTTGATTTTGAGATTGCTTGACCAACTCAAACTCTCTTGGTTATTTAGCTAGAGAAAGAGGGATTTCCTGTTTAGGAATTCCTCCCTCCTTCCTTGAGGGTCTCTTGGAAGAGATTATGCTACATTGATTCACTATCTGGCATTTTGGCCAAGCTTCACCTTACATCTACAACGTTGCTCCTATTGTGGGTTGAGTTGTCCATGTGAGCTGCAGCAAGTAGAATCAAATCTATTCAGATCTAAAGAGTTATGTTGCATCTTTTCAGTGGGGAAGTCATCTAAACCATTGGCAAGAGTGCAATAGCTATTTTGAGCTCCAGATCCTTATCTTGGCATGAGGCGATTCATCTGTGTAGTTAGCTTCAAAAATTGCATTATTTTGTAGGCAGAGTTGTAGTATTTTTTTTCTAGCAGTTTGGACGAGAGATCTCCGATGAAAGGGCTTCTTCCCTTCACTGAGGTGATCCATGGATTGGCCAACCAATCCATGTCATATTTCAGATTTGGTCTGCGTGTGATGTATTCTTGAGAAATTTCTGAAGCTTACTACAGATCCATGGTCTAGATCTCATATCTATTCATTTTTCTTCACTTTCAGCTGAGATCCCCAAGGGAAATGTACTTAAAAGGCATTTATGCATATAGATCCCATTTAGATCTATCCTTTTGTCCTCTAATCTGTTATAGATCTGAAATTGAATAAAACACCACTTCATATTTCTAAAAATAATGCTGTCATAGTTCTGCAGTCTTTTCTCATGTGTTGCAACACTTCTTTTGGAGCTTTCCTTTATGAAAAGATCTATTTTTCTTAGCCTAAATCAATTGAATATCATTATAAGTTTTGATACTAATTTTCATGCATAAACTCAGATAATCCCTTCAGAAAATCATGCTATAGAAGCTTCGGTAATTTCTGCATACTCCAAATCATGGGAAATCAGTGTTTTTAAGCCTAGTTTGGGTAGGAGAAACTGTTTAACTTAACTAGACTTATTTGTTTGAGCTGAAATTCAGAGAATAGGTCCCTCATGACCTAATATAAAAATAAGCTCTTGCCATTGCTCTTATTTTTATGCAAATTTCTGAATACACTCATTTTAGGGACAAAATCATCAATTTCCGCACCTTTTTTCCCATAAAACAATTTATAAGGTTGCTGCTATTGTATTTACTGAAGGATCTGCATTATCGCATCTGTTATCAGATTTTTGTGATGCGTCATAACCAATATTTTGTTAAATATTGCTTAATTTCGAGATTTGGAACATTACAGTGGTATCAGAGAAAGATCTTTCGCTCAGCACGTGGCTTCAAGCCAAAGTTTTGAATCCCTGGAGGATGAATATTTCAATATCTATATACAGAGTCTCTAGATGGCCAGGTAGCTTGTGGATCTCATACTTTTTTCAAAGGTGTCACCTGCAGTCAATCTGTGGAATAGAATCTTGATACTCGTGAAGAGGGAACTTTGCAGAAGTATCAAAGAAGAGAAGAAACAGAGATCAGAATGATGGAAAGGATGAGATTACTCTCATAAATTTTTAGATCTAAGAAGGGCCTCTCCAAAGAGGTAAATGAGAAAAGAGAAAGAAGATGCACCAAGACTCCTAGAGGGTTTCAAGGAGAAGAAAGTTGCAGTGAGACCTACAGAAGGTTTTAAGAAGGAGAGAAAGGACCATGCACTTCCTACCCTCACGAATAATATGCATTGTATAGAAGCAACAAGAGCATGGCTCCACCACTTAGAAGAACGACACAAGAGGATATCTCTGTGCTCATTTTCCAGACCCTAAAGGGTATTGAAGAAGAGGGTATTGAGAGGGTGGAGACTTGTGCCAGCGTTGGCACAACCTTGGAGGAACAACCTTCAGTAAAAGAGGAAGGCTACATAGTTGCATAAGAAGCTCTTGCTTCTACATCTCACTAAGGTATGATTAAAAATCCATCTATTGTCATTTCACCACATTGTATGAAGGGATCTACATCTTTGCATGCTAATGATTTAGAGAAATAGAGTTGCACTGCGCTGTAAAAAGGCAGTGAGGAAGAAGAGAGGAACCATTCCTCATTGGAGCATTCACATGGAAGCTTCATTCATGAAGCAATAGAGGGTGGAATGATGGATGGTAGACATCTTGAAGTGAGAAACCCTTTCTCCCTTCAAGATGACCCTTTCTCAATGAGCACACCCCTGCTCAAAGAGAAACTTCTACTTGCAGCTAATCCAAGGCCCCTTTGGTTTTGGGAGGCCATGCATGAGGAGAAGACCTCATGGAAAGAATTCATTGGAGGTGCACTTCAGCACATCATGGAGTGAAAAGTTCTTCAACAGTTTGAGGAGGATCTTCCCTTCTCACAGGAGAAAATAGTAGATGGATGACATCTTTAGATGGAAAACATCTCTCATGACTGTGTTGGACATTTCTTGAGCCATGCACATCATGATGGGAGGCTTTTGCCTACCACCTATTTGGATCCTCATATGATCAAATTGATCCTCGAGAAGATTGAATTTCAAGATCCTATGAAATGCAGGAATTTGATTTGGGATGATGGTAGCCCTCATGGGAGGAGTACTAGGATGAAGGGTGGAAGGAGACATCCACAATTGGTTGAGTGGATGTGGATGGAGAGAAATAAGCTAGAGAGCTACTTACAGATCTATGACACTGGGCAACAGGAGGCTTGGCTGCATTGGTTGCTCTTGAAAGAGTTTGGTCATCACTCTCTGTCTAAGGGTATGTGGTAGAATACTTGCATCATGGGGCAGGAAAGAGTATGGGCAAATTGTGTTGGCATAACATTCTTCATGTCAAGCACCATGTTGTCAGTACATGATTTTGATGATGTATGTATAATGAGGCAACAAAATATTTTATTGCTTGGGAAGATCTTGAGAGAGCAAGGGCAGATTTGCTCTCATAGTTTTCATGATGTTGCAAGAGTAGAAGATGGCACTATCATAGTGCAAAGGGGTTACTCCTTGACCTTATATGTTCAAGAAGGACTTTCTTCATGGGAAGGACTTCTCATAGGTAGCAGCATTATGGGAGATGCCTTTGACATTCTGCATGTCAAATATTGGAGCTATGTGTTGATGGGATCCTATTTGCATAGGATGACAACGTTGTCACTGTGGAGCTGGGATTTATTGATGGAGTATTCCTAGGATCACTTCTCATTTTATGCACTTGGTGAGCAAAGAGGAGGTGAAGAAGATGAAGTCGTAGATGTAGACATATATTACTGTGGTGTGCTTTTCTTGAATTAGGTTTCCAAGCAGGAGGAGAAGGACTTTCATGCAACCCTTGGTTCATTCCCCTTCATGGGAGTGTGCCAAAGTATTATTGAGGATTCATTCATGGATCCATGTATCTTCTTGCTTCCAACATATGGTGAGAGCTTTTTTTTGCATCCTCTTACCATATTTTGGTAGTGCATTGCTCCACAAGAGGGCAAGCTATTCATTGAGCTCCATGGTCTACATTGGGCCAAATTATATGATGGAGACAACCATCTCTTATGTGGCCTTGGGAAAAGATGTTTTTCTTACATGTATGTTCATTTGATTTATATGATTAACCATGTAATAAGAAACAATTTTCCATGTATTCTTCTAAAGAAGCAGTATGTAAAACTGCACTATGAAGACTTGGGAAACTAATGGTACTGTCTTGCATCACATATAACCTTCATTATTTCCTTCATGATGATGATATTCATGTTCTAGCTTGCTGATATTGCTTTTATCTTGATGAGAGACATGATGTTGAGTGAGGCACATGGTTTCGATGTGTCCTTTTGGGAAGTAGTTTCCCACATTTTATGCAGTACATGTTCTAATGGGGACATGGGAAGAGTCATGGCCACCAAGACCAAACACTTGTTTCTCTTGGAGGTGAGCCATGTGTGTGATGGCATACCTTATGATGATACTCTTCTATCCATCACATATGAAACATTTTGGGTTAACTGGTTTTACAGTGTTGGAGGGAGGATCTTTGCAGATCTACTCTTCATGATGCCACTTGAGGGAAATATCCTTGCAGCCCAAGATCAGTTTTAAATCTACACTTATATTAAGTGGAGAGGAGGACAGTGTGGGGTAGGCTATATTGTCCACCATATGCAGATTTTTAGCCCACCTACTTTGCGAGAGCTCAAGGTGGAGGAACATTTTTTGAAGTTTCCTTATCTCAAGGTAACTAGATTCTTATGGACGATAGCATGGGTGTGGGAGACACTCATTGGGAGAAATTTTCCCCATGATCTTCATCACTCCTAACTTACTGAGGCCATTGAGCAACAAGAAGATCACCACTTGCACCTTCCATTTTCTCATGATGTACACTTGCTATGTTACAGTTGGAGGAGATCATTGGAGGACATATTCATTTCTTATCATTTTCAGCCATGGTGGGGTCCATTGATGAGGCCACAAGAAGAGGGAAGGAGAAGTTTTTTTCTACCTTACAGTTGCTTGAGGACAAGCAACATTTTGAAGGGGGAGGACTGTAATATTCCTAACTAGCCCAAGCTAGTAGGAATATTCAATGTAATTTTATTTTTATGTTTTATAAATAAAATGTAAAGAAGAACAAAGAAAAACTCCTAAACATGAGAATAAATCAATTCCCAATGTGAACAGAGTCAAATCTGGGCTTGCTCAATAAAATCCACTTGTATGTGAAACAGGTTTAAGATATTTGACCAGGTCAACTAGACCAAATCATAAAGCAGTCCAGATACAATGAGCCTCCTAGATGATCAGCACAGTCCTATGAGGAGGTCCTCCATGTGAAACGAGATAAATGGATCAAGGTGGTTCAGGGTTTTGAAAACCCTAATCTTATGATATTTTGATTTTGAGATTGCTTGAGAAACTCAAAATCTCTTGGTTGTTTAGCTAGAGAATGTTGCACTTAAAAACTGTCACTCTAACATTATTCTGACTGTATGAACTCATTGACACTCATACTGACCTCCTCTACAAGTCTTACAACCTTTGTTCCTCATTCCAAGCCCTAAAATCAAGAGAAAACCCAATAAAACCTCTGAAACTCACGGTACGCAGGTAACATGAAGTCTGCCTACATTCTTGGCTTTGGTACGCTGGTAATACACTACTTACCTACGTTCCAAAACACATTTTTCCCTTGTAATGCCTGCGTACCCCCTCCAAAGTCAAAAAGTGAGAAACTAAAGTGAAAAATTTGAATTTTGGTCAATTTTAGAAGGCTCTAGATGAGATTTTTTTGGGATGAGTACGCTTTAGTAAGGTTCATGCATCCCTCACCTTTAGGAACTAATCCCTTGATGTGAGGAGCCTATCCCTTTGAAGCAGGATTCTATCCCTTCAAAGGTGGAACCCTAACCTCCTCATATACTCTATAAAAAGAGGCATTGGGTAGCCTCAAAGGGAGTTCAAGCTTTATGTTTGATTGAGTTGAATTGTTGTTGAGATTTAGACTTCTTTATGCTAAGCTTTTGAGAGGAAAGAACACATACATCTATGTGCTCCTAGAGGAAGAGTGCAAGACTTATCAAAGTAGAGGAGACTCCTGCTTCGAACCCCGGGAAGGCCTTTTCAAACCCCAAGGCTAAGGTTGTAAGGTTCTTCTGTTATTTTAAGATTAATACAATCAAGTTTTGTTTTTCTCAATAAATTGTCGTTCGATTGTTTATTTCAATAAGCTTTCGTTTGACCGTTTATTTCATAGATTCCTTGATCACTATGATAGGTATGTTTTATAATTATTTTTTATACAAGTGCTATTTAATATTTTCTTGTTTGTGATTGCAGGTCGAAAAAATATGACACTTTGTTGTGACAAAAGATGACACTTTGTTGCGACAAAAGATGACACTTTCTTGCGACGAAAGAACTCTTGTTGCAACGGAAGGATTATTGTTGCAACGAAAGAGGTACATGCCAGAAATGGTGGGGGAAAAGAGATAAAAATGAACCTGTTTGTTACATTTTGATTATTCAGAAAACCGTTAACCACTCTTGATCACGATACTTTTGTTCACTCGGGTTGGGAAATCCTTTGCCTAACAGTTAATCAAACCATTTTGAAAGTCTTCAGCTTGTTTCTGGGTATTAGCTTTGGGTCAATTGTCACCAAGCCATCTGTAGTGTTGTTATGTGTTCAAGAGGACAGTTCAAACAAACCATTCATTTGCAAAATATCTGTCATCCATTTTGACCATCCCTGAGTCAGTCCTTGCCAATATATTTCTTCAAAACTTGATCTATGATTTTGTTTTGTGGGCTTGCCTATGACGGATAACTTTCTATCGACGACAGCTCATTATCTAGGAAGTTGATCCAGAAATCATCAGTACCTTGAAATATGAATGCCTCAATGGTAGGTTTCTCACCTTCGACGACCAGTTGCATCATTGACCTTCGATCGAATGATTCCGTGGCATGTTCAACTTCAGCTCATTCATTCACATTTCATGGATTGTACTGAGTACTTTGAGATCCATTGAAATTACTGATGGTTACTCTCACACTTGCTAACAATTTACATTATTGACTCATAATCAAGTGGTTTCTACCATGTTCGACTTCGACACATTCATTCACATGGATAGAATCGTACTGGTTCGAGAAGTGAAAATCAAGACCCTGGATCTAGTTTCCACCATCTAGGCTGTGAGGAATTTTTGTTATTCATTTATACAGTGGACTATAAATAAAAAGATGGCTGCATCCATACTATGTCTACACATGTCTATATTGTTGATGTATTGAAAATCATTCCTGTATCAGAACAGTTTAAATCATTTTTCTAGTTAGTTTTGATTTGAGTATGGGAATGCCTACCTCATCGATGACATGATTACATATATATATATATTTTACATTGAATATTTTTACAGGTTCCGACTAGGGTGTTCATAGGATGATCCTTGAAATGATAAAGTACTTCACTCTTCATATAAAACAGACTTCATCTTCATCTATTCCAAACTTCGCACTTTAGGGGCCAATATGTTGCACTTAAAAACTATCACTCTGACATTCTGCTGACTGTATGAGTTCATTGACACTCATACTAACCTCCTCTATAAGTCTTAAAACCTTTTTTCCTCATTTCGAGCCCTAAAATTAAGAGAAAACCCAATAAAACCTCTGAAACTTAGGTTACGCAGGTAACATGAAGCCTGCCTGCGTTCCTGGCTTGGGTACACAGGTAATAGATTTCTTACCTGCGTTCCAGAACACAGTTTTCCCTTGTAATGCCTGCGTACCCCCTCCAAAGTCAAAAAAGCAAGAAACTAAAGTGAAAAAGTTGAATTTTGGTCAATTCTAGAAGGTTCTAGATGAGATTTTTTGGGGATGAGTACGCTTTAGTAAGGTTCATGCATCCCTCACCTTAAGGAACTAATCCCTTGATGTGAGGAGCCTACCCATTTGAAGGAGGATTCTATCCCTTCAAAGGTGGAACCCTAACCTCCTCATATGCTCTATAAAAAGAGGCATTGGGTAGCCTCAAAGGGAGTTCAAGCTTTATGTGTGACCGAGTTGAAGTGCTGTTGAGATTTAGACTTATTTCTTTTGATCTTTTGAGAGGAAAAATCACATACCTCTATGTGCTCCTGAAGGAAGAGTGCAAGACTTATCAAAGTAGAGGAGACTCCTGCTTCGGACCTTGGGAAGGCCTTTTCAAACATCAACGGTAAGGTTGTAAGGTTCTTTTGTTATTTTAAGATTAATACAATCAAGTTTTGTTTTTCTCAATAAATTGTTGTTTGATTGTTTATTTCAATAAGCTGTCATTTGATCTTTTGTTTCATAGATTCCTTGATCACTGTGATAGGTATGTTTTATAATTGTTTGTTATACAGGTGCTATTTAATATTTGCTTCTTTATGATTTCAGGTCGACCAAAGATGACACTTTGTTGCGACAAAAGATGACACTTTGTTGTGACAAAAGACGACAATTTCTTGCGACGAAAGAACTCTTGTTGCGATGGAAGGATTATTGTTGCGACGAAAGAACTCTTGTTGCGACGGAAGAACTCTTTTTGCGACGAAAGGTTATTGATGCGACGGAAGCACTACAACTGCAAATAAGCATTTGGATCTAAGGTAGGATCGACACCTTCATAGCATTTATTTGTAAAATGAATATATTTAGAGAAAGACAAACTTAGTGGTTTGTTTGTTGCTAGATTGTCTTTTGACACTAGGGAGATCGATCTTGTCCACAAGATCGATTTATCTGGCCAACAGAGAAAGAGGGATTTCCTGTTTAGGAATTCCTCCCTCCTTCCTTGAGGGTCTCGTGGAGGATATTGTGCTGCATTGATCCACTATCTAGCATTTTGGCCAAGCTTCACCTTACATGTACAACATTGCTCCTATTGGGGGTTTAGCTGTCCATGTGAGCTACAGCAAGTGGAATAAAATCTATTCAGATCTAAAGAGTTCTATTGCACATTTTCAGTGGGGAAGCCATCTAAACCATTGGCAAGAGTGAAATAGCTATTTTGAGCTCCATATCCTTATCTTGGCATAATTCCAAAGTGTGCATCACTTCATCTGTGTAGTTAGCTTCAATAACTACGTTATTTTGTAAGCAGAGTTGCAGTGTTTATTTGCTAGCAGTTTGGAGGAGAGATCTTCGGTGAAAGGGATTCTTTCCTTCACTAAGGTGATCCATGGATTGGCCAACCAATCCATGTCATATTTCAGATCTGATCTGCTGTGAGATGTAGTCTTGATAAATTTCTAAATTTTACCACAGATCCATGATGTAGATCTCAGATCTATTCATTGTTCTTCACTTTCAGCTGAGATCCTCAAGGGGAATGTACTTAAAATGAATTTTTTCATATAGATCAAATTTATATCTATCCATTTGTCCTCTAATATGCTATAGATATGAAACTCAATAAAACACCGCTTCACATTTTTGAAAATAACGCTGTCATAGTTCTGCAGTCTTTTCTCATGTGTTGCAGCACTTCTTTTGGAGCTTTCCTTTATGAAAATGTTTGTTTCTCTTAGCCTAAATCATTTGAATATCATTATAAGTTTCCATACTGATTTTCATGCATAAAATCAGCTAATCCCTTTATAAAATCACATTGTAGAAGCTTCAGTAATTTCTGCATACTCCAAGTCATGCGAAATCAGGGTTTTTAAGCCTAGTTTGGGTATGAGGAATTTTTTAACTTAGCTAGACTTATTTTTTGAGCTAAAATTCATATCATAGGTCCCTAATGACCTAATATAAAATAACCTCCTACCATTTCTCTTATTTTTACGCAGATTTCTGAATACACTCATTTTAGGGCCAAAATCATCACTTTTCCCCACCCTTTTGCCCATAAAACATTGTATAAGGTTGTTGCTGTTGTATTTACTGAAGGATATACATTATAACATATTTTATTTGATTTTTTTGATGTTTCATAACCAATATTTTGTTAAATATTTCTTAATTTCTAGATTTGGAACATTACAGTGGTATTAGAGCAAGATCATTGGCTCATCCTATGGCTTCAAGCCAAAGTGATGAATCCATGGAGGACGAATATTTCAAGCTCTATAGACAGATTATTCATATGGCCAAGTAGCCTGTGGATCTCATCCTTTTTTCAAAGGTGACATATCTAGTAAATGCCCCTACAGTCAATCTCTGGAATAGAATATTGATACTCCTGAAGAGGGAACTTTACAGCAGTATCAAAGAAGAGAACTTAGAAAAAGATATTAGAATGATGGAGAGGATGAGATTACTCTCATCAATTTTTAGATCTAAGAAGGGCCTCTCGAAAGAGTTAAATCAGAAAAGAGAGAGAAGATGCACCGAGACTCCTAGAGGGTTTCAAGGAGAAGAAGGTTGCAGTGAGACCTACAGAAGGTTTCAGGAAGGAGAGGAAGGCCCATGTGCTTCCTACCCTCACAAAAAATATGCATTGTACAGAAGAAACAAGATCATGGCTCCACCACTTGGAAGAATGATAGAATAGGATATCTCCCTACTCGTTTTCCAGACCTTGAAGGGTAGTGAAGAATATCTCAAGGAGATTGAGAGGGTGGAGACTTGTGCCAACAATGGCACAACCTTAGAGGAGTAGCCTTTAGTAAAAGAGGAAGGCTACATAGTTGTAGAAGAATCTCTTTCTTCTACATCTCACCAAGGTATGATTAAAAATCCATCTATTGTCATTTCATCACATTGTATGAAGGGATCTACATCTTTGTTGGTACTGATTTAGAGCAATAGAGTTGCACTGCGTTGTACAAAGGCAGTGAGGAAGAAGATAGGAACCATTCCTCATTGGATCATTCACATGGAATCTTCATTCATGAAGCAATAGAGGGTGGAATGATGGATGGTAGACATCTTGAAGTGAGAAACCCTTTCTCCCTTCCAGATGACCCTTCCTCAATGAGCACACCCCTGCTCAAACAGAAACTTCTACTTGCAGCCGATCCAAGACCCCTTTGGTTTTGGGAGGCAATGCATGAGGAGAAGACCTCATGGAAATAATTCATTGGACGTGCACTTCAGCACATCATGGAATGCAAAGTTCTTCAATAATTTGAGGAGGATCTTCCCTTCTCATAGGAGTAGATAGTACTAGATGGAGGACATCTTCGAATGGATAACATCTCTCATGGCTATGTTGGACATTTCTTGAGCCATGCACATCATGATGGGAGGTTTTTTCCTACCACCTATTTTGATCCTCATAGGATCAAATTGATCCTCGGGAAGATTGCATTTCAAGATCCCATGAAATACAGGAATTTGATTTGGGATGATGGTAGCCCTCATGGGAGGAGTACCAGGATGAAGGGTGGAAGGAGATATCCACAATTGGTTGAGAAGATGTGGATGGACAGCAAGAAGCTAGAGAGCTACTTGCAAATCTATGACACTGGGCAGCAGGAGGCTTGGTTGTGTTGGTTGCTCTTGAAAGAGTTTGGTCATCACTCTCTTTCCAAGGGTATGTGGCAGAATACTTACATCATGGGGCAACAAAGAGTATGGGAACATTGTGTTGGCATAAAATTCTTCATGTCAAGCACGATGTTGTCACTACATGATTTGTATGATGGAAGTGTAAGGAGGCAGCAAAATATTTTGTTGCTTGGGAAGATCTTGAGAGAGAAAGGGTAGATTTTCTCTCACAGTTTTCATGATGTCACAGGAGTAGAAGATGGTACTATCATAGTGCAAAGGGGTTAATCCTTGGCCTTAGATGTTCAAGAAGGACTTTCTTCATGGGAAAGACTTCTCATATGTAGCAGCATTATGGGAGATGCCTTTGACATTCTGCATGTAAAAGATTGGAGCTATGTGTTGATGGGAGCCTATTTGCATAGGCCAACAACGTTGTCACTATGGAGCTGGAATTTATTCATGGATTATTCCTAGGATCACTTCTCATTCGATGGACTTGGTGAGAAAAGAGTAGGTGAAGAAGATGAAGTGGTAGATGTAGAAATATATTACTGTGGTGTGATTTTCTTGACTTAGGTTTCCAAGCAGGAGGAGAAGGACTTTCATGTAGCCCTTGGTTCATTCCCCTTCACGGGAGTGTGCCAAAGTATTATTGAGGATTCATTCATGGATCCATGTATCTTCTTGCTTCCAGCATATGGTGAGAGCTTTTGTTTGCATCTTCTTACCATATTTTGGTAGTGCATTGCTCCACAAGAGGGCAAGCTATTCATTGAGCTCCATGGTCTACATTGGGCCAAATTATATGATGGAGACAACCATATCTTATGTGGCATTGGGAAAAGATGTTTTTATTACATGTATGTTCATTTGATTTATATGATTAACCATGTAATAAGAAACAATTTTCCATGTATTCTTCTAAAGTAGCAGTATGTAAAACTGCGTTGTGAAGACTTGTGAAACTGTTGGTACTCTCTTGCATCACATAGAACCTTCAGTATTTCCTTTATTATGATGATATTCATGTTCTCAATTGCTGATATTGCTTTTATCTTGATGGGAGACATGATGTTGAGTGAGGCACATGGTTTGGATGTGTCCTTTTGGGAAGTAGGTTCCCACATTTTATGTAGTAAATGTTCTAATGGGGACATGGGAAGAGTCATGGCCACCAAGACCAAACACTTGTTTCTCTTGGAGGTGATCCATGTGTGTGATGGGATACCTTATGATGATACTCTTCTATCCATCACATATGAAAAATTTTGGGCTAACTGGTTTTACAGCGTTGGAGGGATGATATTTGCAGATCTACTCTTCATGATGTTAGTTGAGGGAAATATCCTTATAGCCCAAGAGCAGTTTACACTCTACACTTATCTTAAGTGGATATGAGGACAGTGTGAGGTAGGCTATCTTGTCTACCCATGAAGATTTTCAACCCACCTATTTTGTGGGAGCTCAAGGTGGAGGAACATTTTTTGAAGTTGCCTTATCTGGAGGTAACTAGATTCTTATGGATGATAGCATGGGTGTGGGAGACACTCATTGGGATAAATTTTCCCCATGCACTTCATCACTCCTACCTCAATGAGGCCATTGAGCAACAATAAGATCACCACTTGCACCTTCCATTTTCTCATGATGTACACTTGCTATCTTACACTTGGAGGAGATCATTGGAGGAAAGATTCATTGCTGATCATTTTCAGCCATGGTGGGGTCGATTGATGAGGCCACAAGAAGAGGGAAGGAGAAGTTTTGTTCTACCCTGCAGTTGCTTGAGGACAAGCAAAATTTTGAAGGGGGAGGACTGTAATATTCCTAACTAGCCCAAGCTCGTAGGATTATTCAATGTCATTTTATTTTTATGTTTTATGAATAAAATGTAAAGGAGAACAAATAAAAACTCCTAAACATGAGAATAAATCAATGCCCAATGCGAACAGAGTCAAATCCAAGCTTGCTCAATAAAATCCACTTGTATGTGAAACAGGTTCAAGCTATTTTACTGGGTCAACTGGACCAAATCATAAAGCAGTCCAGATACAATGAACCTCCTAGATGATCAATGCAGTCATATGAGGAGGTCCTCCATGTGAAAAGGGAAAAATGGATAAAGGTGGTTCAGGGTTTTGCAAAACCTAATATTATATAAGGAAGGAAAAGAATCAAGGAGAGGTTGTTGATGATATTTCAATTTTGAGATTTCTTGAGCAACTCAAAATCTCTTGGCTATTTAGCTAGAGAAAGACAGATTTCCTATTTAGGAATTCCTCCCTCCTTCCTTGAGGGTCTCTTGGAGGAGATTGTGTAGCATTGATCCACTATCTGGCATTTTGGCCAAGCTTCACCTTAGATCTGCAGTGCTGCTCCTATTGTGGGTTGAGCTGTCCATGTGAGCTGCAGCAAGTGGAATAAGATCTATTCAGATCTTAAGAGTTCTATTACATATTTTTAGTGGGGAAGTCATATAAAACATTGGAAATAGTGAAATTTCTGTTTTGATCTGAAACTCAATAAAACACCGCTTCAGATTTTTGAAAATAACACTGTCATAGTTCTGCAGTCTTTTCTCATGTGTTGTAGCACTTCTTTTGGAGCTTTCCTTTATGAAAAGATCTATTTTTCTTAGCATAAATAATTTGAATATCATTCTAAGTTTCCATACTGATGTTCATGCATAAAATCAGCTGATCCCTTCAGTAAATCACGTTGTAGAAGCTTCAGTGATTTCTGCATACTCCAAGTCATGGGAAATCAAGGTTTTTAAACTTAGTTTGGTTAGGAGGAACTGTTTAACTTAGCTATACTTTTTTTATAGCTGAAATTCAGAGTATAGGTCCCTAATGATCTAATATAAAATAACCTCCCACCATTTCTCTTATTTTTATGCAGATTTCTGAATACACTCATTTTAGGGCAAAAATCATCACTTTTCCTCACCTTTTTTCCCATAAAACATTGTATAAGGTTGCTGCTGTTGTATTCACTGAAGAATATGCATTATAACATCTTTTATGAGATGTTTTGGATGTTTCATAGCCAATATTTTGTTAAATATTGCTTAATTTCCATATTTGGAACATTACAGTGGTATCAGAGCAAGATCTTTGGCACAACCTGTGGCTTCAAGCCAAAGTGTTGAATCGTTGGAGGAGGAATATTTCAAGATCTATAGACAGAGTCAGCAGATGGCCAGGTAGCCTCTGGATCTCATCCTTTTTTCAAAGGTGACATATCTGGTAAATTCCCCTGTAGTCAATCTCTGGAATAGAATCTTGATATTCCTGAAGAGCGAACTTTACAACAGTATCAAAGAAGATAATAAACAAAGATCGGAATGATGGAGAGGATGATATTACTCTCATCAATTTTTATATCTAAGAAGGGCCTATCCAAAGAGGTAAATAAGAAAAGAGAAAGAAGATGCGCCGAGACTCCTAGAGGATTTCAAGGAGAAGAAAGTTGCAGTGAGACCTACAGAAGGTTTCAAGAAGGAGAGGAAGGCCCATGCACTTCCTACCCTCACAAAGCATGGCTCCAGTGCTTGGAAGAATGACATAAGAGGAGATCTCCCTGCTCTTTTTCTAGACCCTGAAGGGTATTGAAGAGGATCTCAAGGATATTGAGAGGGTGGAGACTTGTGCCAGCGCTGGCGCAACCTTGGAGGAGCAGCCTTCAGTAAAAGAGGAAGGCTACATAGTTTCAAAAGAAGCTCTTGCTTCTACATCTCACCAAGGTATGATTAAAAATCCATCTATTTTCATTTAAGCACATTGTATGAAGGGATCTACATCTTTTCATGTTGTTGATTTAGAGCAACAGAGTTGCACTGCGTTGTGAAAAGGAAGTGAGGAAGAAGAGAGGAACCATTCCTCATTGGAGCATTCACATGGAAGCTTCATTCATGAAGTAATAGAGGTTGGAATGATGGATGGTAGCCATCTTGAAGTGAGAAACCATTTCTCCCTTCTAGATGACCCTTTCTCAATGAGCACACCCCTGCTCAAAGAGAAACTTCTACTTGCAGCTGATCCAAGGCCCCTTTGGTTTTGGGAGGCCATGCATGAGGAGAAGACCTCATGGAAAGAATTCATTGGAGGTGCACTTCAGCACATCATGGAGTGCAAAGTTATTCAACAGTTTGAGGAGGATCTTCCCTTCTCACAGGAGAAGATAGTAGATGGAGGAAATATTCGGATGGATAACATATCTCATGACTGTGTTGGACATTTCTTGAGCCATGAACATCATGATGGGAGGTTTTTTCCTACCACCTATTTGGATCCTCATAGGATCAAAATGATCCTTGGGAAGATTGCATTTCAAGATCCCATGAAATGCAGGAATTTTATTTGGGATGATGGTAGCCCTCATGGGAGGAGTACTAGGATGAAGGGTGGAAGGAGACATCCACAATTGGTTGAGCAGATGTGGATGGAGAGCAAGAAGTTGGAGAGCTACTCGTAGATCTATGACACTGGGTAGCAGGAGGCTTGGTTGCATTGGTTGCCCTTGAAAGATTTCGGTCATCACTCTCTTTCTAAGCAAATGTGGCAGAATACTTGAATCATGTGGCAGCAAAGATTATGGGCACATTGTGTTGGCATAACATTCTTCACGTCAAGCACCATGTTGTCATTACATGATTTGGATGATGGAAGTATAAGGAGGCAGCAAAATATTTTGTTGCTTGGGAAGATCTTGAGAGAGCAAGGGCGGATTTGCTCTCATGGTTTTCATGATGTTGCGGGAGTAGAAGATGGCACTATCATAGTGCAAAGGGGTTACTCCTTGATCTTAGATGTTGAAGAAGGACTTTCTTCATTGGAAGGAATTTTCATATGTAGCAGCATTATGGGAGATGCCTTTGACATTTTTCATGTCAAAGATTGGAGCGATGTGTTTATGGGAGCCTATTTGCATAGGCCAATATCATTGTCACTGTGGAGTTGGGATTTATTGATGGAGTATTCCCAGGATCACTTCTCATTCGATACACTTGGTGAGCAAAGAGGAGGTGAAGAATATGAAGTGGTAGAAGGAGACATATATTACAGTGGTGTGCTTTTCTTGACTTGGGTTTCCAAGCAGGAGGAGAAGGAATTTCATGCAGCCCTTGGTTCATTCCCCTTCATGGGAGTGTGCAAACTATTATTGAGGATTCATTCATGGATCCATGTATCTTATTGATTCAAACACATAGTGAGAGCTTTTGTTTGCATCCTCTTACCATCTTTTGGCAATGCATTGCTCCATAAAAGGGCAAGCTATTCATTGAGCTCCATGGTCTACATTGGGAAAAATTATATGATGGAGACAACCATCTCTTATGTGGCCTTGGGAAAAGATGTTTTTCTTACATGTATGTTCATTTGATTTATATGATTAACCATGTAATAAGAAAAAAATTTCCATGTATTCTTATAAAGCAGCAGTATGTAAGACTGCACTTTGAAGACTTGGGAAACTGTTGGTACTCTCTTGCATCACATAGCGCCTTCAGTGTTTCCTTCATCATGATGATAATCATGTTCTCAATTGCTTATTTTTCTTTTATCTTGATGGGAGACATGATGTTGAGCGAGGCACATGGTTTGGATGTGTCCTTTTGGGAAGTAGGTTGCCACATTTTATGCAATACATGTTCTAATGGGAACATGGGAAGAGTCATGGAAACCAAGACCAAAAACTTGTTTCTCTTGGAGGTGAACCATGTGTGTGATGGGATACCTTATGATAATACTCTTCTATCCATCACATATGAAACATTTTTGGCTAACTATTTTTACAGTGTTGGAGGGAGGATCTTTGTAGATATACTCTTCATGATGCCACTTGAGGGCAATGTCCTTGCATCCCAAGATTAATTTGCACTCTACGCTTATCTTAAGTGGAGAGGAGGACAGCATGGGGTATGATATCTTGTCTACCATATGGAGATTTTCAGCCCACCTATTTTGCGGGAGCTCAAGGTGGAGGAACATTTTCTGAAGTTGCCTTATCTAGAGGTAACTAGATTCTTATGGATGATAGCATGGGTGTGGGAGACACTCATTGGGAGTATTTTCCCCATGCTCTTCATCACTCCTACCTTAATGAGGCCATTGAGCAACAAGAATATCACCACTTGCACCTTCCATTTTCTCATGATGTACACTTGCTATCTTACACTTGGAGGAGATAATTGGAGGGAAAATTCATTGCTTATGATTTTCAGCCATGGTGGGGTCCATTGATAAGGCCACAAGTAGAGGGAAGGAGAAGTTTTTTTCTACCCTACATTTTCTTGAGGACAAGCAACATTTTGAAGGGGGGGGGGGGACTGTAATATTCCTAACTAGCCCAAGCTAGTAGGAATATTCAATGCCATTTTATTTTTATGTTTTATGAATAAAATGTAAAGGAGAACAAATAAAAACTTCTAAACATGAGAATAAATCAATGCCCAATGTGAACAGAGTAAAATATGGGCTTGCTCAATAAAATCCACATTAATGTGAAACAGGTTCAAGCTATTTTACTAGGTCAACTGGACCAAATCATAAAGCAGTCTAGATACCATGAACCTCCTAGATGATCAGCGCAGTCCTATGAGGAGGTCCTCCATGTGAAAAGAGAAAAATGGATGAAGGTGGTTTAGGGTTTTGCAAACCCTAATATTATATAAGGAAGGGAAAGAATCAAGGAGAGGTTGCTGATAATATTTCAATTTTGAGATTTCTTAAGCAACTCAAAATCTCTTGGCTATATAGCTAGAGAAAGAGGGATTTCCTGTTTAGGAATTCCTCCCTCGTTCCTTGAGGATCTCTTGGAGGAGATTGTGCTGCATTGATCCACTATCTGGCATTTTGGCCAAGCTTCACCTTACATCTACAGTGCTGCTCCTATTGTGGGTTGAGCTTTCCATGTGAGTTGCAGCAAGTGGAATCAGATCTATTCATATGTGAAGAGTTCTATTGCATCTTTTTAGTGGGGAAGTCATCTAAACCATTAGAAAGAGTGAAATAGTTGTTTTGAGCTCTAGATATTTATCTTGGCATGATGCCAAAGTGTACATCACTTCATCTGCACAGTTAGCTCCAGCATCTGCATTATTTTGTAGGCAGAGTTGCAGTGTTTATTTGCTAGCAGTTTAGAGGAGAGATATGCAGTGAAAGGGCTTCTTTCCGTCACTGAGGTGATCTGTGGATTGGCCAACCAATCCATCTCATATTTAAGATCTGATTTTCTGTGTGATGTATTCTTCAAAAAAAATTTAATTTTACTGCAGATCCATGGTGTAGATCTCAAATCTATTCATTGTTCTTCACTTTCAATTGAGATCCCCGAGGGGAATGTACTTAAAAGGCAATTTTGCATATAGATCCCATTTAGATCTATCCTTTTGTCATTTTATTTGTTATAGATATGAAACTAAATAAAACACCGCTTATGATTTCTGAAAATAACTCTGTCATAGTTCTACAGTCTTTTCTCATGTGTTGCAGCACTACTTTTGGAGTTTTCCTTTATGAAAAGATCTGTTTTTTTAGCCTAAATCATTTGAATCTCATTCTAAGTTTCCATAATTATTTTAATGCATAAAATAATCTTACCCCTTCATAAAATCATGTTGTATAAGCTTCAATAATTTATGCATACTCCAAGTCATTGGAAATTAGGGTTTTTAAGCCTAGTTTGGGTAGGAGGAACTGTTTACCTTAGCTAGACTTATTTGTTTGAGCTAAAATTTGGAGAATAGGTCCCTCATGACCTAATATAAAATAACCTTCTGCAAGTTCTCTTATTTTTATGCAGATTTATGAATAGGCTCATTCTAGGGCCAAAATCATCACTTTTCCCCACCTTTTTGCCCATAAAACACTGTATAAGGTTGCTGATGTTTTATTTACTAAAGGATATGAATTATAACATTTTTTATGAGATTTTTTTGATGTTGAATAACCAATATTTTTTTAAATATTTCTTAATTTCCAGATTTGGAACATTACAGTGGTATCAGAGCAAGATCTTTGGCTCAGCCTATGGCTTCAAGCTAATGTCATGAATCCCTGAAGGAGGAATATTTCAAGCTCTATAGACAAATTATATAGATGGCCAGGTAGCCTCTAGATCTCATCCTTTTTTCAAAGGTGACATATCCAGTAAATGCCCCTGAAGTCAATATATGGAATAGAATCTTCATACTCCTAAAGAGGGAAATTTATAGCAGTATCAGAGAAGAGAAGAAACATATTTCAGAATGATGGAGAGGATGAGATTACTCTCATCAATGTTCAGATCTAAGAAGGTCCTCTCCAAAGAGGTAAATCAGGAAAGAGAAAGAAGATGCACCGAGACTCCTAGAGGGTTTCAAGGAGAAGAAAGTTGCAGTGAGACCTACAGAATGTTTCAAGAAGGAGAGGAAGGCCCATGCACTTCCTACCCTCACAAAGAAGATGAAATGTACAGAAGAAACAAGAGCATGGCTCCACCACTTGGAAGAATGACAGAAGAGGAGATCTCCCTGCTCCTTTTCCAGACCTTGCAGGGTATTGAAAAAGATCTGAAGGATATTGAGAGGGTGGAGAATTATGCCAGCACTGGCAGAACCTTGGAGGAATAGCCTTCAGTAAAAGAGGAAGGCTACATAGTTGCAGAAGAAGATATTGCTTCTACATCTCACCAAGGTATGATTAAAATTCCATCTATTGTCATTTCAACACATTGTATGAAGGGATCTACATCTTTTCATGCTACTGATTTAGAGCAACAGAGTTGCACTGCGTTGCACAAAGGCAGTGAGGAAGAAGAGAGGAACCATTCCTCATTGGAGCATTCACATGGAAGCTTCATTCTTGAAGAAATAGAGGGTGGAATGATGGATGGTTGATATCTTGAAGTGAGAAACCCTTTCTACCTTCCAGATGACCCTTTCTCAATGAGCACACCCCTACTCAAAGAGAAACTTCTACTTGCAGCTGATCCAAGGCCCCTCTAGTTTTGGGAGGCCATGCATGAGGAGAAGACCTCATGGAAAGAATTCATTGGAGGTGCACTTTAGCACATCATGGAGTGCAAAGTTCTTCAACAGTTTGAGGAGTATCTTCCCTTCTCACAGGAGCAGATAGTAGATGGAGGACATCTTCGGATGGATAACATCTCTCATGACTGTGTTGGAAATTTCTTGAGCCATGCACATCATGATGGGAGGTTTTTTCCTACCACCTATTTGGATCCTCATAGGATCAAATTGATCCTCGGGAAGATTTCATTTCAAGATCCCATGAAATGCAGGAATTTTATTTGGGATGATGGTAGCCCTCATGGGAGGAGTACCAGGATGAAGGGTGGAAGGAGACATCCACAATTGGTTGAGCAGATGTGGACAGAGAGTAAGAAGCTAGAGAGCTACTTGCAGATCTATGAAACTGGGTAGCAGGAGGCTTGGCTGCGTTGGTTTCTCTTGAAAGATTTTGGTCATCAATCTCTTTCTAAGGGTATGTGGCAGAATACTTGCACATGTGGAAGCAAAGAGTATGGGAACATTGTGTTGGAATAACATTCTTCATGTCAAGCACCATGTTGTCACTACATGATTTGGATGATGGAAGTATAAGTAGGCAGCAAAATATTTTGTTGCTTGGGAAGATCTTGCGAGAGCAAGGGCAGATTTTCTCTCACAGTTTTCATGATGTTACAGGAGTAGAAGATGACGCTATCATAGTGCAAAGGGGTTACTCCTTGACCTTAGATTTTCAAGAAGGACTTTCTTTATGGGAAGGACTTCTCATATGTAGCAGCATTATGGGAGATTCCCTTGACATTCTGCATGTCAAATATTGGAGCTATGTGTTTATGGGAGCCTATTTGCATAGGAAAACAACGTTGTCACTGTGGAGATGGGATTTATTGATGGATTATTCCCAGGATCACTTCTCATTCGATGCACTTGGTGAGCAAAGAAGAGGTGAAGAAGATGAAGTGGTAGATGGAGACATCTATTACTGTTGTGTGCTTTTCTTGACTTGGGTTTCCAAGCAGGAGGAGAAGGACTTTCATGCAGCCCTTGGTTCATTCCCCTTCATGGGAGTGTGCCAAACTATTATTGAGGATTCATTCATGGATCCATGTATCTTCTTTCTTCCAACATATGGTGAGAGGTTTTTTTTGCGTCCTCTTACCATCTTTTGGTAGTGCATTGCTCCACAAGAGGGCAATCTATTCATTGTGCTCCATGGTCTACATTGGGCCAAATTATATGATGGAGACATCCATCTCTTATGTGGCCTTGGGCAAAGATGTTTTTCTTACATATATGTTCATTTGATTTATATGATTAACCATGTAATAAGAAACAATTTTCCATGTATTCTTATAAAGCAGCAGTATGTAAGACTGCACTTTGAAGACTTGGGAAACTGTTGGTACTCTCTTGCATCACATAGCGCCTTCAGTGTTTCCTTCATCATGATGATAATCATGTTCTCAATTGCTGATTTTTCTTTTATCTTGATGGGAGACATGATGTTGAGCGAGGCACATGGTTTGGATGTGTCCTTTTGGGAAGTAGGTTGCCACATTTTATGTAGTGCATGTTCTAATGGAGACATGGGAAGAGTCATGGCCACCAAGGCCAGACACTTGTTTCTCTTGGAGGTGAGACATGTGTGTGATGGGATACCTTATGATGATACTCTTCTATCCATCACATATGAAATTTTTTTGGCTAACTGGTTTTACAATATTGCAGGGAGGATCTTTACAGATCTACTCTTCATGATGCCACTTGAGGGAAATATCCTTGTAGCCCAAGATCAGTTTGCACTCTACACTTATCTTAAGTGGAGAGGAGGATAGCGTGGGGTATGCTATCTTGTCTACCATATGCAGATTTTCATCCCACCTATTTTGCGGGAGCTCAAGGTGGAGGAACATTTTCCGAAGTTGCCTTATTTGGAGGTAACTAGATTCTTATGGATGATAGCATGGGTGTGGGAGACACTCATTGGGAGAAATTTTCCCCATGCTCTTCATCACTCCTACCTTAATGAGGCCATTGAGTGACAAGAATATCGCCACTTGCACCTTCCATTTTATGATGATGTACACTTGCTATCTTACACTTAGAGGAGATCATTGGAGGACAGATTCATTGCTTATCATTTTCAGCCATGTTGGGGTCCATTGATGAGGCCACAAGAAGAGGGAAGGAGAAGTTTTGTTCTACCTTGTAGTTGCTTGAGGACAAGAAACATTTTGAAGGGGGAGGACTGTAATATTACTAACTAGCCCAAGCTAGTAGGAATATTCAATGTCATTTTATTTTTATGTTTTATGAATAAAATGTAAAGGAGAACAAATAAAAACTCCTAAACATGAGAATAAATCAATGCCTAATGTGAACAGAGTTAAATTCCAGCTTGCTCAATAAAATCCACTTGTATGTGAAACATGTTCAAGCTATTTGACCGGGTCAACTGGACCAAATCATAAATCAGTCCAGATACAATGAACCTCCTAGATGATCAGCGCAGTCCTATGAGGAGGTCCTCCATGTGAAAAGGGACAAATGGATGAAGGTGGTTTAGGGTTTTGCAAACCCTAATATTATATAAGGAAGGGAAATACTGAAGGAGAGGTTGTTGATGATATTTAGATTTTGAGATTGCTTGAGCAACTCAAACTCTCTTGGCTGTTTAGCTAGAGAAAGAGGGATTTCCTGTTTAGGAATTCCTCCCTCCTTCTTTGAGGATGTCTTGGAGGAGATTGTGTTGCATTAATCCACTATCTGGCATTTTTTCCAAGCTTCACCTTAAGTATACAGCACTGCTCCTATTGTGGGCTGAGCTTTCCATGTGAGCTGTAGTAAGTGGAACAAGATATATTCAGATATGAAGAGTTCTATTGTATCTTTTCAGTGGCGAAGTCATCTAAACCATTGGCAAGAGTGCAATAGCCATTTTGAGCTCCAGATCCTTATCTTGGCATGAGGCCAAAGTGTGCATCACTTCATCTGCACTGTTAGCTTCAGCATTTGCGTTATTTTGTAGGCATATTTGTAGTGCTTATTCGCTAGCAGTTTGGAGGAGAGATCTCTTGTGAAACGACGTCTTTCCTTCATTGAGGTGATAAGTGGTTTGGCCAAAAAATACATGTCATATTTCAGATCTGATTTTCCATGTGATGTATTCTTCAAAAATTTCTGAATTTTACTACAGTTCCATGGTGTAGTTCTCAGATCTATTCATTGTTCTTCACTTTCAGAGGAGATCCCCAAGGGGAATGTACGTAAAAGGCATTTTTTCATATAGATCCCATTTATATTTATCCTTTTTTCCTTTTATCTGTTATAGATCTGAAACTCAATAAATAACTATTTCATATTTCTGAAAATAACGCTGTCATAGTTCCGCAGTCTTTTCTCATGTGTTGCAGCGCTTCTTTTGGAGCTTTCCTTTATGAAAAGATGTGTTTTTCTTAGACTAAATTATTTGAATCTCTTTATAAGTTTCCATACTGATTTTCATGCATAAACTCAGCTAATCCCTTCAGAAAATCATGATGTATAAGCTTCAGTAATTTTTGCATACTCCAAGTCATGGGAAATCAGGGTTTTTAAGCCTAGTTTGGGTAGGAGGAATTGTTTAGCTTAGCTAGACTTATTTGTTTGAGCTGAAATTCGGAGAATTGGTCCCTCATGACCTAATACAAAATAAAATCCTGCCATTTCTCTTATTTTTACGCATATTTATTAATACACTCATTTTAGGGCCAAAATCATCACTTTTCCCTACCTTTTTGGCCATAAAACGTTGTATAAGCTTGCTGATGTTGTATTTACTGAAGGATCTGCATTATAACATCTGTTATGAGATTTTTTTGATGCTGCATAACCAATATTTTTTAGATATTGCTTAATTTCAAGATTTGGAACATTACATCACGAGTGTTTAAAAAGCATGAACTAAGTATTAGGACAATATTAAAATAAGTAAAAGGTAGTTGGGAAAATAAAAAAACAGAAATATAGGTTGATTTATGTGAAGTAAATTTTAATTCCCATAAGTATGGCATGGATTATTTTTAAATGAACACTTAAGTCCATAAGACCAAGCTTAATTAACATAGTATTTGAAGTTCAAAAGGTAAAAGAAGCTATTATTAAGGAAAATGGGAGGGTACAAATGTGGATCCCAAGATAAATTGATATTATTTTTCTATTTAACATGGAACAAAAAATTCTGTCTAGAAGTGTTGGAGGAATTCCTTGTGAGAAAGTTGGATCCCAAGTGAAATTTATATTATTTTTCTAGTTAACATGAAACACAATATCCACATGGGTTTGAGGAATTGGTTGCTACCTAAGAAATAATTTTTCTCCTATCATTATAATTTAGAAGATAGATCCTCTCAATTAATACATTTGTACAAAGGTGACAAAGGTGGATCCCAAGTGAAATTTATGTTATTTTTCTAGTTATCATGGAACCAAACAACCAGAGGGGTTGGAGGAATTGATAGTTACATAAGAAATAATGTTTCTCCTATCATTAGAATTTATAGGAAAAATGCTCTCAATAAACACATTTGGAATGAAATATTAGGAATATTTCTTTTAAAAAAAGAGAATATACAAAAAATGAATTTTTAATTTGGGTTGCCACTATTATAACATATACAACACTTTTTCATAGATGCCACAAATTGGCTAGTTACAAAATGTCTTCCAATACTTGAACCCAACCAGTTGGGGAAACACATTTCTCATCAAATCAATGGAGGTATGATCCTTTAACCTATTAATCATAATTTATATAAGAAAAACAATGTAGGGAAAAATGTCCCTTTATTATCCTTTAAAAATGTCCCTTGTATCCTTATGTTTTCCCATGTATTTGTGCATGGAATGCTATAAACCTTTTTTAAACTTTGTATCCTTATGTTTCCCCATTTATTTGTGGATGGAATCCTATATAGCTTTTTTTTAACATTGTCTCCATATTCTACTGCACTATAGTTCAAAATGAAATCAAGTTTGTTCTCACAGTTCTCTACATGACTTTAACTTTTCAATTGCTAAAATTCTAGCTCGAAGTTGTCATCCTTTGTATATGCATGATACGTGAAAGGACATATGTGCATTAAATATACCAAATATATAATTTTTGATGTGGTTTTTCTTGAAAGCATGTTTTCCAACGTCCTTGTGCTAATATTCTTTCAACTTATAGTTTAATGGAATTTTTGTAAGAATTCCATCCACTTGTAGTGTCTAATTTTCTATAACTGGATTTTGTGCTCCACATTCGTGGTGTTCCTTTAGGAATACATAATACTTCCCTATATTCCTATATCAATCCTTCGAATTAATTTTTTTATTCTTCAATACACTCCTCTAAGTGTGCATGTGTCTTCATTCACTCCTTGCTAGGCTAATTTTCTCCTAAAAAAACATAACATATTTCTTGCTATAACTAATCATTTTATTGGCTTACTTGGCAGTTATGATTGAAACCTTGGATTTGTCTTTATGTATGTTGATGATGAGTTATTTCCCATTATGGGTGAGGTGGTATTGGTTCGTTATCCACATGAATATTTCTTCCCACATATACATGAAGGGACTCCAAAAGATAACTCCACATACATCATGTGGAACTACATCCAATTCTATTACATTGATAAAATCAACACTAATATAAAATTTTATTCTATAGGATTTTGTTATCTTAATTTCCATGTAATTATTTACCCATCCCAATGGATATTGGTTAGGATGATCTCAAACCTCTAGACCAATTCCATTCCTATGAGGTTATTGTGCAAACCTAAGTCGAATAAGGCATCAATATTGATCTTCTCTACCTTTATATTAATGTGGAGGAGCTTGGTCATTTCCTTCTCTTCATGAAGGTAAAGACTACTTAAATTCACTTAATTTTGCACTAACATTCATACAATATTCTAAACCACATCATAGGTTATTTTACCTTCATTGCACAAATATATGGTGAGAAGATTCATTTTCTTCCAATATTTTTTCCAATTCTTTGGGTTCACCTATAGATGCAATTTCCAACACTTCTCCTTTGTGTTACTATCAAATTTGTAGTGATTGAAATGATTGTTAGGATATGTGCACTATTTTGTAGTAAATATTATCTTCTAGTCCTCTCCCCTTTCCACTTCTTCCCCCCTTTGTTGGAAGCTTCTTACTGCTCATTCCTTTTCAAACCACTTAACCACCCTTTTTTTCCCTATATTTTCTAGGTTCTATGCTTGTACAAAATATCATTAATTGTTGTTGGTTTCAATAACAATACCTTATTTCATAGATAGTTATGGAGACCCGCAAGATACTTGAGGATTACACTTGGGTTCTTGGGAGATATATCTAGTATGATGGTCATCTTCCTCAATTTAGTGGTGTAATCATATAAATTCTTCCCCTACTTCTCCCTTAAGTAGTTCCCATTGGTCCTTTGCATACATAATAGGGTTGAATTCAGACTCTATGATGGTTTTAAAGTCCTCCCATTTAGTTATTGAGTGATTATCCTTAGCCTAAGTATCTTCGCATGGATTTTCCATCAGGTTAAGGCATGATAAATGATATTTTATATTTCTCATCTATGTGGTGAATGCTAAAGTAAACTTCTAACTACTACAATGAGTGAATTGATTTTACAGAATTGATCTCACCTTAATATGGTTTTAATGTCCACCTTTTCTTTCATATTGAAGAGGGACTACAAATGACTCATGGCACATATACTTGGCTACTTCTTTTCAAGTTATTTTATTGACTCCTCGGGATCTTCTTGCTCCCCGAATTCCCCCATTGATCTAATTTTATATCTGGAAATTGTTCGAAAAAATGTTAATACTGATAGGGGGTGAATCACTATTAAGGATAATTTAAAATTTTATGCCAAATTATCTTTACTCATTCAAATTTGGCATCTATTATATGAAAGAAAATATTGACAAACCATAACTCTAACCATGTAAACAAATGCAATCATACTCATCATGAGAAACACGGAAATTAGACACTAAGGTTTAAAGTGGAAAGCATTAAAGGAAAAAAACCACCAAAGCTTGTTTTTGTTATTGATGTAAAATGAGATCACCTACTAAATTACATCAATATGTTTCTAACCACCACTCATAGGAAGCACCAAATCCATTTTATTGTATACTAGAACCCACCAGCAAGAAACACCAAATCCCTCTTTTTACAGACACACTATTAGTCTACGAGAAGAACCATCTCAAGCACCAACTTCATGGGTTTATTGGAACCACCAACTTGCATCTCCTTGGATTTATGCAAGAACCAACATGCATGAGGCACAAACCTCAAAAATTTCTTCAGTAGCCACTAGAGATGGAAGCATGAACTTCATGTATACAAGATCCAATCCACACTCAATAAAAAAAATAATGTTCATTGTACACGGGAGACACTCTGCTTGATATCAACTCTGTTCTCCTCTACTCTTGGCCCACACAACATTATTTGTCCTCTGATCACTCTGTAGTAGCTCACTGTTCTACTCAATATCACTGACTCATCACACTCCATGCAACACTTTTTCCACACCATAATAGTATATTATTCTCGGCCCTATGATCTTAATTTCATACATTCAACACTCTACCTTCTTCCCCTGTACAAGAATTTTTAACCTCTTCTTACACATTAGTAGAAACTCTCTGGGGTCTCTCTCCTCTGCATAGGCACTCTCATATTTTCTCTGCAACACTGGAGAGCTTCCACACACCCACAAAGCTCTCCACATAGCTCACTCAAAATAATTTTCTTACCTCACATTGCTGAAATGCAATCTTGGGTTTTTTTTTAATGAAATTTAGTGAACGATGTAGTCCATTAAAACCATCAACATTATATACACGTGACATGATTGTGTACTCAGTGGATAACACTTCATAATGTTGTAGTGTCTCAATTCTTTCTATTATGATCGTATTAAATGTGAAGCATTGAATTCTCAACATTTTATCTTGTTCATTTAATCAATCACCTCACAATTTCACATGCACATAACAACCAAATTAAATCAACCATCTTGAAAAGACCTGAAGGATCCAACGGTATATAGTAACTCAAAAAAATTCATATCTTAAAGAAGTAAGTGGTCGCAGGATAATTTTCACAAAATGATTTAGCGTGTAAATGGATGGCTCCAATTAATTACGGGGGCATTCAAGCTGATTTCAAATACCATGATGCGTGGTGTCACGATGGTTTCCAAAACTACGAGTCCCATAGGAACACATCTGCATGAATGAATTTCCAATCGAACACAATGGATCATTACCTCAATGCTTTCCAAACCAGGGACAAGAAACTGTTGATTTAGTTTCGAAGTCTTCATGGAATCTAATAACCACTCAACATAACATAAACTAACCCAAAATTAATCCCAAGGATTAGTTGTATAATAAAATTCAGAGAATGGGTCAGTGTGTGAATCACCATTATAAGAATAAAATCTCAATGATTCTGTACTCCTAGGTGGTTCTTCCATGCTTGTTAATCGATCACAGAGCTTGAAAGGTACTTCAACATGGGTTTTTTAAAGTGTGATCAAACCTCAAATTCTTGAGGCTATAATATTCATTTAATTGAAAGAAGAGTGCATAGGGGATCAAAGGTAGCTTATTTAAACTCAAGACAAACCTAACATTCTTTTATGAAAATCATGGTCCTCATATCTCTTGGCTCAAAAATATTGACAACCAATATTTATTCCAGCAACCAACTCTTTTGTGTGCATGTACTCTTATCTTCTGACTCATTCATCCTTCATACACCTCTTTGTTGAAATATGAGAGCCCCCATATTACTTAACTTTATTAAGGTAGGATATTACAAAATCGTGAGATGCTCATATTGGCCTTTAGCCCCTTTTTCTTCACCTATTATGTTTTTCCACCATAGGATCGGGTGTTGTGACTGAAAACATATAACTTAGGTACTAAACCCTTTAGGATAATTTCTGGGGCCTATCTCCTTGTGTTTTTTCTCTAGACCCACGGTTATTTAGGTTCCATGACCAATCACCAACAACATCGAAAGCTCCCTGTATCTAAAATTTCTCAAAATGCAATTATGTAGGAGTTACAAAACATTGAACCTCCAAAATATAATTCTAGGATGACATCACACTCTCCCACGTGGCATCTCCAAATACCTTAGGTCCTAACCCCTTCAACATCCTATCGAGGGCCTATCTCGTTGTGTTCATTATCTACTCACTTGGTTCTTTGGGCTCCATGACCATATGCCAACAACATTGAAAGCAACTCGTATCAAAATTTTCTCAAAATTAAATTATAGAGGATTTACAAAATCCTGAAGTTCCAAGATCACATCATTGTCTTTTTGTCAACCCCACATGGTGTCTCCATATAGGTTACATGTGTCACCACGATTTTCCCCATTAGGCCACTCAATAATGTTGAATATGACTGTAACATGTCCTCCATAGAGCCATGTTATGATGATGTCACCTGCCACTATGAGATCATGAGGGCCAATCAACTGTTGTAGTGTGTCTTGTCTCAGGAGAGAAAAAGGGTCCCTAGTTATTTGGTTTTAGAAATGAATCGATTTGTAAATCCCTGCTCCTCGCAATCTGCAGATATTTTTAAAAGGGTTTATTAACACGAAGTTACAAAATTGTGAAATTATGAAGTTTCAAAGTTTCAAAAAATTATGGGCTCTTATGTTCCTACCTTCCATGGTTCCAAGGTTCTGAAGTTGTGAGGTTTCGAGCTTCAACGACCCAAGATTCCAACCCTTCGGGCTGCCTATATTTTGATTTCCCAAATTCCGAAGCTTCCAACTCTCTGTGTGCTGATATTCCAACCTTCTGAAATTTCTATCTTCCTTGGTTCCGCAACTCGGCCTACTAAGGACTTCAAGAACCTAACCTTGGCAATCAATAAATTTTGAACCTTAGATCCATTTAGGGACTTCCACATATAGTTGAAAATATTTTTCAAATCAATTTCCATTGGAGAAGGTCTGATGTCGTCCTTGAGCTGATTTTCTACCTGAAACGTGGTTACAAACTCTCTTCCATTCTTTACACCTTGAATTTTCTTCTTGTGCTTGGAATCCTCAACTCCCCCTAAGCTTGATACACCAATCACATCAATGATATCTTTTGTTGTTATCATTTCTAGCCTAGTGGACATCAATGTTTTCATTCCTAACATCACGCTACCATATACATCCGCGATAATCTGGTTGACATCAATACCAACACACTTGCTAACTGTTTCGAAATTCAAACTGCCCAACTTGATCTCCAACATGATTTTTGACATCAATGACAATAGATTTATTACCACTAACGAGATAGAGAAATCCAAACTTCCAACAATATCCCCCTTTGTCTTTGATGGAAACACCTCTTCATTTCTCCACATTGATCACCAATACTCATGCTTATTCCACACATCTCCTTTTATAAGCCACTAATGGGTTTTTTTCCTTTGCTTCGGCCATCACAACTTACTCCACAATAAGCTTCTCTCCCCCTTTGACATCAATGGAAAATGGCTTACAAGTTGCTTCTTCTTCCTCATGCAATCATCAAATGTCAATGACCAAGGGTCTAGTTAGTGATGTTCATTCTTCTCTGTGGACTTCTCTTCAAGGATCAATAACTGTTGTTGTTCTATAGACTATACATATGTGATATGCTGTAATATTCCTAAATTAGAATACAACTAATTTGGAATATTAAATTTTGATTTTTCTTCTAGTTAGAAGAATAAGAGGGTATGGATACCCATAAATCTCCTTAGTAGGAATAAAGACACTCCTAATGTGAAAGGAGGTCATCTAAAAGATGGATTTAATATCCTTATGTGTGAAAAGGGGTTGAAGCATGAAGATTGGGTCAACTTTGACCAAATCAAATAGCGGTGGTATGGAAGGAGTGGCATTCATTGAGGGATAACACAGTTTTGGAGGGATACTCCATGCTTGGAAGTAGTGGATTTAATGAGTGGGGCCAAAGGTGAGGAATCTCACCAAGAATATAAGGAATGGGATGTCAGATATTGTGGGGATGATTGGATTATTATTTTGTTTATGGTTTGTTAAGACTTGTGGCTCTCTTCAGATGTTTAGCTAAGATTGGAGTGTTGTTTAGAAGAAGGGTGTTTCTGAGCAGGAATCCCACCTTAATCCTCGATGGAATTCCAGTGCCTACTTAGGATAAGTATTTTCACTACATTTCCACATTCAGGCATAAGGAAAATCTCCAGCTTTATTTACAAACACAGTTTCTTCTTAGTTGTGTTGTGTTGTAGGTTGCAGTAGTGGAGGATTGTATTGGGTGATTTCTGAGATGGATTTTGCGTGGAGGAAGGGTTCCTTCCATTGGGAGGCTAGCAAAGGAATCCGTTCAGCTTTATTGATATATTTTTCACCAGACCAAGGTGATATTATCCATTACAATGAAGTTTCAGTGTGGATATGCGTTATTTTAGGGAGGAGTTGCATGGTTGGTTGTAGTATCTGATTTGGGAGGTGATTTATTCAGTGAAGGGGAAATCCTTTCATCCAGAGGATCTAAAGGAGAAGAGCTACAAGATTCTACATTAGTATCAATCATATCTTCTCATTTATTTTTTTGCAAAAAACTTTCATCCCTAGGGATGTAGCTCATATTTTTATTTTTGTACATTTTCCCGAAACCCTCTAGGGTTATCTTGGAAGGGTGATATAGGGCCTAGATATGTTTGTATAACATATATTGAGGAATATATATTTATATTTACATTATTGTATTATATTGAGATGTAGTTATGCATTTTATGACTGCGTTATAGTAGCTCTCCGACATTTATGTATTGTAGCAGCATCTCATATTTGGGAGTGATTTTTTATGGGAGGATTGTTTCCTCATATCATATAATTTTTGCCTCACTATTTTGTATTGATTTTTTATTCTTATACTTAATTTAATGGCCCCATATTGGTCTCCAATGTTGATGTGATTATTTACACTGCTATTTCTAGTTTTCTGTTCAAATATTGTTGCTTCCCCATTTTGGAATATTACAGTGGTATTATAGCATAATCTTGGCTAAGCCTGTGAGTTTAAGCCATTATGATATGAGGAGAATAAGAATAAGGAGAATGAGATTAGAATGATGGAAGGAATGATTTTTATCTAATATCTTTTTACATCTACGAGGGACCTCACCAAGGAGATCAAGAAAATAAGAATGGAGAATAGCAATGAAACCACAATAGGGTTTCAATATGAGGAAGGTCCATCCAATTCCTATCAGCAAAAGAGAAAACTGGTATTGCATAGAGCTCCAAAGCAATACACTATGTCTACTTTCCTTGAAGAGGAAGGTGAAAGACATGGAGATAGAATAAAATTAGATTATGAGATGCTAAGTGAGTATCTTGCAGAATATAAGGCCCAATCAAGAGCTTTTAAGGAGAATCTAACTCTCCCACAGTTCATTCAGCTCAAAGAAGAAATGAGACCTTGTAGCTATGGAAGGAGAAAGCATAATAGTTTTCTAATGTCTACATTTTATTTGTCATCCACATGCACATCAAGGGCTTGGGGAATGGAGTTAAATTAATTCTTCCTGCTACATCAAGTATTAGAAAAGTAAGCTATTGAGATTGTAGAATTAGACCTTGAGGGTGAACAAAACATTTTGTGGTTCATCCATTTGAGTCATGCCAGAGTGATCACTTATGCAGATTTTACTAAAAGGTTGATCAAAATTTTTACAAGAAGAAACTAGAAGAAAATAAACTTCCACCACCACTTGCTGTAGAGATAATTACATGAGGAGAAGGAACACTTAAACCCTTGCAAAGTGGTCTTGATCTCTTGACATTTAGAATCCTATGCATTATTCAGGAGATGCGTGAGGAGGAGGAGACTTATACCAACGTTGGTGCAACCATAGTGGAGTAGCCATCATCACTAGTAGTTGGGGAAGTCATCACACTCATAGGAGGAACCCTTGTAGTAGTACAAGATGTACCCAAGAAAAACCGAGGAATGAAATTGTTTCCACTTTCTATTATTTGAGCACATCATATGGAAGGTTGTGAGGACATGCCATTACATGACCTTGGATCAAAACACACTGCTTATTTGAAGAAGCATACTATCACTATAGAGAGGACCCTTAATAGGATCAAGGAGGAGATATACATTCATCCTAGTATGTCATTGTTGAGCTACACACAACTCTTGGGGTTGGAATGTATATTTTTGGAGGATGGGATAAGTATTTTCCTAAACAATCCAATGCAGAACTATATGTTCAGCATTGAGCATGACCATGAGACAATAGATGCCCCATCATGGAGATCAACAACACTGTCATTGAGCAACAGTTATGAGTTGGAGGCCCAACCATTATTAGAGCATTCCAATGACCATTCTGCATGTGTAGTAGGTGATAGGCAGATGGTTGATGACAGACATGTTATCTCCCATTATTATGATGGATCTTTCTTGATGATCACTTCACAACTCAATGAGAATATTTTTCCTTCAATATACTTGGATCCTTATGGATTCAACATTGTCATTGATGAGTTTTCTTCATATGGAGATATCCAAGATATTGAATTTCAACATCCCATGAAATGCAAATATAGTAATCAGATTTGGGAGGAGAGTATTCTCCATTGGAGGAATACCCATTTAGAGCATGACAATAGACACTTACCAATGGTTGGATGGGTGATGTTGATAATCAAGAGGCTGGTGAGCGACTTGTAGATCTATGACATAGGACAACAGGAGGCAAGGTTGTGCTAGCTACTCTTGAAAGAGTTTGGTGAGCATGTGACATATCCTATTCAAAAGGGTATGTTACTGGTTGGGACTTGTCATGACATTTGAATCATGTGGCAGTACGGTGTTTGGTTGCATTGGGGTGATGTGACAATTTTCATGTCAATAATCATGTCTTCACTCCATGTCCTATATGCTGTAGATGTGAGGAGGCAACAAGAGCTACTATTTCTCTAGTTTCTCTTGGGACAGTATGCAATGAGTTTCTCCCATACATTGCACTATGATTCAGAAGTGGTGGGTGGAGACATCTACTATGAGGACATGATATTCTTGACTTGGACCTTCAAGCACAAGAATAAGGGTTTCCATGTAGCACATGGGGATTTCCTCTCTAGTCACATTGATTTCATGAGGACATACCATACTATCACGGAGAGATTCACTTGGGAAGGCATCAAAGAGGAGATGCACCATCACATGAGGAGATGCATGGGTGTTTTGGAGAAGGGAAATAACTCTTTGGTAGAGTTAAGACAACCACTTCCTTCCTCATTGGGGATAAGAAGAGGTCAATCTATGAGCCACTTCACCAACTTGTTCAAGGTACATGGTAATGATTGTGTTTATGTGCATCATGATTCACTTACTATGTGCTTTTATTTCTTTACCATCCATGTACATGTTATTGCTCCAAGATGGGAAATTATTTCTTATAGACCTCATGATCCATTTGGGGACATAAGCAGTGAGGGTGATGACCACTCCCTAGGAGATATTGGGGAGATGTTATTTTTTTCAGAGTGTGGTCAATGTGCACCTCACATCACACACCTTCTCCAAGCATGTGAGAGAATTGGTGTAGCAAGCAAGTGGTTGGGGAACCACTCCATATCCTATTCTGAGGTAGTTAGGAATAAAACTGTGCTGACTGCACTTGAGGATCATTACCATTCTCTAGGTTTATATATAGTAGCCAGTATAACTCTAATTATGATCCCATATGTTGATGATGTCCTTATCATTGTTGTGGGCATGGTTGGAGAGATGAAACATGGATTAGATGTTCTTATTAGGGATGATATTCTCCACATTACTTATGTTTCAGATTGCAGGGAGAGCATTGGACCATGCATGATTGCTACATTGGATCTCTTGTTTCCTTATGAGATGAGCCATTTGGGTAACTTGAGCACTTGGAAGGTGCCTCTCATGAGTAGATGGGAGGATTTTTTCTATGAATTACCATTCTGGAGGTTGATTCATTTTGTATGGATGATAGCTTGGAGATTGGAGCTCCACATGGGAATGAAGGTTCCCCACATTCTTTAGTTATGTCCTTGCAGTTTCTTGTGGACAAGAAACATTTGGGAGGGCAGGATTATAATATTCCTAAATTAGTATACAAATAATTTGGAATATTAAATTTAGATTTTTTCTTCTAGTTAGAAGAATAAGAGGGTATGGAGACCCATATATCTCCTTAGTAGGAATAAAGACACACCTAATGTAAAATGAGGTCATCTAAAAGCTGGATTAAAGACCCTTATGTGTGAAAAGGGGTTTTAGCATGAAGACTGGGTCAACTTTGACCAAATCAAACAACACTCGTATGGAAGGAGCGGCATTCATTGAGGGACAATGCAGTTTTGTAGGGAGAATCCATGCTTGGAAGTAATGGCTTTAATCACTGGGGCCCAAGGTGAGGAAACTCACCGAGAATATAAGGAAGTGGATGGAAGATATTGTGGGGATGATTGGATTATTATTTTGTTTATGGTCTGTTAAGACATGTGGCTCTCTTCAGCTATTTAGCTAAAGATTGGAGTGCTGTTTAGCACAAGGGTGTTTCCGAGTGGGAATCCCACATTCATCCTCAGGGGACTTCGTGTGCCTACTAAGGGGAAGTATTTTCACTACATTTCCACATTCAGGCATAAGTCCAAGCTTCAACTTTCTTCAAAAGTGCAGTTTCTTCTTAGAGTTGTGTCATGTTGTAGGTTGTAGTAGTGGAGTATTGTATTGGGTGATTTCTGAGCTAGGTTATCAGTGGAGGAAGCTTTCCTTCCATTGGGAGGCCAGAAAAGGAATACCTTGGGCTTTATTTCTATATTTGGCACTAGGCCAAGTTGATATTATCCCCTACATAGCAGTTTCATTATGGATCTGCATTATTTTAAGGAGGAGTTGCAGGGGTGGTTGCAGTATTTGATTTGAGAGGTGATTTATTTAGTGAAGGGGACATCCTTTCATTCGTAGGGTCTAAAGGAGAAGAGCTACATTATTCTACATCAGATTCAACCATATCTTCTCATTTATTTTTTTGCAACAAACTTTCAGCCCTAGGGCTGCAACTCATATTTGTATGTTTGTACATTTTTCGGAAACCCTCTCGGGTTCTCTTGTAAGGGTGATATAGGGCCTAGATCTATTTGTATAACATACATTGAGGCATATATCATTATATTTACATCATTGTATGATCTCTAGCTATATTTATGGATGCTATGACTACACTGTACTAGCTCTCCGACATTTTTGAATTGTATCAACATCTCATATTTGGGAGTGATTGTTTATGGGAGGCTTGTTTCCTCATATCAAATGATTTGTGCCTCACTATTTTCTATTGAATTTTTGTTCTTATAATTAGTGTAATGGCTCCATATTTGTCTCCATTTTTGATGTGATGATTTACACTGCTATTCCCAGTTTTGTGTTCAAATATTGTTGCTTCCCCATTTGGGAATATTACATATGCTCCCCCTAAAAATATATTTCCTCTACTTCAAAATCAGCCGATTTTTGAAACCTTATGGCTACTGGATAATTTTTTTTCTTCCAATGCATATTTTATACCAATTAAAAATAAATTGACACTAATTAAACGTGTTCATGGTATTTATCCTACTAGAAATATCCATCATTAGTGATGCATTGAGCTTGGCTTTCACTTTTGTTGCTGCTTCATCCTCTATGATAACTTCTATGGAACATCTACATTGATAAATTCTACTCCCCCTAATATCAAGCTACTCAAAATATGTATTTTTCCTTAAAAAATACCAATTGCACCGAAAAAAATGATACACATTGGATATTATACCAGGAAAACTCTACTACTTCCTTTCAGAAAGGAACTCCCATTTGCACAAAAGGATGCTCCATACGAACCCAACCCACCAATTGACATAGTGATACCAATTGAAATTTTAGGGACATTCAAAGCATGTACCTATTATGTTTCATGAACATAAGACTACTGTGAAAAATCAAATTCACAACTTTAATTAAATAAGGGTATTTAGCCCAAGATGTAAACCTTTCATTCCCTATGCAATATTTCTTCCTCAGGCTAACAATTGTTGCCTACTACTGCTTAATAAAGCAGCTCCCCCTGGGCCAATTCTCTCTAAAATACTACATCAAATTCCTTGCTTGTCTGTGGGGGTTGATCCTATGGACCTGACTTGACGATGGGATTCATGTCATTCCACTCCTCTATTGGAAACCATCTTCTTCTCTCACAACATAAAGTATTATTGTGTACTCCCACTGAAATCATGTTTGATTCACTTCTCCTCTCTCTTGTAATGTTGATACATTTGAAATAAACAAACAAATTATTGTAATAAGCAAGGGGATATGAACATACCTTCAAAAATCAAATGAACCTCTATGTTTTTTTCTTCTATCTTGTTGCATCTGACTTATTCGACCTCCCTTGATGTCATTCTCTTCCTTCAATAAACATAAATAAAGGATATACTTTTCCTGAGCACATCATGCTCCTTCTCCTTTCAAACCTTCAATGGTTGAGTCCTAACAGAAGCATTACTTGTCACCTTCTTCTTTGCCTTTTTTTTGGATCTATCTTAAATGTGCAAGGGTCAAGGAAACTTCTCCACTTTCTTCACCCATGTCCTCTTGCTTCATTTTTTCTTTGTTTGTGAGAGAATGGTAAGTGGGTTTTCACTTACATTATCCACTTGAGGCTTGCATTGATTGCAAATGGAGACTACAGAGAAATATCTCCTTCCTTTATTCAATAATTCCTTTTGAGATAGAGCGTTGAAGGCAAACTTGGATTCCTTTGATATTTTATCTCTCATCAACCTCATTGGCTTACTAGTTTCATTCTATTGCATCATCTATGGAGTGGGATTCGTTCTATTATATTTTTAGTTCACTTCCTTGTGCCGAAAGTTTCCACAAATGTAGCATTCAACAGTGCTTAGTAATTGAGTGAAAATATTGTTTTCTTGGCAGAATTACTATATGAACATGCTTTCTTCTAGACACTTTGTGTGTTCGTGGGCTGCTGCTACACAACACATTTATTTCCTGCATGCCATCTACAATCTATGGATTTATGTGAAAAATTATTTCAATAAAAAAATATACATAAAAGGGGTTCTGAGGATTGAAGATCCATTTTCTTTGAGGTACTTATCTTTGAGGAGGAAAGAAACTCAGGTTGTTGTTCATGTGCCTTCCATGACAGTTTGTATTTCTCCCTTGCACTCTTTCTTTCTGCTAGCTAGCTCTATTTTTTTTTTGACCTCATTTTTGTTGTTTTCCAAAAACTTATTTTCCCTATTGTTGCTTTGATCTCTTCTGCTGCTATCCTTGTTGTTACTTCTTAGCATATTGTTGCTATATTTTCTTCTCCTGTGCTTGATGCTTTCTTTTTTTTTTCTGAATTTCAACAAATTATTTTCCTCTACTGTTCTTAGAACCTTGAACTTCCTTTACCTAGGAAGTTGACCCTTCAACTTTCATAATGTTGGAGCTCGTATTTTATTTGAAACCCAAAATAGATTTGATGAGAGGGGATCCCTTCTTAATAAGCATCTGGTTGAAAGACTTTGTGCAGGCTCGTCAAGCTTCTGGTATTGATAAAAAAATTTATTTTACTTTTATAAGTCATTTCTCAATGAGACTACTTCATTTCACCTAGATGAATGGTTATCCTCCCATACAATATACTATCCTCTTCCTGTTGAGAGTATACATAAACTATTTTTTTTTCTCAAATTTTCATTCTCAAGCTCATAAATTTTCAAGTTCTCCTCTTGCTTGATATTTTCCTATAATAATTCCTTGATCTCCTTTAAACTAGAGATAAAATTATTTATAGAGTATATCCTTTCATTCAGATCCTTCTCTTCACTATAAAATGTGCTAGTTGAGTCACCATAGACATCTATATTCCACTCTGTGACCATAGGATCTTCCATAGCTCTAATAAGTATCCCATCTTCATCACTACATTGGGTACTCTTATTTTCTCCTATGGATGAGAAAGCCCGAGATCTCTCTTATTCCTTTGAGGTACACTCATTGGCTATTGCTACAAATTTAGGTCTCTCTTCAGAGCAAGATGGTATCCCTTCTAAGACTTCTTCATCATCAAAACGAGTATGATGTGCAGAAACTTCCTTATTAGATGAATAATCCTAAAAATTTTCAACATCTATTTTCTGGGATTCTCTCTTCGACTTCTTCCTTCTCTTCTTTTGTTTATCATTTCCAGATCCACCATTTTCATATTATTATTCACTACTTGAGAAATAGGGTTGTTGAGCCTCCTCTATTTATATGTAAATTGCAATTTGTCCAACATTTTCTTGGTTGTCTCACAATGACTTACTTTATCAACTTCTGGCTTAAAAATTCCTTTCATGATGATTTCATTGGCCTCTTCCTTCTTCTCACTCTTTTCTCCATGTAATAAGGACCACCATACATCAACATCCAAATCCATTTAATATGATTAAATTCTAACCTTCCATAGTACATAGTCCAATCCATTTAAAATTGGAACTCCTCTTGATGTAAGCCATGTTTGATTAGTCATTGTTTCTCTTTGATCTACCTTCAAGCGATTAAGATGTTCCTAAAGGAACTTGGCTATGAGACCAATTCTTGGAAATAATGTTAATATTGAGATGGGAGGTGAATCAATATTAAGGATAACTTAAAATTTTATGCCAATTTATCTTTACTCATTCAAACTTGGTATCCATCATATGAGATAAACCATAGAATAACAATAACAATAGCCATGTCAACCAAATAAATCATACACATCATGAGTAGCAAGAAAATTACACACAGAGGTTTAAGCTGGATACCCTTCCGGGAAAAAACTACCAAAGGTTTCTTTTTTTAAATTGATGTAAAATGAGAGAACCTACACTTTTACATCAGTATCTTTGTGAGCCACCACACATAGGAAACACTAGATCCCTTTGATTGTTTTCTAGCACCCACTAATAGGAAGCACTAACTCCCTCCTTTTGTAGACACTTGATCAACTTACTAGAAGAACCCTCTGAAGCACCAACTTCATGGATTTGTTGCAAGCACCAGCTTATAACTCCTTGGATTTATGCAAGTGTAGGAATTTATAGGGTAAGTTACCTAGATCAAACACCAAAGGTCACCGCTCAAAAAAATATCGTAGATCAGTACACCAGTATTTGATGAGGATACTTGAACTGAAGACCTCTATTCTCATAGAGTAACTTTACACCAAGTGAGCTAGTAAAATTATTCTGTAATTGTTTGAAATGAGGAAGTGATTTTTTTTTTTGGTGATGATATATCTCTTAGTGTTGTAGGGTTTGGAACCATTCATTTATATAATGGTCAGTTTAATGATGTATTATGTGTTCCTACCTTATCCTGCAACCTTCTATCTATTTATGAGATAAATCATTTAGGTGAAGGGAAAACAATATAATTATCACCTCATGATGTTGTAATTAAGTACCTAAGAGATCCAATACATATTTTAGCTACTAGAATTGTGGATGATTCAAAAAGGTTGTATAATTTTGACAACTTTGGGTCATCATGTCTTGCCTCAATTTTTTTTTATTATAATAATGAAGCAAGAAAATGTTGGCATGAGCGATTTGGTCACTTAAACTATTACTCCCTTCAAACTCTATATAACGAAAATATGGTGACAAGTCTTCCTATGGTATCTTTCCAAGATGGTGTTTGTTCCATATGTGTACTTGGAAAAAATCATTAGGATAGTTTTAACAAGTGTGCATCTTGGCATGCTTTAGCCCCTTTGCACCTTGTTCAAAGTGATTTATGTGGTCCACTTCCAGTTTTTTCTTTCTCTGGCTGCAAGGACTTCTTAACTTTCATTGATGATTTTTCTAGGCGCACTTGGGTATGCTTCTTAAAACTCAAGAGTGAATTTTTTAACATGTTCTTCTCCTTTAAGGCCTTCTTTGAGAAACAATATGGACATCACATTCTTAAGTTAATATTTGAAAATGGAGGAGAATATGTTAACAACAAATTTATCCACTTTTGTACTGAGCATGGCATTTAATTGAAACATACTATTCCATATACTCCACAAAAAATGGTGTAGTTGAAAGGAAGAATCATAGTCTAGAAGAAATGGCTAATTATATGCTTCAATGTAAAGGACTTAGTCTTAATTTTTGGGCAGAAGTAATTCACTGTGAAAATTACATAGTAAAACACACTGCTACTAAGGTTTTAAGGAATATAACTCTAGAATAAGCTTGGAGCTCAATCAAACTAGATTTAAGTCACTTTTGTTTTTTGGAAGTGAAGCTTGGGCCCATATTCCAAATGCGAAACATAAATCCTTACAACCTAAGAGTGAAAAATGAATTTCTTTTTGATATTCTAGATATGTCAAAACGATATATAATTCTTCAACCAAAATCCAAAAATGTAATCATTAGAAGAGATGTAAAAAATGATGAAAATATATTGACCTGTGAGCCTAGTTCAGTAGGTGTGCCACCTTTGGCCTGCAAGCCTCATTCAACATATGTGCCACCTCTCTCTATCTCTTCAATATTTGACAACATTCCTTCTAGTTCAGTTGATGATAGTGAGGATTAAAATCCTCCTCCACCTCCTAAAGATCTTCATTAAGCTCCATAGCTTCCAAAATGGACCAACTCTACTCGAGATGCAACAAGTTCTCTTGTAGGTGACCCTGCAAATCAATGTTGTACACGTTCTCAGTTCAAAAGAGTCTCTTCCTTATTTTCTCAAGTTCCAAAAAATCCTAATCCACACCTCTTTGAATAAGCTTTAGGTCATTTAAAATAGGATGCAGCTATGAATGAAGAATATCGCTCCTTATTGGCAAACGATACTTGGGATCTTGTTCCTCTTCCAAAGGGAAGAAAACTTGTCAAATGAAAATGGGTTTCTAGAAAATAGTTTGCACCAGATGGAAAAGTGAATAGACATAAAGCTCGTCTTGTTCCTAGGTAATTTTCACAAGTTGAAGGGATTTACTATACTAAAACCTTCTCCCCTATTGCCAAAATGAATTCTACCCACCTTGTTCTTTCCCTTGCTAATTCCTTTAAATGGGAAGTCTATCAGATGGATGTTAAATCCACCTTATTACATGGGGATTTTCATGAGTAAATATACATGGAAAAAACCCATGGATTTATCCAAAATGACTCGAGACTTCTTTGTCGCCGTAGGAAGCCTCTCTGTGCTCTCAAACAAGCCCCTTAGTCTTGGTATGCCAAAATGGATATATTTCTCTTAGATAATGGCTTTTCTGGATGTCATTCTGGAAACATTGTCTACACCAAGAAAGTGGGTAAGTACTTAATCATCCTTTTTCTTTATGTTGATGATATTATCCTTACTAGTAGTGATCCAAACCATATAAACAATGTGAATTTTAGCCTAAATAAGAAGTTTGAAATGACAGGCTTAGGACACTTGCATTATTTTCGTGGTCTTCAAGTCTTGCAATCCAAAGAAGGTATTATCCTTTCTTCTATGACACTTTCACATGGAATATTATAAGCCAGCCCCTTCTCTCTTTTAGTCTGGAGTCAAGATTTCATTCACTTCTAATTACCCTGAAGTTGATGCTACCTTATATCGTCAAATTGTTGGTAAAATTCTGCATCTAACCCATACCCGCCCTGACATTTCCTTTTCCGTTGGTATTCTTGTTGCTCGGTTTATGCACCAACCTCATGAAAGTCACTAGAAATTAGCTAAAATAATAATTTGATATAATTGAGGTACTATATATTTTTGGTTTCATTACAGTGCATGAGAATCTCCATTATTGATTGGTTTCATTAATTTTGATTGGGTTGGTGGCCCTGATGATCAAAAACCTACTATAGGTTATGAATTCATTCTTGGTTCAGGTCCTATTACATGGTATTGTAAGAAAAAAAATGCCATAGATCTTTACTTGGCAGAAGAAGAGTATCGTGGTGCAGTTGAAGCCAACAAGGAAGCCCAGTGGCTTCGTCAGATCCTAACCAAATTTGGTCTTCATTAGCAGCATCCAACTACACTTTGACATGATAATCATAGTGGAATTCAACTATGCAAAGATCCAGTTCAACATCAGTGAATGAAACACATTGAGCTACACATATACTTCATCAGAAAGCTCATTCATTATCGTGTTCTTGAAGTGAAGTATTGTTGAATTTTTTTTTCAAGTTGCTGATATATTTACAAAGGCTCTCACAAAAGCAAAGTTTACTGAAATTCGATCTATGCTTTGAGTTCATGAAAGTTTTCATTAAGTGGAGATAAGCTCTAATGCCTCCTTCCTTCTCCTATAGTGTCACCTTGGTAAATCCTTCAATCCTATCCCAAGTTGTTCTTAAGGGGGGATGTTAGGATATTCTGACACATATGAAATAGTCTCCTATTGTGTCACCTTCCTAAATCCTTCAATCCTATCCCAAGTTATTCTTAAGGGGGGATGTTAGGATATTCCGACACATAGGAAATATTTAAGTATAACTTGGTCTAGCGTAGAGTTAGGTAAAGTGTGTTTCTTTACCATGTACATTTGTAACTTATAATCCAACAATCACAATATGTAGTGATCCGACGATTCATTGCCTCCTCAATATTACTGACACTTGATCTGTGGCTTAACACCTGACTAGTCCATGATATATATTTAAAGAGCATGGAGGGTAATTTTTTTGGTAATTGTTTATGAGAGAAGATTATGTAAATTTTATTTCCTTATATTAATAAATTTTTTAAAGTGGTTGCGTTAGCTTTGGCCATGGACTGTTTCACTTTTTGAGGGTTTTAACAATGCCAAATACTAGTGTATTGATCTGTGATCTGTTTTTCAGCAGTGAACTTTGGTGATTGATCTAAGGAACTTACCTTGTAAATTCCTAAAACAAGCACCAAGTTGTATGAGGAACTAAACCCCAAGCTTTCTTCAAACATCGACATGAGATGGAAGCACCAACTTCCTATATGCAAGCTCCAACCCACACTCAATAAGGAAACTAATGTTCATTGTATATGGCATCTAGTTTTCCTGATATCATCTTTGTTCTCCATAGCCCTTGCCCATGTAACATTATCTCTCCTATCCTTACTTTGCATCATATCACTATTCTTCTCAACAGTAGTCACTCATAATATCCCATGTAATGCTCTACCCACAAAGAAACATCATAATATTCTCATACCTATACTCTCAATAACATACATTCAGCATGCAACCTACCTGCTCTGCATAAGAATTTTTGGCCTCTTCTCACACAACAACATAGGGCCTCTCAGGGTCTCTTTCCTATGCATAGGAACTCTCAAACTTTCTTTACAACACTGTTGGTCTTGGCCTCTCCTCAACAAGGCACACACACCCACAGAATTGTAAAAAACTTAAAATTTACCAAGTAAAAAAAAAAATCTGTGTGGTGTGCTCGAGCTATTCCTCTCGCACCATTCGTGGTGTTGCTTGTAAATTTACAGGCCGCACTGTGAACGGTGCTAATGGAAATCGCACCGAGGTCTGGTGCGGTACTGAAAATGCGCACAAATATTTTTTTTTAAACTTAAATTGTGGTGTTGTCGTTTAAACGACCACACCATTGACTATGCATCAATGTTGGGAGGGTAGTGTGTTGACCAAACTATATGCCCCGGGGCAGATAGTTAGGTCAGCGCACCTCCCTCCTGACATCAGTACATAGTCAACGGTGCAATCATTTACAAGACTCAACATTGACCATGTATTGATGTCAGGAGGGTGGTGCACTGACATAGATATTCACCCTAGGGCACATAGTTTGGTCAACGTACTGCCCTCTCGAACTGGTACATAGTCAACGGTGTGGTCGTTTAAATGACCACACCCTTAACCATGAATTATTGTTGGGCAGTGTGTTGATTGAACTATCTGCCCCGGGGTAGATAGTTTCATCAATGCACCAAAGAAAAAGCACAATTTGTGTTTTTCGATGCGTGAACATTTCCATGTGCACTGAGGGAGGTGCACGATAAAAACCTACACACTGCTACCACTGTGTGACTATTTTTTTTGGGAAAACCGAATGTTTTTATTTTCAAAAAATTATATATATATATTGACATACATGTCTCATGTAATAAAATAAATGTATTTAACATGTGAATCATTCAGTGACGTCAACGAAGAGAACAAAGGGAACAACAAGAACATAAGGAGGACTAGTATAATGTGGTTCACCCTTGGGAAGCACAAGAAAGGGATAGAATTATGTACCCTCACTCTATTACGTCAAACACCGAGTTTTTTCTAAGGGAGGTAGGCCTCCTTAATTTCTATGAGGAGGCTACATCCATGAAGGGTCATAGTGGGTTATTGGGACAACTCATCTTTAGGTGGAATACCCACCAAAAAGCTTCTTGGGTTGGTCCTGACCAATGGTATGCACCCACTGAGGAAGAAATATATTTCATTACCGGCCTATCTAGGAGAGGGAAGGATTTGCCCCAGTTCCCAGATGTCCCCATTGGCTATGCACTAGGGAGTCAGTTGGGGTACTCCCAGAGATACATTAGGGAAGATATAGTTTCTCCTTCATATTTTCAGGAGCTTGGTGGTTAGTTACATATTGCTTCATTTGCTGCAAAGGAGGTGAGGTGCCTCTCACTAATGTTGACGACCATTTCACACTATACCAACGATAGGAAACACATTAGTTTCCTGTTTTTATTTTATGTTGCTTCTTTATTCCTAGAACCACGACTTGTGAGATGGTCTGCAATTTTTTTGCAGTAGTTTTGTACAACATTAGATATATGTCATTCTCAAGCACGTAGGAGGTTGACCTTCCTTTTTTCTTAAGATTTATTCCATTTATTTTTTTAGAGGTTTCCAGATATGAGGCATACTTTTTTTCTACAACCTAGTAGGCTGATGCTTCATGTACGGATGCATATGTGGGTCTAGATGATGCCCAAGAGGGGCCAGTATGAATTTCCCACAAAGATATCTCCTGATGCACTAGAGTTTCTATCAAGTTTTGATGATCACTCCTTCGTTATTGTGTCGTGTCTGTATGTCAGTTTGGATTGGAAAAAGTGTAACAACATCCTCTTCACACAGGATGAGCTGCTAGATGTGAGAGGTAATTAATTAATTAATTAGAACCATCAAATTTATTATAACACGTTCTTTAACTTGTTTTACTAAATTTTTTAATGAAAATGTATAATTAATATTGGTGTGTACTATGTATTTTGTAGATATTGGGACATTTGTTGGGGATGAGATTCCACCCCCTCTGAATGATCTAGGTGTATATTTTGATGATGAGGACATGATAGAGGTGGAGGATCAGGGTGACAGACCTAATCCTGATCAAGTGTAGATACCCGCTGGGTTGAGGCGTAGGCTGGACACCAGATTTAGGATGGAGTTGGTTCACCAACTCTGTAGACTGCTAGTTGATTAAGGATTCCACCTAGTTACGATCAGAGATATTTAGGCTGATCGTAGGCTCACATAGCTTTGGAGTGTCTTTCCTCATGATATGTTGACCCTCATGCATCATATCGTTGGAGCTTCCAAAGCATTGACACGGGCTAGGAGGGGTAGGAGTCATGGAGATGCACGATAGAGAAATTCCTCATCTAATGATCATGATCACGAGGGTAGTGATCATCATTATATTACTCCACCTCCTCCTCCTTCACCTTACAATGAATATCATGATGAGTAGCAAGCACCCAATCCTGATCAGCGAGCATTGTCTAAGAAATGTGGACCATTTCAGCAGACACCTAGTGCTGAGTAGGAACCTGATCTTGAGCAGGAGGGTCCATCTCAGTTGGCGGTTCCATCATCATAGACTGCACCATCCACATATTAGGAGGTTGTTCCATCGACGAGTCACCAACATGCAGTTCTTGAGTAGATTGCACCATCGACTGATCAATAGGGCTTGACTAGTACTAGTATTGATGTGCCACTAGTTATTTGACATTTATATGCAGTTATATTATACTCGTATATTTTTGACATTATATATATATATATATATATATATATATATATATATATATATTTATGTATGTATGTATGTATGTATGTATGTATGTATGTATGTATGTATGTATGTATGGTCCATGTATTTTATGTTCATGTTGATGTACTTAATTTACATGTTGGTGTTCATCATGATGTGTATATTTTTAGGTCATGTTAGATACATTTTTTTAATGTGCTTGCACATAGAAGTGTATGTGGTACCAGTTATTTGAAATGAGATGTATATTTTATGTTTGTGTTGTGATGATGTTATACAATGTTTGTGTTTTGTTAGATGATCATGATCACGATGATTAGATGATGTTAGCAAATTTGAATGTGTATTTTAGTCGAATACGATGTTTGTGCAATGGTTATCATGATCGTTATGTTTATTTTTAATATTAAATCATGATATTTATTAAATATTATGTCGTTATTGTAATCGAAATTTTAATTTTAATTGTATGTAAAATTGTAAAATTGTATTTGTAATTGTAATGGTAATTTTAATTTGTAATTGTAATTGTAATTTTAAATGTAATTATAATTGTAATTTTAATTTGTAATTGTAATTTTAATTGTAATTATAATTGTATGTGAAATTGTAAAATTGTAATTGTAATTGTATGTATTGTCATCATTCAATTTTATTAAAATTTGTAAATTTGTAAATTTGTAAAATTGTAAATTAATTGTCAAATTTGAACCATAATTACTACTGTAAATAAAATTTATATCGTAAATATTGTTAAATTACCATAATTTTAAATTTATAAATTTTATTAATATAAATAATTGTAAAACAATAAATGCAGATTAATAATATGAATTTCTATAACATAATAAAGTTTAGAACATAATGCGAATAAATTCATGTTTAGAAATATCATTATTTAATTATGATCTTACATACCAAAAAAATAGTATACATTTTGAAGATATCATTCACACACATTTAAAGCAATCAAGTAGTTGTATTCTTTTAGGAATTGACATTATAAAAAAATAACTTTATAAAATACACCATTGTTTTGGAGATCAACTTAATTGCAAATTATCAAGTGAAATGATTTTAAAATTAACACAATGTGAACCAATTAATTCAAAATAAATAATATAATGTTTCGAAAAAAAGAGAGTCTTAGTTATAAGGTAATTAAGTCCTCCTATTTATAAAAACCCATCTTAAAGAATACAATTGATGAAATAACATGTACCATATCACTCTTGATTCTCATGATCACTGGCATTATCTTCTAGCTCGCTTGGCATGATAACACTATTGTTCTCAAAAATATTGCCGAGCTGCATTTTTGTCCATGTTTTTACAATTTGTATCAAATAATTTGTAATCGTACCTCGTGTTTTAATCATTATTTATCCATTATGTTGTTAACTAGAGGCATTTTGAGACAATAGTTATTAATTATAAATTCTTATTATTAAGTAAATTGAATAAGTGTTTTCAGTAATAATATCATTAATCATAGGTTTTCATGATGGCAGGGGAGTTTTCATTTGTACTGTTAAGTCATGCTTCCAACCTTCATCTCGTTGATGGAAAATGATACCTTCTGCTACTGGGAACAACAACTCTACCCTTCTACCTTTTAGTAATTCCTTCCATCGTGCATCTAGGAGTGCTAATGTGTTCGTTTGGAAGAAAATCCAAGATGGATTTTAAAGGATCAAATCGTCATGCTGGAGGAACATAATGGGATTTTTTGGCAGTTCGAGGTTCACTAGACTGCAAGAATATTTTTCACACTAAGGATATAAGGATGCAGGTGTAGTAAAGAAGCGCGATTGACTGTAAAAATTTCTACAATGTTAGAAGTGATGGTGGATATCTTATTCAGGTGGAGATGGGGAAAACAATGTCATTTAGGTACCATATAATCTCCTAAACTTCGACACTCATTTGAAGACATAGTATTTTTCATAGACATTGATCGAAAAATGGAGGCCTTGTATGAGCTATTTAAGAAATTAATGATAGTGTGATACACAAGGAGGCATTCCAGCTAGCTTTGTTCAGGAGCACATCCAAGGAGAACCTTTTTTTCAGATAGAATTTTTTATCTATTTTATTTGAATCACAATGGAGTGATTGAATTTGGGGAGTTTGTTCGCTCACTTATAATTTCCATCCATATACACCCCTCGAAGACAAGATTGATTTTGCCTTTAGGCTTTACAACTTGAGGCAAACAAGCTACATTGAGCGTGAAGAAGTAAGGTAGATGATAGTAACCCTTATGAGTGAGTCAGACATGAAATTGATGGATGAAATTATTGAAGCTATATTGGATAAGACATTTTCAGATGCAGATTATCGTCATGACGATAGGATTGATAGAGAATAATGGAGAGAACTTGTTGTTTCGAAACCCTTCTTTGTTAAAGAATATGACTCTACCCTCTTTGAAGAACATCACAATGGCTTTTCCAAGTTTTTTCTTCTACTCTGAAGTGGATGAAGTAGTCAACTAAGTCTCTATATATCGTAGGAAAATCCATCTTCAAGGAAACAAAGTTTTCTGTATTTATCACCAATTGATGATTTAATCCACATTTTCCCTATTTGAAGCAATTCAAAATGCAAGGAATTTTTAGAACCTGGTTTCTACGATAGTTACAGTGATGAAGAGCAGTGTTCAATTTATTATAGTTGCTAAAAATATTATCGAGAGTGTTTGCTTCAAAAGCATCAATAGCCTGAAGAGATAATTTGCATTCAATCATACGAATGAATTCATGAGTAGAGTGACCATGTATTTATTTACACTATGCTTCGCGCTTTCCAATTTGGGCAATTTGATGTACCAGATTCACATCGAGGGGTGCACTGGCATAGGATTTGTTGCCAATGGACTCATATGTCCTATTCCAGAGATAATGGTGCTTGGATGCTGAAAGCAAACTTAGCTAGTAGACTCAAGCATTAGAAATTTTCTTTGATCTAATGGAATTAAATTGGAAACTGTTGATACGTGGCATGTTTCTACATCATGAAATATAGAAGGTTATTTCTTTTTTTCTTCACACCATTGGAACGTTAAAGATCAAGGAAAGGATGATGATGACGGATTGTAGAATTTCCAGATGTGCGATGCCCCAGATGTGTGTTGTCTCTTCCAGCAAGGCGTGAGGTCATATTCCTCTAGAAGCTAAGATTGACACAAATCAAACAAAAATTGGGGAGAATATATTCTTGTTCTGATTTTTCCCAAGTTATATTAAATTAAATCCTAATTTTGTATCCTAGGCAAAAATCGAATCTTAATTGGAGTAGCTAGACTGCTATAAAATGTGGGGCTACGCACTATGATATATAGAGAAAATTTAATTTCTGATATGGAGAGAATTAGGAATTAGGTAGTCCGTCAATTAGATAGAGGGAAGCTGGGATCAATTAATTTCTCAGATGTAGAGGCAGAGTTAGTCTGGAAATTAGACAAAGTGTAATTTCTCAAATGTGAAGTCAAATTTCTGAGATGTGGAACTGGTATCGAGTTTCAAAGAAATAAGGAATTGCTATGTGTAAACCAAAATCATTGTGCCTGATTTGTGTAATCGATTTCTCAATGATGTTTTAAATATTTGTATAAATTTCCTTCACATTGTAAGCAGTAGCATTGTCGCAATGATCCATTTTGAATTTAGTTTTTGATATTTTAAAATCGTTCCTCTGTTGCAGTAATTCAGTTTACTCCAGGCGTGCGAGGGCACACCACATCTGGAGTTAAGCTTGATCAATCAACATAGGCTAATTAGATGTCTGTGATTTTAATGTTTCATGTTTCTATGTGAATGTGTGGTTCAATTCCAAAGAATTTTAGTCATCTTCATATTGTGAAAATCAATGGACTGAAGGGGAGCATTCATGATATGGGCGCATCCAATTTCTGCATTTGAATATGGAATTAGAAAATAGTTTAATACTTCAAATTTGAATATGGAATTAGAACATAGTTTAATACTTCGAATTTGAATATGGAATGGGAACAGATTTAATTCTTTGAGTTTGAGTTTGGTTTGCATTACATAATATCTTTGAATGTTTGAAAGTTTTAATGCTTATTTCATTTTTTTATGCTTCATGGGATTTTTCTTAATAGTTAGATTTATTTTTAATTTGAACCCTTCTTGTTTTCATAGTGTAATCATTCCCTTAGAAGAGCAATTTTGATTGAATATTTAACTGTGCATGTAGCATGATTTAGTTTTAGTTATTGAGTTACATGATTTGATTTTAAAGTAGGTTTGCTTTTGAATAGTTCCTTTCATTTAGATTAAAATATTTAAATAGAAGGTTTCTCATAGGTTATTTTCAATGCCATTTGTAATACGATATTTTAAAGTGTTATTTTATATGAAGAAAAGTAGTTTTCTTTTTAGAAATAGTTAATTTGAATATTGAATTTATTATGAAGAGTAGTTCTAGTTAGTTTAATGTGTGAGTTTGTCATTAGAATAATGTGTGATCTTTTTGCTTATTATTTTCAAGTGTTAGTTTCAAGTTAGTGAAAGGAGCAAATTGATTAGGATTTTCAAGATATCATAGGTGATTTAAAAATTAGAATTCGAGTGCGAGAATGATTAAGGAGTGTCTTGAATTTCGTTATAGCTTAATTGCAGTATGGAGTTTGTAGTGAATGAAATTGGTTAAGTAGGTTTCCTTTTCAAGATTGTTTATTTTTCAGCAAATGTGTGTTTCATTTCAGTGCCTAGTTTATCATTACAAAGGAATATATTTATACTTTGACCATTAAGCTGAGCCAATATGTAGTACAACTCGCATTTACGACTCCCGGATTGATAATTAATATTGAGAGGTTGAATTCGACAATTCAGTCGACCAACATTCTGGCACCATTGTCGATGAGTTGTATTTTGGCTTAGGTAAAATTTTCTTACCGAGTTTCAAGGATGTTGTAGGGTAGTTAGAGGGCAGAGAGTGTACGGTAAGATGTGAGTGAAGAGCCACGCATCCACTATTGTGGGGTTGTTCCAAATTCTGGCCATCTTGCTTATCTCTTGAACTTTTATTTCCTTATCTTGCTTATGTGTAGAAGTAGAAGCAGGCTTTAGACATTTAATTTTCAAATTGATTTTCTTTTCATAGATTAAATAGTACTTTGATTCTTCATTTTCCATTCATGCAAGTGTGTTGAGCTTTATTTCAGCCAATAGCTTTTAAAATTCATTTATCTTCAAAATCTTCAACGTTATATCATTTTCGAGGTACCGTAAGAACCCTTGTGTAATAATATATGTGATGATAGAATGTACAAGTTGGATTGTTGAACAGAAGAAAATGGTATTTTTAGGAATCATTCAATGAGAAGTTTTCATGCTACCATAGAGACAAACAAGGCATCCGATGAAGAATTCACAAGTGCAAAATTTAACATGTTGCTTGAACATAAATTCAATATTATTGAATCTTTGATTTCGGAGTTGGATGATTTAAAAGAGCAAGAGAAGGATGAAGAACCATTGCTTAGCCTTTTGCGCCAACTATCAAAAGAAACACTTCCTTGGAAATTGTCCACCTAGTGATCTAAAAGTTTTTGAAATTTGCGAGGATGGTCATGCAACCGAACATTGCCCATCACTGCCACAATTATGAAAGGTACTGAGGGAATCAAGTAAGGAATCGAATCAACCGCCAAGTATAAATCAAAACCCAACACCGTGTGATAATTGGAGTAATTTTTATTTTCCTGAGAAGGTTCCTCAACATGTTTATAATCTTGCAGTTTCATGGAAAAATTCTAATCCTCCTCCAATTTAATATCCTACTTCGTGGCCCTCTCCTTGGCTGTCATCCCTGAGCCAGATATCTCCATGGCCTGAAAAATCGTCTTGATTCTTATCTCTAGGGAAATCTCCCATGCAAATTCAATCATATGAGCACCCACAACAACCACAATATCTTTCCAATACACCATTAAGTTATCCTCCTCCATGGTCACAGCCACATGTGAAACCTTACCCTAGCTTTAGTCCATACGCTAACCCTATTCCATACCTTAATCCATGCCCTAGTCATAGCCCTAACCCTAATCCATACCCTAGACCTAAACCTAGTCCTAATTTAAAATCGAGACCTGAACCTAGTTCAAAGCCTAACCCTAATCCAAATCCAAATCATAGGCCAAGCCTTAACCAAAACCCAACCCCAAACCATATTTTAAACCCTAATCTAAACCATGATGTTGCACAACAGTTTGAACCACCTATTCTTTCTATTGATTCCTCTATTGAACAAAATGTCACACCTTCCATGTTGGAGAAGGGAATGAATCTGGAAACTTCCCCCTTTACTGTAGACCATTCACCCCGGGAAGGTGTGATTCAAAGACCACAAGAGGAGAAATCTTTCATTGGAACTTGTTCTGAAAATGTTGTTAAAACTCAAAACCCTAGAATCTCTCTCAACCATTCTTGTCAATTTGAAAAGAAAATATTCGAGCCTGAACTTGAGGGATTTATCTTTTGTCTTTCACCCGATCATTTTTGTCTTCAAGAAAGTGAATATCAAACTGTGGAAGATTTGCATTACTTGGAGAATCCTAAGTATGTGGATTCCATTGAATCCTCATTTCAAGCAGTCATCAAGCCATATTATTTCCTCAGCATTAAGAAACTCTTGGTACCATATCAATCAAAGCAACTGGTTTCTCATGCTTTTGTATGCCTTGAAGTATTTTTTTTTTTAAACTAAGCGTGAGTATAATCAGCATTTTTTTACACGCATGGCTTTATTGGAAGTACTCCTATACTTAAACGGGAGTCTTTCACCTCTTAGGGTAAAGTAGGGTAGGAGAATAAATGAATAAAATTGTTATAATGCTATTAGGGTTTTGAATTTGAAATAATTCCTGTTAAAACTAATTTAGATCCACATTAGTTGTTAACACACATTGTGATAGATCTTATTGAGTAAAATTCGCTCTAATGCCTCATGATTTTGAAAAAAGTAACCATGATTAATCGCTCTAATGAGTTGTCATCTCGGATATATATTTTCAGTTTCCCTTAGAAGGTACTATTGGAAAACCCCTATGGTGGACCACTCTTGTTAAGATCATAATGAAATACTCATGAGAACACTAGCATTCTTAACTCAAGGAATCTTTCAGTCATTGTCTGGGATACCTTAAATAAGTCCTTAGGGTAGAGGAATTTGCCAGCAAAGATTAGTCATTAAAAACTTTTCACGCCATCCTATACTCTTAATGATTAGATCTGTCTCCCCACTTATTAAGTAACCTTTAAGGCTAATCATAATCAGAGCTTACAAAGATTTAGGGAAGGGTAGGAGGTCTCGTGATGAGCCGAACTACCACAATCATGAGACCTAGTATGCATGACATTACTTCTCTTGGTCACCAAGACAACGTAATTAATTTCAGCTAAAAAGCTGGAAGACAGGAGGTCTCATCACGAGCTGGCATGTTCATTCATGATACTTCTTGTCAGTGGCACTGCCATCAGCTAGTTACCAATCCAGGATAGTGGCCTTCATCTAAAAAGTAATTTAATATAACTCTGAATCCATTCCTAGTAAGTGGGATACAGACATTTCGTTGGGCCAAAAGAAATCTCTGTCGAGGTTATGGACACCTGTGGGAAGTAGGTCCATGTCTGTGGTATTAAATTTAACCACACACTATGATTTGCTTAGTTATCCTTCTCTTTCCCTAAGACTCACTATTTTTCTTCGACAATGGTTTTAAGACAATTTGAACATGATGCCTTGAGTTCTATATTTCAAAAATCAAGAATATTTGAATGATGTGGTACCCTTAATGAAGGTAATTCTTTGTACTGGATTAAGAGGAAATTTATTTTTGAATCCAGATAACAACATAATTTAGAATCTTCAATAAAGAGGTTGTTGATTGGTATCATAACTCACTTTAAATATCATGGTATTCAAGTGATGAATTACTCAATGACGACTAATCACAAGGTGTTGGTTTCCATCAATGTGTATTGATTTTAATTGCCTCTAAATATGTGATGCATGACCTAGGTACGAGATTGTTATAATAGGTGCAGGAATCTTGTGTTATTCCTTTTGAAACTGCACTTTTTCAACAAAATTTGATTTTCATCATAAGGATTTGGTTAAAACAAAATAGGGAATTCATTTGGGACAAGGTAACAGGTATGTGCAACATGCTCTTCTCCATAATGTCTACTTTCGGTACCTGATCTTGTTTTATCATTTCACATGGTTTAGCTAGAATTGTAATAGTGATGTTGCGAGTTAATGAAATGCATTACAATACATCAGGAATCTTCATCCTTACTTGCAAAACTCTTTGCTAACATTTTCCCTACCTTATTTCATTGTCTTATATTTTTGGCTTGCACGAGGACGTGCAAGAAGTTTAGCGTGGGGGGATGTTGAGCTGCATTTTTGTCCATATTTTTACAAATTTTATCACATAATTTTGTAATCGTACCTAGCGTTTTAATCATTATTTTTCCATTATGTTGTTAACTAGAGGCATTTTGAGACAATAGTTATTAATTATAAATTCTTGTTATTAATTAAATTGAACAAGTGTTTCAATAATAATATCATTAATAATAGGTTTTAATGATGGCAAGGGACTTCGCATTTGTATTGTTAAGTCATGCTTCCAAGCTTCATCTTGTTGATGGAAAATTATATATTTTGCTACGAGGAACAATAATTCTACCCTTATACCTTTTAATAATTCCTTCCATCATGCATCTAGGAGTGCTAATGCGTTGGTTTGGAAGAAAATCCAAGATGTTTTTTAAAGGATCAAACCGTCATGCTGGAGGAACATAATGGGCTTTTCTGGCAATCCGAGGTTCACGAGACTGCAAGAATATTTTTCACACTAAGGATATAAGGATGCAGGTGTAGTAAAGAAGTGCGGTTGACTGTAAAAATTTTTGCAATGTTGGAAGTGATGAAGGTGGATAGCTTATTCAGGTGGAGATGGGGAAAACAAAGTCATTTTGGTACCATATAATCTCCTAAACTTTGACACTCATTCGAAGACATCATATTTTTCATAGACATTGATCAAAAAATGGAGGCCTTGTATAAGATATTTAAGAAATTAAGTAGCTTTCTCACTAATGATGGTGTGATACACAAGGAACCATTCCAACTAGCTTTGTTTAGGAGCACATCCAAGGAGAACCATTTTTTCAGATATAATTTTTGATCTATTTTATTTGAAGCACAATGGAGTGATTGAATTTGGGGAGTTTGTTCTCTCTCATAGCATTTTCCATCCATCTTCACCCCTCGAAGACAAGATTGATTTTTCCTTTAGGCTTTATGACTTGAGGAAAATGGGCTACATTGAGCGTGAAGAAGTAAAGTAGATGATAGTAGCCCTCCTGAGTGAGTTAGACATGAAATTGATGAATGACATTCTTGAAGCTATGTTGGATAAGATATTTTCAGATGCAGATTATTGCCATGATGATAGGATTGATAGAGAAGAATGGAGAGAACTTGTTGTTTCGAAACCCTTATTTGTTAAAGAATATGACTCTACCCTATTTGAAGAACATCATAATGGCTTTTCCAAGTTTTTTCTTCTACTCTGAAGTGGATGAAGTAGTCAACTAAGTCTCTATATATCATAGGAGAATCCATCTTCAAGAAAACAAATTTTTCTATATTGATCACCAATTGATGATTTAATCCACATTTTCCCTATCTGAGGCAATTCAAAATGCAGGGAATTTTCAGAACTTGGTTTCTTACGATAGTTACAGTGATGAAAAGCAGTGGTCAAGTTATTATAGTTGCTGGAAATATTATCGATAGTTTTTTCTTCAAAATCATCGGCAACCTGAAGAGATAATTTTCATTCAATCATATAAATGAATTCATGAGTAGACTGACCATGCATTTATTTACACTGTGCTTCGCGCTTTCCAATTTGGGCAATTTGTTGGACCATATTCGAATGAAGGGGTGCATTGACACAAGATTTGTTGCCAATGGACTCGTACATCCTGTTATAGAGATAGTAGTTCTTGGATGAAGAAAGCCAACTAAGCTAGTAGACCCGAGCGTTAGAAATTTTCTTTGATCCAATGGAATTAAATTGGAAGCTATTGATACGTGGCATGTTTCTACATCATGAAACATAGAAGGTTATTGCTTCTTGATGATGACAGATTGAAGACTTTCCAAATGTGCGATGCCCGATATGTGCATTGTCTCTTCCAGCAAGGCATGAGACCATATTCTTCTAGAAGCTGGGATTGACCCAAATCAAACTAAAATTGGGGCGAAGATCTTCTCGTTCCTATTTTGCCCAAGTTATATTAACCGAAATTCTAATTTTGTATCCTAGGCAAAAATAAAATCTTAATTAGAGCAGCTCCGCTGCTATAAAATGTGGGGCTACACACTATGATATATAGAGAAAATTTAATTTCTCAGATGGAGAGAATTAGGAATTAGGAAGTCCGTCAATTAGATAGAGGGAAGCTGGGATCAATTAATTTCTCAGATGTAGAGGCGGAGTTAGTCCGACAATTAGAAAGAGCGTAATTTCTCAAATGTGAAGTAAAATTTCTAACATGTGGAACTGGTATCAAGTTACAAAGAAATGAGGAATTGCTATGTGTAAACCATAATCGTTGTGCCTGATTTGTGTAATCGATTTCTCAATGATGTTTTAAATATTTGTATAAATCGTCTTCATGTTGTGAGCAATAGCATTGTCGCCATGATCCATTTTGAATTCATCTTTTGATGTTTTAAAATCGTTCCTCTGTTGCAGTAAGCTAGCTTACTCCAGGTGTGGGAGGGCCCACCACATCTGGAGTTAAGATTGATCAATCAAAATAGGCTAATTTGATGTGTACGATTTTAATGTTTCATGTTTCTCTGTGAATGTGTGGTTAAATTTCAAAGCATTCCAATCATCTTCATATTGCACAAATCAATGGAATAAAGGGGAGCATTCACGATATGGGCGCATCCAATTTATACATTTGAATATGGAATTAGAATAGAGTTTAATACTTTGAATTTGAATATGGAATTAGAACATAGTTTAATACTTCGAATTTGAATATGGAATGAGAATAGATTTAATGCTTTGAGTTTGAGTTTGGTTTGCGTTACATAATCTCTTTGAATGTTTTCAGGTTTTAATTCTTATTTGATTTGTTTATGCTTCCTGGGACTCTGCTTAATAGTTAGGTTTATTTTTAATTTGAACCCTTCTTGTTTTCATAGTGTAATCATTCCCTTAGAAGAGAAAGTTTGAGTGCATAATTAATTGTGCATGCAATGTGATTTGTTTTTAGTTATTGAGTTACATGATTTGATTTTAAAGTAGGTTTTTTTTTTTGAATAGTTCCTTTCATTTAGATTAAAATATTTAAATACAAGGTTTCTCATTGGTTATTTTTAATTCCATTTGTAATAGGATATTTTAAAGTGTTATTTTATATGAAGCAAAGTAGTTTTCTTTTTAGAAATAGTTAATTTGAATCTTGAATTTATTATGAAGAGTAGTTCTAGTTAGTTTAATGTGTGAGTTTTTCATTAAAATAATGTGTGATATTTTTTCTTATTAGTTTCAAGTGTTAGTTTCAAGTTAGTGAAAGGAGAAAATAGATTATGATTGTCAAGATATCATAGGAGATTTAAAAAGTAGAATTCGAGTGTGAGAATGATTGAGGATTGCCTTGAATTTCATTATAGCTTAATTGCAGTATAGAGTTTGCAGTGAATGAAATTGGTTAAGTAGGTTTCCTTTTCAATATTTTTTATTTGCCAGCAAATGTGTGTTTCATTTTGGTGCCTAGTTTTTCATTACAAAGGAATATATTTATAATCTGACCATTAAGCTGAGCCAATACGTAGTAAAACTTGTGTTTACGACTCCCAGATTGATAATTACTATTGAGATGTTTAATCCAACAATTGAGCCAACCAAAAAATATGTTTTGATCAAGGGCCATGTCTCAATGTGAACCAATAATCCCTATCCAACACATCTGGGTAAAAAAACACTTGGTTACATTGTTTGGGGAAAACATAGGTTTCCTTAGCTTCATCCCACATCTTTCTAGAGTTGATACATATCAGCCTACTACCATAATATCACTTTACATTATTCCAATAAAAGGTGTCCCACCACTTGAACCTAAGAATAACACATTGGAAAGAAGATAAATCCACTTCAATGATCTCTTGTATCTTTTCGGTGTAACCTAACATCCCCTATACCAGGTTTTGATCACACTGGCTAGCTCAACTAGATTGATTGAACTCGACTTCCACTCCATGGTCTTTTTTCATGTGTTCATCATTGACATTTTCTATGTGAAAATGGTGTCTATATACCCACATATATGGGAACAAATTGACCTATAAAAAGTTAAAAAATCATAGTGTCATGGGTCTTATAATAACCCAACTACTAAAATATGAAATAGAGATGTAATTACATTTAAAAGGTGCATTATTACTGAGTGGGTGCACCCAATCCCTACGTCTAGCGCATCCTCTTCAACACATGTGTAGCAACCAGTGGCTCCATATTTCTCTCTAACTTGGTCAGCAACACAACTGTTGGGGCATATTTTTGGCATATTTTATTTTAAACGATCAAGATATGGCACACTTTTACCATTCAACCTTTTGAATTATTTCCTTTCACTATCCTATTTCATCCTATTTTGTTCGTACAATGTGACCCACAGTTGTGTCACTTCGAAATTGTAAAGAACAAATTTATTGGTTGCTCCAATTTCTGCATTAACTGATGAAATCAATACGATATGTAGTACATATGAAATCTAAGTATACATTATATCGAAGTTCAACATGAATATTTAATTTGTGTAAGTTTGAAAATTTATAAGTCGCTTACTCTTTATCAAGCGCCTTTTCCCATTTTTTTGGAGAAACTCCCCTTCTCTTTGTCTTCATCCCTTTCATCGCCCCAAATCACCGCACCTGGTCTATTGTCGATATGATTGATGTACTCAATGGCATAATAGAAAGACTCATACGATATGTACCCCTCTGCCATATACCCCTCGAGTTTTTCCCTTTATTGAACAAAACCTTTCAATTTCTTCATGTACCTCTCTAAGAAGAACATCCAATGACAAGAAACCAACCTAACTAATTCAACCTCATATACTAGGTGGATTAGAAGATGAACTTGTAAGTCCATGAAACTTATCAGCAGTTCCTTCTCAAGCATACAAACAATATAAACTATCTCTTGAGGCCACTGTGGAATGCTAGCCACATGAATCTCCTTTGACGTGATCCAATGTCAAAATGTACATAATTTAGACATGGCACATCCTAGGTCTTGGGGGAATTCATGTTTCACACAACCACACATGAACAAAAGATAATGATGCTACAAAGTTATAAACACATGCAATAATATACAAATTTTGTTATGTTTTATTATCCCTGCATGGGATAAAGTTAATTAATATAAAAAATAATAAAATCATGTTTTTGAAATTATACATACTCTTAGAAGATTTAAATGGTCATGCGATTTCAACCCCGAAAAATGGTCATCCACAGTGAAGTAGCATCATAGTGAAGACTCATATGAAGATGGCACCCTCTCACCCGTTATAACTTCCTTTGCCAAAGAAAGATCATCTTTTTTTAAAATCCATGGGACATCACTTTCTTTGAAATACCATGAATTAGAGGGACCCGCACCCGCCTCTGATCCTGTACTTTCTAATCGTCTTGGCCAATGTTTCTTTTTAGTTTTTGAAGTGATAAGATCTTTCTTAACAACCAATGTGTCACTTTGTTTCGATGATATGTGCCTCCATAAAGAAGATGAAATATTTTTAAATATATGCATGGGATATAATAAGTGGGTAATCTTAATATGCTCCCAATACGGGAGGTTATAAAAGATATATTTCCTTTTCATCCCAATGGGAAATTTCTCAACAATTGTTATTACTATCATTGTCCCAGGATTGTGGCTAGAAAATGCAATGTTACAATTGACGTGGTGAAGTGGCTTTCTATTTTCATATACCAAATGTGACTTGCGGTATGCTACTCCTGATAAGAGCTTACGACGTTTTGGATATGTTTGAATATTTTGTGCATCTGAACTCGATTCTAAATTTTCATGAACCTGCAAACTTTTATACATTAATTTTATTGAGTTGATTGACATGGATTAAAAAAAAATTCAATTAGATCATAAAAATATAAATAAAATCTGAAGTAAATATTACATCTCGAGATGGATAGGGAGAAATTTGCAATGGACATTGAGAAATATTATGGAACAAGTTGGATTTTGAAGAATTGTCCATTTGATATAATTAGGATATTTTCTCCCTGCATTTGAGAAAAATCAGCAATAAATTTTGGTGTACATACCTAAAAGTAATTCCGCTTCCTTAAAATACACTTATTGTTATTGGTGCTAATGTACAGTTAACCACACCAGTGTGTTTTAGATACTGTTCACCAGTGCTATTGTTGTGTTATTAATTGATGCACCGGTGTGGTTAGATAACAAACACATCGAATAGCTACAAATAGAAAAAACATAACTTTATTTTTTTAAAGTGTAAAAAGTGGTAAATTGAAAAATGGGTGGAAAATTATTTTCAGAAATCTAATTTCATAAAAAAATTCTTTAAATAGTAAAAACTATTCATTATTTCATTATTTTTGCAAAAAACATTAGGGAGAGATTTGCAACAGAGACATACTTGGAGCAAGAGAGCACACGAGCATTGTGGAGCAGTTAAATACTTTTGAACAACAACACTATTTAGAGAATCAAAATTTCAAACGTTTGCTGATTCAAACCTTGTAGTATAGTAAAAATGTTAAATTTTATTGTAGTAATTGTTTTTTTATAGTTTCTATTTGATTTAATACATGGTAAGTAAAAATTTTAAATTTTTTTGTGCATTCAAAAAACAAAACAAAAAAAAATTCCATTCTTATGCTAAACCCTTGATTCTTCTAGTTTTTTCCCTTGCTTCTTCTTATTTTTGTAACTTCACAGTTAGGGCTTTTCATTTTAGATTTATAGGGTTTGTATTGATATATATATATATATATATATATATATATATATATATATATATATATATATATATATATATATATATATATATATATATATATATATATAGGTGTATGAAATATAATCCCTGGGATGACTTGCAGAGTCAGATCCCAATCCATGTTGACTCTTGCATGATTCTTTAAAAAACTTATTTTTTTCAATCAGCACGCCCTGTGTAAAACAGCGAAATGGTGCACAATTTTATTATAGCTCACTGCATAGTTTGATAAAAACAATTTAAAGTATATATTTTTTTAATCGGTGTGCCTTGTGTAAAAAAACAGAACATGCACATGAAAATGAATTTCTCTTTAACTCATTTGGAGTAGTGTTGGATGTTAACGAAAGGGGGAAAAAATTTTACAAAACTTTGAGGGATGTAATGGAACAAATGTATATACAGTACTGCCACTTACAACACAAAAATCAATCCAATGATTCGAAGAACCAAGTTTTATCTAAACTATAGGATGTGTTTCTAGAGAATTGGTTAATGAGACATGTCAGACTTTTAATAGAAAAAACACACAACAACAAGAAAGAAGGAATGAAAATATAATATTCCTTTATATATTTTTCTAGAATTATATGTATATATTACTAGAAAGTAATCATTTAGAAATATCACTTTTGTTATATTTACTTTTCATATATCAATACAAAAATTAAATAGTTTGTTTTCATGTTAAATTTTCAGGAAGATTATGAAAATCTCAAAGGATGAACAAGCTGATATCATAAATATGCCAGTAGTAATTTACAAAAAGGTGTACAAGGAGATGGTCAAAGAAATGGACATAATTCCATTGCACTAGGAGCCATATCAACAACAACGTGCTTCAAATGTAATATCTACCCATTGAATTTTTCGATTAGGTACAATAAATAAAAAATTTAACATTAAATATTAATTTTCAAGTATTTTCTTGCAGAAAAGAAAAGAAAATGGAACCCATTTAGCACATAAAATAGGACGATAAGAAAGAAAAGGGTTGATATCTAGGTTTGTGAGTAATTATTACTTCCTTATAACAACTTAACTAGATTTAATTTTTGTATATTTTAAGTTGTTTTACAACAATCATCATTGAATGTCTTCAAATAGGTGCTAATATACAACGAATAACGATAAGACGAATTGATTGACATTGGGTTAAATATGGTTTTTCAGTATGTGTTGGAAAATCAGAAAATAATTGTGGAATTTGTAAGAATCTATCGACCTTGTTTTACTTAGCTTCGTCTATAATTAATAGAAGAAAAATCTTTTATATTAAATATATGATTTTTTATGGGGTATAAAACTTGCAGGAAACAAAGTATGGAACTGTGCCAACAAATGAATTATTGAAAGATGACATGAAATTTGGTTTTGAAAGAATGTGTATATTTCATGAGTCAATTCTTGCTATGGTACATTTCTTTTCTATTTACATTGATGTATATTATTTAATATTAAAATTTTCATTATTCTCACCAATGTATATACACTCATTAGAGTTTATTTTTATGTTTGTAGATGGAAGTTGAAGAAGAAGAAAATAATAAACACTGTGAAAAAAAATTCCTCCAAATAACCCAAGTAATGGAAGTAGCTCGAGCAGTGACAACAGTTCCAATGAAGAATGGTGATAAATATGTTTGGATATCAAAGCAAGGCATTGTATTTTTTGAGATATTTGTCTGTGAAATCAAGCATTTTGTTTAATGTAATGGACATAGTGTCCCAATTAAAAGACAAGGGATACAAAGAATTCTCCCATTTTTTATGACAAGGAGTGTCTCATTCATATATATATATATATATATATATATATATATATATATATATATATATATATATATATATATATATATATATATAACTTTTTATTCTATGGCATTATCTATTGTTATTGTGAAATGTTACACCACTGATTTAAATATGGATGATTAAATATTATAATGAAGATATGCGATATATGATGGTATGATATAACAAATTAATCCAAACATGATATTCAAATGCACTAATAAAAATTTAGTTGATATGAATATTGTTATAATATATGTGTCGACTTTTGATGAATGATGAATTTTAAAAAATCACAATAATTGCACCATCACATGTCAATGTTTCTAAAAAATACAAAATTAACACCGGTGCATGTTAGTTACTGTGCACTGATGCATTTGTCTGCTAATGCGCACCAGTGCATTTGAATGACCTATGGGCACCACACAAATACCAATACCAATTGGAATGCTCGGTGTGTTTGTGTGATATTGTGCACCAGTGTGTTTCTACGACCTATGCGCACCGCACAAATACCAATACCAAATAGAACGCTTGTTGTGCTTTATCAACGACTACTAGTCGAGCAGTCTGATAGGCATTGCATGCACCAGTGTGGCTTTCCTTTAACGCGTCGGTGCATTTTTATAACTTGATGGCCCAGTGCGTTTTATCACCTACAAGGCCCGATGCATTTTTACACCTTAACGACCTGGTGCATGCACCTTCCACCTACCCAGCGCGAATGTATGGCTCACATGCATTGGGTCATTGCTAAATGCCCCGGGGCATCCGAAATTTGTTTTTCATCCCAGTGCTTGGTAGGTTTATAGTACCGGTATGTTCATAGTAGAACGCACCAGTGCGTTGACACTTGATTAGCGCATCGATGAGAAAAAATTTTGTAACAACCTCCGACTGCCCAATTTTTTTATGTTGAAATTATGTTAGAAGCTCCACCAAAACCTCCATTACCAAAAAAGAATGTTGTAGCAAATGTTTTTTGACAATTTTTGCCAATTTTATAACACTAAAAATCTCCTTTATAACCTTTGCTAGAGGGTATTTTCCTTATAATGTAGGCACATTTCCTCTTTAAGATGTTCAAACGCCTTAGTTGCTTCAGGAGTCCATGAAAATGCATCTTTATTCAATAATGTTATTACATGTGTTGCTATTCTCCCATAATTATTAACAAACTTGTGATAATACCCTATTAACCCAAGAAATCCTCACAACTGCTTTATGTTTGTGGGGACTTTTCATTACTTAATAGCTTTACTTTTTTTAGGGTCTACCTTAATACCCTCATGAGATACAATATGACCCACATATTCCACCTCTTATACTCATAAGAAACATTTGGAGGTTTTCGCATATAATTGTTTCTCCTCCAATAATTTGAGCACCCTGTCAACATGTTGAAAATGATCCTTCCAAGACCAGTTGTAGATTAGTATATCATCAAAAATACTAACAAAAAGTTTCTAAGGAAGGGTGTGAAAATGGAATTCATCAACCCTTGAAATGTAGAAGACACATTGGTAAGGCCAAAAGGCATGACCAAAATTTCATAATGACCCTCATGAGTTTGAAATGTTGTTTTCAAAATATCTTCAGTCTTCATTGTAATTTGATGATATGTTGAATGGAGATCCAACTTGTTAAAATAAATTGCTCCATGTAATTCACACAATAATTCATCAATTACAGGAAAGGTTATCTTTAATAGTGAGCTTATTGAGCTCCGTATAATCCAAAAACATGCACCACGATCCATTCTTGTTGTGCACCAATACTACTGGAGCAGAGAAAGAACTTTGAATAGGTTAAATTATACCAACCTCTAACATTTCTACAATCATACACTCAATTTCGATCTTTTGGACATAAGGATATTTGTAAGGCCTGATTTTTGGAGGAACACTTTCTGGAATCAAACACCTTGGAATGATTGTCCAAGAATTTTTGGATATCTGGAGAAGTAGACAATTTTGATGTTGGAACTTATACTGAGCATGATTTTTCAATTATGCCTCAATATTCTTTCTTTAGAATATTTGTGATTACATTAGAGCTTATTATCTTTCCCGACTTCCATGTGATACCTCGTAATTAAACTTCATTTCCTACAACATAAAAACCTCCCATTGGAATGGAAAGCATTGGAATATTCAATACATATTCCCCCATGGTTAGCTTGATATTATGACATTTTCCAGAGAAATTTATAGTTCCTCCATTTGCAACCATCACTTGACACTCTGGTGCTGGGTATTGGAAGAAATTCAATTCCTTGGCTACCTTACAATGAATAAAATTATGGGTACTACATAGATCAATCAACACTATTACATTTTACTTCTTGATATGTCCTTCTATCTTGAGAATTTTAGGAGTGGTAATTCTTGCCAATCCATTACATGATATGGTCGGACTCATTTCTTCTTTCTATAGGATTGGTTATTGGTGTATATCCTCTTCTTTTGAAGTTTCTTGTTTATTTTCTTCTTCCTTTTCACAATCTATGTAAAATAATTTCTTCTCAGCACACTTATGACCTTTAGTGTATTTTTTATCACAACTATAGCACAACCCTTTTTCTATTTTTTCTTCCAATTTTTGTGGTGTCAACCTTGTAGGTTGTGGAAGTCTAGGAGTAGAAACACTTCCATGTTTATATATGTGAGTGATAGGATTCCTTGTCATCATAATTTTACTTTCAATTTTCCTTGCCAACCTGAATGCCTTCTACAATGAATCAGGTTTCCCAAAGGCAAGAAAACATTATCATTTAAAGTCCCTATGAAAATGTTAATCGTGTCTTCCTCTCAAATATCAGTTACCCTTATCTTCAATTTTTGGAAGTCCTCAATGTGATCCACCATTGAACCCTTTTGTTTTAGATTTATCAATTGGCTAAAGAAGGTTTTGTTATTTGTATCCTCATAATGTGCTATCATTTCCTACATAAAAATTGACCAAGTGACAATTTTTTTATGATAGAAAAGCCATTGATACCATACAAATGTATTTTGTTCTAAATAGAAAGTTTCAATGCGTACCTTTTGTGTGTTTTTCACATTATGGAGATCAAAATATTGCTCCATCTATAGTATCCATATTATGAGATCCTTTCTATCGAAATTCCTCATATAGATATTTGGAATATGATGGGTCTTCAATCCAACAATAGAGTTTATGAAATCATGATCAAAATTTATTTTGTTCTCATCTTGAGTTTCCTCTACTACCTTTTCACCATTAGGGATCATTTCTTGTCTCAAATTTGTGAAACCTTCCTTCAATCCTTCCATGTTTGCTTTTAGATCATTCTTCATGTATTCCATGTTTTCTTTCATTTTTTCATCGATCTTAGCTTCCATGTCATCCATCTTAGCTTCCATGCCATCCATCTTAGCTTCCATGCCATTCTTCAAATCATCCATCTTAGATTCCACACCTTTCTTCAAACCATCCATCTTAGCTTCCATGCCTTCAAAACTTCCATTTCATTTTTTGTTTCTCTTTGCGAGATCGAAATTTGGTGCATTTGGTCTTGTAATTTTGATATATCATGTTGGACTTCTTCCTCTTCATGAGTCATATTAGAGCCTTATAAGGGATTAATGGGTGTTGAGTTCTTTTTAGGGGCCATTTTAGAACCCAATACTGATATATATGCTTCAATATTCCCTTGGAATCAATTCAAACTAATTTTTGAAACATGAAATATGCAATTTGAAAAAAAAATACACACATTTTTCTTTCTTTCAAGAAGCTCAATATTGAAAATAATGTATCTCTGTAATTTCGAATCAACAAGATTTTATCTTCAATCCTTTAGTATCCCTCTCAATCTTGTTTCCAATGCCACATGTCTGACCTGATTTGGATTCTTCAAGGAAACTATATTTCCAATCTCCCACAATGACCTAATTATGGACTATTTTAGTATAGCAAAATTGTATGGCGCGCCACATGTCACTGTTTCCTCCTTCGGCCCTGAAATTGATATACAATAAACTAAATTTCGTGTACTTTCAGTCACTTATTACATAATTCTAATCCGATGCTCAGAGAGAGAGTTATGACGATTTTCCCAAGGTCACCTCTTTGAGATGAAATTGAGGAGCCTGCAAAAACCCTTACTTCCACAAATCATATCTCCAAAACTATTGCCAACCAAGATCTGAGTTTTTTACAAAAAATTCCTCCATATTTCTTTGCAAATGGGATTTTTTTCAGCTTCTGAACCTTCGTAGAAAACAATTATATCGAAATTTTCACGTTGACCTATTTGAAGTAGTGAAATCCTAGAATCCAAAGTTGTCATACCAAATGTTATGAAACTAGCTCACAAAATAGAAGAAAACAGAGATCAACGACCTAGAAACCAGACAATTCGAAGGGGAAACCTCCTATAAATTACATAAACAAACAATTATTATATGATAAAAATAAAAAAAACTCCTTTCTATATGTAAAATTCCATGGGGTCATAATATAATCCTAGCCAACCTAACAATAATAATTTAAGGGCATAACAATAACAATAGTGGGATTTTCTGGGGGATAATAATAACAATATGGGGAATACAGGGGTACAAAAATAAAAATAAGTGGGTGACACTAACAAAAATAAGGGACTAAAATAATAATATAGGGACCTAACATCAACATATCACAAAGAATATTTTTAAGAAGGAGGACTTTGTATTAGTTTATGATAGTAATTTTGCGCATTTTCCATGCAAGTTCAATATGCATTGGCTCGGGCCCTATATTATCAAGGAAATCACAGAAGGAGGTTCAGTTCATTTGACTACCTTGAATGGTGAATTCCTTCCTAGATATGTTAATGGAGTTTGCCTAAAACCTTACATGGATGATCCCATCCATGCGTGCTAAATGACTATATGGATGGAAGAATGTCTTAGCACCATGGAAAATTGCAAGGGGGCGCTAGAATTTAAAGAAGTCTATCAAAGGGTATGAAAATTCTTATCAAAAATTTTGACCTACGAAGTTTTAGGGGATGCAACTATCTGTTGACCAGATCAATCGATCTTGCAGACAAGAACGATCTCCCTAGTATCAGAAGATAGTCTAGCAACAAACAGACCAACAAACCTATCTTTCTCTAGACATATGTGATTTATAAGTAAATACTACAAAGGTGTTAAGATCTTACCTTAGGTCCAGCGCTTGTTCGTAAAAGTCGTCTTCCAATTGCTCGAAAGATTTATCCTTGCAGACTTGCAATCACAAACAAGAAAACATCAAATAGCACCTGCATAATAAATATTATAAATCATGCCTATCATGGTGATCAAGGAATCCATAAAATAAACAGTTAGTTAACAACTTATTGAGAAAAACAAATTTATTTGTATTAACTTTGAATAGTAGAAGAACCTTACAATATTTTCATCATTGATGTTGAACAGGCCTTCCCGGGGTCCAAAGCAGGAATATCCTTTACTCTGACAAGTCTTGCACTCTTCCAACTGAGACACATAGAGGTATGTAATCTTTCCTCATAAAATCTCAGCTAAATGAGTCTAAATTCCAACAACACTTAACCTCAAATAATACTAAAGCTTGAACTCCCCTTGAGGCTGACCAATGCCTCTTTTTATAGTGCAAAAGAGGAGGTTTCAGTTCCAAATATGAAGGAATAGAATCCTCCTTCAAAGGGATAACCTCCTCACATCAAGGGGTTAGCTCCTTAAGGTATGGGATACATGAACCTCAAAAGAGTGGACTTGCCACCGCAAGATTTATTCCAGAAGCTTCTAGAAATTACTGAAAGTGAGCTTTTGAGTTTACTTTGTGCCTTTTTAAGCTTTTACAGTGGTTCGCACCCTTAACACAGAGAAAGTGTGTTCAGGTATGCAGGAGTCATGAACATTAGGTGTGGGACCGCAGGTAAGATAAAGAGAAAGTGCAATACCAGAGTTTTAGAGACTTTTGAAAGCGTTTCTCTAATTTTTAAGGCTTGACATGAGGAATTGATGTTTTATACTTGCAAAGGAGGAAAGTATGAGTGATAATGAGCTCATAAAGATAGTAGAATTTCAAGATGAAAATTTTTAGTGCAACAGATTGCCCCCTAAAGTGTAAAGTCTATAATAGATGAAGATAGAGTCTGTCATGTACAAAGATTGAAGTACTTTATGATTTCAAGGATCATCATGTGGACACCCCAGTTAGAACCTATAAAAAACATTCAATGCAAAATATATATATGTAGACATATCATCGCTGAGGTAGGCATTCCCATACTCAGATCAAAACTAACTATAAAAATGACTTAAACTGTTCTGATACAAGAATGATTTTCAACAAATCAATAGTATAGACATGTGTAGACACAGTATGGATGCAGCCATCTGTTTATGAATATTCCAATGTATAAATGAATAACAAAAATTCCTTGCAACCTGGATGGTAGAAACTCGATCCAGGGTCTTGATTTCTGCTTCTCGAACTAGTACGATTCTATCCATGTGAATGAATGTTTCGAAGTTGAACATGGTAGAAACCACTTGATTACCAGTCAATAATGTAATTTTTTAACAAGTGTGAGAGTAACCACTCGTAATGTCAATGGCCCTCAAAGTACTTAGTACAATCCATGAAATGCGAATGAATGAGCTGAAGTTGAACATGTCATGGAATCATTCGATCGAAGGTGAATGATGCAACCTGTCATCGAAGGTAAGAAACCTGCCATTGAGGCATGCAAATTTAAAGATACTGACGATTTCTAGATCAACTTCCTAGATAATGAGCTGTCATCGATAGAAAGTGATTCATCGTAGGCATGCCCACAACACAAAATCATAGATCAAGTTTTGAAGAAATATATTGGCAAGGACTGAGTCGGGGATGGTCAAAACAGAAGAAAAATATTTTGCAGATGAATGGTTTGTTTGAACTATCCTCTTGAACACATAACGACACTATAGATGGCTTGGTGACAATTGACCCAAAGATAATACCCATAAACTTGCTGAAGACTTTCAATATGGTTTGATTAACTGTTACGTAAAGGATTTTCCCAACCCAGGTGAACAAAAGTGTCATGTTCAAGAGTGGTTAATGGCTTTCTGAATAGTCAAAATGTAACAAACATGTTCGTTTTTCTCTCTTTTCCCCCACCATTTCTGGCAAGTACCTCTTTATTTTTTACAAGCTTGAGGAGGATAACATTTTATTGTTTATAAGCTCATCCTTTAGATGAGTCCAAATTAGTTTAAGATTCGAACCCTCAAGAGTGGTTCGTTTCTTCTTAAAATTGAATAGGTCCTTTACTGTTAAATTTTAACGAGTCCAGTATAGGAGAAACTACGGTGTTTTTCAATTTTAGGGAGTCAGAATAAAAACTTAAGAAAAATCCATGGGTGTACTTTTTCATAAATTTAGTCTCTCACGCCCGAAAAATGATAAAATAATGTAGGATAAAACTCTATTAACCATAATTAGTCAACGTATACCTTTTTCGTAAATAGTCCATTTCAGTCCGTAAAAGGGGTAAACTTATACTGAAAGGACGATCATTCATTTATTTTAATGAGTTCGAATAATCAAGTGCTCGGCAATCTTTTCAATTTTTGAGAGTCTGAAAAGGGCTTAAAAGAGGACTCCATTATTTCACTTTTTCGTAAATTTTTGAAAGAGTCTGAAAAAGTGATAAAAGTATGCTCTTTGTTTAAAAAAAGATCAATTTTCCTTAAAAATCCAATTTTCTGCACAAAAAATCGAACCATTACACATAACTGTTTAAGATAAATAAAAATGTTTTCAAAAATTACCTTTTTAAAGTGAAAAATTAAAAAATTAAAAATTCATTTATTCGAAAAAACTTATAAAAGGGGCTTTTCTAACTTCATTTTTACCATTTGAGTTCAGAGTGAAAAGTGAGAGCTTTTGGGTAAAAAAATTCCTGTGAAGATTCTAGAAAATCCATCCATCGGAATCGAGAAACGTCAGATCCAGGTAATCCATGTCCTCCTTAAATTGCATTTCATCTATTTACATTTCGTTTTTAGGCTTTAAATTTCATTTTTTTAAGGAAAAATAGGTTGAAAAAATCACTTGCGGCAGTCCGCAGGTGCAACATGCGGGCCCTACAGACCCTCACTTTTTTCTATGTAGAAAAAAGTCTTGGGTTCGTACCTATTGCATAGCACCCATGCATAGATATGCATTATGTATGAGAAAAGGGTGCGGACCCCGCACAATGAAATTTAAAACTTAAATTTCTCAATTTCTGCCCAACATTTTTCAAAAAAGGTTGTTCTAATATGTTTTTTTGTGCATTGTAGGACATTCAAAATTCTTACTTGGAGAGAACGTGAGCACGAGGATGTAGATGATGTCGTAATGAATCATTTGCCCACAATGTAGGCATTGAGAGAAGCGATTTGTATAAGTTCTAGGCCATACATGGCATGAGGGCTCAAGTAGATCTCCTGACATGACTGGTAAACAAATAGGACACTCAGGACCAGTGTTTTGATATTGACAGCCACTGGCTCGAAATTGAGCCAGAGGATATATATTTTTTGACTAGTTTGTCCAAGAGGGGCGAACAAATATCTCTGTTTGGGACTAGGCCAAGTGGCCAGTCTGTCGCTAGTCTTCGACTAGAGTTTTGTGATGGTCAAGTAGACCCCAAGGATAAATGGATTGATATTAAAACTATCATCTGAATTGAGATTAAATTCATTGCATTCACTGTTACTAGAATGTGCGGGAGTACAGAATTGCATGTGGCTACCGGTTCCCAGATGCGCATTTCCGTAGACTATTTTTGAGGCACCATTTTCAACTAGTGCGAGGGTGTGTTGGCCAATGAGAAAGGCCAACTTACCAGAGAAAAGAATGGAAAGCTAAAAAAATTTGGATATGGATCCATTGTAGTCACCTTTTCTCTAGAGAGGATCCCCATGTTAGCCCCACAACACATTCCTGTCGATGTTGGTCGACGTCGAGAGCCTAGGATGGTTCATTGGGTTGCTTTGATGGCCCGTCACACTGAGGGCATAGAGGTTGTTTGATTTCATTCTACATATTTTCTTTGGATGGAATGCCAACTTTCTGCTATAGAGGACTTTCCATATGCTAGGATGGACTTTTGTGGCGACCGAGACATGGCTCTCCCAGTAGGAGAACAGTGGGATGATTAAGGTAAAAAACACTTTCAACATTTTCTAAGTTCTATTTTTTTTTTTTTTTTTAATTGTCGAAAAGTAATAATTAGAAGTTTAAATGCAGATGTGGGCCCACGATTACCAGCCGCTCTCTAGCCTTATGAGAGGAGACACCCAGCTGCAGCAGCACCGGCCCCAAAGGGCCAATCAGCAAAGATCCTGACAGACTTGGAGAATCATCTAGAGTGCTTGAAATTAGATATTCTAGAGATTGATATAGATGATATTCCACTTAGATTTCAGAGAGATGTGATTGGTGTCCTAGGACCTTTTAGGAGGTTCCTGTGTAGGGTGGCTCGAGAAGTAGTTTCCTATCATGATCATCACCAGGGATAGGATGATCGATTTATAGACTCATAACATTTTTGACCTCTTGTATTATCATTTTTTTCCGATCATAAGGTGTTTTTCAACCTATGATCGAAGACGATGTATATTTTGAAACACACTTCTATGCTATAATTTATCATTATTACCAGCTATCTTGTGTAACATGTTATCAAATGTTATGTAATTTATTTTTTTGATTATTGCAAATGTTTATTTATCATAATAGAAGAAACTGCATCTGCTAAAGTATTTAAATGTCTTAGAATATGCTGATATTCAATGTAATCAAATTCACGTTCCAAGAGACGAACTCTTAAAAATAACCGTAATAACACTTGATCTCTAAAGGCATAAACCCTGTTAAGCTATAATACAACGAGTTCAGAATCCAACCTAACAATCAAACTCCGAGTTCCAAACGATATGGATTCAGATAATAACTCAATCACTAAAATATACTCTGCAATGTTATTCATTTTTTGACCGAGGCTTACCCCATGCATAGACACGAACTCATCAGAGGGTGAATAGATAACCCAAGCTGTGGAAGAAATTTTCTATGTACTACGACAAGCACCATCAGCAAAACCATTGTAGGTTTGAAGAGATGTCGACATTTTCAATATCAAGAGTAAAACCCAGATAAGCAGGAATAGTGATAAGAGCACACTCTAAACTAGGCATGCTTTTCTAATCTAAGACACACCAGCAGTAAAGAAACTAATCTAACAAAAATCTCCACTCAGAATTTTAAGCATAATATCTCTTCAGATAAAGCCCATTTATGGGTTTATCTAAGGAGATCCCGTCAAAACCTATCAGTTCATAGGCCCCTTTTTCCAGCTTTCACTTAACAATGTAAGGACCATGCCACATAGGTACAAATTTTCCAGCCCTTAACTTATCATTTTCTTGATCGTATACTAAAACTAGGTCTCCTTCTAAAAAATTGCGAGGTGTAACATTTCTGTCGTACTGAGCTTTCATTCGTTTGACATGAGCCTCGTTTTCTAATGCAGTAGTGCATCGATTCTCATCTAGTTGAGCTAAGTACAAAAATGTTTCTTCTCTTCAGAAGTAGCTAGGATTAATTCTATGGCTAATTTTAATGACGAAATTTCGCATTCAATAGGTAACACAGCTTCCAAACTATAAACCAGTTGAAAAGGAGTGAAACTAGTTGATGTTTTTACTGAGGTCTGATATGCCCAAAGTGCTGAGAATAACATGGAATTACAATTCAAATTATGAATACCAATGATTTGTTTGATCATAGTGACTAAAAATTTATTAATAGCTTCAACCAGACCATTAGCCTACAGGTAATATGGAGTAGAACTATTATGGCGCAGGCTAAGTTGATCTCTCAGTTCAGTCATCATGATATTTCGAAAATGAATTCCATGATCCATAATGATAGCTTCAGGAACACCGAATCTAGCAATTATATGATTGAACATAAAAGTTGCAGCAGTCTTGCCGTCTGCCAAAAATGTAGGCATCGCCTCGGCCCACTTAGTAAAATAATATACTGCTAGGATAATATACACATGCCCCCCAGCCGGTGAGGGTTACATGTAATAAATTCAATACCCCACTTTGCGAAAGGACCAACAACAATTATAGGGTTAAGAGGAGAAGGTGGTGCACACATTTTACGATCAAATACCTGACAATTGTGGCATTTCTGGACTGCATAGATACAATATTTGAATAAGGACGACCATAAATAACCAGCGCGCAATATCTTTTGGGATGTGGCATACCCAAACATATGACCGCCACATGCTCCAGAATGGCAGTTATTTAGAACCTTCTCAACTTATTCATGAGTAAGACAACATCGGAATACAGAATCCACTCCATGACGATAGAGTGTAACACAAATAATATTGTATTGTTGGGACTGGAAACATATTTTCCGTCACTGAGATCCTGAGATTTCAGGCCGAAAATATTGGGTTTGGAGATAAAAAATAATATCCCCATACCTAGGATCAAGAGTACTGATAATAAACAAGGATTCGTCCACAATGGGTTGTTTTGCCATAGTTTTAGTATCAGTAGATGGGAAATCACACATCAGTTCGGCAAAAACCAAAGATTTCTTTGCCTTGGATTTTTCAAATTCGAAGTCAAATTCCTGCAGGATAACTATCCATTTGGAATACTTTCCCCCTAGCAATTTTTTGGTCAAGATGTACATCATATGGTTACAGTTAGAAATTAGTGTGGTTTTTCGTAATAAGATGTAGTGACGAAATCTTTGGATAGCTTGAATAGTTGCCAAGGCCAATTTCTCCATATGCGTGTATTTGATCTTAGTCGGATGTAGATTTCAACTAAGATAGTAAATCACATGTTCATTTTTGAATTCATCTTCCTGAACTAAAACCGTCCCAATGGTGGAATGAGAAGCGACGAGGTACAAAAAATAATCTCGGTTGTAATTGGGAGGATGTAGTAACAGTGCATGGGTCAACGTGTGTTTGAGTGCATCAAAAGATCGATTAGCGATTTCATCCCAAAAGAATGGAACCTCTTGTTTTAACAACCTGGTAAAACCATTTGTTAACTCAGTGTATTTAGGAATGAAACGACGTAAAAAGTTTTCCTTCCCCTGCAAAATTTGGAGTTGGCGCAGAGTTAAAGGAGGAGGTAAATTGATAATAGCTTTGATATTCGATGGACCAACATGAATGCCTGCTTTCGAAACAACAAATCCCAGTAAGTGACCCGATTCTATACAGAAAACACATTTGTGTGGATTTAGCCGAATTCGATAATGCCTACATCTCAAAAAGATAACTCGTAAATGAATGAGATGGTCAACCCTATGCGATGAATGAGTAGGTAAATCATCGAGATAAGGCTGCACAATGTGCTTGATGTCATGAAATGTGTAAGACATAGCCCTTTGAAAATTTGCATCAGCGTTCTTCAATACAAAGGGTAGTTTGCAATAAGAAAATGTTCCCCACGAACAAATGAAATTTGTTTTAGGTTGATCAGCAGGGAGTATGTTTATTTGATTGTAACTGGAAAAACCATCCATAAAAGAGAACATTTAATTACCGGCACAATCATCAATAATTTGATCGATATAGGGGGTTGGGTAATTGCTTTAGGACAAGCACGATTAATATCGGTATAGTCGATACATACTCTTAACGTTCCTTGTTTTTTGTTGACAGGAACAATATTTGATACCCAATCGGTTAGAAGAATTGGATAAATGAAACCTGCGCGAAGTAATTTTTCAGCTTTGGCTTTGATAGCGGCAGCTTTTCTTGGATGTATTTGACGTAAGCATTGTCGGACAGTTTTAGCATCCGGGTAAGTCTTAATTTCATGGACAACAATTGATGGATCGAATCCTAGCATTTCTTCATATGAAAAGGCAAAAACTTCACGGAATTCTTGAAATAGGGCTTTATAAGTTTGGATTTCATCGTCTGTACAGCAAGCACCTATATGAATGTTTTCAATTATTCCCGGCTTAATTGAAATGTCAATAGGAACCGTTTGAGAGATATTTTCCAAAAAATTTAACTCAGAATAAAAATGTTGCAATGGATTCTGTTGTTCTTTAACATAGTCAGCAGTAAAAATAGAAGATAAATAATTTTCAAAATGATTTAACTCAGGTAAAAATGAAGATCGATGATGTAGATCTTCCCATGGTAAATCATCAATAGACAAAAATTTACGAATTTTCTCATCAGTATGAACAGGATCAGGAAATTTCATTGTAGCTGAGCTAGATATAGAAAGTGATTCCTCATGGATCACATTCATTGGATTAGTTTTGGTTGAAGAAAGATTATAAAACGACTGTATAGCCTGATATGCAATTTCAAAGGGACTCAAAGGCATTGCGCCATCAAATGAATCCACCTCGTAATTGGAAGGTACTATCCAAGGATCATCAAAATTAATAGTATTTGATGAAATCATATGAATATTTGCAATAAGAGGCGATACATTAGGAGCAGAAAAGGAAAAAGTTTCTAGTAAACCAGAATCTTTAATCAAACCTACACCGACATCCTTGTAATGGATATGCGTTTTACCGATGTGATAGATAGTTTCTGTAGAGGATGGATCGGATGAGAAATAAGTTAGCTGGTCTATTGTAATGATATTTCCTTGATGTGGAAACTTGATAAGCCAAAATACTGATGAAACAACAACATTCATAGCATAATACCAACTGTGACCCAGGAGAAGGTTGTAATCTAGAGGGGCATCAACCACCTCAACATCTAGATTTACGGTTTTGCCTTCGACCCCTATAGGTAAATCCTGCAAAATACCAAATGGATGAAACCCTCAGCCATCAAAAGCCTTTAGAATTGTCAGAGATTGATTGAGTGTACGAGAACCAAGCGATTTCCAACACTGGATCGACATAATACACATAGAAGCCCCTTCATCAATCACAATCTGAAAAATGGGTCCGTTTTTTACTAATACTGGAATCTGGAAAGCCATTTGATGAGGTAGGCGAGGTGTACTATTCTCTAAATTGAAGATTATTAGGTTTGAATCCTGAATATTGACAGCTCCTATGGCAGAAAATAGTAATTTCTGTTGTGCTGGGCACGATTGTAGCACTTCCAAAGCCGACATTGCTGAAGGGGAAATAACTAAATCCTCAATAATGTTGTAATTCTGAGTAGCTCTCGCATGTGGATTGAAAGTTGATTTACGAAGTACACCTTTAGCAGGTGGTTTGATTACTAAGTTTGAGTTGGGTTTCTCGATGTGTAGCGGATTAGAAACAGGAGGAGGTGTAGTTAATGTGTTTGAATTAGAAGATTCTGCTTCTTTACCACCAAAAGGACTTTTACTACCATAATCTTGCGATCACGTCACAATCGTGACATGAGACATCAGCATAACGGATTCTTCTGAGGTGTTCGAGGTAGAACCAATCATCTTACTATCTTGAGTAGGAAAAGGATCCTTCAAGATAGCAGGTTGTTGAGAACCTTTACCGAATTTCGAAACCTCTGCTCAATGTGCGCATTCTTTAGTAAAATGATCCTCATCACAAATGAAACAAGGATAGCGAGGTTTGCGTTTTTCATCATTATATTCATTTTTATCTGTTTTATCTTTTGAATTTTTTTTGTTTTTATTCTTCCCCTTCTTTTTACCGCCAGATTTAGATTTGGTCGTAGTTGACTCTACAACATGAATGTCGGCAGAAATTTCATTGTAAGACTCTCCTTTCGAGGAATCAGGTAAAGTTATTATAGGAGAAGAATTCTTTGAAGATTTATTCTTGCTTTGAGTACTAACTGAACCAATCATACCATCATCGGAATGAGACCTTGAAGGAGCTGCAGTTGTTTGACCGTGTTTTGGAAGATTGGGGATTTTTTCATGTAAAGTACCTGACTGCATGTAAACGAGGTCAAGGTACTTAGCTTCAGAAATGACTTGCTCCTTAGTAACAACTCCTCCCTTAGCTACATCTTCAGTGATTTTGGGTAATAATGATTTAATGAACCATTCTACCAAAATTTGATCTAGAATGAAAACTTTCACTAAACGCCTTCTACGTCCCCATTTGTGAATATGATCAGAAATATATGTGGATGTGGATTTTCTTAGTGAAGTCAATAGTTCCGTGCCATTATCATATGTGACAAGCAACTAAAAATGAGTTAAGAAAGTAGTTGCTAACTGATTGAAATTATTAAAAGATCCTCATGGTAAATCAATGTACCATTTGGCGACAAGGCCAATAAGAGTTCATTGAAAAAGACGTAAGTGAATTGAATCATGAATTATCAAATTAGATGCACACCAGAGGTGATAATTCATAACGTGATTTGACAGATCCTCTCCTGACTTACCCTTGAATTTCAATATATCACTGGGAAACTTATGTGGCATTGGCATCCAATACGGAAGATAGTAAATTGGATCATTTGTAAGGCATGGAAAATCGGGTAAATCCAAAGTTGCAATAAATGGTAACTGATGGTTAGGGTCGCGAAAACCTTGTGTAATAAGAGTAGTTCTGGGAGGAGGATATCCAGGATAGCTGGGAATCGTATTTGCATTAGGAGTGGTATAACCTCCCGGGAAACCAGGATTAACCAGACCAAACTGGGGTTGTTGAAGTTGTTGATAAGTATAGCTAGGATACAGTTGATACTTATAAACTTGGTTTTGTGCAATGGGACCGAATTGATACTATCTCTGGTACAGTTGATATGTAAATTGCGATTGACTTCTGACAATCATACTTGTACCAGCTTCTCCTGTAGGTATCTGGACCGAAGTCTGAACTGTAGGTCCTGACTGGGGTGCAGAGACTTGAGGAATTTGCACGGATGTAGGGATAGGAGAAACTGGAGCTACAGATACTCTAGAAATAGGTGTTATCGGTTGAACAGATGTTGTAGTAGTTGCATCAGTTTGAGGCAGAGTCTGAGGTGTACTAGGCCTAGGCTGCTGAATAGAACCAGGTGCAGAGATTCGAACAGTAGGCTGGACAGGTTACTAGGTTGGACCAAAAACCAAAGGTTTTATAGGTTGATTAGGTAACTGCACATTAGGTTGCATAGTCTGTTGAATTTGGGATGGATCCCACACCATGTTCATTCTGAGGTATTGTCCCGTAGAAGGTTATACATATGAAGGACCATAGCCTGGTTGAACGTAGGGTTGATATTTAAGTGGTAAATTTCCAACTCCTTGTACAAATGATTGACCAGAAGGTGGTTGAAAACCTTGAGTTGGGTACTAAACTTGAGGTTGATAACCTTGAGGCATGTACTGAATCTGGGGTTGATGAGGACCCTGAGGAATATACTGAGTTTGGAATATACTGAGTCTGGAATCTGGGGTATGTACTATCTTGAAGGTTGATAACCTTGAGGTATGTATTGTCCTTGAGGTTTTTCTCCAAAATAATATTTTCCTACAGTTTGTCTTGGGAAAAAAACACCCTGAAATTACCCCCCAGGCTATAATTGATTGCCTTGAGGTTGCCCCCTAGGCAGCAACTGACTGCCCTGAGGTTTCCCCCCAAGCGGTAACTGACTGCCTTGATGTTGCCCCCCAGGTGGTAACTTACCACCCTGAGGTTGCCCCCCAGGTGGTAACTGACCACCCTGAGGTTGAGGATTTGGAATATTACCAGACATCATAAATATTTTCTCTGCGTTCGACGTTTCAGTTTTAATTCCATTAAGAATAGATGATAATACTTCTTCAGTCGGTCAAGGAGCTACTCCTGAGAAAGTACCAAAGAGTGCCTGGTACCCCAAAGGAACAGAAGGACCACCGTATACAAATGTTTCCAGTGTTTGGGAAAACATAGAGACTCTCCTAACATGATCAATGAAGGATAATAACCTCTGGGTGTAGGATGAAAAGGAATTCGAGGTGGTGAAAAAGCAAGACCCGGGTTTTCTAAAAAGTTTATCAAAGATAAATACCAAGTGTCACTCCTAATAGGGCTGTAAAAAATGGATTCACGCTCCCTAAGATTCAAAGACTGTGGGGATTCAGGAAGAGCTACTTCTTCATCTGGACTGGAAAGTTCTTCAATATAAATGAGGCCAGTAGGAATATCTTCACTAACGATATTGCTTACCCTATGTGAACCATGATCACTAGAAGTTGGAGTAATAAATCCTGAGGATGTTTCCAAAACAGTAGATTCAGTGTCAGGCTTAGAAATTTCAGGTTCTTCAGCTAGTTCACTGGAAGGAGAAATACTACCAGTAACTTTGGAAACTGAAATTGTCTCTTGAATATGCTCTGTTGTGGGTATTTGATGATCAAGATGAAAAACTATAGATGAAATTTCGACTTCTATTGATCTAATTATACTGCTACTACATGATACTAGAGCACGAAGACCTTCAAGTTGACTTGGTGTATACTCAGGGGGCTTCCCCTGAAGTCTCTGGGACTGTCTCGGTAATTCTGCCATGATTAAATATTAATTAATCACACACAAACAAAGAAAATATCAACAAAAACATATAAACTATCTAAAGGAAAAAACATCTGAATCACATGCCTAAAAAATCTAAGAGTTCAAACCACACACAAATAGTAACTTCTCGTACTAAAACACTAGTTGGTGATGAAATCCAACTTAGTAGAAGTTTAATACAGAAAGGGCGGTTGGAACAGTTACCTCGACAACCTGCTTAATGAAACAGACTGGAACAATCTTCTTCACAAAAACATCTCAAGTGAAGAGAACCCCCCAGAGAGTCCAAGTGAGTCTAGTCGATGTCTGCTCTAGGTATAGTGATATCTTTCCTTCACCATCACCTTAGGAAATAATCTTAAGTTTATGGACACTAAGGTTACAACAGTAACAATTACAACTGGGGGAACAGTCTACGATCCGATTCCACATGCAAGGGCAGAGTAACAAAGCTCAATCCCCTTGAAGGCTCCTCTACATGGTCAATCCGAGGTTTACCAACAAGTGACCCCAGGCTCCTCGACAATGGTTAATCTAAGGTTTACTATTTGTAATGCGCACAGATCTTCTATCTTTCCCAATTAAATAGAATTTATTGTCTCAAATGTTCAAACAAGATCTCGTGATTAACTCATTTAAGAGAAGCTTCCCAGATTGTACCAATTACAATTGAATTTATTTCCTACCGCAAGACTTATCTACTTGTTTGTTTTTACTATCTTGGAGAGTTAATTACTCCCTACTCCAAGATACTAGCCTAAGCTATATTGGTGATAAGAGCCCTAGAAATATAAAATATTATTAGTTCAATTTTAATTAAGCATTGTTTTATGGGCTGTTCTTTAAGTCAATAGGTATGGAAATGAAACTTTTATGGTGTGAAGACTCGACTTCTAAACACACTAAAAAATACACCTAAAATGATAAACAATTTGTTTTTCTTTCAATGAAATTCTAGCTAAAGAAAGAGTTCGAGAATGAAATTTCTTTTAAGAGACAATTCTTTCTTTGAACATGAGAATAAATGAAAGAAAATCTTTTTGTTTTTTCAATAAGAAATCAAAACAAGATAAATAATCAATTCTCACAATAAATCCCTTTCACTTTCAAAACTCGAAACTATAAAAAATAACTTTTCTTTCAAACGAGATCTACAAGTTCTAGAAAAGCAATAAAAACTACGAAAAACTAATTTTGATATCTAAAAACTTCGAAAATCTAATTGAATAAAAGCTTCAATTTTTTTTTTGGAGAATGTTTTGCTTAGTTGTTCAGTAAACTAAGGATTCGTTTGCACATAATAACAAACAAATAAAAAAACATCCAAATATGTTTTCTTTTGTAAAAATGAAATTCATAACTTATAACAAAACTTTTTCAAAGATTTGCAAAGAGAAAACTAGATCTATTTCTCAAAAAGGATGGATTTCGCAACCAAGTCAGACTCATCACAAAGACAAAAATACACCAGTGTGATCTGAGGTATTTCAAGCTTCTAATCTTTGAGTCACTACAGAGACCAAGTGAAAACCATTCTAAGTATGTAAAACTTCTAGAAAATCACCCAAAACACAAATACTATTAGAAATCACTCACAAGAGGTTTTTGAAAGGAAAAATGTAGATCTGGGCCGAGACTAAAAGTCCTAAAACAATCTAAACATAAATTGGAAGAAGAAATTTGAAGATTTTCAAAAATTTTAACAGGGTTCGCAGGCCCTAGAAGCAACAGGTGCGGTCCCGCACTGGTTACTTAAGGAAAGTGCAAATATGCCCGCACTGTGTGAGAAGACAAAGTGCGGTCCCCAGAAAAGTTCAAGAAAAACTCAAATTTCTTCAAAACTTTTCAAAGTAAAGTAAAACTAATCTACCTAGGCAAGTATACATCAATAAAAAAACTAGAAAAATCATTTTCTCAAGTCCAAACAAAGGAAAACCAAAAATCCAAACTCATTCCCCAGTATGGTAGCCAATTTGTCGACCGGATAAATCGATCTTGCGAACAAGACTGATCTCCCTAGTATTAGAAGATAGTCTAGCAACAATCAGACCAACAAACCTATCTTTCTCTAGACATATGTGATTTATAAGTAAATACTACAAGTGATTGTTCATAATAGTCGTCTTCCAATTGCTCGAAAGAGTTATCCTTGCAGACCTGAAATAAAAAACAAGCAAACATTAAATAGCACCTACATAATAAATATTATAAATCATTCCTATCATGGTGATCAAGGAATCCATAAAATAAACAATTAATTAACAGCTTATTGAGAAAAACAAATTTATTTGTATTAACTTTGAATAGTAGAAGAACCTTACAACCTTTTCAGCCTTGATGTTGAACAAACCTTCCCGGGGTCTGAAGCAGGAATCTCCTTTACTTCGAAAATTCTTTCACTCTTCCAACTGAGACACAAAGAGGTATGTAATCTTTCCTCATAAAATCTCAGCTAAATGAGTCTAAATTCCAACAACACTTTACCTCAAATAATACTAAAGCTTGAACTACCCTTGAGGCTTCCCAATGCCCCTTTTTATAGTGCAAAAGAGGAGGTTTCAGCTCCAAATATGAAGGGATAGAATCCTCCTTCAAAGGGATAAGCTCCTCACATCAAGGGGTTAGCTCCTTAAGGTATGGGATACATGAACCTCAAAAGAGCGGACTTGCCACTGCAAGATTATTCCAGAAGCTTCTAGAAATGATTGAAAGTGAGCTTTTGAGTTTACTTTGCACCTTTTTAATATTTTATAGGGGTCTGCACCCTTAACATAGAGAAAGTACATTCAGGTATACAGGAGTCATGAACATTAGGTGCGGGACCGCACGTAAAATAAAGAGAAAGTGCGATACCAAAGTTTTAGAGACTTTTGAGAGATTTTCTCTTATTTTTAAGGCTTGACATGAATAACCGATGTTTTAGACTTGCAAATGAGGAAAGTATGATTGATAATGAGCTCATAAAAATAGAAAAATGTCAATATGACAATTTTCAGTGCAACACTATCTGCGAAGCCAGCACACAGGTTGTGCTAGAAGGGGATCAAAATTGCAGGGAAGTCAGAAACTAGCCATTGGAACAGTAAAAATGGTTATGACATCTTTATTATAGTTGCAAAGAGTTGGTATCCTGGATTTAATGAGGATATCAAACTAGACTTGGGGTTGTTTTAGCATTAATGGAGTTGCTTCAATGGACATTAGGCCTTTTAGCCCGTGGCATCACTATAAATATGGCATGGAATTCAGCATAAGTCCACATTTATTTTTAAGTAATTTGATTGAATTATTCCCTCAATTCTCTCTCTTTGTTATTTTTAATGTCCACCTCTAGGGAACATCTTGAAGAGAAATTGTTCCAACAAGGTTTAGTCCATTTTATCCTAGAAGCCACGACTTCCAATAATCCTATCATTACTGAACTACAAGCATCTGGTGCCAGTGGTGCACCACAATGGAAAGAAGGTAAAACTTCGGATACCATAAATTCTTTGTGCAAGACCCTAAAGTCAAATACGACTTTTGACGCTGAGAAAAAAAATCAACTAGTGGAGGAAGAGCATGAGGTTGCACCAAAGGAATGATTTTCCAAGGAGGTTGAGCCAATTTCGTAGTTCCCTCTGTATATGGTGCCAAGGAAGCCATCGATCGATGTTCCCAAAGATATTGAAAATTTAAAAGTGCACATTGATACACCTTTGCTACTAGAGAATGTGCCAATCGAGGGTGACTTACTAGGAAGGGTCCCCTCTCTTAAATTAGAATATTATGATTTGGCAAACAATGTGAAGTTCCTGAAACTTTTGTCGTCACAATTTTTTGAGCAGGTCCCCTAGGAAGAAACCATAGTCATTAAATTTTAGCCTAAGAAGTGGGCTTTGGGGTTGCATAAGGCCAAGCTCCTTAGCCTACTGCACGTTCCCAACTTTGGTCACAACACCATAATCGATGTTTTCTTGTGTTAGTTGTTGATGCTAGTGCATGAAAAATACCTTTGGCTAAGAATGAGGAATCCCATCGATGATATTTTGATAGATTGGATTGCAAGTTTACCATACCAAGGTGCAGACCCAAATGAAGCCTTCAGAGGAAAGGGAATCAGAGAAAATTTTAAGAACCCCCCTAAATTTATATATATAATAAATTGCTGAATCCATATGATACATAGGAAAAATGGAAGGTGATTTTATTAATAATATAATATGTATATATCATTTTTTGGTGAATCTCTCACGAGATTATATTATCTTATAAAATCATGGCGAATCACTAGTACAAATGGCGAATCACTAGTAAAAAATGGTGAATCATTATCTAGTGGAGTTCAGGGTGTTGGTTCTAATGAAGATATGGTAGTTGAATGAGGAGTTGAAGGAAGTGAACCACCCAGACCAAGCATGGCACATCGTGATTGGTGAGGGAATTAGTTCTCGTGCAGTTTGGAAAATGCGTTCTAGTTCTACTAAGCGTAGTGTTGTTTCTCATGCTACTACTAGCACTAATATGGAGGTTGGAGAGGATTTTGAGGAAGCATGGAAGGTATTAGTGGTGGAGAATTACAAATAGAACCCCATGATGGGCTTCATTTTTCCCTTTGGTATTTGGGCCTACAAGATCTTATGTCCATTGAACCAAAAATTAACTGTTCAACCAACAATCAACTTAACTGAGTTGATTAGGTACGAGTCAACTCAGACTAATATTCAAAACTATGCTTTGCACTATCCCATATTTATCACACTAATGCTACACAACATTGTGCATTTGCACCCAACTCTCATGCATGCACACAAAATTTTCATCAACATCTATAACCCTAACCAAGTGAGAATCGATGAACAATTTGCACAAAGTTTGTTATAGTGTTTAATGTTCATAAGAAATTTAGATCCATGGTACCTTCAATAAATTTTGAGATAACCTCCACAAATTCGACCACAATAGAGCAAACTTGTGATAAATTTTAAACCTACAAAAACTAGGATTCATGTTCCTAGGAATGATCATAAGTAGTTGACATATAGGTAGAGTTTTGAGCCTTGACACATTGATAATGCAATGGCTTAGGTCAAAACTCACACATTGAAAATTCATCAATGAAGAGAATAAAAGATCATTATGAATTACACATACTCCAAACTTCCTACCAAATTCTACTTAGTTGTCTACAACTCAGCTATGCATAATCTTGTAGTAAATACAAATTCCACAAAGCCTTCTTCACATAGCTAATAAAAGGCCATTAGAAGAGCACCCCATATATAATAGTAATAGTAGCAATCAATAGATTATTTCATATTGAACTTCATAGCCATAGCACTCCTATGTATTGTATGATGTATTCAACTTGCATTATCAAATATAGATAAAATCATACTTTTGATTGATACATGTAAATAATACTTGTGCACAATGTTGAATGCAATGCCAGTCAAGGAGTAAAGTCGGTTTGACGTGTAATGATCTATAAAATAATGAAGAAACTTAGTAATGCATCAAAACTTTCACATTTGAAAAAATTATAAAGATTTCATGCAAATCCATTATTGTTATAGTTCCTTCTCTCGACAATGCTCTATATAAGCATGGAAAATCAAGTAATATTAAAATGCATTTATAATACTTTGAAGCAATTAATGCTTATGGTGTATTTTAATACTGATTTATTACTCTGCCCCAATTGTTATTTATGCAATTATATTGTATTCAATCCTTAAAAAGAAATTGAAGAGAGGATAGTTCAGAACTAGGGCTCAATATATTATAAGCATTCATGCCTTGATCGATGATATAGAATGCATATAAAACGAACGAGATTTGGGTAAAGCACGAATGTGGCAATCCCATTGTACACAATAAATGGCATTGATTTTGACATAAGATATTGTCTTTTACCAGTGTTTTATGATAAATTATTACAACTTAAGAGCTATAAGATGTTATAACTTTAATATATCTAAATTTTACCTGAAGAGATAGTTAGAAATACATAGATTTTACAAAGAATAATTTTACAAATAAATCTGAATGTTGAATTAACACACAAGTATGCCTCAAATAAAAGCATCTATAAAACCTTTTTCCCAAAAGAAATTCATGAGTTTGAAATTTTGAATATTTATCCATGATCTTTAAATTGTAGGAGTATATATAGTTTATATACTAGATTGCTTAAATTAAATATTAGCTTACCATATGAATTACAGTACATAGATAGAAACAGAGATGGTTTCCAACAAAAAGCACCCAAAAAGGTAGCGAAATTCAGAGGAGACACTTATTTCACTTCTTCGGTGCTGGTCTTTGATGACCAGCATCATCATCACTTCCACATTCATCCTCATGCACCTCAAGAGTTGCAAGTACCACTCTGCCCCTACAAATAGATCAACGAAGTGAAAATTACAATTAAAACATTCTATATTTTTACAAAGAGTTACAATGCACATTCACAAGAACAACATCAAGCCTTCTCCATTAAGCATTTCCATGCTAGTGAACAATTTCTATATAGGGCATAAAACACTATTATCAGAAATCAATCCTATATAAAGATGATAAACACTGAACCCAACTAAACATTTCCATTTATTGGAACTACCCATCATCAAAAGTAAGTAAAACAATCTACAAATCTATGATTAACTTACAAGCATGATACGTCACGGAGGAAAATTTTCTTAATAGAAGGTGCCTTGCCACTCGAAGGATCACAAAAACAGAAGTAGAATATGAGACTAAATAATTATTTCAATTTTTTGTCATTGAAAAAGATTTTATTTAACTTCCACATTATTGTCTAATAAAGTCGATTATTTAACAACACAGTAGTATTAATATGTAGATATCACATTATAGAATACTATTCTACTAACATCTAATTCTATTTCATATTATTATGAAACTATCGAGTCTCAGAGCCCACCAAAAATTCCAACCCACCTTCTTGTCTAACTTTTAGGGGATGCCAACTTTCACAGGAAAAACAGGGTCGAAAAAAGGAGTCTTTACAAACAATACTAAAATATCACTAGAACATCACACAAGAGCCTTGACACTTGTGTTCATAATCAATAATGTTAAAAGAAATAATATTTCCAAGAAAAACCAATTCAGAGCCCTTGCATCCCAATCTAATCTTAAGACAATTACCACAAATTAAAAATATGTGGAGGTTCAATGCTAGTTATAAAACGTGTTTTACTGCAATATTGTTTCCAAATCAAAGTGTGCATTAGGGAACCTCTCTCTATATTCCTTTAGTTCCCATAGCTTCCTCTACTCCAGATATCCTTCACATATCAATGTGTCAAACTGTGATTTTATTGGCATAGAATTGGAGTTGTTTTGTAACCAGTCAGCAATAATTGCTACCAAAGTAATACAAGCACTCTCCCCTGTAGCACATTCACTTCGTTGGTTAATTGAAGCAAAAAGTACTTCAGTTGATAGCTTCATTTGTCCATCTTTGCTAACCAGTACTTTATGTTCCCAACTACTAATGGTAAATTTGTCATCTCCAAAGTCTACCTAGACATGTTTAGAGCTACACTGGAATCAATCTCATTGACCTAAAATAGATAAACAGATATTGATATCAATATCTACCAGATATTGCAAGAGATAGTTAAACAAAAATGAATCAACAAACAATAGGGTTCTATCAGTTTATAAATTTATGTTGAAGTAAATTCAATACTTGAAAATAATACATATCTAGAAGCATCGAACTGTAATCAAAGTATTCAATCCAAACAAAATATCTCAAACACTCACAAGTTGTGCCAAACTAAGTAACACACATCCAAACTTGTTTGTAGCACCAAATGAAGCACTCACAAATGCTGAAAATAGTACAAGCATCCATCAGTATTACACCAGTACTTTTCGCTATGGTATGAATAATGTAACATGGTTATAAGGGAAGAAAACATCAAGAGACGAGTTGTATATCACTAGGTAAGGACACATGGTGAAGCAGTATTAAAAGGAACCCAAGTCACCAATCATCTCCACTGGATCAAAAATAAACATGAATTCATAAAAACAAACAAAATGTTTGATCTGTTTTTACTTAAAATTGCGAAGATACCAAATTGTAATCACAACAATTCAGGCCAAACACATTACCATACATGATACACAATCGTTGATTGTAGCACCAAAATAATGCAGTCAAATATGCCGAAAATAGTACAACCATGCACCAATATTGCACCAGAACCGTTACCTTTCCTATATTAAATTTATGTATTGTGCAGAGTGATATGGTCAGGAGTAGCAAAAACGATAAGAGACAAGAATATGTACCATCACTTGTGGGGGGATAGCTGTGTAGGAAATCTTGATTTTCTGTGATCAAAATCAATATTCTCTCCACCTCTTCTCTACATACCTTATTCAAAAATGGTATATGGAGGAGCTATTTTAAACCAAGAAGGATCATCCACATGTATAGTTTTCCATAGATGTGGATCATCTTTCACGGCAGCATGCAGAGACTTGCAAACTTTTTCAATGGATAGAAGATCTTGCAGACCCAAATACCAAAGGGAAAAATGGATCCCATCATGGGATAGTGAAATAAGTTGTCGTTTTGAGCCAGCCTAAAATATATTTAATATATCTCTCCCAAATTCAAAGTGACATTCCATCATAACATAAACTTCTAACAAACATGATGAATATTTTTTCACAACATTAAATGGAAAAGTAACTGAACCACATTTTACCCCACAATTTCCTTCAAATTAATTGAAATATATTTGGTTATATTATACTGAGTCTCCCAAAATCATCAACAACCAAATTCCAATAGGCACGCCTATTACAAAATTAAGAGGATACTCATAACTATTTTCTGGAAGAAGCAAAACTGCTCTAATTTCTTTAAGTTATTCACTGAGAGATATGGGTTCAATGAAAATTTTTTTAGGTAATTTCTGCACAAGTTTCAAGGGACATGATATATTTGGATTGTCATCACAAAGTTGCTTCTTAACTCAGCTCTAAAAATTTAGAATGCTCCAATCCAATTCCTTCATAGGGGACCTCAGTAGTAGAAACTATGCACTTCAGTATTCAATCTGGTAAATATCTGTTAATGTAAATTTAGTCCTTACATAAACAACCTCAACATATAACTGAGGGAATTCAACTCAAATATGTGCAACTCTTGTTCTTCACCTAGACCCAAAAATTAATTCCCCGTTCATCTTAATTATTTGTCTAATTGTTACAGAAAGAATTATGGTGAATTTATTCTAGAATGATATGTATTTCAGCAGCTTCCAGGTATCAAGTTGGCCCACAACTTTGCTAAAATTATAATTGAGTATATATAAAGAGAAGAAGATTCTATCAGAGAGCTAGGCCCTTCAAAATTTCTTTCAATTTTTCCCAAGCCTTCCTTGCCTAGGTAAAAAAAATTTCCCAGGTAAAACTATGGAAAAATTGCATGAACATGAATGAAACTAGGTAACCGTATTACCACATCAAAGGATACCTGTTTGTGCTCAAGCTAGTGTTCCTAAATTGAGTTCATTAATTGTCAACCAGGGTTGGTAAACTTCTGATGTGTGGTGCACTATATGTGCCTAGGTATTTGTTTCTCACTACGTTGTGTTTAGTGTTTTATGATGTTTTTGGTTTTATGGTTTTATGTTGAAAAGGGAAAGAACTAAGTGTTGGTGAAAAGAAGCTATTGGTTGTGTTAAAACATAACAAAGCCTAAACTGTAAATGGCAAACAACAAATGCAAAGCTTGATAATGAATTTATTGCAAGGGAATAAATCACAACATGAACCTGAACTTATCCAATTCATTCATTAAAGATGTGTTGGAAGAGCTTGAGAAATGGACAAGTTAAGTGTAAATGAAGTTATCCTAAATAAACAATCAAACAGTCAACTTACAATGTTACAACATCTCATCCATGGTTAAAGGTTTATTGGAACATATTTGGAAAAGAACATTTGTAGCATAATAATATTTCTACTCTAAACTAGCTTCTAATTCTGTTCTGCAACTCAATTTAGCACCACTAGGCCTCACTCAAAAGTTATAGATTTATTTTTAGAATAGTCTTTGAGAAAAGGCTTATTTTTGAAATGGTAAAAAGGTTGCAAAATACTCCAGGCCTTAGACTGATACTAGCTTCTGTCTAGATGATTATATATTAATATGAGTTTGGAACAAAAGAGGTTTTGTAAATAATGAAGACCATGGTATTTAAATTTAACAACTAATACAATTTAAAATGCAATGGATAGCAAATAAACTTGGAATGTTAATACAGTGAGCTAAGACTAAACTAGAGTGTTACTAGTCTACTTGAAGTATAGTGAACAATGTTAAACTAAAAGCCATTATCAAACTTGAAATGAAATGACAGAGCTGAACTAAATGCATTCTACCTCCGGAGTGCTGTAACTAAATTAACATGCAACTAGTCTATGGAATTCTACAGTCCATCTCGTTCAATAGGAATGATATTTTGGAAGAGTTTGTAAAACAAGTATGGTTGTATTATTCAATGCAGTTGAACATAAACATAAGACTGAAAACAAATACAACTAGAATCTAAGACACCACGGTTGTTTCTTATTCGTTGTTAATGATGTTTTGGAAGAGTTTGTAAGAGTAAGACCAGCTGTGACACTTAGTGTAAACAAGCAACTAAAACCTACAATACCACAGCTATGCCTTATTCATCGTGATGATATTTTGGAAGAGTTTATAAGAGTAAGTCTAGCTGTGATAATTAACGAAAGGAAATGCAACTAAAACCTACAACACCACAGCTATGCCTTATTCATCGTGATGATATTTTGGAAGATTTTATAAGAGTAAGTCTAGCTATGATGATTAATGTAAACAAGTATGAAACATAAACTTCAGAAATCTACTTAAGCTAGAAATGAAAAACGAGACTAAAATACTTATCTAAACCGTATAAACAAGGCTGCTTAGGAGGCAGGGGCCCTCTACCACCGGAGTAGCACGCAAAATCTACTTCAAGATTGACTCAGTGCTTTCAATAAAGTGATACTTCTTGCATTAGAGAGAAATTACTTCAAAATAGAGTGTTTTCGGACTTCTGAAATCTAGCAATCAATCACAAAATCTAACCTTGTCCCTCGGTTTCCCGAGCCATATTTATAATCAAAATTACATAACTGTCTTGAGATAACCTAGGGATAATTTTCTTTCCAAATAAAAACCAAACTATGACTCTGATGGTGGTCACGTAATAGAATTAAGGACATCTGGACTGTCCTTGTCCTATTAGGAGTCTCTCTCCTAGTTTGAGTTCCCACGTACATAACTGCCTATAGAATTCCATTAAAACTTCGTGGAGAGAAAAAAATGATGAGGGAATGATGTGGAATACGCCCATATGTGTTTTTCTCCAAGATGACACCTGGAACCCGCGTTGACATAAAGACAGCTGCAGAATTGGCAACTAGCTACAAAATGTCTGCATTCTGTAGCTAGATCTAGTTCAGACAGTACTACAATGACAAAATCATAAAAACATAGCAAGTTAGTCATGATATTTATTCTTAAAGCAATTTTAACTAATTTCATTGATCATTTGAGCCTGTGATTAACAATGGACAAAATAAATGGAGTGGAATGTGGTGGAAGAAAGGACATTCTTGGAGCTCAACAATACTTATGATGTAACCATGCAGCACAAGGTGAAAGTGACCAAGATGTGATTATTTGACCACCTTAATGTTGGTTCATGAAGAACATTATGCACCACTGAAGCAAACTCCACTGATAATCTAACCTTGTGAAGGCTAGAATCATCATTCCAACCAAGGAAACCACATTATTATCAAGGATAATCACTATGTTGAACATCCAGGAATATCATCACATGAAGGACTACTCTCAACCAAAAATAAGTGTGTGTCTGTAGTCCTTGAGCATCCTACAAGTTACCCCTGAAATATGCATTTACCAATCATGTCAACATTAGGGGTAACAACAACCACTAATGTGACCAAGTGGACAATGACAAGAACATGATTGCAGGGGATCTCGACTGGCAAAGACAAAACCCAGTTCCAACCGTGACAAATTGATGATATTTTTCTTCAAATATGATAAATTATAGTCTCTGCTGAAATATTTATTGACTGGTAGATCATATGTACCAGTTAGAGCCAAGGAGAAAAACCTAATTCAACTGATTGCATGACCAATATACCTCCATATCAAGTAGGAAATCACCACTTCATAGGGATTCCCAATAGAAAGAAACTCTAAAGATGAAGGGAGGAGACTTGGAATTTGAGTTACACACCAATACCAAACAATTTCAAGAAACAAGCTTGGATATTAATCTGGGCTCCACAAGTATCCCAATCAACTAGTCCCATGAAAGGAACATTGGTCAGCATAACTTGTGCTGCATGCAATACACACAACAAACCTTTACCCTTGTCTTCTGTCAATTAACTGTGCTATAGCTAATGCACACATCCACCATTACTAGACCATTAAATGCTTGGAAAAAACTAGTTAATAATTCCAAAGGGTCAAAGATTATGAAAATACAATGCATCGATTTGAATGTAGAAATTAAGTGAAAAATATACATACAATGAAATCCACTGAATCAATTATGTAGCATCCTTTGCACCACCAAGAAGAAGTAAGAGGGTCCACAACCATTATGCACAATCTCCAAGAAAATATCAAGGTTTGTGCCATTAGCATACTTGTGAATTACCCCTGCAAAACTTGTCATGCGATGAGAATCAAAATTTATCGCTCATGCCAATATGAAGGGTAATAACCATCACAATTGGAGTATCCTTCCATGAGAGAGAGAGAGAGAGAGATGAATGACTACTCTATCACAGATATAAGAAACAACTTCACAAGGTAATGACAAAAATCGTTTGACACACCCCAACAATTGTAAGGGAAGCACTCTACTTATAATGTACATGCAAATTAGGAGAATTAGTTGCAACTCCTAGATAAAAATATATCTAATCTATTATAATTGTAAAGCAATAGAGAAGAAAAGAAAAAAAGTGAAGAGAAAGAGAAGCCAAGTATATGGCTAGTAGCTACATCAAATCAGGATGCACTTTTTGAAATGTATTCTATAGCATCCCATTATGGTGGTAGTAACAGTTATTCATCATCTCTATGATATTGACCCAAAACCGAGTTTAACGATATTTGAAAAACCCACTAATTGTTTCCTTCTAAGATGAACCCTCACATAACTCTTAATATGAAACCTTTTATGCATAAATTTATAATTGGCATGGAATTTTTCCAAGCACTATTTGGATAAGAAAAAACAATTATTTCAAGAAATATATCAAAAACTAATTATTTCAAGCAATATATAATTTTAAAAAGGCAACATACATTTGTGATTTATTTGTAGGAAAACTTATTGAAATAATTCCATGAGTAAGCTCAATCAGTCGCACCATTGTCCAAGATATGTTTATCCAAAGTGCAGTCCATGGTCACAAATTTCCAATTTAGTCACGCCCCTCAAGGTTACCAGCGACCATTGTGTTTGGCAGTTGACGTGAAACAAACATGCCATAGGCAAGAAGAACATTCAACTTGATCTAAAAATGGGAGAGAAAATATAATCCAAGTACCAAACTCATTTTGGCCAAATTTGTCAAGAAATGTAAGAAAGCTAGATAGATACTAAAATGAAAAAATGGTTTCAGTGCAAAGGATCCACATGGTTTGAATCCATACAAACAATGCATACAAATATTATGAAAATATTGGTGAATGTGTACACAAACATGTGCTTATGATAATTTCATCCACATTGACCCTAACAAGGCTCAGGGGAGACATTATCGAGTAGGATTATATAGAAATACTTGAGGTGCTATGATAATTGCATCCATGTTGACCTTGACATGACTTAGGGAAGCCATTATCAAATAGGAACCCTACATGAGCAATGCCGCCTCAAGTATTCCTACATCAAATAGATTGCTAAGTCTATATTGAACTATTTGTATGTTTATATGAGGTATTTCACATTAATAAATCCTTGGAAAGGGAGGAGTATTGCTAGAGTTTGAGATAGGAGCTATTGGACTAGGGGCATGGGTTTAGTTATCAGCCACATAAACAAGCCTGTCCTCCTGATGTTTACATTGTACATAATAATTATCATGATTTCTAGACTAACAGCACAATATCTTGCAAATAACATTTTCAGCGACTAGTGCTCCTTAACTTGAGCATGCATAATAAGTTTGAGGCATATGTAATATGTTGCAATATCTCAGAGATGTTCAGTACAGTCCTTCAGAATTTCAAAAGAAATTACACTGGTGATCATGCTTCTTACTATATGTTTTCCTTTATCACACTTAGATATATACTAGAGACACCCGGTACACTGCCTTCATGTATCATATAAAATATTTAGTCTATCTGAAATTTTGGACATCTATGTGTGTCGATACAATTTCAATACCTTTTCTAAAGAAATCCCAGCAGTTGTGTCAAATAGTACAGACTAAAAAATGGATTTTGGCTGTTTTCAAAATTCAGAATTAAATGGTTTGCAAAACTCCAAATTTTCCCTATTTTGGTTGGCCTGTATATACTATATTAATGGTCCAATTTCTAAATTGATGACAAAGAGGTAATCCAACCATGAATTTCTATAATATCTTCATTTTTCCTATAATGAAAATCATTATATTTTCCAATTTCTCTAAATCAAATCATATCATTCTGATAATATATTATGTACTTTCCTTGTAATAGTACTTTTGTTGCCAACAGGAGCTTGAGTACATGGTAAGGTAGAGTATGTTTCACACCCCCCAACAAGTTTCAAATCCCCCATAGACACATTTCACCACTCAGGTGGAGTCTTGCCTCTATAAACATTCCATCTGAAGCAGTTGAGACCTGATGTAGATCCTAGATGACTTTGCAATAATATATACCACCCACCTACCGCTTCTTACTAGAAGGGATCTACATTGAATGTCGTAATCCCACTATGCAACATTATAATATTTCTAGATTGAGCATGAACATATTGCCACACATTCATAATTGGAAGCATCTTAAAAAATAGTACCTTTCAAACAAATTGAGTTATATAGAACCTTTCAGACATGTTTTCTATACCCAAATACGCATTTAACTTCTTCCTTCCATAATAGACTTGGATTTTTATTCTTGCATCAATCACAGTATGCACTGGGTAGAGAAAACACAAACCAAGGAATTGTTTAAGGGACCATCAATGGCCATGGTGTAAAAGAACATTTAACGGCATAAACTATAGATCGAGATAGTGCAGAAAACAAATAAATGCACAATATTGCATGTACCCAACATGATAAGGGCATATAGAATTTGCAGAAATACCTCGATGGTTTCAAACAAAGGGATAACTTCAACATATAACCCATTTGATGTTATTGTTAGAAACAAAATTCACACACAAAATTCCTTATCTCTAGAAAAATCAAGAGTTTCATACCAAGAAATGTGAACGAAACTTTTATAAACAATATATAGGTCACTGGCTTAGTGTATGGTACACCACTAGAAAATCCCCACTACATGTTTGAAACTAGCTAAATGGAATTAAAAACAAAGCTACTCCTGTGGCAATGAAATAGGTAAGCAGAAAATCTATTACTAGAAAAATATTTATGGCAACAAGTGAAGCACACTATAGGATGTCCTGATCATATAATTATTGTTTGGAATATGGGGTAAAAACACACACATGAAATGAAGAGGTATTATTGGGAATTTTATCAATAAGTTCACACATATAAATTGAAACAGACATAAACCATTTTCAGACAATAAAGCTACATCTTAAAGAAGTAGTTCCAAATAATTATCATATACATATAAAACAATGTTTTTTTGCAACCAGGAAAGAAACAATTACCAGTCAGGTCTTCCATGTTGGTAGGTTTGACATCAACAATGTTGAAACTATGATCACATATTTCCAGGTTCCATAAGTTTATTCTTAGGTCATCCGTTGGTATGAAAGTTTCACCATCACTGGATAAAACAAAAAACTATCAGAACGAAAGCTAAACATAAAAAAATTAACCCAAACAAACAATGTGCTTACACAAAACAAATTCACATCCTAGTAGGCACTAGTCACTATATTTCTGCCTACGTATTTTCTTGTGGCAAGACCACCTAGGAGGACCACATGAGATGCTAACAAAATATTTAATACCAAGAACCTATACATAGAACTGGTTCATAGATAGATTTCTTTTGAATTATATAAAAATGTTTTTAAACAAACATAAGATCATAAAACATGACTGCAAGGAGATTTTTGTGAAAGGTGTTTCTTGTGACACCTTTGACACAGTTGAAAAGCTTGAAAGTTTTCTTGATGTTACTAATAATGATGATGTGTCTCTTGCATGATATGGGACTTCTAAAAATGACATACCAAACATTAAATATGAATGCATAGGGTGTTTTGAAAAAACTACCAAAGAAATTGATTCCAATCTTAGATTAGATTTCATGGCAGCAAAGGTCTAGGAAAATATGGGCAAAGAATTAGAAAGCCCATGGATCTGAGTACAAGGACAGGAAATGATGGAATTGGTTTTGTGGTTAAATAAGCAATGGGAACAACTAGTTTGTAAGATGGGAACCTCATATAGTGAGTGAATCATTTACCTCTAGAATAATTACATATAGAGGGGAAAAGATTAACAACAAAAACCTTGTACAAGGAAACAAGCTCAATGAAAAAATTTGTTAAACCACATGAATATGTTTAGCCATAGGAATAAGAACTTCATTACTGAAATAAAGGCACATGAAAGAAAAGTGTCACACCCATGCTATATTACTGGACATATCAATCTTGAAGATGGATCAATTTCATATATGTTTCCTAAGTAGACCAGAATGGACCCCTCACTTGGAAAAAAGATGCCAAGCATCAAAGGAAGTCTTGAAATTTTTGTGTTTCAAAATATGTAAAGTAAATCAATTTCCACTACCACTTTGTATTCGTTAAATTTTAGTACCCCTTTTTCTCACTCCAAGATCTATCCTAACTATCATTCACCCACTAGTGCTTGACATTGATAGTATCATGGTGCCCAAAATGGGAATTGAGTTAACAATGTCATGCAGTTTGTAATAAGAAGCTATATGTATTATGTATATGTAATAGTAATACTCATACCATTTCATATCTAAAAACATTTACTTTTTACACACACACACATAATACAAGTAAAGGTTTACAAGGTAAATTTTCAATGCAAAAAGAAACACAAAGTTATCATAAACTTCATTTCGGCTAATGAGTCATGATTTATGTTCTATTAGATGCTTCATAGATTGCTCACATTTTAAACATTTAGATTAATGAGGATAAGACATGGCAGGGTGGAAGACAATGATAGATCTTATTGATCACCTATTGTGCACTTGATTGGTTGAGGGAAAAACATAGAGAACTCATGATGATGATTGGTTGTGAATAAACCATAAAGAAAAATTAGAACTATGATGATGATTGGTGACCAAAGCCGGTCAATCGTTGTGATGGTTCTTACCCTTCATATTGGCATGAGTGATAATTTGTGATTCTCATTGCATGACAAGTTTTGCAGAGGTAATTCACAAGTATGCTAATGGCATAAACCTTTATTTTTGCTTGGAGATTGTGTATGATGGTTGTGGACTCATGATGATGATTTGTTGCAAATAAACCATAAATAAAACTTAGAACTATGATGATGATTGGTGACCAAAGCTAGTCAATAATTGTGATGGTTCTTACCCTTCATATTGGCATGAGTGATAAATTGTGATTCCCATCGCATGACAAGTTTTGCAATGGTAATTCACAAGTATGCTAATGGCACAAACCTTGATTTTTGCTTGGATATTATGTATGATGGTTGTGGACCCTTTTACTTCTACTTAGTGGTACAAGGGATGCTACATAATTGATTCAGTGGATTTCATTGTATGTATAGTTTTCCATAGATGAAGGTCATCTTTCAGTGCATCATGCAGAGACTTGCAAACTTTTTCAATGGATAGAAGATCTTGCAAGCCCATATTAGGTGGGAAGATGAAAGATTTTATTTGCAAATTCATGTTATTCGGTGAGGGAGCATAGTGGAGGAGAAAATCTACTATCTGTTTACAATTTCTCTTCACTACCCTGTGCAATAAATTACTTTCAAGCAAGTTTTTGGATGAATCTAGAACTGAATATTCCTGCCCAACATTCATTTCAAAAATATGTCCAAAAGCTTCTTCAGAAGAGCACACATGTCCCTTTCTACAGCATATATGAAAAGAAACTTGAACCAATTAGATGAAAATTCAAGAAAATAAGCATCCTTCACAATGCTTAGCTCCACTTGCTCCTTGCTACTCTTTTGAAATAGCCATTCTAACTCATTTAAGAAACTGATTACTTCTTCCCTAGCTGTTACTGAACTGTAATGTTGAAAATTTTCTTGTGAACGTTCAACTGTTAGGGATATTTTTTTGTCATTCGAGAACTCATTTTCAATCTCAGATTCAAGGCTTTGAAAATCTCTACATATGGTAGGGTCCGCAATAATAATAGGAAAACAATGGCCCTTGAAACCATGCTCCACCTACAAAATGCCACAAATAGGTCCAATATCAAAGAACTTACACCAACACCATATTAACTGCACACCCAAAACTAATGCTAAAGCCACATAAAAAATGACTAAAAGAGATTCCTCAAGCTCAATCTACCTCTATAAAACAGCGACCCAAAACATTAGGTGGCCCCCCTGAAAATGTAAACTTCTGCACCCTATGATCAGTCGATATGCTTTCTGAAGTTTTTTCTTCGAGAAGAACATCAATAGAGGTATACTTTCCTCTGTAAGCACAAAGAATTCTGCATCCGGAACACAACAAAAAATATAAGTCTAGCAAATCAATGCAATTCTTATCAATTGCACAACTATAATTCCACAACTTACTTCATGCCAGTAGTAGCCAAATTATGGCCTTTCAAAGTAATAGTGGTCTCTTGGCCAGCTACAACAGCTACAGGCTAAACAAAATAAATTTATGGAGCATCCCATGACCTCCAAGAGCTACAGAACCTAACTTTACCTGTAAAAAAATGGTATATTCAAGTTAAGACACATTGATGGAAATTACATCAATGAGGATTCAAAATTGACACGATACATATATACATTAGCACTAGTTAACTACCATCATTGGAAGACGCTAATCTATACTCAACTTGCACTAATACTCCGTCACATCTCTAGAAATCATTCCTGGAATCTTCAACGAGTAGTTTCAGGAATTGTGGTAAATCTTCTCGTAGTTGTAAGAGTTTCAAACAACCATTTCTATTTCTATTCAGCATTGATCAATTAAATTAAAACTATAGATCTATAATATAGAGCCCGAAGATTTCCTAATCCTTCAGCTACTTGAAGATCCCCTAATCCTTCTATCTTACAGGTCTTTCTCATGTCACTTAACGAGACTCCATAGTAATTTCGAAGTTCATTATTACAGTTAATGATGGAAAATGGGAATGGCCAAATGGGATTAATATGGACACATACCCGTTCCCAGCTCGCAGATGGCATGGACACAAATATCGAGAGAATCACACATCCAGGCCTTATATAGCTTTCCATGTCAGACGGGCTGTGAGAGAGCCATTCTAGAATCTGCATCCATTAAGAAACCACATTTAGTATTACAAGCTTGAAATAACCAAAAACTTGGAGAACGCTACCCCAGAAAGCTCACCTGCCCATGTAATGCCACAGGAAAGTTGCTTGGATGCTGCCCAAAAAGCTTGAAAATAATGTGCCCTATTTTCTCCTGCAAGCATATTTGAAAAAAACTTTAAAGATCAACATTGATGAGTCATACGAGAAAATTTGAAAACACTCATAATCATTGGTAAGTACAACAATACCTGTGAATCAGAATTGGAGCACGCAAGAGATCTCTGGTCCCAAAAAAAATCCACCCAAAACCCTCCATTTCCCCGTAAGTCTGGGGCATATGCAACCCGAAACCAGCATCAGCAGTGTAAATCTCCATTTCCCTGTAAATCTGGGGCATATGCAACCTAAAACCAGCATCATCAGCATAAATCTGGCAACCCAAAACCAACATCATCAGCATAAATCTAGAAAGCCAAAACCCTCCACTGCCCTCATCATCAACATAAATCAGGGGTGAATGCAGATCCAAAACCCTCCAAATTAGTAAATCGGGGGCAAATACAACCCAATCCAATCACAAACCAGTGAATTGAAGGCGAATCCAACATTTCTTGTTTTATCTACCCTTATTTTTTTTGGCTAAACGATAATAATTAATTATTTTTAAAATAATTTTGGGGCTATTTATGAAAAAACTATACAAAATAGGTTTTATATAAAAAATTTGCCCCTCTAAAATCTAAAACCTCTTAAATTTCGCCCTTGGGATAAAATTGAACCCTAAAATTTTCCCTGAAGGGAATGGAAAAGTATGTCACCAAAATATGAAAAATATGGATCAGTCTGCAATACAAGAGGTTTTTCTGTTAGCACAATCAACGACCCGATGGTACAATTTTATAGACAGATCTTGGCATGTAAATTGGTGAAGAAGTTTCATGCCACCAAATTTTTGGTGCCAGTCATTGTGTTATCCATGAAATGTGTCAAGGGAGTGCAGTACAATTGGCCCAAGTAGCTATGCCAGGAATTCTTCGAGAATGTTTGAGGAGGCACAAGAGGAAAGAAAACTATTCCACTACGTGTGGATTTTTCTCCTCATTGCACTAGTGGGTTGGATGTTGCCGTCATAGTCTCAACTTCCAGACATTGAACCTAGTCTATTCGAATCCGTGTGCTATGAATCTCTTTGGGAATCAAATAATTCGTTATGAGTGATGGAGAACAACAACTTTTGGGTATTATTCCAAAAAAAGTTTCACCAGGTAGTTATATCAAAACCACGCCTTTCGCTGACGTTGTATGAACAATACAAGCACATTGAAAAATTTAAAGTGTCCTTTCATAATGTGCACATATGTGCAAAGGATGATATGTAAAAAGTGTGGTATGGCTTTCCTTATGTTTCCATTGAGGATGACCTCATCCAAGTGATGACCAATTGGAACCCTTCTTCGTTAATTACAGCAGCAGATACTGGTGACACATTTGCTGCTCAACCCAAGTCATCTGCATCGAATCCCAGTACCAAGAAATATACATAGAAATATGTGTAGGAGTCTACAACAATAAAAAAGAAAACATAGCAGCCGAAGGACACTGTGGATGTCCCTAACAACGAAGAGTTGGAGGAGCTTGATGGAGATAGTGTAGATGCATCATCAATGCAAACAAAAACCCATCACGGTATTGAGGGCCCCAGACATAGATAAGGCCACACAGGAAGGTTAAGGTGACAAAGAAGACAAGAACTATGCCACTGGTGTTGGGAGAGGGTGATTTTGATGAAATGAGAAACACCGTCAAAGCCATCAACCAAGAAGTTAGTAGTATAATGAAGTAGGAGTAAAAGGCAGTCATTGATGATGTTCAATATGGAATCCAACAGTTAAAGTTTCAAGCGAGCCAGATTTAGGTGAGCGTGAATCAAGCGAGTGTGACTTTAGTTAGCACCTCAGTCACTGAATCAATTACATAGAGTCGAGTATTCCATGTTTTAAGTGTCACACTTAATTCTTCTCATCTAGGAAAGTGTGCCACCATGTGGTATTGATCTGATATTGGAATCAACTTGGCTACGCTTCCAAGTGGCCAATTTCACTCAATGCATTCAATGATCATAGACGAATTACAATATCAGGAGTATTGTGCATCATGTACTACAGAAGAAAAAAAATGGGTTGAAGTATTATATCAAGGCCAGAAGATAGCTAAACAAGAATGGGATGCCGCGTAGAGTCAATGTGTGTAGCTGGAGAAGATTATAACCAAGGTATAATATGATATTCCAGATTTTCCAATACTAACTAACACTGCGGCCATCATCAAGGTATAGACTCTAGCAACCACACTGAATTCTTCCAAAATGAATATCAATACAATGCACACTGATTTGGAACAAAAGATTGCAAACTTGGAAATGAAGCTACAACTAGAGACACCACCAGAGGTCTACGCAGAGAGAGTCGCAGTTGTTCAGAAAGCCATGAAAAGCACTAATTTTGAAATAAATGAATGAAATACTCTATTTGAAGATGCCTTGGGAATATGGTCATCCATCCAAGAAGGCTCATTACTTTAGTAGCCGAGGAAATATATTTGTGATAAGAAACGACCTTAGTTCTTGCACAATGATTAACTTGATTGCAGGAGAGAAGACACATTTAGGATGAGATGGATGTGTTGTGCCACAAGGAGATGCTATTGGAAGAATGGACCCAACCTTGGGATAATTAAGCACTAAAGCTATCGCAAAACGCTGAAGGTGCACTCAAGGGACTCCGCTAGACTCAAGGCAGCATCAGCCTAGCCGCGAAGGGCCCAAAAATAGAAAATTAGTTGAAGAAGCACATAGCACTTCCATGCAGAGTTTCAAATCCATAAAACCTCTACAAGATTCAATCCAAGCGGTAAAATCTAATATGCAAGAATATAGACTATAGTGACTCAAGGACAAGTCACGAGTTTGTGTTGTGGGACTACTGGGCTAGGGTCCCTTGGGTTAAAGGTAAGTCAATTTTGATATTTTTTAAAGTGTTGTGCAAAGGTCAAGGGGCTTTGGGGCAGGTCAAAGCTCTTGATTTTTGAAATCAGTAAATGAGTAAAACATGGGGCTCAAACCATATTTTGAGTCCATGGTTTTAGTGCATCTAAGCTGTATAAAAATCCATGTATGAGTCAAGTCAGTCAATCAAGTATGAATGAATGAGAAGTTGATCCGTATTTTTCTGTGAGTTGGGTAAACTTTGTGATAAGTATGATTAGAGATAGTCTCTTACGGCTATGTGTAGAGACCTAAGTCCTAGGCTGTGTGTGAGGACACTCCTGCTATGAGCACAAGAGAAAAAATTGTAATCATTAAATATCTGTAAATAAAGAGATGTTTTGGCGAAAGTACTGCTTTACTTGCATGATATTTGTTTATGTGTTGATGGATTGATTTACTTATAGATTAACTACAGTTTAAATTATTGACGTGTATTTTTCTAAGTTGATTATATAATTATGCAAAATCTATATTTTTTTATGTTAAGGGTTTATATGAAATAATATATGGATAAAATAGATCTTTGTGTTTGCGCAATTCTTCTTTTGTGTTAAGGGTTTTATGAAAGTTAGATCTGAATTGGGTTAAAAGGAACTTGTGCATAATAGTAGTAGTTAGATTAGATTGGAAGGGTTAGATCCACAACATAGTTCTCCTTTAGGGTGTAGAAACCTACTTCCACCACCCCCCCATACTGCTTCATGTGAGACTTTGGTTTGTGCAAGTAGATCACTACCAAAAGGGCTAGTAGTTGGAGGATTTTTTAGGTTGCGCAGAGCACTCTGAACCTGGGTAAGGACATCTTAAGCCAATATCAAGATGTAAAAAATATTGAAACATATAAATTCAAGGAAATTAAGCAATCACCCAATGAAATATTGGGAGAATAGGACAAAATATTGAAAGATATATTAAGTCAAATCCCATATGTGATTTATGAAAATTTATTTTTTGAATGGTATGTGTCTGGTCTCTTCCAAAAGATCCACGGTCTGTTAAGAATGCATGAATTTAAAACATGCGAAGAGGTTTTTGGCCAGTCCAACATATTGAGAGAGGTGATGAAGGCTAGTTGATTATCTCATCGACTCACAATAAAATTGTGAAACTATTAAACTCATTGTTGGCTCTAACACTTCAAAAAAATAACTTATGGGGCACAAATTGTTGGACTGAAGGGCACACTAAATATAACTAGAAAAAAAATTATTACTATAATCAGGATGTCAAACAAATACATCTAACATATAATATTATACATTTTAGATCACTTCTAATCATATTACTAAAGGCTTCCAGTACAATATCTGTAATTAAAAGCCTAAATGGTGTGCCATTTTACAAGATAAAAAACACTCAATGCAATAGTGTCCACTCAAAGGGAATAACTAGCCAAATCATCATGATGTTTATCATACACAAACTTCAAATTAGTTTAACGGGCCATCTGAATTTGGTGGAGGAGAAAATGGTTGAGGACAATGTAGTAGATATATAAGGGGATAAAATGGAAGACTTCGAGGTTATGATGGAGTTTTCATAAGGTTTTATTATTTTATTTGTTGGCGGGAAGGTCACACGACTCTAAATTTCCCATTAAAATATAATATTGAATTGCATTGGTGCAATATATGTGGTTTTGGGGATCATTTTGTAACAAACTCGGTTAAAAATTCATGTAAATAAAATATAAGACCAAGGTCACGGGACACATATTCCAAGCTGAATGGTGGGAAAAACATCCTAGTGGGTGTCATTTCAGTTTATTATGGCTATGGAAATTGGAAAAGGTATTGGAAAAGCCAAAGAGGCATTATTTAGCATTTATTTATGAAAATAATGGAAAATATGAGAAAAGAAAGGTGAAAGGTCACAGATTTGCATGAGAAGGAAATTGAAGGGAAAATTAAGGAAAATGAAGAAATTAGATGCCTCAATGATAAAGATGTTTCTGAGGGTCAGCTCATGGAATTTTGAGAAGTTCTGGGTGGAGCTTTCTCCCTTATATTCTCTCTCTCATACTCTTATACACTTAGAGTTTTCTTGGACCACTCTTGTAGGAGTGTGGATTACATGGATTTGGAGAAAGAAGGAAAAATAAGAGTATGAAAGCACAAGAGGACAATGTCATAAATAGCTACAATGGGTTTTCTTTGTAGTACTTTTTATGCAGCCAATTCACAAAATAATAGAAAATATAGATCAACAAATTAGAAATCAGACTCTGTTAAGGGGAAACCTCCTTTACATTACATAAATGAACAATTCTTGGATGATACAAATAAAAAAACCTCCTTTCTATATAGATGAGTGAAAGGGGTCACAACATAATTAGAGTCGATATAACAATAATAATGTAAGGACACAACAATAACAATTGTGGGCTTCTATGGGGCACAATAATTACACTACAGGGACTACATGCATACAAAAATAACAATAAGGGGGGTACACTAACAATAAAAATGTAGTATACCTAGGGGGATAATATAGGTTATAGAGGGAGGTACCCAAGGGAATAATATGATGTAAGAATATAAGAATGATAAATAAATGGCCCATAGTTAATAAATAAAGTGGTTAATGCAAATTATGTAACATACCACATGTAGCTATAGAATAAAGTGATAATCCCATTGTATTGGATGTATGGTATTGAGAGTCCCATAGTAACTACCCATGGTATTGCATGTATGAAACCTATATAGAGGCTAGAGACTCTTCATTGAGAGAGGTGAAGGATTATTTTATTGGCAAGCATATGGCATGTGGAGTGATCTCCTTCCTTAAGGAGTGAATGTATGGTGTTGCCCTACCTCAAGGGCTTTGATATTAATGAAGATCTGAAGTTTTAACTTCTATGGTGTTATTTGTTGGGAATATTTTCTATTTATATACATTTCCTTTTCATATATACTTCAAGTGGTATCATAGCACTATATTGGGAAGAGTTTGGGAGAATTTTTCTTTTTCTTTTTTTTTTTGCAGGAAATTTTTGGGTGCCGAGTTTCCAGAATAGATTTGAAAATTTTGGCACAAACATTTCAGAAATAAATGGCAGATCTGGATTCCTTGTGCAAAAATACCCAATTTCAAAAAAAAAGAAAACCAGTTGAATTAGAGTCCGAATGAGGACGATATCGCTGATTTAAATTCAGCCGTGTTGCATAAATATTTTTGATGGAAATTTGTGTACGATGGCTCTCCTAACATTTTTTTTGTATATTTTGCTACATAATTTTAGACAAACAATTATATATCTGATATTGAAAATAACCCGATTTCAAAATACAAATAGGTCAAATTGGAGTCCGGATGAGGGAGTTATCATTGATTTAAAAGCAACCATTTTTTCAGAAATTTTGTGATGATGGGACAGTTGCAGTGCAAATCTATGTTTCCAGATTATCTAGATTGGGATTTCAGTCACATGGATAGATGCATAATGAATATTCCATTTCTGAAAATGGTTTATGTTAAGCATTTTGAGTTATATTGAACGAGTAATGTCCATTTTAAATTTTTGCCAAAGTAAGTGATTTTCTTCAAAACCCTTACATTGTTTTAGGGGTTCCCGGAAGATGAAGTTTACAAGAAAATAATATGGCCCTACTATTGAAGATTTTTTACAATATCAAAAGACACAATACCAAAATTTTCGGATATGATCCATAGGGCTTCATATGAAAGATGAGGCAAATAAATGGTGGACCTCACTTGACAGCTTAGTGAGGAAACTTCTCGAGAAAAAACTTGTTTTGGACAAGTGGTCTCAACACGCAAAGGACACTAAGAGCCATAAAGATTATTTTCTACTAATCTTTCCATATTACAGGTTCATGGAAGTATTCAGAAAGAGAACATCATTGTGTCTATCATTCCTAGTTGCAAGCATAATTGTATCAATGTTAATTTGGTGAAAAAATTGCAAGTTCTAGCAAAACATATTGAAAAAACACAGGCTGATAATGAAGATGTTCAAATTTATAAATATTTGAAGATTTCTATGGATAAGTATGTGTTGCATTCTGATTTTTATGCTTTATATATGGCTGTTGTGGATGTTGTATTGGGACACCCTTGGATGGAATCCGTTGGTACTTTCAATTTTAATGTGCAAAAGAAATTCATTAAGCTCTAGTATAACAATAATAAAATTACATTGCCTAATATTTGCATTATGAACCATGTAGAGACTAGGGAGGAAGAAGCACAGACTAGATACCACCATTCAAGCAGAGGTAGCCACTTCACCCATTGTTTTTTTTTTATCATATACAAAGAAACTAATATATAATTCCAAACATTATTCACTATCTCAGGTTTCCCATCACATTGAGGATGATAAGATGAGCTATGAACTAATTGAGTACCCAAACAAGAAAATAATTTTGTCCAAAAATTTGTAGTGAAAGTGGGATCTCTGTTGCTTACAATAATCTTTGGGTTTCCATGTGTGTTTTTAATTGTTTCCATAAATGCAGTAGCAATTGTATTGGATTTAAATGGATTCTATAATGCACAAATGTGTGCATACTTGGTAAGTCTATCAACTACCACCATGATGACACTCTTTCCTTTGGACTTGGGTAAACTTCTGATAAAATCCATTGAAAGATCCTCCCAACGTTGACTTGGAATGCATAAAGGTTGTACTGGACCTACGAAGTTAATTGTCTCAACGTTATTTTGTTGGAAAACTAAACATTCTGCCAAAAACTTTTGAATATTAAATTTAAGGTCATGCCAAAAATATTCCTTCTTATCTGTGTGCTATATTTTTAAAAATCGTGAGTGCCCTTTTAAGGGAGAGGTGCATAATTCCAAAATAATATTTTTTTTAGTTTGGAATTCTTACCAATATATAAGCAATATTTGTACCATAATTAATAATTTTTTCCAGATAAATGTATTTACTAGGGTCTTGCTCCAAATTTTGAATGAGTGCCCACACTTCTTCGTCATTGTTTTATTCATCCCTTTCCTTGGTTATCCAATTTGGTTGGATAACATAAACGGCACAAAGTGATGATTCGACATCCTCATCCTTTCTTGATAGTGCCTCTACAAGAATATTTTTCTTGCCTTTTTTGTAGATGATATCAAATTCATGACCCAACATCTTTGTGACCCATTTTTTCTTTTTTTCTGAATATAATATTTCTTCTAAAAAGTATTTAATACTATCATGATCCATTTTTACCTTGAATTGTCTTCCCATTAGGTAAGGTCTCCATTTCTTAAGTGAATGTAGTATTTCCAACATTTCCTTATGATAAATAGGGTTTTGTAAATATTTTCCTTCGATTGAACGGATTTCAAAAGCAATGGGTCCTGCTTGGATAAAAAAAACATCGATTCCATTTCGTGAGTCATCATATTCCACAATAAATGTTTTTGCGAAGTGTGGTGTACCTAATATCAGTGCTTGGAACATTTCCTCTTTAACATGTTCTAAGGCCTTAGTTGCTTCTGCAGTCTAAGAAAATGCAAATTTCTTTAGCAATGTTGTTAGAGGTGATGTTATTCTTCCATAATTCTTATCAAACTTGCGATAATACCCTGCCAACCAGAGAAATCCTCGCAAATGATTTATGGTTTTAGGGATTTTTCATTCCTTAATGGATTTAATTTTGTTAGGGTCTACCTTAAGACCCTCATGAGATACAATATAACCCAGATATTCCACCTCATGCACTGCAAAGAAACATTTGGAGGTTTATACATATAATTGTTTCTCCTCCAATAGTTTGAGCACCCTGTCAACAAGTTCGACATGATCCTTCAAAGACTTTTTGTATATTATTATATCATCAAAAAATATGGAATTCATCAAACCTTGGAATTTAGGTGCATTGGTAAGCCCAAAATGCATGAACAAAAATTCATAATGACCTTCATGAGTTCTAAATTTTGTTTTCAGAATGTCTTAAGTATTCATTCTTATTTGATGATATCGTGAACGAAGATGCAACTTTGTGAAGTAAATTCCCCCATGTAATTCATCCAATAATTCATCAATGATAGGAATGGAAAATTTATCTTTAATGGTAATATTTTTGAGCTCCCTATAATATGGACAGGTGCACCACAATCCATCCTTCTTGTGCCCCAAAACTATTGCAGTAGAGAAATAACTTTGACTATGTTGAATTATACCAACCTCTACCATTTCTACAACCTTACACTCAATATCACACTTTTGCGCATAAGGATATTTGTAAGGCATGATATTTGGAGGAACATTTCATAGAATCAAATGAATAGCATGATAATGATCTCAAATAGGTAGGAGGCCCTTGGGAGTCTCAAAAACCTTGGAATAACTGTCGAAGACTTTTTGGAGATATGGATTAATAGATGATTTCAATGTTTGACCCTACAGTGAGCATAATTGTGCAATTACGCCTCATTGTTATTTCCTTAGAAGCTTTGTCATCACATCATAGTTGACTATATTTCTTGGTTTCCGTATGAAACCTTGTGATTCAACTTCCTTTCCTTGCAAAAATATTTCAAGAAAAGTTCTTGAAAATTAAAATTTATAGTCCGAAAGATTGTAACCATTGGACTCATAGTACAACATCAACACCACCCATCGGAATAGAAAACATTGGACTATTCAATAAATATTCCCCCATGATTAGCTTTATCTTATGACAATTTCCTAAGAAATTTATAGTTCCTCCATTTACAACCATCACTTGACACTCTCTTGCTGGATATAGGAAGCAATTCAATTCCTTGGCTATCTTACAATGAATAAAATTATTGATACTACCCGAATCAATCAACAATATTACCTTTTTTTCTCAATATATCCTTCTATATTGAGGATTTTAGGAGTGGTAATTCCTACCAATGCATTACAATATATGGTTGGATTCATTTCTTCCTTATTTGGGGTAGGTTCCTAGTGTATATCCTTCTCTTTTGATGTTTCTTGTTCCTTTTCTTGCTCCTCTTCACAATATTTGTAAAATAATTTATTCTTGGCACACTTGTGACCTTTAGTGTATTTTCTATCACAACTATAACAAAGCCCTTTTTCTCTTTTTTCCTCCAATTGTTGTGGTGTCAACCTTGTAGGTTGTGGAAGGCTAGGGTCAACAAAATTTCCATCTTTATAGTTGTTATTGGTAGACTTCTTTATTATGATAATTTTTCTTTCAGCGTCTCTTGCCACCCTAAATTCCTTCTCCATTGAATAGGGTTCCCAAAGGAGAACCTCATGTTGGATGTTATCCTTTAAAGTCCCTATAAACACATCAATCCTATGTTCCTATTGAATATATGCTACCCTCATATTCAATTTTATAATTCCTCGATGTGCTCTACCATTGAACCCTTTTGTTTGAGATTTATCAATTGGTTGAAGAAGGTGTTTCTCTTTGTATCCTCATAATGTGATATCATTTCCTTCATAAAAGTTGACCTAGTGACAAGTGTTTAAAGAGAAAAAATTCATTGATACCATACAAACTGATTGGGTTCTAAATATAAAGTTGAAATGGGTACCTTTTGTGAGTGTTTCTCCATTTATAATATTCATGTTGCCAGATCCTTTCCATAAAAATTCCTCATATATATATTTGGAATGTGGTGGTTCTTAAACCCAATATTGGAGTTTCTAAAATCAGGATTCATATTCCTTTTGTCCTCATCATTATTTTCATGGATTACCTTGTCACCATTGGGAAGCCATTCTTGCAACAAATTTGTCAAACCTTCCTTCAAACCTACCATTTCTATTTTCAAACCATCCATGTTAGATTCCATGCCCGATTTTAAACAATCCATTTTCCCTTTTAATACATCCTTAAAATATTCCATTTTTACTTCTATTTCATTTTTTGTTACTCTTTGTGAGAGTGAAATTTGTTACACTTGGTCTCGCAATTTTGATATATCATGTTGCAATTCTTTCTCTTAATGTGTCATAGTAGAGATTTATGAGGGCTTAATGGATGTGGAATTATTTTTTGGATGCATTTTATAACCCAATATTGATATGTATGCTTCAATATTCCCTTAGAATCACTTCCAACTGATTTTTCAAACAAAACTTATGCAATTAAAAAAAATACACACCTTTTTCTGGCTTTTGAGGAGCTCGATATTAAAACTGATGTATCTCTGTGATTTTAGATCCCCAATATTTGAACTTAGGTCCTGTAGTATCCATCTGAGCCTTATTTCCAATGCCACTAGTCATACCTAATTTGGATTCTTTAAGATAAAGTTATGCTCGATCTCCCACGATGACCTGATTATAGACTAGTTCAGTAGAGAGAACTTGTAAGAAGTGCCATGTGTCATTTTTTTTACCTACGACCCTAAAATTGGTACAAAAAAAACTTCACTTCATCCACTTTCTTCCACTTCTTACATAATTGAAATTTTATTCCTGAAACGAAAGTTATGACGATTTTCCCTACGTCACCTATTTTAAACTAAATTTTGGAACCTGCGAAAACCCTAAATTCCATGGATCATATTTTTGAAAATATAGTGATCCAAGATCTAAAATTATATAAGGAAGTTCATAAATATTTAGACTCCACATGGTTTCCATTTCAGTGTCTGAAGTTTTGTAGAAAAAAAAAATATAGCGAAAATTCCAAGATTTCCTTTTTTAAGAAGTGAAACCCTAGAATCCAAAGCTCTGATAGTTATGCAACCCGTTCAAAAAATAAAAGAAAAGGTAGATCAACAACATAGAAATCATCTTCTTCGAGGGGGAAATATCATTTAAATTACATAAATTAACAATTCTTGGATGATAGAAATGACAAAACCTCCTTTCTATATATATGAGTCAAAGGGGTCACGACATAATCAGAGTCGACATAACAATAATAATGTGTTGAAATTGGTAACAAGAAACATTGAAAATGGAATCCAGAAATGGCACCATATGGGGTTTCTTATTTAATTTTTCCCTTAATTAAATTTGGAGATAAATTTTATTTCATCTCATGACAACTTGTATTAGTTAACTTAGTCAGGAATCCATAGTTCTCTTAGGAAATTCAAGTTGAGGGTCAGAGAGGAGGCATGTACAGTTCTCCCATGATTTTAGGGGGTCTAGTTATAGTTATTTGTGAGTTGTAATTAGTTAAGTCAACTAATTGAGTTAAAATCAATTTAACTAGTTCTCACTGAGAGATGATCTAGTGATAGGTCAAGTGAATAAAATCTGATTCAATTCACAAGTAGTGATCAATCAGAGAAATGAAAATTCTCTATAAATAGTTGTTGCATGCCAGTTATAAGGAAGGCCCAGTGGAGATTGAGGTTAAAGGGAAGACAAATATCAATTATATAATTATAAAATTGTAGATATCATAGACGAGGTCATCGAGAATCCTTAGACAAATTGTGCAATCATTATTTTGGATTTTTCAACTTAATAGGGGCTCAATTAGCTGAGAAATGTGTAAGGAAGGTAGGTCAAGCCTAGGAAATAAAAAGGTTAAATATTGGACCAAACTTTCGTAGATCGCAAGTCAGAGATTATAGTGGGATAGTCTGCATAGTGCATAAGTTTCTCTATGAGAGAAAAACATTGTATCGTTTGATGGTCTTGAACTTTTGCAATATATAGATAGCATGGTTTTAAGTAGTTTCTTTCCCAAGATACATCTTTTGTTGTGCGATTGATTATTTTCTTTCTCTTTCTTGTTGTGATTATGCTATTGAAATTGGTTTATGCAAATTTGTAGAAGTGGTTTATTATTTTGGTTTAGTACATTATAAGATCATATTGAATCCAATGGCATAACTTCCACATGGTATCACAATAGGAAAAAAATAGAAGAGAAGAACCAGAGTTTTTTTTTAACATGTACATTGAATTTGCAAGTTATTCTTCAAGACCTAGCAGCAGATCAAGATGTCTTTGACTGGCTTGAGACTCGAATACAATCTTGAGGGAAATTTGAATTACATAGCATGTAAAAACATGATGGAGGTAGTGCTTGAGGGAGAAATACTGAGGGAGTTTATAGACAGTAATATTCCCAAGCCCACAACAACAGATGCTCAACTTCTTGATGCATGCAAGAAGAAGGTAGCAAAGGTGAGAAGGATCTTCTTAGATGGAGTTTGAGATCATATTATCTCTAGTATCCATGGAAAGGAAACTCCATGTGATATGTGGAATTACTTAACAGCTTTGTTTCAAAATGGGAGTGACCACATGAAGCTAATTTGGCACTAAAATACAACCTTAGAAATATCATGATGGAGGAGGGTGAGATGATACCAAAATACTTGAAAAAGTTCAATCAATGTCGATATGAGATTTGAAGTGTTGGTATCATAGTATCCCAAGATGATTTGGTGATTTTAGCTCTTCTAGGAATTCCAAGAGTTGTAATAGTTACCAAGACTCTGTGAATGGGAGCGAGAAGCTACAAGACATGGAATGTGTGTGATATGACATGGTAAAAGAAGAGATAAGGTGGAGCACTAGAGATGGGACCTACGACGCAGACAAAGAAGAATATTTTGCATTTTTCAAAAAAAGGCAAGAGAGAATTCTCCAAGGTCAATGGTATTCATTTTCACGGGCACTATGCCTTGAAGTGTCCATTGAAGGAAAGAAATAAGGATCATGTAGTTTCAGCAACGAGTGAAGTGCTAGATTCACAGTTTTAGCTTGATCTTACTCTCATTTAATTCATGTCCAACACTGTAATGGGATGAGTGTGGTATCTCGATAGAGGTGCCTCGTTCCATATGATGGGTAATACATATCTCTTCAGTGACTTGGAGGAGATGGACCTCCAAAAGAGCATAGATTTTAGAGATGACAAGGAGGTATAGCACAACTGACATAGGTCTAGTTACCTTTCACTGGGAGACTGGCTCCCATCTAAGAATAAAGGATGTTTTGGGTGTTCTAGGACTAAATAATAATGTTGTCTCCATAGAGGTATTGGAATACCGTGGTTATGATGTGATATTTACAAAACTAAAGGTATTCCTTAGACACATCACCATGGGATGGGTGAAATAAATCAATGTACAAGTCAAGAACTTGTATGCTCTCAAGGTCAAAGATGCATCCAAAGCTTTGAGGAGTAAAGAAGAGGTTAGTGAATTGGTGGTTGAGAGTAGGCATAAATTATCTTTCAACTCACAGCCTGAGAAGTAGTCTTAAAAGGTTGTGGAGCAGCCACAATTGGAGAAGAAGATAGGAGACTAAGTGGAGGCATCCACTCAAGCAAAGACCTCCATAAGGGTGAAATTTTGAGTGAGATGGGTAGAGGGAGCACATGCATCCATACCTTCAGGTGAGAGATGGGGTTATGTGAAGACATAATCGAAAGAGAAGAAATTTTGGCAGGATCCATTGAGATGGCTTCTCTCATGGATCAGAACTGGCTATGAGGAGCCCACATTAGACAATAACAGGAAGGATCGGTAGCGATTGATGGAGTCATATTTCAAAAAGAAATAAATTAGAGTGACATATGTTAGATACTAGAGCACAAATCAGATTTGGTAACAGTGCAGAGAGCAGAGATGCACAGTCAGCATAAGCACAAATTTTTCTTTAGATAGTGTAGGAAATAGTAGCATTCAGAGACTCTCAAGACATGTGCATGATACTGGTTCAGTTCTGGGAGTCTATTTAGTTTCAAGAGTTGCAGGAGTAAACAACACTAGATAAGTGTTGCATGCAGAACATTCCAAAGGTACCGGTTTGGGGTAGAGTTGAATTCCTTTCTTGTTGAGAGGGAGTGTTGAATTGGCAACAAGAAAAATTGAAAATAGCATCCAGAAATGGCACCATAGGGTGCTTCTGATTTAATTTTCCTTAATTGAATTGGAAGAGAAATTGTCATTTCATCTCATGACAACTTGTATTAGTTAATTGAGTCACGAAGACATAGTTAGCTTAGGAAATTAGAGTTGAGGGTCAGAGAAGAGGCATGTATATTTATCCCATGATTTTAGGGGGTCCAGTTACAATTATTTATGAGTTGTAATTAGTTAACTCAATTAATTGACTTAAAATCATTTTAACTAGTTATAACTGAGAGATGAGCTAGTGATAGGGCTAGTGAATTAAATTTGATTTAATTCACAAGTAATGATAAATAAGTTAACTAAAAATTAACTATAAATAGTTGTTTCATGTCGTTTCTAAGGAAGGCCCAATTGAGATCTAGCTTAAAGGGAAGATATCTATCAGTTGTATAATTAGAAAATTGTACAGGTCATCGAGAAGCCTTAGATGAATTACACAATCATTATTTGGTATTTGCCTAATTAATAGGGTCTCAATTAGCCTAGGAATGCGTAAGGAAGGTAGGGTAGACTTAGGCAAGAAAAAGGTTAGATATTGGACCAAAATTTCTTAGATCGCAAGCCAAAGATCAGAGTGAGACAGTGAGCAGCATGTAGAAGTTTCTCAGTGAGAGAAAATAATTATATTGTTTCATGGCCTTGACTTTATGAAATAGAAAAATAATAGGTTTTTGATTAGTTTCTTTCCCCAGATAGATATTTTGTTGTGCGATTGATTATTTTTTTCTATTTCTTGTTTGTGGTTATGCGATTGAATTTGGTTTCCGCATATTTGTAGAAGTGATTTAGTATTTTGTTTTAGTACATTACAATATTAGATTAAATCCATTGGTATAATTTCCACATAATGTAAGGGAAAAAAAATAACATTAGTGGGCTTATATAGGGCACAATAATAACACTATGGGGACTACATGGGTACACCAATAATAATAAGGGGGATACACTAACAATAATAATAAGGGGATACACAAGTATTATAGGGACCTAACAGTAACAAGTTTCATGTATGATTTTCTTGCTATTTTTTGCATGCATGGCACATACATTTGGTTTCTTGGCTCTGATATTTCATTGGCATGGATGATTTCCTAGATTGACAGTGGTTTTTAGTAGCCTTGCCATTTCCTGTATAGCCATGGTGTTATGGGTTTACATCTATTTTCTGGTTGGTGTTGATGCTCCTTATGGATTTGGGTTGAGTTACCAACTCTTAGAGCCTATGTTGGACAAACGATATGGAAGCCCCATAACAACTAGGGTTGAGCTACTAGTCGTGGAAATCTTGGTTTAACAAATTTTGGAAGCCCTATAATAGCTAGGGTTGAGTTACTTGTCCTCGAAGCCTTGGCTGGAAAAACACTCTTGAACCCTTTGTGGGTAGGGTTACTAGTTGTGGAAGCCTTGGATGGATATATCCTCTAGAGCCTAACGAAAACTGTGGGTTGAGTTACTAGTCCTGGAAGCCTTGGCTTAAAAAACACTCAAGAGAATTGCAGAAGTTGTGGATTGACTTACTAGTCCTAAAAGTTGGGTTGGAAAAAACACTCTAGAGCTCTAGAAAAATTGGGTAGAGACTAATCCGGTGATGGCTAGTGATGTCCGACCGTGATGTGGAATCACTCATTGAGGTTTGAGGTGGTTTGGCCTCTGGAATTCTTGGTTTGGTTTTTTTTAGTAAATTCCATGAGATCCCACATTCATGCTTGGAATATGGAACAAGGGTGATTAGCGGAAAGAGAGATTTGGTTTAGCCAAATCTATTTTCGAGTGGTACGTGGAAGTCCCTCACTTGGTTCTCTTTTTCATATGTTAATAATAGATATTTTCCTCTTCTATATTATGAGTAAATTTTCTTGTTATTATGTGATATTAATGGTTGTTCTATCATTGTTACTCTTCTTGTTATATACTGATTATAATAATGTTTTATGATAGATCTTAGTCATGGATATCATTATGTTTTATTTAGTAAATGAATGAATAATGAATGTATGACCTAATAGATGGTAATGTAGATATCATGAGAGGGCATCCAACCTTGTTGATGATTCTAAGACAAGTATGAAGTCCCTATGCTTCGATGTGTTTATATGACATGTAGATTGCAATTTCATGATGTGTGTGTTTGTGTGTTCGGCACACGAATGTACCAAATAACACTTGCTTAAGAGGGGTGGTTTTTCCCTCTTAAGCTATTGGTCATAGGTAGAAAATAGATGGATTCAAGCAAGTTAGTGGAACATGCTGAAACATAAACATACTAGATAGAGAAATAGCATGCATATTCAAACATAAAAACTAAAATAAAATTAAAAAAGATAAGATAAAAGCTCTAAATAGAGTCAAACAACTTCAATAATCCAAATGGAAGCACTTACGTCCCCTCTTATTACGTACTAGTAGGAAATGAGGATGAAAATTTAACCCAGTTTCCAAGGGGCCCTTGGAATTATGGAGCTCCAAGTCCCGATACAAGGATGTCTTTACTTCTGAGCTACCTTGGCGCAAAGTCTCCCTCCCTCTACTATGGTGGACTCGAGTTGTTGGATGGCCAACAACTGAGTCCCCTTTATCTCTGCTCTGAATCACACAACGTTGGTATTGCTTGGGGAAGTTCTGGACAACAGAACAATGTGCTCTCCCATTGTTCATCTCTTGGTGACCTTTTATAGGAGAATTCAAATCCTCCTTCTCTCTCTTGGTACATTGTGGATGGTGACCTAAGAGAGGAGGGTGATTCCATTGTGTGCCACATTTATTCCAGTGTGTGCTCGTTTGAGGTCCTAAGGAGGCTTGGGCGGCTATCCTTAGGTGGCCTCAAGTGTGGGATCAATGTCCTAGAGTGTGCCTTGTGGTCCCAAAAAATGACTCCCGCCACTCTCAGGACCACACGACTTTTTGAGGGAAAGCCATGCAAAGGCACGCTTATCAAATAATTTTGTGCCCAAAGGTGCATTTCACTGATTCTTTCTATGCGCAATTTGATTTTTTCCTTCAGGCCTTAAAGATTTTTTGAATACTTCAGATTCTCTAATGTCTCTTAGCCCTGTAAATCCTTCTTCCTAACATTAAATAATGTCATATTTTCTTGTCTGATTTTCCATTGATAATAGTTCCCCCCTAATGTGTGAGGTCTAGGAAGAACTGTATAGTAGAAATACATTATAGTTTATTTTCTGTGTAAATTCTATAGAGAGAGAGAGAGCCTTGCGTGTAGCTCAAAGTTAGAGACACTTGCACCGGGTCAAAGAGTGACCATGTCCTGTGGGATACCTACAAGTAATGGTATAATATAATATATTCAATTTTTCTATGAGACAGGCATGTCCTATGCTCGTAATGTTTTGGCTATTTAAAAAAAATCTATTTAAGAAATGGATATTATGTCTATGTTACTAGCAAGGTAGTGATCTATTGATTGATGACAATGATTGCTAATGCCCTCAAGGGAGTTTCTTCTTTGACAATAGCTAGAATGTGGTACTCACATGCGTAAAATTGGTATGGCATATGAATTCACATTGTACGCATAGGAGTTGGCTTGGACATTCCCATGTAAGAATTTCTGAAAGAGGTGCTTATAGAGGCATGGGTCTTCAACATATTTGATCAAAGTGAAATGGTTGTAAGGTATGATACCATCAAGTTGACATGAAGGCTTGTGATGTACTCGAATGTCAGGAGGACCGATGATATATGTGGGCGATGATCTCTCCCACAATGCCACCCGAGGATTTCCCTTTTATGGAGAGGGGCGATCCAAGGTACCACTTTTGTTTTGGAAAAGAGGTTTTGAAGTCGATGAAAAGGAAGCCTCAACCAAAAGAAGGGTCACTTATATGGAGGATCAGGATCCTGGATGTGATGGGTTTAACATAGGCACGATGGCGAGGGGTGATTGAAAACTAATGATGGGGATTCAATGGCCCAAGGTCGAAGTATAAAAAAAAGCTTGATGATACTCATAACTATTTTTGCTGGGGAAATCCCTAGAGTCAGTAGGAATTATAGGTGGGTATAAACTGGTTATGAATGTCATGATGGATTTTGCGTGGGTGTGATACTCCAACCAAGGGTGACGAGGGACTGCTTCCATGGGGAAAAAAATGAATGGGTGTGTTGAGGGATGTAGTGCGCTGTTTGAGGTCTTTGTACACTGACCAAAAGAATAAAATAATGAGGTTTGGTTTGTACAAAACATAGAGATGGGTGCCCCAAAACATGAAAGTGTTTTCTCACTGATGATGTGAGGAAGGTGTTTTGCTGAGGGTGGGGTCTCGATTGGTTGGTCTCATGTGTGAGGTTGATGAAGTGGATGAAAAAAAATCGTAGATGGGTTATGCTGATGGAGGTATGGTCGGTGAAATGTGAGGCACGATAGTGCCCTTTTCATCTGCTTGCACAACCTGGTCATCTGGGAAATGGGTTTTATCTAATATGGTAAAAATTGACCTGATACATGGCAAGTGAATTGGAAAGAGGTGCTTCCCAAACTATAGTGGTATGGCCACGGCGTCACTTTTGTTGTGATATGTGGTCTACTTTAGGTGACAAGCATCATGGAGGGGAGGCTCTACCAACCAACAAGGATGCTTATCATGTGCGAGGTGAGGTGATGATAAACACGATCGGTTGTTTGGAACCTATGGTTAATTTATTATGGAGAAATGATGTCATGATATGCAAAGTTTTTCTGGGACTCTATCATGCTGGGGGTAGAATAATACCTGATTTGGAACTTTCAGTGGATGGAGTTGTTGATGGTTTGCATACTACATGAAAAAAAAAAATACCCCAAGTGAAAGCATATTCTTTATTCAAATATTTATTTGAAATACATGTGCTTAAAAAACAAGATAAGAGAGGGCATACTTTTCGGCACTGAAAATTTATTTTTCAGGGGTGTGAATGTGTGGCACTACCCTTGGGAGTTATGGAGTGTTGATCATCGTGGTACTTTCGGTTTGATGATTGGGCCTTCAGAGCTCTCGATATGGTCCTCCATTTTTTTTGAAAAGGGCGACATATATGCGAATATGGCTCAATTCAGTTCATTTGTGTATGTTGAGTATTGAGAGGTCAGAGGCTTTTGTGGAGCATTTCTTTCTGTTGCGGTCAACCTGAGCACCCGAGATTAGTCATTTTTTGGCTAGGTAAACCTTATGATGTCATGCATCTTATTTTTTTCAGTCTATGAGTGGAGGTGTCCATACAACATTGGTTTGTATGGAATTTTAGCCAGTTTTTCCCTTAACCATGCAGGCAATTAGGGTGTTGGCGTGCCTTTTGTGCACAAAAAGGATGTCTTACATTCCTTTTACACTCATCTGAGGAGAATAGGCGCGCCTTCCTCACGCCTGTTTCAGGAATAGGCGTGTAGAAATCTGAGGCAATTTTTGTCAACATGTTTTGGAAATTTTGTCTATTTTTTGTGTTTTTATGCTGCTGATGTGATCCTATTTTGATGATAGGATGTTGTGGATGGAGAGGGATTGGCCTGAGCTCCATACTACCCTAGCCACTAATGATCAAAGATGCCAATAGTTGGTGCAATGGGGTCTCCTGAAATTTCTGGAGAATGACCTTCTTTGGTTAAACGATCGACTTTTTTGTTACCTGATCTAGTGTTGGAACAGGCGGCACAAGGTGATGGTGCTAAGTGGGTGTGACCTTACTATTCATCTCGAGAAATGTATCTACTTTGTGACCATGTTGCTACCTACGGGTGAGGCACTTCGGTATCCACTTCCCTCTAGGAGGGTGGATATTGATCGATTCCGGGCGCATCATTGCGACAGGGCACCCCTGGCAGAGGGGTGTAGTGCTATTGCTACAATGAAAGATTTGGTGGAGCGGTGTGCGTTAACAGCCATTGTGTGACTACATTAGGGTAATTTTGACGTCTAAAATGGGCCTCCTAAGGAAATTATAAAATAATAGTGGAAATAGTAAAATAAGATTTGATTACTGCATCAAATTTTAGAGGTAAAACATAAAAAAAACTAATTTTTCAACTCGTATTTCCAACTTATCTCCCAAATTTTTTACTCAACTTTCGAACGAGAGTACTCATTAGATGAAAAATTTAATTCCTCATCCAAGGAGTACACATGTTGCATACTTTTGATGGATGCTACTACACAAAAAATGATAAATACATGAAAAATGTTATTGCAAAGTAGTTTGTTGGGAAAAATACTGAGAGGGGGGGGGGGGGGGGGGTGAATCATTATTTAGGGAAAACTAAAATATTTTTACTTTTTCATGCTCTAAAACCCATACGCTACTTTGTTGAATCCAACTAGCGTATACACGTGGATATCCTTCATAAAACTAGTGTATACACAGAGATCTAATTATGTCATTAATTCTTCACTTATATCATTCCATCATTCATTCATTAGATGTTCTATATACAGTAAACATGTGCAGTAAGAACAGAATAAACCATCACACATAAGCATCACACATGAACACCAGGATTTTAGGTGGAAACCCAAGTCGGGAGAAAACCACCGCTGCAGTTGCTCATCCTTCAATATTTTATTATAGAGAAAACATCTTACAACATATGTGCTGGTGCAGACTCCTACCAGCACGCAGGCACCCACCTGCGCTCGTTTACCAGCCTCTCCTGGAAGAGAGCTCCAACCCCCTGACTCGTTTACCAGCCTCTCCTGGAAGGGAGCTACGACCCCCTGATCTCGTTTACCAGCCTCACCTGGAAGGGAGCTACAACCCCCTGACTGAAGGCTACAACCCTCAGCACCTCTATGGACCACGTTTCATCAATTTTCACACTGGATCCAAACAAATTCAATAGAGCACAACTTGCAGGCCTCGTTTCATCATATTTTCAGACTAGACCCACTCCATACTTTTAAGCACAGTCAAACATGAAAAATATACATATAACTCACAGACAGATATCAGTAATCCAGCAGAACAGATCAGACACTTCTTACCACAGACTTCAGCAAACCCTAGTTTGCATACGCGCTTTCCTTTCTCTGATGTCGCGTATATACGCGCTTCCGTTCACATAAACCAGCGTATACTTCTGTACAAATTACAGAACCAATTTCATTGCGCATACGCGCTTTCTCTTCAGCGAAGCCGCGTATATACGCGCTTCTTCTGCAATAAAGTAGCGTATAGATCTTCAACCATTACAGAGCTGCATACTTCTTCAGATCAGACATTCAGTTCAGATTCAACCCTTTACTTCAGACAGATGTTCGCCTCATCACAGATCTAATCACTTCATAAATAGATCCAACAAATACAGATACATTACAGATCTAGATATTCCGCTTCATCATTTCTTCATAGGAGCATCATAGATTCAGATCTATCATCAAACCTTTACCCTTTCATACAGATATACTTCATAGATAAGTATTCATTCAAGCTCAGACATCTTGCTCCCACACTCATGATTTGCACAATGAATTTCTTCTCCTTATATAGGATTATCCTTTTTCAATACCACGGGCCCCTTTTTCAATACCATGAGCCAAAACAATACCACGAGCCAAACAATACCATGAGCCCAAAACTACATTACTTCCGATGGTATTCCTGGACAGGGTCATTTAGACGAATCATTACCCAATACAATGGGTCCATACCATGGTGGTTACCCCTGGATTTGCACTTTATGAGTGCTTTTGCCCATACGCGACTTGGCAAGTTCTTTCCCACGTGCATACACGACTTCCCCTAGACAAATACGCGTATTCCTTGAGACATACTCTTTTCATCATATTCTGGTACATACTGTCATTCCTTCCATCATTACCTTGTGTACTCATCAGATTTACATCATCTAACAGATTCATCAAGTCAGGACAACACAAGTCAACATTCTCATGTCTTCATCTTCATTCAGTGGGTTGCCATCAAGGACAACACTCTGCATCATATTGCCAACAATCTCCCCCTTTGGACTTGATGGAAACCATGATGGTGTTTGATCATCACAACAGATAGGTACATTAAGTCACTCTCCTCATTCTTTGACACCATTTCAAACACCATGTCATTCTCCCCCTTTGACATCAAGGGCAAAGGGAGGATCAAAACTAACACACTCTCCCCTTGTTCTCCTCATGTAGAAGAAGTGTTCTGCAGATCTGATGTATACTGAAGTGACCAAGCTCCCCCTGAGTTCATGCTAAATCTTCAAACATAATTTTCAATGAAGTATATGACTCTAAGACCTTCCTATCACCAATGAATCTTACTTACATCAAAGATCCATCCAAGTGGATTTACATATGAGACTCAAATACCCAACCAAGTGGGTTTACAAATTTGACTCAGCTACCCAACCAAGTGGGTTTACAAAATTTGTCAAGTCCTTACATGACTGAAAATTACAATTTTACATCATGGGTCTCAACAAGACCTTTTCATCAAAAATACAAGTATGACCCTTTATGACCAAGACCAGAAAAAACCTCAAGAGAGATCATAAATCAGAACCATCATAATTCCAACAATGCATTATACTCAGCAGGACTAGGGCTCCCCCTAAAAATGTGCATCCGAACATCCTTTCCATATGACTAAGGCTCCCCCTTAGTTTGTGCATCCTGAACACTTTCAACAAATCATCAAGGCATCTTTAAAACATCAGAGATTGAAACAGTATTATAAGAGCTGGAACATCATCAGAGATACCAGAGATACCAAACAGCATTGCAGCTGTGCTGAAGATAGCTAACCCCAAACAAAAATTTGTCAGCAATCAGACATACGCGGTTTTCTGTGAATGAACTCACGTATATACGCGACTGTGTATCAGGAAATCCGCGTATCCAATGCCATCTTCTAAATTTAAGCAGATTTTTTCTTTTGACTGGCAGAAAACACTCCCAGCTTCTGTCTTAGATACTCAAATGCTTCCCTGGGTAGAGGTTTGGTAAAGATATCAGCAACTTGTTCTTTGGAGGGAACATACTCCAACTTCACCTTTTGCTCAAGCACTTGTTCACGTAAGAAGTGATACTTGATGGGAATGTGCTTGGTCTTCAAATGCATAACAAGATTCTTTGAAATACTGATGGCACTTGTATTGTCACACTTAATGGGGATAGGAGGTGTACATTTGATTTGAAAATCTTGTAAGGTTTGCATCATCCAAAGGAGTTGGGTGCAACAAGATGCGGTAGCCACATATTCTGCTTCTGCTGTAGATAAGGCAATAGAATTTTGCTTCTTGCTGAACCAAGATACTAACCGGGGTCCCATATAGAATGCACCACCACTAGTGCTTTTCCGATCATCAACACTTCCCGCCCAATCTGCATCAGTGTAAGCATGAAGAGTAAGATCAGCATTCTTTGGATACCATAGACCAAGGTCTTGAGTTCCTTGAAGATATTTGAAAATTCTTTTAACAGCCTGAAGGTGAGACTCTTTTGGATTAGCTTGGAATCGTCCAACAATCCCAACTGCATGCATAATGTCTGGTCTAGTCCCGGTGAGATAAAGTAGACTTCCTATCATTGATCTGTATTCTGGTTGATTCACCGTGGGAGAATCATCATGAGAACTGAGATTGCATCCGGTTATCATTGGTGTACTTATAGGTTTGCATTCTTCCATGCCATACTTCTTCAAAATTTGCTTAAGATATTTTGCTTGTGATAGGAATATACCATCTGCAGTTTGATGCACTTGCAAGCCAAGAAAGAATGTTAGTTCCCCAAGTAAAGACATTTCAAATTCTTGCTGCATGACAGAAGCAAATTTTTGACTCAAAGATTCTTCGTTACTCCAAAAAATGATATCATCAACATATACAACCACAATCAATAGTTTATCATTTTCAACTTTTGTGTATAAGTTGCTATCAGCAGACCCTTTTGAAAATCCTTGTTGATGAAGATATTTGTCAAGACGACAATACCAAGCCCTTGGAGCTTGTTTGAGACCATATAGAGCCTTTTTAAGTCTACAAACAAGATTTGCATCATTTCCCAAAATGAATCCTTCCGGTTGTTCTATATATACTTCTTCTTCTAGATCACCATTAAGAAAAACAGATTTAACATCCATTTGATAAACTTTGATTTGTTGATAACTTGAAAAAGCAAGAAACATTCTTATGGCTTCAAGTCTAGCTACAGGAGAAAAATTTTCTTCAAAGTCTATACCTTCTTGTTGAGTATACCCTTTGCAAACCAGTCTAGCTTTGTTTCTTACAACATCCCCATTTTCATTTAACTTGTTCTTGAAAATCCATTTAGTTCCAATGACATTTTTATCATGTGGTCTTGGTACCAATTCCCAAGTGTCATTCTTTTCAATTTGATCAAGTTCTTCATCCATGGCTTGCTTCCAACATTCATCCTTGCTAGCTTGATTGACATTCTATGGTTCAATTGTGGATAGAAGTGCCAGATGACTAGAAGATCCCACAAGAGTTCTTCTTGTTCGTACACCTGAATCCTTGTCTCCCAAAATTTGAGATTCAGGATGATTCTTTTGAACATATCTGGATGGAGCTTTTTCGGATGGATCATCTTCAGGTTCTTCATTGGATCCACTGTCTATATCATTTCTATTTGATGTAGAAGGACATAAGTCACCATCATCTTCTTTTGATGTTTGTTTTTCTTCTTTAGGAGCTGTAGGAGACTCATCAATAACAACATCAATACATTCAACAATCTTTCGAAGCCTTTTATTGTAACATTTGTATGCTTTGCTTGTAGATGAGTAACCAAGAAATATCCCTTCATCTGATCTAGGTTCAAACTTCCCAAGCTTTTCATCATTATTTTTGATAAAGCATTTACTTCCAAAAACTCTAAAATGCTTCACAGAGGGAGAATTACCATACCAGAGTTCATATGGAGTTTTGTCACTATTTACACGAACATGAGCCTTGTTGAGAATGTTAGCTGCTGTATGTGCTGCTTCACCCCAGAACATGTCAGGAGTTCCAGAATCATCGAGCATAGCTCTAGCCATTTGTTGAATTGTTCTATTCATTCTTTCTGCTACGCCATTTTGTTGTGGAGTGCCTGCTATAGAGAATTGTCTTTTTATGCCATGTTGTTCACAAAATTCAAAGAATTCATTTGAAGTATATTCTCCTCCTCGATCAGATCTAAGACACTTGATTTTTAGATCTAATTCATTTTCTACCAATGCTTTGAAGATCTGAAATTTTTCAAATGCTTCATCTTTGTGTTTAATGAACCCGATCCAACACATTCTAGAGTAATCATCAATAAATAGGATATAGTATTCTTCCCCACGTGATGAATTTTTCCTCATAGGTCCACATATGTCAGTATGAATGAGTTCAAGAGGCTCACTTGATGATCCTTCTTTGGCATTAAATCGTACTCTGGTCTGCTTACCGAATTGACAAGATTTGCATATGATACTTTCCGGTAGATTAATATTGGGAAGACCACGAACAACTTGAAGTCTGCTTGCTTTGTTGATTTGAGAGAAGCTCAGATGCCCCAGCCTTCTATGCCATAGCCAATTTTCTGAAGACTTGCTTAAGTAACATTGATCTATGCCGTTTAGTACATACAGGTTGCTTGGATTTCTTTTTCCTTTTATAATGATTTTACCTGTATCTAGATCACGAACCACACATTCTTTTGAACTAAAGACCACTTCTGTTCCTTTATCACACATTTGACTTACACTTAACAGGTTATGCCTTAATCCATCCACATACATGACATCATTAGCCTTCACCTTTTCTTTTAGAAATACTGACCCTTTTCCTTTAATTACAGCGGGAGTATCATTTCCAAATGTAACTTTCTTTTCCTTTTCTAGAGCATTATATGTAAGGAGTTTTCTTTTGTCACCTGTCATGTGTCTTGAGCACCCACTATCAATGTACCATTGATTTTCTTCACCTTCTGCAAATAATGGTATCCCACAATTTTAAACCTGTATTTCTTTCTTTTTCCACACTTTAGAGCTTGAGGGAACATGTTCTTTTGGCTGGACCTTGCTCCTGCATTCGGATTCTTCATGACCAAAGTTATTGCAATAAGTACATTCAACTTCGTTTTGAAGAGGAGAAAAGTTGTTATAGGTGTTCTTCTTTGGTTCAATATTCATCCTTTTCTTTCTTGCTTCTCTTGTCATGATGGTTTTATATGCAACACATTGAACATCTTTATGACCAAAATTGTGACATGTGAAACATTGTCCATTGAAGTAGAAATTTCTGCCATCATGAAATCTCCTATTTGAATTTACCTGTTGGTTGTAGCTTCTTTGAAAGCTATCCCTGTTAGTGTTCCTTGAATTGAGATGATCATGCTTTACCTGTAAAGATCCTCTATTCCCTTGCTGAGTGGCTGAATGTAGTAAACCATCTGTAGCTGCTTTTAGATAATTTGGTGCTGAAGCTTGAGAAGATTCTCCGGTATATCCAAGTCCTGTCTTTATAAGAGGAGAACGTTGTACCTTGATAATCTCATCTAAGGTTTCAGATCCTTTAGCAAATCTAAGATTCAAAGTCTTTACTTTCTCAACTTCTTTTCTTTGACTTACCACTTCATATTCTAATTTCTCAATGTGTTTCTTTGCTTCTTCAAACTGCTTTTCAATGGTCTCTCTGATTATCTTCTGTTCTTCTAAGAGAATTTTATATTCTTCTAAGCGTAGTTTGAGTTGATTGTTTTCTTCAAGAAAATCATTTTCCTCTAGAGCATCCATAAAAGTATCCTTTTCTTCTTTTTGTTCAAATGCCATGAGAAGTCTAAGATCTTCTTCACATTCTTCCTCACTATTAGATGACCCATCACTATCTTCATTAGTATAGTAAATTTTCTTAGAGCTAGATCGGTTCTTATTCCTTCTTACTACTTCTTTTCCTTTATAAGGACATTTTGCAGCATAATGACCAACTTTTCCACACTCAAAAAATTTGAAGGGAAGCTTACCTTTGAATCTTCCAGTACCTAGTTGGAGCTTTCTCACGAAATTCGCTTCTTCTTCATCGGATATATAGCTGGATTCTTTGACAACTTCCTTTTCCTTTCCTTTTGTAGATGCCTTGAAAGCAGCTTCTCTTATTTGAGAAGGACCTCCTTGTCTCATTTCAAAAGCAGTCAGAGTACCATGTAATTGAACAATAGTAAGAGTTTGCAGATCTTGCCTTTCTTCAATAGCTGAAACTTTAGAGTCAAATTTTGAAGTCAAAGATCTTAAGACTTTTTCCACCAAAGTAGTATCAGTTATGGTTTCACCCAAATTTCTCATTCGATTTACAATATCATCCAGACGTAAGAAGAAATGGGCAATACTCTCATCACTATGCATCTTCAAATTTTCATATTCAATTCTAAGAGTTTGGAGTTTTGCATTTTTTACCTTTGTGTCTCCTTCATAGCTTAGAATGATTTTGTCCCATATTTCTTTTGCTGAATGTAGCTGCATCACTTTAGAAAATTCTGGTTCAGTCATGCTTCCTAATAAGACATTTACTGCTTTGGCATTGATCTCATACTTCTTCCTTTCTGCTGCGTCAGTAGGAATACTTGCCGGGTATTGATAAACTTCCTCCACGATTGCCCATA